>CAJGYM010000029.1:0-600000 GCA_904845305.1 Caenorhabditis auriculariae
TCCTGCATGCCTGAAAAATCACGTTAAGCACTTGAGCAACAAGAAATTCAAATGTTCGCGCGCAAGCTGTCTACCGTAAATCTAGGTGGAGCAACCCTTCCAAGCCGCTCCACATTTTCAAAAATTTTACATTTTCTTCCACTACGCAGAACGCCGTGCGCTAGAAGTGCATTACAAAAGTCCGAAAAGTTCTTCAAATTTAATTAATTTTCAACGACAGTCAAAACTTCAACACCGTTCGACGCACAAGAAGATGCTCTACGAAGTGGCAATTTCATCAAATTTCTGCTTTTATAACGGCAAGAAACAAAGGTCCTGAAGCGAAGTTGGTCAAATTTGGCCTTTTGGCGGAAAGAAAAACGTGACAAGCTGGCGCGGAATGGCCTATAACCGTGCTAAGACTTGCTGAGCTAGTTAAAAAAGGTAGCTACTCGGTAACTATTTGTATCTCTATCACGATTGACCAGTGGAAAAAAATTTGCGAAAAAACTATTTTCATTTTAAAAAAACTCGATTATTTTTTATTGATTCACTTTTATGGCGAAATTAACCGAAAAAAAATCTTTCGACAAAAATATAAACGGAAAGATTGACTGAAAAAAGGATATACATTAATGGGGGATATTGGGGTCTGTGCGCCAGCGCACTTTTTGAATTGGCGCGCGTGAGGCAAGCCCCCACGTGGGGGTGCACGTCTGGATTTAGCGGCGCTACGAAAAAAGGGTCCTGACACGAGGCATGTTCTAAAACACGAGCGGTTGTGGGGCACGAGCGGCACGACCGTTACTAAATCACGAGCGGTTTCATTTTTCGCTCCTTCGCGAACGCTTCTAAATCACGAGCGTTTTTTTGGCTTATCGTTCTGTTCGAGCGTTTCTAAACCGCGAGCGTTTCATTTTAATCATTTTTCTTTATTACCATCCAAGTGTGTGTCATATTTCTACCTTCTTTTTCTCCTTGAATAAAAAAATTTTGACGATCTTATATGCACATTTTTTCGCTCAATTTGTTGATTGATTCACATTTGAGGTTCATATAATGGATTTTTTCTAAGTTTTTTTGCGGTCTCTATAATTTCACAGATTCTGCGTATGGCAAATTTTTTTTCTAATAATTTCATCTGATTTTCATATTCAATATTTCACAGATTTTGCGTATGATAAACTAATATTTCACAGATGTCTCGCATGAAAGTCAATATTTCTCAGATTTTGCTTATGACAAATTAAAAAATATGAACTTTTTCTCTGATTCTCATCTGTGTTTTCTTGCAAAAAAATCTAGCTAGTATAGTCATTTTATAAGCGCTGTTTGGGCGGAATTATAATACGAAATTATAAAAATTTAGTAACAGGCCGCTTGCTGCATTTTTCTGGAACAACGGGAGCTTGCTGCATTTTCTGGTTATCGTCCGAAGCCCACTATGTCGTAAGTTTCTTCCCTGCCTTCTCACTGATAGTTTTTTTAAAAGCAATTACACACCGCCCGAAGATTTTCCGGATGATTTTTTTGGAGCCAATGGATGGTATATTGAGGTTTTTTCTCATATAATTTGGATGTTTCAGATTCCATTGTCGAACTTTCATACCTGAACTCTTTAATATAAACTCTGATTTATACATTGATTTCCTTTTTTCTATATTTTCATTTTCCAATCTGTTTCGTTATACGGCTGTCATTCACCGATGAACCACCAGACGCTTATGGCATTTATTTCATTCATTCGCTACGGTTATTAATTTATTTTTGATACTTCGTAAATTTCGTATTTTTTTTTTTCGTTTCATGATAAATATTTTCAAAGCTTGGAAACGAATAAATTTTTTGGTAGTATCTCCAAAACTATTCTAGCGGGTAAGAGGAGAATAAAATATGAATGGCATCAATTCGAATATGAGATTCTATTACCAGAAAAAAATTTTGAGAGAAAGTATTAGAAAAAAATTTGCTATACGCAAAAATTTGAGAAATATTGACTTTCATGCGAGACGTCTGTGAAATATTAGTTTATCATACGCAAAAATCTGTGAAATATTGAATATGAAAAATCAGATGAAATTATTAGAAAAAAATTTTGCCATACGCAGAATCTGTGAAATTATAGAGACCGCAAAAAAACTTAGAAAAAATCCATTATATGAACCTCAAATGTGAATCAATCAACAAATTGAGCGAAAAAAATGTGCATATAAGATCGTCAAAACTTTTTATTCAAGGAGAAAAAAAGAAGGTAGAAATATGAAAAACACACACTTGGATGGTAATAAAGAAAATGATTAAAATGAAACGCTCGCGGTTTAGAAACGCTCGAACAGAACGATAAGCCAAAAAAACGCTCGTGATTTAGAAGCGTTCGCGAAGGAGCGAAAATGAAACCGCTCGTGATTTAGTAACGGTCGTGCCGCTCGTGCCCCACAACCGCTCGTGTTTTAGAACATGCCCTGACACGATACTGCGTGAGGTAGTGCCTGGCTCGTGGAGAGCGCAGACAGGCCACGCCCCCTGACCGTCCCGCTAGCCGTGAATCAGCTATTCCTCCTCTCAGGATCCTTTAAGATCCTCAAAGGGAATGAAATTTCAAATCTTTTTCTTGAGTCCGTCCCTTGCCCGCGCAGGCTTTTTTTCTTCAAAAACAAAGGCCGAAAGCCCGGGCCGCCCGGCTTGTCGCACTAGCCTGTGGCGCGGTAAAATGACACGACTTATCGGCTCGCCTGCGAGTTCTCTTTAGGAACGCTTTCGAAGGCGATTCTCCAATCTCAATGCATTCTTTGACTTTTTTCTAGGATTCGCATCAAAAAAAGACTTAAAAAAACTCGGCTTTATTAAATAATCATCGTCGCACGCGATGAGACAGTGCTCGCACCACCGGACAGAGCGAGATGTTTGCGAGTTCGTCAATGTACCGCCCCGACCTAGCATTCTCTCGCCCCAGACTCCGTATTTATCTTTAGTGAGTAACAGAAAACCATTTATAGCCCGTTCACTGCTGGCTTGGGACAGCGAACGGGCGGTTTAACTTGCGCGGCGATGGTAGGTCATGGCGGCCATGCATGCGCCTTTAAAAAGAACCTCGTTTGATGAATTATTTTTTTTTCAATTGAATTTACTTTTTCTTTTAAATTAGTTTCATTAAATTCAGATTTTCTTTCAGTCACCGAAATAAAAAATAAAAAGAAATAAGTCAAAAATTCAGCGTTTTGCGGAAGGCGCATTGATAGTCGTCATGATCTACCATCTCCGTGCAAGCTAACCCGCTCTTTAGCCAAGCCAGCCGTGAACGGATCATATCTGACGATAAATCGTTGTAAGACTAAGTTTTTCTTACTTTGAACTTGGCATAAAGGATGTCTGTGATCGTTATTTTATATTTTATCGAAACAGACTCCAAATTATCAAAAATAGACGCTGACGTGGAAATGCCACTTGGCAATAGAGTGAGAGTATATAAAAACTACGCTGAGCTGAACTAGCTATTGAAACGAATCGTCATCAGACCAACTTTGACCAACGTGAGTTTGAATCTCGGCGGAGGCTTCTGGCTCCTCGAGTAAACACGTAAGCGGAGCACGGCATTGATGAAAAGCTTTGAACATGTGTTTCCGAAAAATCTCCATTTTTCTGCGCTCTCTTTGAAAGTTCGCAAATTCTTTTCGAATCATCTGTACGATTCACAGTAGAGTTCGCAATTATTGGAAAAAGCCATAACCCGAAGAAACCTTATTTTGCAACAGTCGAACTGGTAATGGAAAGAAAGGTCAGAGGCGGCCGATTGGAAAAAAAAATTTGGAAAATTCCGCCATCTGGAAAATAGAGAGCGGCTTGGAATTGATCACCTAAGAATTGGTTCTGATTTTGGTTTGGAAAATCATGGTTCGAAAAAGGGCGGGCCGCTTTTCTCGACTTGTAAGCAGATTTAAAAATGACAAATCATTGCAAAGGAGAAGTTTCGTTCAAAAAAATTTTTAGAAATCAACGGAAGAAAGTGTACCTTTGGTTCTGAAAGAACGTGCTTTGGTTAGGAATGAACATGTTTTTTGTTCGGAATGAACACATGAAAAAGTCCCTTTTTGGTTAGGATGATTACTCAATTGGTTCGGATTGATTAGGGTCGGATGATTGTTGGCCATAGAAAACCTAATCAGCTTTAAGAAAAAAAAAAACAGTTTTTCTTTTGTGTTTCTTTCAATTATGTTGATATTTTTCAGCATTGGACACTTTGACCATCATGAAGTGGAACTGCATTGAAGGTATCTTCATTTTCTAATTTTTTTTTTAAAACTGATTCTTTATATTTCAGGAAAATTGAGTCTGAAGCTGTTGCTAATGATGGCAATGCTGAACGCTTTTTCTGCTGGTTTGCTTATTTTTTCCCTTCATAAAGTCCATTCAGATTTTGAATGTCAATAAGAATGACGTCATTCGAGAACGCTCTGCGAATGCCTCGCTTTCTGATTGGTTTATCGCGCCATTAGGGGCGGAGCTTCAGCGAGGACTTGACGTTCGAAATCTGAAGAGACTATACTTTTCGTCGAGAAGTTTAGCTTCATGACTGACGAGGGATAGAAACCACGTCGCGATTTTGTAAAATCGCAAAACGCTACTCCACTTCACTTTATGAAAAACAAGAAATACATAAGTGAGAATATTTGTTCTATATATTAATTCACTCTGATTGGAAGAATGCGACGAGCCTGAAAAAAATTTCTTCACGTTCGAGTTTTTAATGTGAAGTCTCCATAATTCTATAGAGTTCATAGGCTTTTTTTCAGTTTGTTTTATCATATTATAACCCGAAAAAGTTCAGACGTAGTATCTAATAAGCTAGGTCAAGATGACGTCACGAAATAGAATTTGCGTTTTTAACTAGATGTGTCGCTATGTCTTTGAAAAAATCGAAGAATCTTATTAAGATAACATTTTTTTTGTCATATTCAGCCAACAGTGAATAAAAGATACTGTTGTACTCAATATTTAGAAAACCACATTACGTTCAAGAAAAAAAAAAGTTTCCACATCCAATTTTGCTACAGATTTGGGGAAAATTTATACCTTGCTCCACGAAAAGTGCGTTGCTATTCATAGAATCGAAAGAATAAATCTTATTGGAAAATAAGTTTCATGATCATGAAAGCGTCTAGATAACGAGCATTCACTACACCAGCCCTGTTACAATCAATGAGATTCTTCAACTTGCAGAAGATTGCTGCAAGAGACCCATGTACGCGTACGGAGATAAAGAAGGTTTCCCGATCGAGTGCCAACCATTAAAATGTACCGAAGAAGTGATCTACGCAGAAAATGCGCGAAGTGGTGAAGATATCCACAAGTTTTTGTCTTCGGTTCAAAAAAGCAATACGATCACCATGGTTGGAAACACGACATCGTACAATCCTGCCAGACTGGTAGAGATTGTCCACAAGGGACCGGGTACGTTACATTTCATAGTGGAAAAAGGGAAATACTGGCTATTCTAAACAACTTTTTGGTTAAACTTTAAACGAAAGTATAGTTTTTTATTTGATTTGGAATAAGGGAACCTGGGCTTACATCTCCCTACTGTTTCTATTGTTCTCTACTATTTCACTAGACTCCTTTTGCTTCCATTTTCGGAAAAATCATCTTCTGTTTGTAGGTCCAGCATTGACATTGATGAACGTCAAGTTGGTCGATGAATCTTTCGCGAAGTTAAAAACGATCAAAGTGGACGACCTCTCGAATTATTGCAACGGCGGTACCGAACTGATCAAGATAGAAGGAAAAATCCCCCAAGTTGTACTCGACCGACTGAACAAAGTGGAAAATAAGGTATTCTAGAATAACGAGGAGATAAAAAAGTATATTTCAGTTTTTCGAAATTTCCAGCTGATTTTCCTAAATTCGTAGAAAGTTTGTCTTGACGCGAAATGATTAAAATATTTTATGCTTTTTATAAAAGTTGCACAAAACATTTTAGCAGTTTTATAACTCTCAGAGGAATCGCATCATCAAGCCGATCGCTTCTATTGTTTGTAATATCCATCAAGTAGGCTCAAATTTACAGTCACGAGTAGCCTTCTAATATATTTGTAAGAGGAAATATTTTTTTAGAACTATTAAGAAAAAAATATGGTTCAATATTCAAACGCTTATCGTCGGAAATCAATCTTCACTGAAATCATGGAAAATTTTCAAAGGAATTGTATATTAAACACTATAATATTTCGTCAAAGGCATAATATCAAAAAAGTTTAGTTTAGATTTGAAAAGTAAATGTAATTGAGCGCTTCTGCAAGATTATTTCCCTTTGGACAACCTAGAAGCTTTTTAAGAGCATGAATGGTTTCAAAGGAAAACTCCAAAAAATTCCCAGAAAAAGTAATCTTGTTTCAGACTCTAGCTGCATGCAAGTCACTGACGACTACTCAGCCGACGGTTCTCGGCGCCGCCCAGGGCTCCCAGAATATTGATGCTGAGAAAGGTTATAGCAACAGTGAGTTTGGAGAACAAAAAAACCAATTGTGGATTTCAGGGATAAAAAAAAGAAAGACTCTAAGGTTTGGAAAAATTATTTATCTTATTTGAAAAATAGAAAGACTGTAGGTTTATAAAAAAATTACAGTGAGAAAATCTGGAAACCTAGCCTTTTTTATATTTCATCATTTTTTACGCCATTGAGTCAATAGTTTTTCGATTTTTCGACCAAGTTGGGAAGACTTATTTCGACTTTTCTTCTCAGACACGCCGCTGTACATCGCCTGTGCAGTGATAGTGGTTCTTCTGATTGTGAGCATCGTTTCGACGATCATCGCTCTCAAGCTCTACTTCTGCCACAAGAAGGACCGTCCCTCAGCTTCCTTAGGTAATGGCTTTTGATAGAAAAAAATTAAGAATTTTTGGTAGTTGTTCGCTGCCACAAACAAAAACTTGAACTTTAAGTTTCAAATACATTTGATTATTAAAAAAACTTATTGGAAAAATGGAGGTTATTAGTAGTCAGGAAATGGGATTTTTATTATATTTCGTTTTAATGAAATTTTTTTGCGATTGTAGTTTAAGACTTCGAGGCTCTTTTTCTTAATATTTTCAAATTTTTCTGGTCGGTTTTCAGGGGCTTCCGAAAAAGGAGCGCAGAAAAAGGCCGAGACCGCTAAAGAGACGTCCAAAGAGACGAGCCAGGAGAAGAAATAAAATCTTCGTTTTTCATCGGTCGCTTTCATTACTGATTGCCTTTACGGCGTGATTCGTTGTCTCAAATGGAATGAATTTCTCCAAAAAAAAAATCAATTTTTGTTGCATCTGGGTTTTTGGCGATGAAAAAAAAACGGAACCTAAATCACAACCCCAGTCATCATCGTGCGGGAGACACGAAACAAAAGGATTTGGGTTTCCCCCGCAGTTTTTCAAATTTTAATCAACCTGAACTCAACAAAAGTTTGAAAATTCAACTCATCAAAAATTTTTTCACTGAAAAAAATATTCCCAAACTGTGTGCCTTTCTGAAAAATAACTAATTGCCATCCTGATTCATGAAAATAAGCTTCAGAAATCATATTTTGATTAACTCGAATGTCTAACCTTTTGAGACCTCAATAACTCTAGTGAAGCGTTAACTGACAGAAAAACTCCAGCCTTCAGCACACAATTTGGGAATATGTTTTTCAATTAAAAAATTGTCGATGAGTTGAATTTTCAAACTTTTGTTGAGTTCAGGTTGATTAAAATTTGAAAAACTGTGGGGAAACCCAAGGCCTTTTGTTTCGTGGCTCCCCCTTCGTGGCTCCCCCATCGGCGGAACGCGATGCTGAGCAGGGTAACCCAGCGGTGCTAACACGGGGTCTCAGCGGGTGCCCCCGTATTAAGCCCGTATAAGCACGGTTGGTAGAACTTTTGGCAACACGCCTCATCGGCTCCCTTGTGAGTTTCCTTTAGCAACGCCGTCGACGGTGATTCTCCAATCCATTGCATTCTTTGACTTTTTTTCTAGGTTTCGTATCAAAAAAGATTTATAAAACTCGGCGTTATTGAATAATCATTGTCGCTCGCGATGAGACAGTGCTCGCGGAGGAAAAATTATAGCTGATTCTCTCCCCACGAGCCAGGCACTATCTCGTGAATTATCGTGTCAGGACCCTTTTTTCAATGGCTCAAGCCAGCCGTGAATCAGCTATAGCTGCTCAAAATGTGAAATTTGAACAGGCTTCATATCATCGCTCGTTAACCTACACGAGAGGATCAGTGCTGACCTCTAAAGTTAAAAAAAAAGTTTTTTTCCGTCCCAGCGGTCGTCATTTTTTGTTTATCCGTAAACGTATTGAAGAGATAAACCGATTGATGCTATTATTATGTAATTTTTAGAAATAAAAAAATCGAGCTTTAGGGGCTTAGGGATCAGAGCTTAAACCCGTATGGGGCCCCTAAGATTTTAATGCTTATAGGGGCCCTATTTTGTCCCCTACAAGGGTCCCTAAAACAACAAACTACTATAGGGACCCCTCAGAAAGTCCTCAGATTCCAGCATACTCTAAAAAAGCTTCATGCATTCTGCAAATGAGTGCTTTGCATTTTGCACTTCTCTTCGTCTGTACAAAAGTGATCTCAAAAGTAAATTCAAAATTCGAGGAACTTCTGTGCAAAATGCAAACCTCTGACTTGCAGAATGCCGGCATAGGGACTCTTTGCACGAAATCAGTATAGTCTGTTCAGATTTTGAATGTCAACCAGCTAACTCCACCCCTGCTGAGACCTCGCATGCTGAACAGGGTAACCCCGCCGTGCTAACACGGGGTCTCCGCGGGTGCCCCCGTATTAAACCCGTATAAGCCCAGCTGATAGAACTTTTGGCACTTTTTAGCCCAACTGAGACCCCGCTTTAGCCCAGCTGGGTTACCTATTTTTCTTACACCCGTTGTTCCCCCGTTTTAGCCCAACTGAGACTAAAATAACCTCAGAAACACGGGTTTAATACGGGTACACCCGTTGAGACACCTGCTCAGCATGCGAGGACGGTACCTTTTCGCGTCGATGTTTATTTCGCGCGGGACTAATTTTGATCTTTTTTGATCTAAAAGATAGAAAAAAGTCAAAAAATGCAGCCTTATTAAAGGGCCATTGTCATCTGTAGATAAAACATTGACGCGAAAGATATTGTAGCCTTGGGGGTGGAGTTAGCTGCTTGACATTCAAAATCTGAACAGACTATAGAGTGAATCACTGGTTATATTCGTTTTTTTCATGATTCATTATTGCCGTGTTCAATTGGATTCCGCGAAATGCAAAATACCCGTTAGAGGAAGGAAAATATCACTAAATTTTGGAGAGTCAGAGATCATTTTTGCATTTCGCGGAATCAAATTTTCATGAAAAATACTTTGATCTTTTTCAGTGACTCATGATATCTCGATGACATTTGCGACAGGCGACATCTAGCTGTTATTTGGATATCTCATGTCGCTTGTTAGCAGAAGGACATCGAAGATGAGTTCCAAACCAAGGCTGTGCGGCAATCGGCAATTTTCGGCAACTTACGTTCTTAAGTTTGAGATGATTATTATTTTTCAACAGGAAGCGTAGATGGCTCCAGTTCCATGAATATGAGTGAAAATTCTCTCTGAAATAAAAATGTATCAAGAAAAAATACATTTTAATAGATACGTTATAAAAGTTTCCCAAAATATCAACAAAAACACTTGGAAAAAAGTGCCAGTTGCCGGCAATCGCTGATTTTTTATTATTTCCGACAATTTCGGCGATCGACTGCCGCACAGCCCTGTTCCAAACTGCCAAAATGTTAAATGAGGTTCAGTTTTCAGGGATCATCTTCTCCGACGAAGAAAGAACTGTGCGTTTGAGCGCACCATTTTGGAAAGGGATCGACGATTTGAAGCCCTTATTTTGGGCATTATTTTCGTGAGAATACGTTCAAATGCCCGGCTCTGCATGTACCTCGATTTCGATTGAAGGATAAGTGAGCTTCAAGTATTTTTTGTGTTGAATGATTTTGGGATTTTCAGGAAACGCGGCCGATTTCTCCGACAGAACTGGGCGTTGAAGTATCGTGTCAGAAACGAAGCTGAAAAAGACTATGAAATGGAGTTGCTCATTCGAAGAAGATGTTGCGATGATTCGTTTCTGGCATATTTCATGCACAGTTCTGTCTAGCGCACAGCGTTCTAAAGCGGGGTTCCCGCCCCTTTTCTGAAAAGCATGCGGACGTTGCATGAGTGGGCGTGGCTAACAATCGTCTTTTTCGCGTCGTAATTAAGAGTCCGGATTTTTTGATTATTTGAAGGCTAGCATTTTTTTTTCCTGACATTTATAGTTTCCAAGTGTTGCTAGTCATTTCCTAAAACTCTCTTGAAATTTCGCAGTTTATTTTCTTGTGGTTTGATTGGTTCAAAGGACTACATAATTGTTCTGTTCACGAAAGTCGAAATTTTTAACTCAGGTTTGATTTTTTATTCTTTTCTTTCCTGTTTAAGTAATTGAAAACTGATAATGTGATCGATTCCTGGAGTTGAAATTTCGATTTTGGGTTTTGTCTCTTAGGTACAGACCAATTACACCTTTTTTTGAATTTTTTTCGTCAAGTCGAAATTTTTTTCTCTTTTGCGCACTGACAGCTTTTCTTGTTTATTAGTTGGGAACTGATATTTTGATCGATTCTTGGAGTTGGAATTTCGATTTTTCGGTTTTTGTCTCTTGGATACAGTATTTTCTTTTTATAAACAACGTTTCGACACATTACCGAGCTATGGATACTTTAAAAACTTTCTAATACGTTTAAAAACATTAATTAAAAATTTACGTGCATAGAAACAAAAAAAAGATTTTGAAAAACAATCAAAAAAAGTTAATAGCATGTAAATTAAAGAAAAAAAAGCACTTTGATTTTTGATTGACAACGCTCCAAGTCACGCGCTCCATTGAGAATAGTGTGCGCCTCTTTTTGCGTAAACCCCGTTTTAGAACGCTGTGAGCGATAAACTTTGAAGAAAATAAAATGAGTTTTTCAGTTTCATAAATTAAATTAAATGGAAAATTGCAGAGATCCTCTTCGATCATTGTGGCGAAAGACAAAAATGGCCTTTGGACAAGTTGAAGCCAAAAGGATTTGATGGAAGGAGTTGACTATAGAAGCTCCTATCTCAAATTCCGATCCTGATATTATTTTCAAATGGAAAGTTCTGTCCGGAGATCGCCTTCAATAAAAAGTAATAAAGATAAGTTCTCATTTATCGTATTTCAAAAAGAGTTTTCAAAGAAATTGGGTGGAACGATTTGCAGTCCCGGACAACGAGTCAAAATGAATTCATTTTCAATTTGGCTCGGCTCTTCGACCTTTGAGACGAAAGGCAGAACTGGGCTTCGGACAAAGATTTCATGAACGAGTTGGAGCCAAAGTTGATACCTGTTTTGTAAATATTCATTTCAGATACCTTGCCTATGTGCACAGTTCTGTCCAGCAATTGAATTTCATAAAAAGAAAGATGAGTGACTTTTTTCTTCATTATTGATTCAAATTAAAATTATTTTTTTGTGAACTTCTCCTACTTCTGTGATGAGAACTGGGCTCCAGAGCGACATATCAGAAACGGTAATATAGGCCATTCCGTGCCAGCTCATCACGTTTTTCTTTCCGCCAAAATGCCAGGTCAAATTTGACCACTTTCGCTTCAAGACCTGTGTTTCTTGCCGTTATAAAAGCAGAAATTTGATCTAATTTGGTATACGGTCTTTTTGGCGGCAAGAAAAACGTGACAAGCTGGCGCGGAATAGGCTATAGTCTGTTCAGATTTTGAATGTCAAGCAGCTAACTCCACCCCCAAATCTACAATATTTTTCGCGTCAATGTTTTATCTACAGATGACGATGGCCCTTTAATAAGGCTGCATTTTTGACTTCTTTTTCTATCTTTTAGATCAAAAAGATCAAAATTAGTCCCGCGCGATAAAACATCGACGCGAAAAGGTACCGTCTCAGCAGGGGTGGAGTTAGCTGGTTGACATTCAAAAACTGAACAGACTATATTGGATGGATGGATAGAAATTCAAGCGAGTTGACGCGATTTCATGCAATTTCATGAAATTTCTGACATATTGCTGCCCAGTTCTGTTTCGACTTGAACTTCAAGTATCAATTTGTCAGTCTGTGTTACTTTTCAGTTTTAGTTCTACAAAAGTAAATAAAGAATAACCTTCTTTTTTTATTTCAGGAGGAAGAGCAGGCATCTGGACAAAAATAGCCGCAACGAGCTCGACAACTTCCATTCTTCAAACTTTCGATATTTTTTTATTGTTATGTATAATAAAAAGTCGATCTTATTGCGGTTTTTCGTTCGTCATATATCTTCAAAAAAACTCTTTGAATTGTAGGTTATTTAATGAGTTTCTAAACAGTTTAGATCAAAAAAATAATTGTAAATTTCTTCTCTCGGTTAAAAAAACAATTGAAGTTTTTCCACAATGAAATTTTTGACCCACAACGTTGTTATAGGCCATTCCGCGCTAGCTTGATACATTTTTCTTTCCGCCAAAAGGCCAGGTCAAATTTGACCAACTTCGCTCCAAGATCTTTTTTCTTGCCGTTATAAAAGCATAAATTTGATCTAATTTGGTATAAGGTCTTTTTGACGAACTGGCGCGGATAGGCTATAGTTCGTACCAATTTCGGATCTTGACGGCTATATGGATACCGTGTTCAAGTAATTTCCGCGATTTATAAATAGTCGCGAGAATATTATCATCGATGATCGATTATTTTATAATCGTTAAAAATGAATTCGGGAGATATAGTCTGTTCAGATTTCAAATGTCAAGTCATCGCTCAAGCTCCACCCTTGATGGTGCGATAAACCAATCAGAGAGCGAGCCATCCACAGTGTTTTTGGATGACGTCATTGCACTTGACATTCAAAATCTGAACAGACTATATACTTTATCGAAATGTTTTCAAATTATAAAAAAATAGACGCTGACGTGAAATGCCACGTGGTAACAGAGTGAGAGTATATAAACGACACGCTGGACGTATCTAGCCATTGGAACGAATCGTCATCAGCCAGCTTGCAGACCAACGTCGACCAACGTGAGTTTGAATCCCGGCGGAGCCTGCTTCTGGTTTCTCAAGTGAACACGTAAGCGGCGCTGGCGCCGCTTGGGTGATCACTTATAAATAAAAGAGATAGCGGGAATTGAAGCAATATCTTGATCAGAAATAATGTTTTATTAAAGGCGCACGCAGGGGGGAACACCGAGAGCATCGAAGCGAAGCCCAGAAAGGGTTCTGTAGCTCCGAGGAAAATTAAAATCGTGACAAGCTGGCCTATATGGGTCATTCCGCGCTAGCTTGTCACGTTTTTCTTTCCGCCAAAAGGCCAGGTCAAATTTGTCCAACTTCGCTTCAAGACCTGTGTTTCTTGCCGTTATAAAAGCAGAAATTTGATCTAATTTGATGTACGGTCTTTTTGGCGGAAGAAAAAAAGGTGACAAGCTGGCGCGGAATAGGCTATATCTGCTTAGCACGTTATGCCGTGTTCAAAGTGATTCCGCGAAATCCAAAATAGCTGTCAGAGAAAGAGAAAGATAACTAAATTTTGGAGGGTCAGAGACCATTTTGCATTTCGCGGAAAATACTTTGAACACGGCATTAGAGCGATGACTTTTTTCAAAACGATACTATACATGGTAATCAGGCTTGTGCGTCAGGCCGGGCGGCCCGGGCTTTGGGTCTTATTTTCAGGAAAAAGCCCGCGTGGGCTCATGCCGGGCCCGGCTTCAAAAAAATTTTTAAATTTCATTTGAAAAAAATGCCGGGCCCGGCTTCAAAAAATTTAAAAATTTCATTTGAAAAAAATTTTCACCGAAATGTGACTTTTACTTCTGAAATCATAGTTTTTTTGTTAAACTCTAAGTGAAAAAAATGAGCAAAAAAACATAATTTTTTTGTCGTAGAAAAAAACTTGATATCCGACTAGAAAAAAATTGCGCGCTTCGGGCCGGGCGGGCCATTTTTTTTTATTGAGGCCCCTCTAAGGCCGGGCCGGGCCGGCCCTCGCACAAGCCTGATGGTAATGTACGATGTAGTTGATAGTTAATGACTGCTCAAAATGTTTTTTATATGAGAACACTTGAAAACTGTAGTTTTCCAAAAGACCTACGATCGCGTTTGACGTTTGAATATATATTTCCACCGCTCAGCACGTTAGAGCGGTGACTTTTTTTCAAAACGATAGCTCGTTCAGTGGTCAAATTTAGGAGAAATAAACGTTCGGTGATAATTTCGTTTGAAAGTCGTTTGAACCAAAAGTAAGGAAAAAGATGGTGCGAAGTGAAAATGCACGTCATTTTGAAATGCCAACGCGACATTTTAAAAATCTTTTCACGTTTTTTTTCCCCCTTGAACGTTTTTAAATGACCGACACGTCATCAATGAGCGTTCATTTCATTTCTATCAACCGATCAAATTTCCACGTTGATGATGTCCCCATTTCAATATATTTTTGAACATTTCATAAGGACCTGTTCCTTAAAAGTTGTAGTGACTCGTTGCAAATGAGATCGTTATGCCGTGTTTATCGGCCTTAAATCTTTCATCATTTTTATATAACCTTCCATTCACACGTCGAATTGTTGATGATCCCTAGGGTTTTTGGGCTATTTCGATCGTATGTAATTTTCGTTCTTCTGAAGTTTCAATTTCAATTTGATAAAGCTAAGTATTTTGTTAGAAAAATTTAATCGTCAAAAAGTTATTTCGAAGCAGTCTCATAGCAAACCAAACCAGTTTTAAGTAAAAAAAATAATTTTTCCTTTGTGTTTCTTTTGATTGTATTGATATTTTTTCAGCAACGGACACTTCGCCCATCATGAAGTGGAACTGTATTGAAGGTATCTTCTTTTCTTTTTTCTTTTTTGAGTTATGCTTTTTATTTCAGGCAGATTGAGTCTGAAGCTGTTGCTAATGATAGCAATGCTGAACGCTTTTTCTGCTGGTTTGCTTATTTTTTCCCTTTATATAGTCCATTCAGATTTTGAATGTCAAGTAGAATGAAGTCAAACGAAAAACGCTCTGTGGGTGGCTCGCTTTCTGATTGGTTTATCACGCCATTAGAGGGTGGAGCTCGAGGACTTGACGTTCGAAATCTGAGGAGACTATACTTTTCGTCGAGAGTTTAGCTTCATGACTGACGCGGGATAGAAACCACGTCGCGATTTCGTAAAATCGCAAAACGCTACTCCGTGACTTCACTTTATGAATGAACGAGAAATACACAAGTGAAAATATTTGTTCTATATATTAATTCACTTTGATTGGAAGAATGCGACGAGCCTGAAAAATTTCTTCACGTTCAAGTTTTAATTTGAAGTGCCCATAATTTATAGAGTTCATATGCTTTTTATCAGTTTGTTTTTATCATATTATAACTCGAAAAAGTTCAGACGTCGTATCAAATAAGTTAGGTCGAGATGACGTCACGAAATAGAAGTTTGCGTTTGAACTGAAAGTGTCGCTATGTCTTTGCAGAAATCGAAGAATGTTATTAAGATAACATTTTTTGTCATATTCAGCCGACAGTAAATAAAAGATACTGATGTACCCAATATTTAGAAACACACCGGAACATTTGAGAAAAAAACATTTTCATATCCTTTTTTGCTACAGATTTGGGGAAAATTGATCCCTTGCTCCATGAAAAGTGCGTTGCGATTTATAGAATCGAAAGAATTAATCTTATTGGAAAATAAGTTTCATGAGAATGAAAGCGTCTAGATAACGAGCATTAACTACACCAGCCCTGTTACAATCAATGAGATTCTTCAACTTGCAGAAGATTGCTGCAAAAGACCCATGACCGCGTACGAAGCTGAAGAAGGTTTCCCGCTCGAGTGCCGATTATCAACATGTACCGAAGAATTGATCTACGCGGATCGAGCTGAAGTTGGAAAAAATGTCTCCAATTTTTTGTCTTCGGTGCATAAAAGCAGTACGATCACCATGGTTGGAAACACGACATCGTACATTGTGGCTAGTCTGGTAGAGATTGTCCACAAGGGACCGGGTACGTTACATTTAATACCGGAAAAAGGGAAATACGGAATATTATAAATTATTTTTCCGTTTAAGGCTAGCGAAAAAATAGTTTTGTACTTATTTCTAGATTGAGGGAATCTGCGCTTACATATCCCTACTGTCTCATTAGACTGTCAAATTAGGCTTCCGTTTTTGGAAAAGTCATCTTTTGTTTTTAGGTCCAGCATTGACATTGATGAACGTCAAGTTGATCGATGAATCTTTTGCGAAGTTAAAAACGATCAAAGTGGACGACATCTCGAATTATTGCGACGGCAGTAGCGAACTGATCAAGATAGAAGGAAGTATCCCTCAACCTATACTCGACCGATTGCAAAAAAAGTGGAAAATAAGGTATTTTTTTTAGAATAATGAGGAGACAAGAAAAAGTATATTTCAGTTTGTTCAAAAATTTCTTTTTCCAAATTAGTAGAAAAAAATTGTGCGAAGTACACAAAAATAATTTAATCGCTTCAGAAAAAAAGCATTTTTAGCAGTTTTATAACTCACGAAGAAATAACATCATCAAGCTGATGACTTATTTGTTATTTGTTATATCTACCAAGTAGGATCAAAAATTACAGTCAGGAGTAGCCTTCTAATATATTTTTTTAGAACTATTAAGAAAAAAATATGGTTCAATATTCAAACTCTTATCGTCGGAAATCAAAATTCACTGAAATCATGGAAAAATTTTTAAAAAAATTGTATATTAAACACTATAATATTTCGTCAAAGGCATGTTTTCAAAAAAGTTGTCTTGAGATTTGAAAAGAGCATGAGAGAAGAAATTGAGCGCTTCTGAAAGATTATTTCCCTTTGGACAACCTAGAAGCTTTTTAAGAGCATGAATGGTTTCAAAGGAAAACTCGAAAAAATTCTCAGAAGAAGTAATCTTGTTTCAGACCCTGGCTGCCTGCAAGTCACATACGACTACTCAGCCGTCAGTTCTCGGCGCGACCCAGCGAGGAGCAGGAATACCGAGCTCGAACTCTTCCGCGGTTATCTCCCAATTGTGCACGCAGAAGATAGATGCCGAGAAGGAGAAGTGCTCTAGCAACAGTGAGTTTGGGGAAAAAAGTAACAAAAACTGAATTTTAGTGATAGAAAGATAGGCTAGACGCTTTTGAAAAAAATGATTAATATATTTTTGAAAAAATAAATTTAGTGAACATAATGGGTATTAAAGGATGTAAATTGTAGAGATTTTTGCGGTGAGAAAATGTTGAATTAGCCTTTTTCAGATGTCATTTTTCAATATGAGTACATCATTAGGTTCTTTGAATTATCGACCAAATTGAGAAGAGTTATCTGGACATTCCTTCACAGACACGCTGCTGTACATCGCCTGTGGAGTGATAGTGGTCCTTCTGATTGTGAGCATCGTTTCGACGATCATCGCCCTCAAGCTCTACTTCTGCAGCCACAAGAAGGACCGTCCCTCAGCTTCCTTAGGTAATGGCTTTTGATAGAAAAATTAAGAATTTTGGTAGTTGTTCGCTGCCACAAACAAAACTTGAACTTTAAGTTTCAAATACAATTGATCATTAAACAACTTATTGGAAAATGGAGGTTATTAGTAGTTAGGAAATGGGATTTTTATTATATTTCGTTTTAATGAAATTTTTTTGCGATTGTAGTTTAAGACTTCGAGACTCTTTTCTTAATATTTTCGAAATTTCTGGTCGGTTTTCAGGAGCTTCCGAAAAAGGAGCGCAGAAAAAGGCCGAGACCGCTAAAGAGACGTCCAAAGAGACGAGCCAGGAGAAGAAATAAAATCTTCGTTTTTTTCTCTGGTCTCCTTCATTACTGATTGCCTTTGCGGCGTGATTCTTGTCTAAAATGGAATGAATTTTTTTCCAAAAAAATTCAATTTTTTTGTTGCATCTGGGTTTTTTTGGCGATGAAAAAAACGGAACCTAAATCACAACCCCAGGCATTATCGTGCGGGAGACACGAAACAAAAAGGATTTGGGTTTCCCCGCAGTTTTTTTCAAATTTTAATCAACCTGAACTCATCAAAAAAATTTTTTTCACTGAAAAAAATATTCCCAAACTGTGTGCCTTTTTTTGAAAAAAATAACTAATTACCATCCTGATTCATGAAAAATAAGCTTCAGAAATCATATTTTTGATTAACTCGAATGTCTAACCTTTTGAGACCTCAATAACTCTAGTGAAGCGTTAACTGACAGAAAAACTCAAGCCTTTAGCACACAATTTGGGAATATGTTTTTCAATTAAAAAATTGTCGATGAGTTGAATTTTCAAACTTTTGTTGAGTTCAGGTTGATTAAAATTTGAAAAACTTCGGGGGAAACCCAAATCGTTTTGTTTCGTGGCTCCCCCTTCGTGGCTCCCCCATCGGCGGAACGCGATGCTGAGCAGGGTAACCCAGCGGTGCTAACACGGGGTCTCAGCGGGTGCCCCCGTATTAAGCCCGTATAAGCACGGTTGGTAGAACTTTTGGCAACACGCCTCATCGGCTCCCTTGTGAGTTTCCTTTAGGAACGCCGTCGACGGTGATTCTCCAATCTCAATCCATTCTTTGACTTTTTTTTCTAGGTTTCGTATCAGAAAAGATTTAAAAATTCGGCGTTATTAAATAATTATCGTCGCACGCGATGAGGCAGTGCTCGCGGAGGAAAAATTATAGCTGATTGACATACTCACCCAAAATTTTGTCGACGAGCAGGATCTCTTTCCGATGAAGCCTAGTGGATGAAAGGCCAGTTTCAGTCTGTAGATGTCATGAGGTCGGCTCCTCTCTACAGAAGAGTGTTCGAAATCTTCATTGTGTAATGTTTGAATTTTTTAAACTCAAAGTCTAGGCTTTTATCTTCTCTATTTGCAATAATGTCAAACATAAGCATTAGTATAAGGGTAACAATATACAGGGGTTAGCATAAAACTTCTTTTTTGGCTTATATTTTTCTTTCTTTCGCCCTAAAATAAGTCTGCCCATGTATGAATGAAATAAAAAAAATCACGAAAGTTTAGGCGCCGAGGGACGGTCGCCCACAAATTATCAACGATTCGATCGGCTCCACCGGTCCTGATTCCTGGAACGGGTTGAACCAGTGAAAATAAATTTGAAAAACAACAACAAAGGACTGAAAAGACCTCGAAAAGAGACAACTGGTGTAGAAAAAAATTTTTGGATTAGCACGAAACATCTTTTTCTTTTTTTTCTTGTTCTTGTTCTTCTTTCGTTTTTCTTTCTTCCTTTCGATGACTCTTTTTTTGAAATATGAAACCTGAAATTTAGAAAAAATGAAGAAAAATGTCGAAAAATATCTTGAAAAAAAAATTAAATAAGTTACATATCGTTCACGCTTACTAAACTTTTCCAACCCCTCTTCCGCTTAATTATTTTCTGGAGTTTTCTCAAGGAGTTTTCTCTCGCCGGAGGGGATCGGCGAAGGGGACCACCTCCTCGACGGCTTTTTTCCGACCGGCGGAATCCCGACGGACGCCTGCAGGACCTACGGACTGGCCCGAGTTTCCGAGAACTCTGCGAAACTGTCCAAGACGCTCCGAGTTTCCTCGATGCCTTGAAATTGTCGAGAGGACATTTGGAAATGGTGAGTTTTGCTGGAAATTCAGTCGACCAGAAAAATAACTGGCTGGCAAGGTTTTTTTGTTTCGTCAAATTCTTTTTAGTATCGGAGGAAGATTCTGAATATCTCAGCTTGCAAAAACTTAGTTCTTGTGAATAGGCTCAAAATAGCCTATTCCAACAAAAATTTTATAGGTTTTTTTGTCTATAAGATAATATTTTTTTCGAAAACTAGGAAGTTTTGCAGCTTGAAATGTTCAGATTCATAACGTGCTACGTCAAGAAATGTTCTAGCCAATTTTTCAAAATAGAAAACATCATTAAACTATCCATCGCGATTTCCGATTAAATTTGTTTTTCATTGAGTTTTCCACTTATGAAGACCTTCGAATGTGAAAACTCGCATGCTGATTAGGGTGGCCCAGCCGTGCTAACACGGGGTCTCAGCGGGTGCCCCCGTTCTAAACCCGTATAAGCACAGTTGGTAGAAGTTTTGGCAATTTTAAACCCAACTGAGTCCCCGCTTTAGCACAGCTTTGTTACATATTTTTCTTACACCCGTTGTTCCCTTGTTTTTTTTGGCGTCTCTATTAGCTTCGGTATTCTAATAGAAAGTCGCTGCAATTTGAGTAGTTCAGTGATTTTTGAGTGTAGAATACTTTTGGTGTATTTCTCTGCGAGCTTTGATTTTTAATGCTTTATTAGTCAAGTACCAAAATATAGTAAAAAATAAGATAGAGGGAAAATAGGAAAATAGGAGAATAAAGGGAATAAAATAGATAAAATAAAAGTGGTTGCAACGGCTCTATTGAGCCGATCAGATCGTTTTATGAATTCATAGGTTCTGATGGAGGCGGGGTTGTATCATTTTGAATATTTTCGAAATGATTGCGTGGGTGATCCATCGGTTTGAGCTGCGTCGTCGGTAATCAATCTTTGGGGGTTTCGTAATATTGCGAAAGAGGTTTTTTTTTGAATTCAGATCAAGTCGGGTCTGTTTGGGTAATTAATCAATGCTGGGTATAGCTGATTCACGGCTAGCTTGAGACGCTAAGGGGCGTGTCTTGTCTGCGCTCTCCACGAGCCAGGCGCTATCTCGTGTATTATCGTGTCTGAACCCGTTTTTCGATGGCTCAAGCCAGCCGTGAATCAGCTATATTGAGAATGATCTTCCGATCTTCGTGCCAATAAAAGTTTGTTTCTCGCGATAGTTTTAGCCCAACTGAGACTCAAACAACCTCAAAAAAAAAACAGGTTTAATGCGGGTACACCCGTTGAGCCACCTGGCCATCATGCGATTAAGTGGGATTTAATTTTGGCCCAAGAAGGAAATTGATTCAGAAAAATAGAAAATTGTTTATTAGCTCATGTTGAAGCGTATTCGAAACCGCTTTTTTTTCAAAATGAGAATTTTCCGGGCGATTTCTAATTGAACGCAGTTGCGTTTTTAGACAGTGGTATTTTTCGAATTTCATATTAAAATTTGACTGTTCATGTGATTTCAATCATATTTTCATCTGGATTATGAGTTTCTTCAAAAAGAAAAATAAGAGAATACCAAAAATTGACCTTATTAGTTGACCAGAAAACTAAAAAAAAACCCCCTAAAGTGGCCGCGAATTTTCCGGAAGATGAAAGGGAACTCTAGGAGCTTTTGCTCCGTGGATTACCTGGTTTAAAAATCCGAAAGGAAATTAATCCCGATCCGTTAAATTGAGCTTTCTCCGTAGAAAAGTGCATTATAGGCTATTTTTTTTCAAATCTTGTCTTTACTGTTATTCTCAACCAATCATTTTAAAATTTTAATTTTTTTTAACTGTTGTGCACCCAATATTATAGCTCATTCACGGCTGGCTTCTCTCATCAATAAATGGGTCCTGACATGATAAGGCACGAGATAGCGCCTGGCTCGTGGAGAGCGCAGACAGGACACGCCCCCTTAGCGTCCCAAGTTAGCCGTGAATTAGCTATATGGGCTATATCGCAGCGAGAGTAACGCTCGCTGAGGCCTCGAAAAAAATGTATCGCTCCCTGAAAAATTACCCTCAAAAGTTTTGTTTCTTTAATATGATCCATTTCATCATTAAAGTCAAAAATGAAGCTAAAAATAGTTTTTTGAGCAGGAGCACAAGGAAAACGTGAACATCGACGAGCGGAACTCGGACGCTCATCCAGATCAGTTGATGATCGACGTTACCACAGAGGTCAACGACATTTCGCAAATTTATTCATTTTAACTCACTTTTTGACTGTAAACGAAGTTTTATTGTAGTCTGTGTGCCAAGACTTGGAATTTCACCGAACGACGTTCCGCTGTTCCTCTGCGTCGCGAAGCGTTTTTGCGAGCATCGGTTTCATTTGAATTGGTTCTCATTTTTGATAGATGGACTGTTCCACTAAGGACACGTGTTGGTCGAGTTCCTAAATAAAATAAATAATTGAGGGCGCGGCCGAGCACGCAGCGGAACAACGGAATGTCGTTTGGTGAAATTCCAAGTCCTAATACACAGACTATACTCATTTTGAATTAAAACACGCATTGGAGTATATTTTATTAATTTTTTAAAAAAATATAAAAAAAGTGTTCGAATTAATTCCGCTGAATCCAAAGTTACCACTGATTCTCCAAAAATTTTTTTCATTCTGGCGTGATGGTTTTGGGTTTCACGGAAACACATAGAAAACGGCATGAATCACGAGAATTTTTCAACTTTCTTTTGTTAGGCCATCAAATATTCGAGCTCACCGAGTTCGAGTGCATCTACCCTGTCTTCAACAGCGATTTCCACGCATTGGTAATTTTTCCAAACTTATTTTTCAGAGTAAGCTTTTCTCAGGCATCACGCGTACGCCTGTTTAAGGCGGCCGGTAGGATTACGGTAGTCAGGATAGGTTTTTTCGGTTTCAAAATGAAAGCGTATGTACTTTTTGTGGCATACTTTATCTTGTAACCTCAAGAAGTAGGTTCTTAACAAGTTGCGAAAAAGATAAAACATAAAAAAAATGTCCTGGTTCCGAAACTGACGGCGCAATATTGACCGGCCGCCGCAGCATTGTCTTAAACATGCGTGTATCGTATACGATACGGTAATTGGTTAAACTACTGTGACGAGGATAAATGGACCGTTCAAGTGGTCTAGTGCTGGTCAGTAGCACCCGTTGGGCTAACAGGTTTGCGAAACGATGCTAATGTCGATCACCCGGTGTTTTTTTCAACGTAACGAGTGATCGCCTCGACCTCAACCGGAGCTCGGCGTGTGAATTGGGCGTTTGCCTAGTTCCGCTGGACTTAAAAAGTGGCCTAATCGCGGCTAAAAAAATTGCGTTTCTGGTGCTCGGCTGAGGTTAAACGGGTGATTGGCGATAGCTCCCTCGGGTGCTACTCGCCAGCACGCGAGTGGTAAAGATTTGATTTTTAAGTGCATCGTAACCGAAAAAAATTTTTTTTGACCGCAAACACTTTCTGCTACAATCCTATTGGAAATAGCGATCTTAAGAATTTCTATCATTTTCCCAAACTCAACGAGTATTTTGTCTCCCAAAAAAACATAAGCTTATCATAAGCAAAAAAACAATAAAGCTTAAGAAAGAATATGTTTAACTAGGGAACTACTCGGACTCGGGTACGCGTTTCGAGTTGAAACTTTGGTGGCTTATAGACCCGGGTAAGAGTACTTGGAAACAAGAGAGATTATCTGCTAAACCCCATAGGCTTCTGAGAAAAAAAGCTTTTTTTGAAAAATGAACAGTTTAGGCTTGAAAAATTATCAAATTTCAGTTTTCCTTCTTCTTTTGGCTGGAAAAAAAGTTTTTTTAGAGTTTCTCATAGCCGGATAATTCGAGGCGATTGTATTAAAATATTAAATAAGGTAAAAAAAGCAGTATTCTAAAAAAATTTTCAAGCCTAATTTTTCACATCTCAGACCTTGAAAAACGCGAACGGGACGCGAATCGGACGTGTCGGGGCATTTCTAGTGACCACTTTAGTAGCCTCAGAACTCTTAAGGGATCCCTAGAATCGCCCAGAAACGTCCGGAGCACGTCCGTTTTGCGTTACCAATGTCCGAGATTTTCTACTAATTTTTTCTCAGTTCTCTATTGGGAATATATTCTCATTTGTTTTCAAGTCTTCTGACTGAGGTCTATAAACCACTGAAGTTTCAACTCGATCCGCGTACCCGAGCCCGAGTAGTTCCCTACTCAGTTCGTGAACAGGGTGTTTAGTAGCTTTGGGTTTGAGTAATATAATTGATTACTCAAAAACTGAACTTCAAATCGAGTCGGGGTCATCGTCTTTGCATTCAGGCGGCAGCAACGAAACGCATCAGCTGATGGCCATCACCCAGGCCGGCGTTTGGGAAGTCGAAGCGCACAGGATTCTCTACGACGTGCCCAACTCGGTCGAGGCCATGACCATCTGCAAGTTCAAGCCGACGCCCAGTATGAAAAGTAAATTTCTCGTGTCTTTTTGCAAGCGAATTTAGCTTTGAACGTCTTTCAAAATTTTTGTGTCCATGTATCATAAATTACAAGTCTAGTCAGAGCCGGTTGGTAAACCGAAACTTGGCTATTTGAATTCTTCCACTAAATTTTTGATTCCTTTTTATCTCTCGAATGACGTGTTCTTCCCCTGTTTCTCTGACATCGCCGATGAGGGAACAGAGAGACGCAGACACACTAAAACTGTCAAGTCGTGGCGGACGGACTATACGAGTGGAAATGTTACGTTTTTGGGACTTTGAAGTATCATTGAAAATCAAAGCTTTCTGAGGTTGGTCTTAGGATCCTCAGGGCCTCCCGGCCATTCCGAAAAGTATCGGGAGCACCATGGCTTTTTATAGTTTCTTAAGTTTCATATTTGAGCTTGACTCATAGATTTGGCATCGTTCCATCAATCTGGCCTTGTTTTGGGCCTTTAACAAGCTGGAAAGTAGTTTCATTCAAAGTGTATCCTATTCCGCGGAAACCCCTTGTTTTTTTTATTCCGTATTCTTCAAGACAAAAGTGGAGGATCGCGGAGTGAGCCAAGCCTTGGCATTTAGCCATCGGATAAAAATGAGCCACATAGTCTGTTCAGATTTCAAATGTCAAGTTCTCGCTGAAGCTCCGCCCCTAAAAGCGCGATGAACCAATCAGAGAGCGAACCATCCACAGAGCGTTTTCGAATGACGTCATTCTACTTGACATTCAAAAACTGAACAGACAATAAAGCCACGTGCAATCTTACAACTAGGTCAAATAAGTGGCGATTGCGCTCATTTCCAATAACTGTATATTTTCCCATTTTCTATTTCGTGGGGTTGCACAGAACTTCGCAGTTTTTCTCCTCCCGTTTTGCGTGTGGAAAGTTCCGATTCCGCGCAACCCCGGCCTGCGGAACTCTCCCTGGATTTTTTCGAGGAACTATTATCCGAAGACTATCAGCAGAATATCCCTTCTCGCCAAGAGCTCACCAAAGTTTCAATTCAATTCGTTCAGAGAGTTTAGAAACCAATTGAAAGATCATAAACGCGAACACCATTATAATTTCAATTTTATTGGGTATAATAATTAATAAGTAAGAAATACATGAAAATTGTGGGTCTTATTTCCGGGCTTGCTATGCAGCGAAATCGACAGGCGGTGACTGAGCCGCTGAACTTGGCTCGAGTCTCTCAAAGACTTCCTGTAAAAGATGTTGGCTCGAAAAATATGATTTTTTTGGCTTTTTTTAATCAAAAAAAGAATTTTCATTTCTCCTACCCTATTTTCACACTAAGCTGAGAAGTATGAAGTTTTCCACGACTAAAACAGCATGATCGCATTGGAAATGGCTCCTTGATTTCTCATCGCCCAAGCCGATTCTGGTCGGACGTTCTTTCAAAGGACTCGGTGTGCATGGAGCCATTCCCAGTGTGACCTCTGGGCTTCAATAGACAAGACAAAGATTCACTTCAGTTCCAGTGCTCGGCTGCATCGCTTCCTTGTTTTCAGCTCCAATCTCAAATGCTGCATTGTCACCCGGATTCGCCTGTAAAAGAAATCATTTTTATGAAAACTTTAGAAGCCAAACCTCCTTCAAAATGCTGATGACCTCTGTCATGAACTCGACTATCTGAAGCTTCTTTTTTCAAACTTTTTGGATTTGTTCAAGTATCGAGAAAAAATAGCGGCGATAGTTATCAAGTTGTGAGTTATAAAACGCATGACCATTTTCGAAAATCAAAGATGAAATTTAAGGCTATTTTGCGTCGAATAATGCGCTCTGAAAAAAAAGTTTATACCTGGGGCATGGTCGGCCTGTAAATTGCGTGATAGGCGAAGATCCTGTTTTCCACGAAAAAGCGAAGAGCTTCGGGTGCTCTTTCGTGAACGTTGACCACTTTCCCCGCGAGTATCTGCAAAAAACGTACTAATTTTGTAAAAAGAAAAAAGTAACCTGTTTTCGGGCCTCCGGTCCTGACATGCCGGCGTAAGGCATTTGACATTTGTTGAACACTTCGCAGACGAGATGCTGTAAAGTTTCAAAATTTAGTCAGATATGAGGAAAAAGAAAACCCCGTAGGCGTAGACGTCCGATTCGGCCTTAAAAGAGTAGCTCGTCAGGCTTTCAGGTGGCAAATAGCGGGTAGGCAAGTTTTCCGCGGTAGTCATCTCATAGTAGTAGGCCTTAACCGAAAGCCCGAAATCCGCCACTTTTGCCTGAAAAATTTGGTGAATTCTCTGCAGGTTCCATGAAAATACCGTTCCGTGTTCATCTATAAGACAGTTTCGTGCGGCTACATCTCTGTGTAGGACCCCAACGTCGTGCAAATACTCGAGTCCCCTCGCGGCATCGAGGCAGAACCTCGTCAAGGTCAGGTTCGAGGCTTTCTCAGACTTGGCCATGAGAAAAGTGCTTAGAGCTCCACCTTCAAAAAACGATATCAATTCAAAAATTGACGGTAAGCTCAAAAGAACAAGACTTCCGCCAAAGCTTTAGGCGGAAAGAAACCGCAATTCATAAATTCGAAGATTAGGCGGATATGTGTCAAAAAGTCTAATTGACATCAGCGATCGCAAAATTCTCGTTTAAAAATATTTTCCGGAATTTTTTCAAATTATTTTCGAAGTTAACTAATCTCACAGAGACTTTTCATAGAGATTGAAAGGAATGCTTTTTGGAAGCCTCACCCGGACACAGTTCCATCAGTAGCTGCAGAGGTTTAGAATCGTAACACCACCCTAATGTGCGGACAACATTAGGGTGGTCCAGCGGGATGGAGATTGTTCCTTCAACAAGGAACTTTTCTTCAAGTCCGAGGTGCTCCGGTACGCCTTTCTTCACCTTAAAACCCCAGAAATTGCGTCTTTATTTTTTCCACAGAACACTTTTATCGCACACTACATATTTGACAGAACTCGGACCTCGGTCACTTGAAAAAACGCATCTGAGCATTTCTAGTAATCACTTAAGAGCGCTGACGCCGCTAAAGTAACCGCTAGCAGTGCATTACAAAAGTCCGAAAAGTACTTCAAATTTAATTAATTTTCAACGAAAGTCAAAACTTCAATACCGCACAACGGACAAAATGATGCTCTACGCAAGTTTATCCCTATTTTTATTCCAATCCATCAAAATGTTCTGAGATCTTTAGAATTCCCAGAATTCAGACTTGTTGCAACTCTTGATCAACACAACAAATTTCGAAATTCAGCTCTAGACGTGTTTTTCGAACTTTTCCTGGATAAATTCGATTTCTCAAGGCCTACCGTTTTCACGGCCGCCTTGTTCTGCGTGAAAGCCGGGTGGTTGATCTCCGCAAGCGACACTTCTCCAAACGCGCCGTTCCCGAGCCATCGAAAAAAGGGTCCTGACACGATAATGCGTGAGGTAGTGCCTGGCTCGTGGAGAGCGCAGACAGGCCACGCCCCCTTACCGTTCCAAGCTAGCCGTGAATCAGCTAAAGGGAATGAAATTTCAAATCTTTTCCAGAGTCCGGCCCGGGCCGCCCGGCTTGTCGCACTAACCTGTGGCGCGGTAAAATGACACGACTTATCGGCTCGCCTGCGAGTTCTCTTTAGGAACGCTTTCGAAGGCGATTCTCCAATCTCAATGCATTCTTTGACTTTTTTCTAGGATTCGTATCAAAAAAAGACTTTAAAAAATTCGGCTTTATTAAATAATCATCGTCGCACGCGATGAGACGATGCTCGCACCACCGGACAGAGTGAGATGTTTGCGAGTTCGTCAATGTACCGCCCCGACCTAGCATTCTCTCGCGCCAGACTCCGTATTTATCTTTAGTGAGTAACAGAAAACCATTTATAGCCCGTTCACTGCTGGCTTGGGTCAGCGAACGGTCGGTTTAACTTGCGCGGCGATGGTAGATCATGGCGGCCATACATGCGCCTTTGAAAAGAACCTCGTTTGATGAATTATTTTTTTTTCAATTGAATTTACTTTTTCGTTTAAAATAGTTTCATTAAATTCAGATTTTCTTTCAGTCACCGAAATAAAAAATAAAAAGAAATAAGTCAAAAATTCAGCATTTTGCGGAAGGCGCATTGATAGTCGTCATGATCTACCATCTCCGTGCAAGCTAACCCGCTCATTAGCCAAGCCAGCCGTGAACGGGTTATATCTGGCGATAAATCGTTGTGGGACTCAGTTTTTCTTACTTTGAACTTGGCATAAAGGATGTCTGTGATCGTTATTTTATACTTTATCGAAACAGACTCCAAATTAGCAAAAATAGACGCTGACGTGGAAATGCCACTTGGCAATAGAGTGAGAGTATATAAAAACTACGCTGAGCTGAACTAGCTATTGAAACGAATCGTCATCAGACCAACGTCGACCAACGTGAGTTTGAATCCCGGCGGAGGCTTCTGGCTCCTCGAGTAAACACGTAAGCGGAGCACGGCATTGATGAAAAGCTTTGAACATGTGTTTCCGAAAAATCTTTATTTTTCTGCGCTCTCTTTGAAAGTTCGCAAATTCTGTTCGAATACATCTGTACGATTCACAGTAGAGTTCGCAATTATTGAAAAAGCTATAACCCGAAGAAACCTTATTTTGCAACAGTCGAACTGGTAATGGGAAGAAAGGTCAGAGGCGGCCGATTGGATGAAAAATTTGGAAAATTCCGCCATCTGGAAAATAGAGAGCGGCTTGGAATTGATCGCCTTAGAATTGGTTCTGATTTTGGTTTGGAAAATCATGGTTCGAAAAAGGGCCGGCCGCTTTTCTCGACTTGGAAGCACATTTAAAAATGACAAATCTTTGCAAAAAGAGAAATTTCGTTTAAAAAAATTTGAGAAATCAACGGAAGAAAGTGTACCTTTGGTTCTGTAAGAACGTGCATTTGGTTAGGAATGAACATGTTTTTTGTTCGGAATGAACACATGAAAAAGTCCCTTTTTGGTTAGGATGATTACTCAATTGGTTCGGAATGATTAGGGTCGGATGATTGTAAGCTATAGCAAACCTAATCAGCTTTAAAAAAAAAATGTTTTTCTTTTGTGTTTTTTTTGATTGTATTGATATTTTTCCAGCAACGGACACTTCGCCCATCATGAAGTGGAACTGCATTGAAGGTATCTTCTTTTCTTTTTTTTTAAAGTTATGCTTTTTATTTCAGGAAAATCGAGTCTGAAGCTGTTGCTAATGATAGCAATGCTGAACGCTTTTTCTGCTGGTTTGCTTATTTTTTCCCTTTATATAGTCCATTCAGATTTTGAATGTCAAGTGCAATGACGTCATCCAAAAACACTCTGTGGGTGGCTCGCTCTCTGATTGGTTTATCGCGCCATTAGGGGCGGAGCTTGAGCGAGGACTTGACATTTGAAATCTGAACAGACTATACTTTTTGTCGAGAAGGTTAGCTTCATGACTGACGCGGGATAGTAACCACGTCGCGATTTTGTAAAATCGCAAACCGCTACTCCGTGACTTCACTTTATGAAAAACGAGAAATACATAAGTGAAAATATTTGTTCTATATATTAATTCACTTTGATTAAAATAATGCGACGAACCTGAAAAATTTCTTCACGTTCGAGTTTTAATGTGAAGTCTCCATAATTCTATAGAGTTCATAGGCTTTTATCAGTTTGTATCAGTCTAATAAGTTAGGTCAAGATGACATCACGAAATAGAATTTGCGTTTTAACTGAAAGTGTCGCTATGACTTTGCAAAAACCCAAGAATGTTATTAAGATAACATTTTATGTCAAATAGCTTCAGCCAACAGTGAATAAATGATACTGATATACTCAATATTTAGAAACACAGCGGAACTTTTGAGAAAAAAACATTTTCATATCCTTTTTTTGCTACAGATTTGGGGAAAATTGATTCCTTGCTCCATGAAAAGTGCGTTGCTATTCATAGAATCGAAAGAATAAATCTTATTGGAAAATAAGTTTCATGATCATGAAAGCGTCTAGATAACGAGCATTCACTACACCAGCCCTGTTACTATCAATGAGAATCCTCAACTTGCAGAAAATTGCTGCAAAAGACCCATGACCGCGTACGGAGATAAAGAAGCTTTCCCGATCGAGTGCCAATCATCAAAATGTACCGAAGAAGTGATCTACGCAGAAAATGCGCGAGCTGGTGAAGATATCCACAAGTTTTTGCCTTCGATGATAAAAAGCAGTACGATCACCATGATTGGAAACACGACAACTTACAATCTTGCCGGTCTGGTAGAGATTGTCCACAAGGGACCGGGTTCGTTCCATTAAAAACTTGAGAGAAAGAAAATCCTAAATATTTTCAAACAAATTTCCGTTAAAAGCGAGCGAAAGTATATTTTTGTACTTGATTTGAACTAACGGAATCTGGGCTCACATCTCCCTACCGTTGCATTAGACTCCTTTGGCTGTCCTTCTTTGAATTCACTTTTTGTTTGTAGGACCGGCCATCACCCTGCAGAATATCGAATTGGTTAGGGACTCCTTCAAAAGTTTGAAAACGATCAAAGTCGATGACGTCTCTATTTATTGCGACGGCACTACCGACTTGATCAAGATAGAAGGAAAAATCCCCCAAGATATACTCGAGCAACTGCACGAAGTGGAAAATAAGGTTTTTTTAATAAACGAGGAGATAAAAAAGTATATTTCAGTTTGTTCGAAATTTCCAGCTGATTTTCCTAAATTAGTAGAAAGTTTGTCTTGACGCGAAATGACTATAATAATTTATGCTTTTTAAAAAATTGCACAAGACGTTTTTAGCAGTTTTATAAATCTCGAAGAAATCACATCATCAAGCCGATGGCTTTTATTATTAGCTATAACCATCAAGTAGGCTCAAATTTACAGTCGCGAGTAGCCTTTCAATATATTTGTAAGAGGAAATATTTCTAGACCTATTAAGAAAAATATGGCTCAATATTCAAACGCTTATCGTCGGAAATCAATCTTCACTGAAATCATGGAAAATATTCAAAGGAATTGTATATTAAAAACTATAATATTTCGTCAAAGGCGTAATTTCAAAAAAGTTTTATTGAGATTTGAAAAGAGCATGAGAGAAGAAATTGAGCGCTTCTGAAAGATTATTTCCCTTTGGACAACCTAGAAGCTTTTTAAGAGCGTGAATGGTTTCAAAGGAAAACTCGAAAAAATTCTCAGAAAAAGTAATCTTGTTTCAGACCCTGGCTGCCTGCAAGTCACTGACAACTACTCCGCCGTCGGTTCTCGGCGCCGCCCAGGGCTCCCAGAATATTGATGCTGAGAAAGGTTCTAGCAACAGTGAGTTTGGAGAACAAAAAAGCCAATTGTGGATTTCGGGGATAAAAAAAAGAAAGACTCTAAGGTTTGGAAAAATTATTAATCTTATTTGAAAAATAGAAAGATTGTAGGATTATAGAGTAATTACAGTGAGAAAATCTGGAAACCTAGCCTTTTTTATATTTCATCATTTTTTACGCCATTGAGTCAGCACTTTTTCAATTTTTCGACCAAGTTGGGAAGACTTATTTTGCCTTTTCTTCTCAGACACGCCGCTGTACATCGCCTGTGCAGTGATAGTGGTCCTTCTGATTGTGAGCATCGTTTCGACGATCATCGCTCTCAAGCTCTACTTATGGCGCCACAAAAAGGACCTAGTCCTAGCATCCTTCGGTATTGGTTTTTCTGATAGCAAAATTGAGAATTTTATTAATTTTTAGTTAACAAAAATAGAACTTGAAGTATGAGCTTCGAAACTTTGAAAAGGTTATTGCTTGTTCATCATCATCAATATTTATTGGTTGTTTTAATCAGATAGAATCGACTAGCCAAAGGCGGCACTAACACCGCCTTTGGCGAAAAAGAAGTTAAAACGTGTAGTCGATTGAATTGAAAGCATGGTCTTACGGTTCTTCTCCTCGTTCTCCCACAAGTAGATCCCTCAGTTTCGCGGGTACGGGCACGGCGGTGATGGTGGGGCTCGGGCACGGACGCCGTGTACACTCTAGGGTAGCCTCGGCCGATTGAGAGGCGCCCGCAACTGGCCGTTTCGCCTATAGTCTGTTCAGATTTTGAATGTCAAGTCGTCGCTCAAGCTCCGCCCCCTAATGGCGCGACAAACCAATCAGAGAGCGAGCCATCCACAGAGCATTTTCGAATCACGTCATTCTACTTGACATTCAAATTCTGAACGGACTATAAAGGCGCCCCGAACTCGGCAGAGTCGGAGGACCTCCGAAATTGAGGCGACGAGATTGAAAATGCGGCAGCGCGAACATGTTTCTTACTTCCCGTTAAATCGCAAACCGCTACTCCCTGACGTCATCCCTATGACATCATCTTCATTTGCAAAACTTGCACATGCAGCCATATCATTTTATTCATTTTTTACGTTCCAATTTATAAAATTAGATTCGACGTGAAAACTTTTCCGGTCACATGAGAAACAGAAAGATAACACATTTGAAAATCCCCTTTTGATTGGAAACTTTTTTTATTCTTCTATTTTCTTACTTTTTTTAGAAACCTTTTAAAGGTTTGGAATAATCCGAGGCGTCGAGGCCCACGCCTACGCACAGTGTGCTCCTTTAATTTTTTTCTTTTTTTTTTTTGGGAAATACATTTCGCAGATTTTTTCGCTACGCGTATCAAGTTTGCAAATCGTTTAGAGCGACCTGATAGTGTTATTAGTGTCCACTTTTTGAAACTAAATGCCTTTTATGTCAAGTATTTCATTTATTTGACGAATTTTTTACTGTGGCTCAGTTTTTTCGAAGCGAGCCACAGTCGGCTTCGCGCTATGCGCGCTCCGCCTCCGTGTGAAGCCTTAAAACTAAGCCTATTTTCTGTAGGCGCAGTTTTAATGCAAAGGCGCAATTCAGGCTCCTCCCATTCTTCAATTTTTTCAATCTCAATTTTAATTCATATCAATTTATTCAGTCTTCAGAGTAAGTTGAAGAAAATCTCTGCTGAATCATGGTATAATCGAAGAGTTAGTCGTCGGCGCGGGTGACGGTCCACAATCGTTGTCCAATACGTCCCGGAGTGACAGCTAGCGTTGGGAAATAATGTTGGCCCGTTGGTAGTACCAGCGAATAAACTGCTTCACCATGTTGGAACAGTACAGCGCCCAGCTTGTCCAGGGCTGACGGGCGTCGGAATATTATCCCATGCGAGAGCGGCAATGAGACCGACCAGTCGACGCGATGAAATGAGATAATAATAATCTGCTGAATCATGCTCACGTAAATAAAATAAATATTTCGATTACGCTTATTTCTTGTGTTACGAATGGTGTCATGAAATGACGTCAGGGAGTAGCGGTTTGCGATTTAACGAAAACAATGTTTCTTACAATTTTTATTTCAAAAGTTTTTGGGACTTCGTTTCTTCTTTTATTTATTTCTTTTTCATTGTCGGGATCGTTGAAAATATTCATTTTTTTATTTTGCTGAAAAAACATTTAAATAAATTTTTCCTCTTGCTACCGCCATGCAAAACTTTTTTCCGATTGTTTCCAGGTTTTGTTCCGCCAAGCTTGATTCGAAGATTGATAGACCTCTCTCTTCCTCTCTTGGGAAGCATTATTTATTTAGTTATCCTCAATATGAGGTAAGTTTACCTTTTTCGTTGAATAATCTCATTTCTGTTCAGGTCACTTGTCGAATCAATGATTGACTAAATCTGAGGTTTTTTTATTTCTACGATGATCAGCGTTTCTGGGCTTGAAAAATGGAATCGATGTTAAAACTGTGAGTTTACACGCTATGACTTGAGAATTTGCGAGAATACTCCGATATATTCAAATTGAATTAAACTTACTTTGCCCGTTTTCTATTGATTTTTTCAAGATTTATAACGTTTCAGAATGCGCAAAACTTTAAACTGCCATCAGTAAGTGAGAAAATGTATAAAATTTGACAGTCAAGGGTAATTTTGAGTTTTGCGGATATTACTTCGAATTCACAGCATTTAACTATATTTTGGCGTGGCTTGTGCAGAAAATCCAGAGGCCGTGTGAAAAACGTGAAAAAAGAGTTTGCCGAATTTGAAAAGAAAAAAACTCTAATTCGCTAATGTTATACATTAGAACGTTCTCCGGTATCCGATCGAGTTTGTAAAACTAACATAAATTATATCATTAAAAAACGCAATTGAAAAACTCAACTGTGCTAAAAGTAATCTCGCGAAATTCGAATTTATCCCTGACTCGCTTCGATTTTGGACTTTTTTGGCGAATCTAAAAAAGATGTCGAAAATCTGTGAGTGATCCGATTCAGTGTACAAAATGATAGATGAATCCGAATTTTCAAAATTCGAGCCCTTTTCTTACTTGTGTAAATCGGGAAGTGAGTGACGGGGAATGTGTTATTTAGAAAACTTATGTGATGTGAAGTATAAAGTGAGATAAAAAGTTCGCGATTGCGACTGATTGTGGGCTGAGTCGGCCATTAGCTCGGCCCAAAGCACAGCTCTGCTTTTTCTAGATGGTTCTTTAACTTTTTTAAATATCTTTTTCCGAAGCCTCTCCAACTTTTTTGTGTTTCTGAGCGCTTCTATCATGGAATAAATTTCATTTCACGAACGGAAAAAATTCACTTTCTAAAAAATCTCCAATATTCTCGTACGAACTCAAATAGTAATTACCCCAAAACTCAAAAATCGACTCGCTTGAGCAGGGGTCGAGTTGAAACTTTGGCGACTTATGAACCTACGCCCAAGGAAAGAAAGTAGATTATTTACTAGACCACATAGGCTTCTGAGAAAAATCTCTCCAAAGAAATAGAGGAAGAGTTATGTACGCGCCTGAACTTCCTTCTTTCACAAGGGTAGCTTGGGGCAGTCTCGCTGATTTTTTTGAGTATCCACGGTATCTGCGGAGTTTAAAGTTTTCTGCATTTCCCTTGAAGGCAAAAACCTTGTAAAAGACATAAAATGGATGAAAACGATTTTTCTTGATTAATTTGGTTCTCAAAGAAGAACTTAATGAAAAAAATAGTCTGTTTTTGCACTACAACTATGTATGTTTCAATTCGCGTCATTCATAGAAAAAAATTTCTGAGAGATCTAGGAAAAAAATTCCAACAGGCATCGAAGTGCGAAATATGACTTTTTTTCAATTCCTTCAATTTTTTTGATAATCAATTTTTTTAAGAAATGACGTTTTTCACTTTTTTTATGCTGTTCACAAACCTTTCTTCTTCTTCTTTAAAAAATGCAAAAAAATTTTTGCGCTCACCATCTCGGGCATTATCGTGCCAGGACCCTTTTTCGATGGCTCAAACCAGCCGTGAATCAGCTATACGAATCTATCCATATTTGGGAAAAATCAAAAGAAAATTCTGAATTGGAAGTTAAAAAAATACCTCATATTTAGATGAAAAAGCTAGAACGAAAAAAAGTTTAACGTCAATGTTTGCATGAGAAAAGTACATTTTTAGAGTGAACAAGCGTTTTTTGGAAGAAAAAAACTGGGTAATCCGAGAGAGTAGCTCGTGTACATTAGATAAGAAAACCAAGCGAGAAAAGATAGTGTTCAAAGAAATTTCGGCGAAACGCAAAATTATCTCTGACTCTCGAAAATTTGGTATCTTTTTCTTTCTCTGACGACTATTTTGAGCTTTGCGGAATCACTTGGAACACGGCATATGCATGTTTCTAAGTAGAAAAATAAAACTAAATATGAGAGCTTTATCGAAGAGTTCATTGCGAATTTTTTTACAGGAAACGTGTAAAAACGACTCGTCTAGATGAAGGCGTCGCGATATTGGATTGTTTCTCGTTGACGATCAAAGGAGATTAAATTTTTTTCTGTCAATTCCGTTAGCATTTTGATTGTTCGAGTCGTCTCTTTTTTTCTTTCCATCTCGATTGAAAAACTATATTGAATTTTCTCATTTGACTATCGATTCATTAGTCATTTTTTACGCTGATCTTCTTTGAGCTATTTACTTTTTTTTTTTCTCTACAAAAAAGTTTTGAACAGTTTTTTTGAGTTTTTATTTGTATGAAGTTTCCTCAAATACATATTTTACAAACATGTTATCTTTATATCCTCCTATAGGTAATCTATCTCAAAATTATTTCTTGATGTCTGAAATTTTGTAAACTAATAAGGCAAACCCTCTTTTGGCTTCATTTTTCGTACTTTATCAATCAGTCATGATTGACGAAGTACGAAAAATAGAGCCCAATCGAGCAAAAGGAGGCCATTTGAATGGTAACACCGCATTGAAAGCGGCACAACAGCGCAGTTCCCCCGACGCGGCGGCACTACTGCGCCACGAAAGCGCGGGATGTGCGCGCCTTTAGGCGGGGAAGGGGGCGCCTTTATGCGCGCAGTTGTCGGAGTCTTTGTTCTGCTCAAGTTTTAGTTCGAAATGAAAATTTTAAGTTTTCTTTTGAAAACAAGTTATCCATCGAAAAGTTATTTATTTCAAAGTGAAAGCAATTATTTTTAAGAAGACTATAATTTTTTTTCAATTATATTAAAATTTTCAGCAGCGGACACTTCACCAAGAATGAAGTGGAATGGTATTGAAGGTATGTTATTTCACATCTTTTTTTCAAACTCAATCTTTTTGTTTCAGGAAGATTCAATCTGAAGCTGTTGCTTATGATAGCACTGCTGAACGCATGTTATGCTGTTTCTACCCGTAATTTTTTTGTTCAAATGAGTATTGACAATCTTAACATTATACTTTTATTATTATAGTCATTTCACGGTAGATCTTGGTCGCTAAATACAATATATATGTCTTTTCAGATTTTGAATGTCAATTAGAATGACGTCATTCGAAATCGCTCTGTGGGTGGCTCGCTCTCTGATTGGTTCATCTGGCCATTAGGGAGCAGAGCTTCAGCGAGGACTTGACATTTGAAATCTAAACGAATTATAGTATCGATCGTTTACTGCGGACTTAGGAGCCCGTGTTTCTTGAATGAGTAGTTTTATAAAAGTTTGGACTTTATAGTTGGAAATGCCAAAAATTGAAGAGATTTCAAAATAAAAATACCATGATCATGTTTTTAAGACCAGCTGACTATATCAGTTGATGCTTTTCTCTAGCTGCAGTCGATGTGGATTTTGAATTTGCAGAATCTTGCTGCAAGAGGCCCATGTACGCGTACGGGTCTGGAGACGCTATTCCGCCCGAATGCATTTTGAATGTCGGGTGTACCGATGCATTGATCTACGCGGACCATGGTCGAGCCAATCAAGAAGTCTACAAGTTTTTGAATGCGATGTTAAAGAGCAGTACAATCACCTTGATTTCAACCCAAGCGAATGTCGAATTCTTGGAAGAAATCATCCACAAGGGGCCGGGTACGTTTCTTCCCATACTGAAAAGAAGTGGAGCTCATGATATGAATTTTCTGCTACTTGTCAGCGACATTGCGCTGATATTTGAAGGCCCGTTCCGCATCAGCTTGTCTCGTTTTTCTTTCTGTCAAAAATACCGTTTACCAAACTAGATCGAAATTGAACATTTTCGGTTCATGGTATTGTTTTTTCCTGTCTTTTTTCGCCGTTTTGTAGAGCAAAATTTGTTATTTACGGTACCTTTTTTTCTTTCCTTTTAAAGTGTGACCGTCTTGCGCGGAATGCACTGTGGGTGTTAGGAAAAGCAAAAAAAAAATTCCTTGGATCTTAGAGGAACTGACTAGATGTTCAATGCGCAAATTATTTTTCTTGCCTTGGAATAAGAGAATCTAGTAGTCTTATCGAAGTTTCATCAAGATCTTGCTTTTTTTTTTCAATTCGTTTCTTCCGTTTTCAGGTCCAGCATTGACATTGATTAACAACACTTTGATCGCCAATTCATTCATAAGTTTGAAAAAAATCGAAGTCGATGACGTCTCTATTTATTGCGACGGCACTACCGATTTGATCAAGATAGAAGGAAGTCTTTTCAAGGAGGTATTGGACCGACTGCACAAAGTGGGAAATAAGGTTCGATTTTTCTTTGAAAGAATGATGAGAATTTGAATATCTCGCAGTGTTTTCAAAGGCTCGACTTAGGTTTTTCTAGGAGAGAAAAAAATTAGATATTTCATTCAAAACATCTCCAATTTAAACTTTATTGCATATAAATTCGGAACAAAATTTTATATGAAACACTTGAATATGACGTTTTCTAGCTTCATTTTCAAAAATGTTTCTTTTTATAGGCGCACAGAAAAATTTTTTATGAAGATTCAAGAGCGGAAAGCTCTTGAAAGACTCTTTGGACATCCTAGCAAACTTTTTAAGGACATGAATCGATATCTAAACCAAAAGTGTTTACAGAAAGTATGACTTTTTTTTCCAGACCCTTGAAGCCTGCAAGTCATTGACGACTACTCAGCCGACGGTTCTTGGCGCGACCCAGCGAGCAGGAGTGCCGAGATCGAACTCTTCCGCCGCGGTGATCTCCCAACTGTGCACGCAGAAGATAGATGCCGAGAAGGAAAAGTGCTCTAGCAACAGTGAGTTTAGGGAAAAAAGTAACAAAAAATGAATTCTAGTGATAGAAAGATAGACTAGACGCTTTTTGAAAAAAATGATTAATATTTTTTTGAAAAAAACTAAATTCAGTGAACATAATGGGTATTAAAGGATTTAAATTGCAGAGGTTTTTGCGGTGAGAAAATGTGGAACCCAGCTTTTTTCAGATATCATTTTATAATTTATAAATTTATTTCCACTCACAAATTTCGAAGAAATTTTATTGAAAACCTTGATATTGAAAACCACATTATTGATTTTTTCCCATTAACTTCTCACCCTTCTTACTGTTATAATGCATTGGATTGTTTACATCACTGAGCCATTAGTTCTTTGAATTTTCGACCAAGTTGAGAAGAGTTATTTCGACTTTTCTTCACAGACACGCTGCTGTACATCGCCTGTGGAGTGATAGTGGTCCTTCTGATCGTGAGCATCGTTTCGACGATCATCGCCCTCAAGCTCTACTTCTGCAGCCACAAGAAGGACCGTCCCTCAGCTTCCTTAGGTAATGGCTTTTGATAGAAAAAAATTAAGAATTTTTGGTAGTTGTTCGCTGCCACAAACAAAAACTTGAACTTTAAGTTTCAAATACAATTGATCATTAAACAACTTATTGGAAAAATGGAGGTTATTAGTAGTTAGGAAATGGGATTTTTTTATTATATTTCGTTTTAATGAAATTTTTTTGCGATTGTAGTTTAAGACTTCGAGACTCTTTTTCTTAATATTTTTCGAAATTTCTGGTCGGTTTTCAGGAGCTTCCGAAAAAGGAGCGCAGAAAAAGGCCGAGACCGCTAAAGAGACGTCCAAAGAGACGAGCCAGGAGAAGAAATAAAATCTTCGTTTTTCTCTGGTCTCCTTCATTACTGATTGCCTTTGCGGCGTGATTCTTGTCTAAAATGGAATGAATTTTTCCAAAAAAAAAATTCAATTTTTGTTGCATCTGGGTTTTTGGCGATGAAAAAAAAAAACGGAACCTAAATCACAACCCCAGGCATTATCGTGCGGGAGACACGAAACAAAAGGATTTGGGTTTCCCCCGCAGTTTTTCAAATTTTAATCAACCTGAACTCATCAAAAATTTTTTCACTGAAAAAAATATTCCCAAACTGTGTGCCTTTTTGAAAAATAACTAATTACCATCCTGATTCATGAAAATAAGCTTCAGAAATCATATTTTGATTAACTCGAATGTCTAACCTTTTGAGACCTCAATAACTCTAGTGAAGCGTTAACTGACAGAAAAACTCAAGCCTTTAGCACACAATTTGGGAATATGTTTTTCAATTAAAAAATTGTCGATGAGTTGAATTTTCAAACTTTTGTTGAGTTCAGGTTGATTAAAATTTGAAAAACTGTGGGGAAACCCAAGGCCTTTTGTTTCGTGGCTCCCCCTTCGTGGCTCCCCCATCGGCGGAACGCGATGCTGAGCAGGGTAACCCAGCGGTGCTAACACGGGGTCTCAGCGGGTGCCCCCGTATTAAGCCCGTATAAGCACGGTTGGTAGAACTTTTTGGCAACACGCCTCATCGGCTCCCTTGTGAGTTTCCTTTAGGAACGCCGTCGACGGTGATTCTCCAATCTCAATCCATTCTTTGACTTTTTCTAGGTTTCGTATCAGAAAAATATTTAAAAAAATTCGGCGTTATTAAATAATCATCGTCGCACGCGATGAGGCAGTGCTCGCGGAGGAAAAATTATAGCTGATTCTCTCCCCACGAGCCAGGCACTATCTCGTGAATTACCGTGTCAGGACCCTTTTTTCAATGGCTCAAGCCAGCCGTGAATCAGCTATAGCTGCTTAAAATGTGAAATTTGAACAGGCTTCATATCATCGCTCGTTAACTTACACGAGAGGATCAGTGATGACCTCTAAAGTTAAAAAAAAAGTTTTTTTCCGTCCCAGCGGTCGTCATTTTTTGTTTATCCGTAAACGTATTGAAGAGATAAACCGATTGATGCTATTATTATGTAATTTTAGAAATAAAAATCGAGCTTTAGGGGCTTAGGGATCAGACCTTAAACCCTTATGGGGCCCCTAAGATTTTAATGCCTATAGGGGCCCTATTTTGTCCCCTACAAGGGTCCCTAAAACAACAAACTACAATAGGGACCCCTCAGATTCCAGCATACTCTAAAAAAGCTTCATGCATTCTGCAAATGAGTGCTTAGCATTTTGCACTTCTCTTCGTCTGTACAAAAGTGATCTCAAAAGTAAATTCAAAATTCGAGGAACTTCTGTGCAAAATGCAAATCTCTGACTTGCAGAATGCCGGCATAGGGACTCTTTGCACGAAATCAGTAGAGTGAATCACTGGTTATATTCGTTTTTTTCATGATTCATTATTGCCGTGTTCAATTGGATTCCGCGAAATGCAAAATACCCGTTAGAGGAAGGAAAATATCACTAAATTTTGGAGAGTCAGAGATCATTTTTGCATTTCGCGGAATCAAATTGTCATGACTCGCATGCTGAGCAGGTGTCTCAACGGGTGTACCCGTATTAAACCCGTGTTTCTGAGGTTATTTTAGTCTCAGTTGGGCTAAAACGGGGGAACAACGGGTGTAAGAAAAATAGGTAACCCAGATGGGCTAAAGCGGGGTCTCAGTTGGGCTAAAAAGTGCCAAAAGTTCTATCAGCTGAGCTTATACGGGTTTTAATACAGGGGGCACCCGCGGAGACCCCGTGTTAGCACGGCGGGGTTACCCTGCTCAGCATGCGAGGAAAAAGACTTTGATCTTTTTCAGTGACTCATGATATCTCGATGACATTTGCGACAGGCGACATCTAGCTGTCATTTAGATATCTCATGTCGCTTGTTAGCAGAAGGACATCGAAGATGAGTTCCAAACCAAGGCTGTGCGGCAATTTTCGGCAACTTACGTTCTTAAGTTTGAGATGATTATTATTTTTCAACAGGAAGCGTAGATGGCTCCAGTTCCATGAATATGAGTGAAAATTCTCTCTGAAATAAAAATGTATCAAGAAAAAATACATTTTAATAGATACGTTATAAAAGTTTCCCAAAATAACAACAAAAACACTTGGAAAAAAGTGCCAGTTGCCGGCAATCGCTGATTTTTTATTATTTCCGACAATTTCGGCGATCGACTGCCGCACAGCCCTGTTCCAAACTGCCAAAATGTTAAATGAGGTTCAGTTTTCAGGGATCATCTTCTCCGACGAAGAAAGAACTGTGCGTTTGAGCGCACCATTTTGGAAAGGGATCGACGATTTGAAGCCCTTATTTTGGGCATTATTTTCGTGAGAATAAGTTCAAATGCCCGGCTCTGCCTGTACCTCGATTTCGATTGAAGGATAAGTGAGCTTCAAGTATTTTTTGTGTTGAATGATTTTGGGATTTTCAGGAAACGCGGCCGATTTCTCCGACAGAACTGGGCGTTGAAGTATCGTGTCAGAAACGAAGCTGAAAATGACTATGAAATGGAGTTGCTCATTCGAAGAAGTTGTTGCGATGATTCGTTTCTGGCATATTTCATGCCCAGTTCTGTCTAGCGATAAACTTTGAAGAAAAACAAAAAAATGAGTTTTTTTCAGTTTCATAAATTAAATTAAATGGAAAAATTGCAGAGATCCTCTTCGATCATTGTGGCGAAAGACAAAAAAATGGCCTTTGGACAAGTTGAAGCCAAAAAGGATTTGATGGAAGGAGTTGACTATAGAAGCTCCTATCTCAAATTCCGGTCCTGATATTATTTCCAAATGGAAAGTTCTGTCCGGCGATCGCCTTCAATAAAAAAAGTAATAAAGATAAGTTCTCATTTATCGTATTTCAAAAAGAGTTTTCAAAGAAATTGGGTGGAACGATTTGCAGTCCCGGACAACGAGTCAAAATGAATTCATTTTCAAATTGGCTCGGCTCTTCGACCTTTGAGACGAAAGGCAGAACTGGGCTTCGGACAAAGATTTCATGAACGAGTTGGAGCCAAAGTTGATACCTGTTTTGTAAATATTCATTTCAGATACCTTGCCTATGTGCACAGTTCTGTCCAGCAATTGAATTTCATAAAAAAAGAAAGATGAGTGACTTTTTTCTTCATTAATGATTCAAATTGAAATTATTTTTTTGTGAACTTCTCCTACTTCTGCGATGAGAACTGGGCTCCAGAGCGACATATCAGAAACGGTAATATAGGCCATTCCGCGCCAGCTTATCACGTTTTTCTTTCCGCCAAAATGCCAGGTCAAATTTGACCAATTTCGCTTCAAGACCTTTGTTTATTGCCGTTATAACTGGGATAAGTTTTAGGGGGCCCTATAGGGGGTCGCGATTTTAGGGGGCCCTATAGGGGGTCTGCAAGTGGCCTTTTTAGGGGGAAATCCCTAGGGCCCCCTATAGGGGAGTCCTAAATCGCTCCCTAAAAATTGCAAGACCCTCAAGGGGTCGCGAAGACCCCTTGGAACGAAAGTGGTTTTTTTTAAAATATCTTTCTCATTTTCTAAGTTTTGAGTTGACTCAGTCGACCCAGTTTTAGTTTAACTTTATAACTTGTATTTATATTTCATCAATTTCTGTGGTGCTTAAGGAAGTAATACGTTATTCACGAACGAGTTGTCAGTAGGATTTTTTCGTTATGGTTTCAAATTGTATTATAATGATTTGTGCGTTTTTTTGTGCTCCATAAAAAGTTAACACGGCAATCTGTACATTGGTTCATTATTTTCAGTGTTTCGTTTATGTACAATTGATATATTGGTTTATGTAAATATGTTCAGAGTATTTTTTTATTTTGGTATTTTTCAGAGTTTCGTCTATGTATAATTGGTCTACTGGATTGTGTGAAACCGTCAGAAATTCACCGGTAGATGATGTTTGTTGGAGGTTTTTTTGATGTAAATGCGTGTTTATATATTCTATTTGATTATTGCTCGTTAAAGAAGACTTAATTTTTTTATTAAGATGCCGCGGAGTCGCGATTTTATTGATGCGCATTGGTTCTACAGCAGCGATGAAGATTCTGAAAGGTATATCGAAAATGTTGATAATGATAAATGATCGTAGAAGCACGGAATCAGCCGACGGAAATTTTGAGCCGCCACATGAACCAGAATCAACGGAAGATTACCGCGGGCCGAGCAATTCAATAAGTTGCTTTCAAATGTCAACGTTGGTTGTTTTTTGCTCACTGTTCAATTGTTCTTTTTTATATGTGCCAAACTTTTTGCCCCTTATCTAAGTAGTTTTAACCGTTTCCGTGTCGGAAGTCCCAACATTTTTTATTGAAAGTTGCCCAACCATTTGCCTTGACACAACGCGTTTTTCTTCTATTTTTTCGCAAGTAGCGCTTATATCAATATGCTTTAGGCGTATCTTTATTGTCTTGAAGAGCTTCTATTAGATTGATCAATACGGTTTCCGTTGGCAGTGATTTAGACGTGTCAAATATTTATACGGGTCTTTTACGGCCAAAAGTTTTTTTGCTTCCTCGAATATCCTGTTACGTATACATATCTTCAGTTTTTTGCTCGTTGTTTTGTTACTTATGTCTATCTGTTTCCATTGATGATCCTGATTGCTTTTAATGTTTTCAATTCCTTTCAATAAATTTGGAAACAGTTTCAAACGCAATGAGATGAGTTTACTGCGGATGTGTTAACGATTCGCATTCAATAAGGGTTTCTCTATTTCCTCCTGGAGCTATTTCAGAAATTTTCCGTGCCCCCCCTAAAGGGACCCCTAAAAAAATTCGTAGGGGTCCCTATAGGGTTTCATTTAGGGGCCCCTATAGGGCCCCCTCCAAGGGGCCCTAATTTACCCCCTATAGGGCCCCCTAAAACTTATCCCAGAAAAGCAGAACTTTGATCTAATTTGGTATACGGTCTTTTTGGCGGCAAGAAAAACGTGAGAAGCTGCCGCGGAATAGGCTATATCTGCTTAGCACGTTTTGCCGTGTTCAAAGTGATTCCGCGAAATTCAAAATAGCTGTCAGAGAAAGAGAAAGATAACTAAATTTTGGAGGGTCAGAGACCATTTTGCATTTCGCGGAAATTACTTTGAACACGGCATTAGAGCGATGACTTTTTTCAAAACGATACTATACATGGTAATCAGGCTTGTGCGTCAGGCCGGGCGGCCCGGGCTTTGGGCCTTATTTTCAGGAAAAAGCCCGCGTGGGCTCATGCCGGGCCCGGCTTCAAAAAATTTAAAATTTCATTTGAAAAAAATTTTTCACCGAAATGTGACTTTTTACTTCTGAAATCATAGTTTTTGTTAAACTCTAAGTGAAAAAAATGAGCAAAAAAACATAATTTTTGTCGTAGAAAAAAACTTGATATCCGACTAGAAAAAAATTGCGCGCTTCGGGCCGGGCGGGCCATTTTTATTGAGGCCCTCTAAGGCCGGGCCGGGCCGGCCCTCGCACAAAGCCTGATGGTAATGTACGATGTAGTTGATAGTTAATGACTGCTCAAAATGTTTTTTATATGAGAACACTTGAAAACTGTAGTTTTCCAAAAGACCTACGATCGCGTTTGACGTTTGAATATATATTTCCACCGCTCAGCACGTTAGAGCGGTGACTTTTTCAAAACGATAGCTCGTTCAGTGGTCAAATTTAGGAGAAATAAACGTTCGGTGATAATTTCGTTTGAAAGTCGTTTGAACCAAAAGTAAGGAAAAAAAGATGGTGCGAAGTGAAAATGCACGTCATTTTGAAATGCCAACGCGACATTTTAAAAAAATCTGTTTTCACGTTTTTCCCCTTGAAAGTTTTTTTAAATGACCGACACGTCATCAATGAGCGTTCATTTCATTTCTATCAACCGATCAAATTTCCACGTTGATGATGTCCCCATTTCAATATATTTTTGAACATTTCATAAGGACCTGTTCCTTAAAAATTGTAGTGACTCGTTGCAAATGAGATCGTTATGCCGTGTTTATCGGCCTTAAATCTTTCATCATTTTTATATAACCTTCCATTCACACGTCGAATTGTTGATGATCCCTAGGGTTTTTGGGCTATTTCGATCGTATGTAATTTTCGTTCTCCTCAAGTTTGAATTTCAATTTGATAAAGCTTAGTATTTCGTTAAAAAAATTTAATCGTCAAAAAGTTATTTCAAAGCAGTCTCATAGCAAACCAAACCAGTTTTAAGAAAAAAAAAACAGTTTTTCTTTTGTGTTTCTTTTGATTGTATTCACTAAGAATAATTGCCGAGATAAACGCGAGACACTGGCGGTACATTGACGAGCTCGCAAACATCTCGCTTTTTTCAAGGCGCGATCTCGCATTTCTCTCGGCGTGACCTCGCATTTTTCTTGGCGCCATCTCGCATTCATCTCGCACTTCGGGAATTTTCAAATTGCGAGAGTAATGCGAGCTCGCGCCTAGAAAAATGCGAGCTCGCGCCCAGAAAAATGCGAGACCGGCGCGAGAAAAAAAGCGAGATGTTTGCGAGCTCGTCAATGTACCGCCAGCGTCTCGCGTTTATCTCGGCAGTTATTTTTAGCGTTGATATTTTTTCAGCAACGGACACTTCGCCCATCATGAAGTGGAACTGTATTGAAGGTATCTTCTTTTCTAAGTTATGCTTTTTTTATTTCAGGAAGGTTGAGTCTGAAGCTGTTGCTAATGATAGCAATGCTGAACGCATTTTCTGCTGGTTTGCTTATTTTTTCCCTTCATAAAGTCCGTTCAGATTTTGAATGTCAAGTAGACATTCGAGAACGCTCTGCGAATGCCTCGCTTTCTGATTGGTTTATCGCGCCATTAGGGGCGGAGCTTGAGCGAGGACTTGACATTTGAAATCTGAACAGACTATACTTTTCGTCGAGAAGTTTAGCTTCATGACTGACGCGGGATAAAAAAACCACGTCGCGATTTTTGTAAAATCGCAAAAACACTACTCCACTTCACTTTATGAAAAAAACGAGAAATACATAAGTGAAAATATTTGTTCTATATATTAATTCACTTTGATTGGAAGAATCCGACGAGCCTGAAAAATTTCTTCACGTTCGAGTTTTAATGTGAAGTCTCCATAATTCTATAGAGTTCATAGGCTTTTTATCAGTTCGTTTTATCATATTATAACTCGAAAAGTTCAGACGTAGTATCTAATAAGTTAGGTCAAGATGACGTCACGAAATAGAATTTGCGTTTCCACTGGAAGTGTCGCTATGTCTTTGCAAAAACCAAAGAATGTTATTAAGATAACATTTTTGTCGAATAACTTCAGCCAACAGTGAATAAAAAAATCTTTTTCACATCCCATAACAAAAAGGAGGCTGGAAGGCAACTAAAAAGATTCGAGAGGATTCAAAAAGGATCTGAGGCTATGAAAAAGGAGCTTAAAAGATTTTTCACATCAGTTTATGAGCTTTTAGAGGAAGCTTTTCCGTTTTACCTATGCATAAGGGAAAACAACTATGAGCTATGTGATCGTTTCGTAGTATATATAATCGAAATTTTGCATCATCTTTTGAAACACGGAGTTAATCCTTTAAAAATCTTTTCCAAAAAAATCATTTTGCACTATTTGAAAAGCGAGCGATCATTTTGCTCCGGATCTAGTTGTAGCTGAGCTCCTGTTCCATTTGTTCCATGAAAGATTATTTCCTAAAAAGTAATTTGAAATTTATAGTTTAAAAAAATAAAAAGAGATGATCATGAGACATTTGACTAGCAGAAAATGCACTTCACCAAGTTCCAATTAATGAAATTCCAATTTTTCAGAAAGTTGCTGCCAGCGTCCCATTTACGCGTACGAGAATGGAGACGCTGTCCCACCCGAATGCAAGCCAACTGACAGATGTACCGAAGCATCTATTTTCGCGGACCGTGCTCGAAGTGGCGAAGCTGTCCAAATGTTTTTAATGTCTCTAAAGAAAAGCAATACGATCACCTTAATTGGGAACACGACAACGTACAACCTTGACATTCTGGAAGAAGTCATTCACAAAGGGCTCGGTACGTTTCATTTAATACTGGAGAAAGAAATACTGAATGTTTTCAAAAAAATTTCCGTTAAAGGCTAGCGAAAGTATATTTTTGTACTTGATTTGACTAAGGGAATCTGCGCTCACATCTCCCTACCGTTTCATTAGACTCCTTTGGCTGTCCTTTGAATTCACTTTTTGTTTGTAGGACCGGCCATCACCCTGCAGAATGTCGTATTGAGTAGGGGCTCCTTCAAAAAATTGAAAACGATCAAAGTCGATGACGTCTCGATTTACTGCGACGGCACTACCGACTTGATCAAGATAGAAGGAAGTATCCCTCAACCTATACTCGACCGATTGCAAAAAGTGAAAAATGAGGTATTTTTTTTTTTTAGAATAACGAGGAGACAAAAAAAGTATATTTCAGTTTGTTCAAAATTTCTTTTCCAAATTAGAAGAAAGTTTCTGCGAAGTACCCAAGTAATTTAATCGCTTCAGAAAAAACATTTTAGCAGTTTTATGACTCTGAAAGAAATCACATCATAAAGCCGATGGCTTTTATTATTAGCTATATCCATCAAATAGGCTCAAATTTACAGTCGCGAGTAGCCTTTTAATATATTTGTAAGAGGAAAGATTTCTCGAACTATTAAGAAAAATGTGGTTCAAAATTCAAACGCATATGAGATTTGAAAAGAGCATGAGAGAAGAAATTGAGGGCTTCTGCAAGATTTATTTTGGGCAACCTAGCAGCTTTTTAAGAGCATGAATGGTTTCAAAGGAAAACTCCATTTTAAGCTTTGTTGCATATAGATTCGGAACGATATGAAACACTTGAATATGACCTCAAAAAAGCTTCATTTTCAAAATTTTTTTCTTTTCAAATACGCTCAGAAAATATTTTCATGAAGATTTAGGAGCGGAAAGCTCTTGCAAGATTTACGTTTTTTTGGACATCAAACTTTTTAAGGACATGAATCAAAATCTAACCTAAAAGTGTTGAAAAAAATATTATTATTTTTCAGACCCTTGAAGCCTGCAAGTCTTTGACGACTACACAGCCGTCGGTTCTTGTCGCGACCCAAGAGGCATGCGTCCCGAATTCGAACCTGCAAAAAGTTGTCGAGAATGTGGAGAAGGAATGTTCGAACAATGGTCAGATTGAATGGAAATTTTTTTTAGGATCTGTTAACTGTTCAGAAGAACTAACAGCAGGACCTAGATTTTTTTTTAGGAAAAATTTAGTTTGATGTCGATTTTTTTTTTTGAGTGCGTCAGAAAAGCGAGAGAAACGCGATATCGCGCCCCAAGAAATGCGAGATCGCGCATGGAAAAAATCGACATGATATAGTCTGTTCAGATTTTGAATGTCAACCAGCTAACTCCACCCCTGCTGAGACGGTACCTTTTCGCGTCGATGTTTTTTTTGCGCGGGACTAATTTTGATCTTTTTTGATCTAAAAGATAGAAAAAAAGTCAAAAAATGCAGCCTTATTAAAGGGCCATTGTCATCTGTAGATAAAACATTGACGCGAAAGATATTGTAGCCTTGGGGGTGGAGTTAGCTGCTTGACATTCAAAATCTGAACAGACTATATCAAGTTCGTTAATGTACCGCCAGCGATATCGCACTTCTCCCGCGCCGGACTCGGCACTTGTCATAAATATTACACTCCTCGAGAACAGGTCAATCAAAAAAAAAGGAGCCGAAACCGCTCAAATTTTTCCTTGTACCAATAATCTTCAAGTTTCCAACATGAAGTTGATCTTTTAGACCTCGCGCTGTACATTGCTTCCCTCTCCTCTGGGATCCTCCTGATTCTGTGGATCGCGACAATTGTTTTCAGTGTACAAATGTATCGTAAACTCCGTTCGAATCAGAAACGCATTTTTTCGACCGGTGATTTCACTAGCTTAAAAATCCTAAAATTTTCTCGAAAATATGTAATGAAACATTTGACATTTATTCAGTCCTCAGAGTAATCTTGTATCTGCTGAATCATGGAATATTTGAAGAGATATTTTGAGAATTTTAGAGTAACTGGGAAAATTCTTAGTGACCACTACAGAGGCTCGCCAAGGACTACTTGAAGAGAACACTAAAGTGGTCCCTAAACCCACCTCTATAGTGGCCACTATTTTCTCTTTTAGTGGCCACTTCAATAGTTTTTCATCTAGTATTCCTTCCAGTAACTCTGATAATTAAAAAAAACGGGTTGGACCAATTATGCTGATCCGTTGACCCCTAAAGTGACCACTAAAATTTTTTGTGGTCTATTAGTAGCACGTAGACCTGTATAGTGGCCACTTAAAATTTTCCCAGAGAAGATTCTTCCGAACTTATCCGGCAGAAATAACGAATTTCTAGTATTTTCCTCTCATATGCCTTTTTGAACCTTTTTAAAACCCATCAAAACTTTTATTAGTCCACTACGATCATATTGAATCTTTCTAGAAGCGCCTCCCGGTATCCAAACTGCAGAAGAATCAGCGCCAGAAGCTCAAAAGGACCGTAAAATTGCCGGTGTAGACCTTTCCATCAGGTTTTTTTTTGGCAATATTTAGTTTTTGCCATCAAATGATGAAGTTTTGAAAGGGACAAAATTATATTCTTCCTTAATTTTATAACTTTGCACCTCTCAATTCTCTCCAATCGTTTCTTATTTTCATTCGTTTTCAGTGTGAGCAAGAACATAGGCAAAGTCGGAAGGACCCTCCGAGGGTCCATGAAGGACCATAGAAATGTTCCTTTTAGGGTGATGAAGGCTCTCTTTTTGCTGCCTTTTTGCTCCATTTTCTCAGCCCTTATGCACCATTTTTGCTGCCTCTCCCTTTCTCCACCATTTCTCGAGCCTTTAAAATCCCAGAAAAATGGAAGGCTCGTTAAAGGGAGTCTCTTTGCTGCCTTTCGCTGCCTTTTTGCTGCCTTTCTGCGGCCTTTTTTGAGCCTCTCCCTTTTAGCAGCCATTATCCACCATTCCGACTTCGCCCGAGAATGAGCAATGAGCATGAAGTTGACAAGCGTACGCATTTTAACAGTTTTCAAGACATTTATCGACATTTCTCTCCTTTTTATCATCACTATTTTTCATCCGTGCGAGAAGCTCAAAATTTCCATAAATGTATTGAAACTTTTGAAACTTTTATTCAGTCTTCAGAGTAGGTTCTCTGCTGAATCATGGAAAAATTGAAGAGTTGTTTGTCGGTTCGCGATAATGTCGTTGATCAAGCGTAGACGGCGCGTAGAGCATCTCGCCTCTCTTGTGTAGTAGTAGACGATTTTCGAACGTTTCCGACGATCACTGCTTCTCCATGTAGGAACAGTACGGCGCCCAGCTTGTCCAGGGCTGACGGGCGTCGGATTGAATCTCGGAAGAGAGCGGAAAAATCTCGGACGAGAGCGGAATAAATGTATTGCTCGGACTGTTTAAAATTTTTTTTTTGCGTGAAGAGAAAAGTTTTTGTGTAGTTTTTCGAACCACGGATCATGAAATGTCTGTTTCTCATTATTGGAAAACTCACTTTTCAAAGCTCCGGTAATTATCACCCATTATATAGTCTGTTCAGATTTTGAATGTCAACCAGCTAACTCCAAAGAAGTCAAAAAATGCAGCCTTATTAAAGGGCCACCGTCATCTGTAGATAAAACATTGACGCGAAAGATATCTCGGGCAAAGTCGGAATGGTGGATAATGGCTGCTAAAAGGGAGAGGCTCAAAAAAGGCCGCAGACAGGCAGCAAAAAGGCAGCGAAAAGGAGCAAAGAGACTCCCTTTATCGAGCCTTCCATTTTTCTGGGATTTTGAAGGCTCGAGAAATGGTGGAGAAAGGGAGAGGCAGCAAAAATGGTGCATAAGGGCTGTGAAAATGGTGCAAAAAGGCAGCAAAAAGAGAGCCTTCATCACCCTAAAAGGAACATTTCTATGGTCCTTTATGGACCCTCGGAGGGTCCTTCCGACTTTGCCTATGATTGTAGCCTTGGGGGTGGAGTTAGCTGCTTGACATTCAAAATCTGAACAGACTATATGTGAACACTTCGCAATAGGGCGCACTTGGTGTTACGCATGTTTCGAGGAAATCCGAATCATTTAATATATATATTCTATCTCACCTCGCTTTTTCTGAGTTTTTCATTTTTTTTTTCATGATTTATAATTAAATTACAGGGTGGGGAATCCACTTCATGAACTTTGAAATAAAAAATATTTTGTGGCACGTGCTACAGCTCGCGGCATAGCTCAGCTGGCATAACTCATTTCTAACGTCCGCAAGGTCGTAGTAGGTGATTTAAGGCATACACGCGGCTTTCCTTTTTGTCAAAAGCGTCTGAAAATTGCGGAAAAAATGTTCATTTTTTTCAGAAGACATGGAATAAATCGATCTCAATCGATCTGTACGAAATTCGCAAGTGCCGCCTCCGAGCGAATGGGCAACTCGGGGCGTCAAAAAGGCAAAGATGTACTCCAGCTCAAGAAGATAGACACGAAAAAGCCGAAAGAAGACAAGAAGGTCGCCGGTGAGAAGAAAGAGAAGGAGAGCGAGGCGAAGGAAAACGAGAAAAAGAAGTTCCAGGAGACAAGCAAGGAGAAAAATTAAAGTCCCTGTTTTTCCGCCTTTATTACTGGTAGCCGACACGGCCTCTTTTCCCTGATTGCCTTTATGACCTCACTCGCAAAATAAAATGTTTTTTGTTTGCTTCTGGTTTTTTCTTGGGATTAACATTGGAATTTAAAATATGCTAGGCTTACTGTAGACGTTGACTGCATACAAAGAGCTCGCGATAAAACTGAAACATCTCAGGCACTATGCGGGGAAGACCGGCGCTTTCATGCGGGGACGACCGGGTTGTCGGTCCACCAACACGTTCGCGCGCCGTTGCAGACGGCATGTTTGAAAAATTGGTCGGTTCGGTCGGTTTTTATAAGGGCTATTCTGTCAAATTTTCAAACTTTGAGACCTTTTTTGGCGTTCATTGATGTGTCAATGGTTCAAGTAAATAATATTTGTTGCGTAGTCCTGCGAAGATCGCAGAACTACGCAACAAATAAGCGTTTTTCCATTATCATTCTATGTGATTTTTGTCAAAACTTCTCAGCAATATTCATTCAACTTTTTTTGTTTTACGTTTTACTATCATTCTTTTATTTTTTAAACAATGAATATAATAGGCTTATAGCTGAAAATTTTTTGTAAAACCGATTTGAAGGCTGAGAAGCAATTATACGGATAATTTCCAGTGAAACTTCATCGAATTGCTTCTTTTTGATTCGAAAGCTTCCACTATTTTATGGACATCATGATAATCACGAAAAAAAAAACTCTGAATTCAATCGAAACGTCTCAGAAAAAGTCAAAAACGAAGTTTTATGCCGTGTTCAAAGTAATTTCGGGGAATCGAAAAATAAAAAAAAGTAACGATTTTCTCGTTTAATTTGAAAACCCGAAATCCTGAAAATTGGCATTTCGAGGGGCCGCGACGCGCCTGCTACGCGGGTGCTGCAGCATTGGGTCTCGCAACGATCAAACGCGGAAAAAAAGGAAATTTTCAAAATTTTCGCAATTAATTTTTTGTATTTGTTGATTTGATTATTGTTTTCATTATGGCGCGTTCAGGAGCAAAACGCGAAATTTTTTTCGAAATTCAAAAAGAGCGTTCACGGCGATACTTCGAAATTAGCGAATTTCGATTTTTGAGATAATTTCGAGATAATTTTTTTCTTCTTTTTTTCTTTTTTTAGATAATTTTTTTCTTTTATTTTTTTCAATTTTTCAACCCGTTCAAATTTATTGATTTTAGAAATAGTACGAATGAAAGCCTTAAGTTAATTTTTTTCGACTGTCTGAACTTAAAAAAAGTTCAATTTTTTTCTCAAATTTCGAATTTATCGTGTTCATTTTCCAACGGATGTATCAGAGTGTTTGAAGTTGCAGGTCTCTAAACTATGGCGGGTATTGGATTACCGAAAGTGCTAAAGTTGAAAAAAAGGTAATTTTTCATTCAAAAAAACTTTTTTTCGCAGTTATTTTTTTACAAATTTTGATTCTTTTTCACAAAAAAATTTTAGACTCGTTAGGGAGGCACGAGCGGCTCGTGTGAAGGTAACGCAAAATTTTTCGTCTCTACAGTCAAGCATAAATTCGTGAGTTCTCTTATTCTTCGATGTTATTTTCTTTCATTTTCAATATGTCTTGTCAATATGTCTTGTTCAGTTGTAAACGAAAAAAATGAATACCACGGTTCAACCGATGGTATGAAAAAAGAACAGCAAAAGTTCGAACGACCACTTCTCCGATTATTTCATATCGCTAGGGAACTTTCCGACCAATCTTTTATCGAATTTTTCTTCTCAATAAACTTTTCGTTTTAAATATCCCTATATAAAGTAGGCAAGTTATTCATGTTTAAAAACACAAAAAAATAGGAAAAAAATATGTTGATAGATGTTTTATAAACCGAAAAAAATATAAGGGAAAAAAGTCGGAAAGGGATCCGTCGGAGAGGTGGCCGTCGGAAAGTTCCCTAGCGATATGAAAAAAATTCGGAAAAAGGGCGAATTTTGTTTTGAATTTCTGCTTGTGTTTTTTTCATACCACCGTTCAACCAGCTTTTTCCTTTCTGGAAAAAAATTTCTTCTGCTTACAGACCTAGACGAACGGTTTTGACGAAGGACACGCCGAAAGACTACACGTGAAACTTGGATCTTTCCTTATGGAACTTTTTTTCTAATAAAAAAATTTCATTGTTTTCTTCTGCCTTTCAGAAACATCTCATCACAAAACAGTTTCTGTTGTTAGGTTTTTAATTTGATTAACTAAGCAGCTTGTTTTTTTTACATTAATTTTTCAAGAAGGTAATGCTCATCATCTTTATTCAAACAAATGATAGAGAAAATAAACGCGTAATAAAACAAAACAAAATCATTGAAAGAGAAGTTAAAAGCTGTGTATTTGACAAAATCGAGACATGGTAAATTCCAAATTTATCCGGCTGGCCACAAACAACAATGTCTTGTTCGAATGAGCTGAAAAAAATTCAATACTTTTCTTTTAATGAAATGAACCAGTTATTGAAAATTGTATAGATAAAAACCTTCCATTTTCTTCTTGACCGTTGCGTCGAAAATCACGGATTTATGCTTGACTGTAGAGACGAAAATTTTGCGTTACCTTCACACGAGCCGCTCGTGCCTCCCTAACGAGTCTAAAATTTTTTTTGTGAAAAGAATCAAAATTTGTAAAAAATAACTGCGAAAAAGTTTTTTGAATGAAAATTACCTTTTTTCAACTTTAGCACTTTCGGTAATCCAATACCCGCCATAGTTTAGAGACCTGCAACTTCAAACACTCTGATACATCCGTTGGAAAAAATAAACACGATAAATTCGAAATTTGAGAAAAATTGAACTTTTTTTAAGTTCAGACAGTCGAAAAAAATTAACTTAAGGCTTTCATTCGTACTATTTCTAAAAATCAATAAATTTGAACGGGTTGAAAATTGAAAAAAATAAAAAGAAAAAAATTATCTAAAAAAAGAAAAAAAGAAGAAAAAAATTATCTCGAAATTATCTCAAAAATCGAAATTCGCTAATTTCGAAGTATCGCCGTGAACGCTCTTTTGAATTTCGAAAAAAATTTCGCGTTTTGCTCCTGAACGCGCCATAATGAAAAACAATAATCAAATCAACAAATACAAAAAAATTAATTGCGAAAAATTTTGAAAAATTTCCTTTTTTTCCGCGTTTGATCGTTGCGAGACCCAATGCTGCAGCACCCGCGTAGCAGGCGCGTCGCGGCCCCTCGAAATGCCAATTTTTCAGGATTTCGGGTTTTCAAATTAAACGAGAAAAATCGTTACTTTTTTTATTTTTTTCGATTCCCCGAAATTACTTTGAACACGGCATTAACAAATTGTGAATTTTTCAAAAATTTCTGTTGTGCAAGTACGCTCCAACGAACGCAAGGGCGCGGTAAAATGACACGCCTCATCGGCTCACTTGAGTTCCCTTTTGGAACGCCGTGGCCTGGATTGTGAAGAGTGCAGAGAGACCACGCCCCTTAGCGTCCCAACCTGGCCGTGAGTCAGCTATATAGGGGCCTATTTTTCTACCTATAGGGGCACCTAAAACAACAAACCCCTAGAGGGACCCCTCAGAAATTCCTCAGTAAAGCTCTTCTTCGTATTCCGGAAAATTCGTGGCAACTTTAAAGGTTTTTTTCTTTCACTTTTTCGAGCTCTCTGTTTGAAAGATGGATCTTTTAATCATTTTTAAAAATTTTTTTCTGAACGTTGAAATAAATTTCTCCTTGAACAAAGCAATTATCTGAGAAAAAAATTCTCCATTTTAAAGTTGAATCATCATTTTCAATAAATAACTTGTCAAAAGCCAATTTTCAGATTGTCCTGGAGAGCCTCGTCGAACAGAAGCACAAGGAAAACGTTAATGTTGGCGAGCGCAACTCGGAAGTTCATCCACATCTGTTGATGATCGACGTTTCCACGGAGGTCAACGATTTTTCGGAAATTCAATCGTTCTTATTCGATTTTTGACTGTAAACGGTGTTATAATACACATTTTGAATTCAAAAAAATTTTTGGAGAATATTTCATCAACTTTTTGAACATATATGTTTGGCCGTTAAGGATCTTGAGAGGGAAATAAAAATGTTCCTCTAAAAGCTCCTAAAATGGTGTAAAAAAGCTTTCGAGCTACTTTTTTCATAGCCTCAGATTTTGTTAGAGGATGTTAAAAAGATGCAAAAAATTAAGGAAGTGATATAAAAAAGATCTGCTGAGAACTCTTTGACGGTCTTTTTTTGAGAAAAGCGTTTGGGGAGCTTTTCAGTTTTGCCGGAGAAAAAAAATTTTCTGAAAGATTTGAGAGGATTCTATTAGGATCCTCTAAGGCTATGAAAAAGTAGCTCAAAAGCTTATTACACCATTTTAGGAGCTTTTAGAGGAACATTTTTTTAGCTGATTAACGGCTGGCTTGAGCCATCGAAAAAAGGGTCCTGACACGATAATGCTTGAGATAGTGCCTGGCTCGTGGAGAGCGCAGACAGGCCACGCCCCCTTACCGTCCCAAGCTAGCCGTGGTTCAGCTATACCTCCCTCTCAGGATCCTTTAAGGATTCTCAAAGGAACTTTTCCGTTTCACCTATGTACCCATTGATTTTTGCAATGAAATTTCAAATCTTTTCCAGAGTCCGGCCCTAGCCCGCGCAGGCTTTTTTCTTCAAAACAAAGGCCGAAAGCCCGGGCCGCCCGGCTTGTCGCACTAGCCTGTGGCGCGGTAAAATGACACGCCTCATCGGCTCGCCTGCGAGTTCTCTTTAGGAACGCTTTCTAAGGTGATTCTCCAATCTGAATGCATTCTTTGACTTTTTTCTAGGATTCGTATCAAAAAAATACTTTAAAAAACTCGGCTTTATTAAATAATCATCGTCGCACGCGATGAGACGATGCTCGCACCACCAGACAGAGCGAGATGTTTGCGAGTTCGTCAATGTACCGCCCCGACCTAGCATTCTCTCGCGCCAGACTCCGTATTCATCTTTAGTGAATAACAGAAAACCATTTATAGCCCGTTCACGGCTGGCTTGGGACAGCGAACGGTCGGTTTAACTTGCGCGGCGATGGTAGATCATGGCGGCCATACATGCGCCTTTGAAAAGAACCTCGTTTGATGAATTATTTTTTTTTCAATTGAATTTACTTTTTCTTTTAAATTAGTTTCATTAAATTCAGATTTTCTTTCAGTCACCGAAATAAAAAATAAAAAGAAATAAGTCAAAAAAATTCAGCGTTTTGCGGAAGGCGCATTGATAGTCGTCATGATCTACCATCTCCGTGCAAGCTAACCCGCTCTTTAGCCAAGCCAGCCGTGAACGGATCATATCTGACGATAAATCGTTGTAAGACTAAGTTTTTCTTACTTTGAACTTGGCATAAAGGATGTCTGTGATCGTTATTTTATATTTTATCGAAACAGACTCCAAATTATCAAAAATAGACGCTGACGTGGAAATGCCACTTGGCAATAGAGTGAGAGTATATAAAAACTACGCTGAGCTGAACTAGCTATTGAAACGAATCGTCATCAGACCAACGTCGACCAACGTGAGTTTGAATCCCGGCGGAGGCTTCTGGCTCCTCGAGTAAACACGTAAGCGGAGCACGGCATTGATGAAAAGCTTTGAACATGTGTTTCCGAAAAATCTCCATTTTTTTGCGCTCTCTTTGAAAGTTCGCAAATTCTGTTCGAATACATCTGTACGATTCACAGTAGATTTCGCAATTATTGGAAAAAGCCATAACCCGAAGAAACCTTATTTTGCAACATTTGAACTGGTAATGGGAAGAAAGGTCAGAGGCGGCCGATTGGAAAAAAATTTGGAAAATTATTTTCCGCCATCTGGAAAATAGAGAGCGGCTTGGAATTGATCGCCTAAGAAATTATTCTGATTTTGGTTTGGAAAATCATGGTTCGAAAAAGAGCCGGCCGATTTTCTCGACTTGGAAGCACATCTAAAAATGACAAATCATTGCAAAAAGAAAAGTTTCGTTTAAAAAGTCTGAGAAATCAACGGAAGAAAGTGTACCTTTGGTTCTGTAAGAACGTGCGTTTGGTTAGGAATGAACATGTTTTTTGTTCGGAATGAACACATGAAAAAGTCCCTTTTTGGTTAGGATGATTACTCAATTGGTTCGGAATGATTAGGGTCGGATGATTGTAGGCCATAGAAAACCTAATCAGCTTTAAGATGTTTTTTTCTTTTGTGTTTCTTTTTAATTATGTTGATATTTTTTTCAGCAATGGACACTTTGACCATCATGAAGTGGAACTGCATTGAAGGTATCTTCATTTTTCTTATAAAGTTATGCTTTTTTTATTTCAGGAAAAATTGAGCCTGAAGCTGTTGCTAATGGTGGCAATGCTGAACGCTTTTTCTGCTGGTTTGCTTATTTTTTCCCTTTATATAGTCCATTCAGATTTTGAATGTCAAGTAGAATGAAGTCATACGAAAACGCTCTGTGAGTGGCTCGCTCTCTGATTAGTTTATCGCGCCATTAGGGGCGGAGCTTGAGCGAAGACTTGACATTTGAAATCTGAAGAGACTATACTTTTCGTCGAGAAGTTTAGCTTCATGACTGACGCGGGATAGTAACCACGTCGCTTAAAATCGCAAACCGCTACTCCGTGACTTCACTTTATGAATAAACGAGAAATACATAAGTCAAAATGTTTGTTCTATATATTTATTCAGTTTGATTGGAAGAATGCGACGAACCTGAAAAATTTCTTCACGTTCGAGTTTTAATGTGAAGTCTCCATAATTCTATAGAGTTCATAGGCTTTTATCAGTTCGTTTTATCATATTATAACTCGAAAAGTTCAGACGTCGTATCAAATAAGTTAGAAAATCGAAATTTCAACTCCAGGAATCGATCACATTATCAGTTTTCAATTACTTAAACAGGAAAAAAAAGAATACAAAATCAAACCTGAGTCAAAAATTTCGACTTTCGTGAACAGAACAATTATGTAGTCCTTTGAACCAATCAAACCACAAGAAAATAAACTGCGAAATTTTAAGAGAGTTATAGGAAATGACTAGCAATATTTGAAAACTATAAATGTCAGGAACAAAAATGCTAGCCTTCAAATAATCAAAAAATCCGGACTCATAATTACGACGCGAAAAAGACGATTGTTAGCCACGCCCACTCATGCAACGTCCGCATGCTTTTCAGGAAAGGGGCGGGAACCCCGCTTTAGAACGCTGTGACTTCACACTTGAGTAAATTGAAATCCTATTGGAAATTAAGCAAATAAGGTTTCATGATCATGAAATCGTCTAAATAACCAGCATTCACTACAGCAGCCCTGTCACAACCAATCCAAACCCTAAACTTTCAGAAGATTGCTGCAAGAGGCCCATGTACGCTTACAAGAATGGAGACGCTCGCCCACCGGAATGCCCACCTGACAATGTCAAGTGTACCGAAGCGCCGATATACGCGGATGAAGCTTCAAGTGGAAAACTTGTCTTCAATTTTATGGCTTCGATGGAAAAAAGCAGTACGATCACCATGATTGGAAACACGACGTCGTACAATGTGGTTAATCTAGTAGAAATTGTCCACAAGGGACCGGGTACGTTTCATTTCATAGTGGAAAAAGGGAAATGCTGAACATTTTAAATTGAAGGCATAGGGGCAGTAAAAAATGGGTTTCAGGTGAAAGCAGTATTTTTATATAGTTTTTTTCATTGCAGAATCGAACGGTGTACTCAAAAAAATTACAGATGTGACTAATTTTAAAGATAAACGCGTTTTTTTACTTTCCCGCCTTTTAATTTTGAATAATAAATAAAATATAAAAAAATAAAAACAAAAAGTATTCGCTATCCCAATCGAAACCTGTGTAAAATCATCATTTTTCACCGGAAAAGCTTTTTTGCGATCAAAGTTTGCAAACTATGCATGAATAGAAAGCTTTTGTGACGAAAAGAACTTTGGTGACAACAGAAAAAATTGAAAGAAACGAAGAAAAAAGCGAAAATCCGAAAAATGGCGATACTGGGATAAGTTTTAGGGGGCCCTATAGGGGGTAAATTAGGGCCCCTTGGAGGGGGCCCTATAGGGGCCCCTAAATGAAACCCTATAGGGACCCCTACGAATTTTTTTAGGGGTCCCTTTAGGGGGGCACGGAAAATTTCTGAAATAGCTCCGGGAGGAAATAGAGAAACCCTTATTGAATGCGAATCGTTAACACATCCGCAGTAAACTCATCTCATCGCGTTTGAAACTGTTTCCAAATTTATTGAAAGGAATTGAAAACATTAAAAAGCAATCAGGATCATCAATGGAAACAGATAGACATAAGTAACAAAACAACGAGCAAAAAAACTGAAGATATGTATACGTAACAGGATATTCGAGGAAGCAAAAAACTTTTTGGCCGTAAAAGACCCGTATAAATATTTGACACGTCTAAATCACTGCGAACGGAAACCGTATTGATCAATCTAATAGAAGCTCTTCAAGACAATAAAGATACGCCTAAAGCATATTGATATAAGCGCTACTTGCGAAAAAAATAGAAGAAAAACCCGTTGTGTCAAGGCAAATGGTTGGGCAACTTTCAATAAAAAATGTTGGGACTTCCGACACGGAAACGGTTGAAACTACTTACATAAGGGCAAAAAGTTTGGCACATATAAAAAAGAACAATTGAACAGTGAGCAAAAAACAACCAACGTTGACATTTGAAAGCAACTTATTGAATTGCTCGGCCCGCGGTAATCTTCCGTTGATTCTGGTTCATGTGGCGGCTCAAAATTTCCGTCGGCTGATTCCGTGCTTCTACGATCATTTATCATTATCAACATTTTCGGTATACCTTTCAGAATCTTCATCGCTGCTGTAGAACCAATGCGCATCAATAAAATCGCGACTTCGCGGCATCTTAATAAAAAATTAAGTCTTCTTTAACGAGCAATAATCAAATAGAATATATAAACACGCATTTACATCAAAAACCTCCAACAAACATCATCTACCGGTGAATTTCTGACGGTTTCACACAATCCAGTAGACCAATTATACATAGACGAAACTCTGAAAATACCAAAAATAAAAATACTCTGAACATATTTACATAAACCAATATATCAATTGTACATAAACGAAACACTGAAAATACTGAACCAATGTACAGATTGCCGTGTTAACTTTTATGGAGCACAAAAACGCACAAATCATTATAATACAATTTGAAACCATAACGAAAAAAATCCTACTGACAACTCGTTCGTGAATAACGTATTACTTCCTTAAGCACCACAGAAATCGATGAAATATAAATACAAGTTATAAAGTTAAACTAAAACTGAGTCGACTGAGTCAACTCAAAAACTTAGAAAATGAGAAAGATATTTAAAAACCACGTTCGTTCCAAGGGGTCTTCGCGACCCCTTGAGGGTCTTACAATTTTTAGGGAGCGATTTAGGACCCCCTATAGGGGGCCCTAGGGATTTCCCCCTAAATAGGCCACTCGCAGACCCCCTATAGGGCCCCCTAAAATCACGACCCCCTATAGGGCCCCCTAAAACTTATCCCAGTACGTGTTGTCGTCCATACAGCGACTTTACTGCAAAGCGCCCTTTTCGCGGGAACTCAAACTTTCCTCCCTCCGACTTTGAATAATTTTTTCTTCAAAACTAGGAACTTGTGTACGTTTCCAAGTTTACCGTTCGATTCGCAAAGAAAAGCACTACAAAGTACTGCTTTGAACTAAAACACCGTTTTTTACTGCCCCTATGCTTTTAATTTTCCGTGAAACGCCAGCTAAAGTATATTTTCGGTGGTATGAAAAAAAGACCAGTGAAAATTCAAACGGCGACTTTTCCGATTTTTTAATATCGCTAGGGAACTTTCTGACGGCCACCTTTCCGCCGAATCTTTTTCCAACTTTTTTCTCGATGAACTTTTCGTTTTGAATCTTCCTATATAAAGTAGGTAGTTTATTCATGATCAAAACACAAAGAAATAGGAAAATAAATGTTAATATATGTTTTATAAACCGAAAAATATAAGGGAAAGAAGTCGGAAAAAGATTCGGCGGAAAGGTGGCCGTCGGAAAGTTCCCTAGCGATACGAAAAAATCGGAAAAGTCGCCGTTTGAATTCTTCCTGATCTTTTTTTCATACCACCATTTTTGTAATTGATTTGGAATAAGGGAACCTGGGCTCACATCTCCCTACCGTTTCATTAGACTGTCAAATTAGGCTTCCGTTTTTGGAAAAATCATCTTTTGTTTTCAGGTCCAGCATTGACATTGATGAACGTCAAGTTGGCCGATGAATCTTTCGCGAAGTTGAATACGATCAAAGTGGACGACATCTCGATTTACTGCGACGGTACTACCGACTTGATCAAGATAGAAGGAAGTATTCCTCAAGATATACTCGATCAACTGCACAAAGTGAAAAATGAGGTTTTTTTTTAATAAACGAGGAGATAAAAAAGTATATTTCAGTTTGTTCGAAATGTCTTTTCCAAATTAGAAGAAAGTTTGTGCGAAGTACCCAAGTAATTTAATCGCTTCAGAAAAAACATTTTAGCAGTTTTATAACTCTCGAAGAAATCACATCATCAAGCCGATCGATTCTATTGTTTGTAATATCCATCAAGTAGGCTCAAATTTACAGTCGCGAGTAGCCTTTTAATATATTTGTAAGAGGAAAGATTTCTCGAACTATTAAGAAAAATATGGTTCAATATTCAAACGCTTATCGTCGGAATTCAAAATTCACTGAAATCATGGGAAATTTTCAAAGGAATTGTATATTAAACACTATAATATTTCGTCAAAGGCATTATTTCAAAAAAGTTTTATTGAGATTTGAAAAGAGCATGAGAGAAGAAATTGAGCGTTTCTTATTTCCCTTTGGACAACCTAAAAGCTTTTTAAGAGCATAAATGGTTTCAAAGGAAAACTCGAAAAAATTCTCAGAAAAAGTAATCTCGTTTCAGACCCTGGCTGCCTGCAAGTCACTGACAACTACTCCGCCGTCGGTTCTCGGCGCCGCCCAGGGCTCCCAGAATATTGATGCTGAGAAAGGTTCTAGCAACAGTGAGTTTGGAGAACAAAAAAACCAACTGTGGATTTTAGGGATACAAAAAAAGAAAGACTCTAAGGTTTGGAAAAATGATCAATCTTATTTGAAAAATAGAAAGACTGTAGGTTTATAGAAAAAAATTCCCGTGAGAAAAATCTGGAAACCTAGCTTTTTTTATATTTCATCATTTTTTTACGCCATTGAGTCAATAGTTTTTCGATTTTTCGACCAAGTTGGGAAGACTTATTTCGCCTTTTTCTTCTCAGACACGCCGCTGTACATCGCCTGTGGAGTGATAGTGGTTCTTCTGATTGTGAGCATCGTTTCGACGATCATCGCCCTCAAGCTCTACTTCTGCCACAAGAAGGACCGTCCCTCAGCTTCCTTAGGTAATGGCTTTTGATAGAAAAAAATTAAGAATTTTTGGTAGTTGTTCGCTGCCAAAAAAACAAAACTTGAAGTCTAAGTTTCAAATACAATTGATTATTAAATAACTTATTGGAAAAATGGAGGTTATTAGTAGTTAGGAAATGGGATTTTTATTATATTTCGTTTTAATGAAATTTTTTTGCGATTTTAGTTTAAGACTTCGAGGCTCTTTTCTAAATATTTTCAAATTTTCTGGTCGGTTTTCAGGAGCTTCCGAAAAAGGAGCGCAGAAAAAGGCCGAGACCGCTAAAGAGACGTCCAAAGAGACGAGCCAGGAGAAGAAATAAAATCTTCGTTTTTTTCATCGGTCGCCTTCATTACTGATTGCCTTTACGGTGTGATTCTTTGTCTCAAATGGAATGAATTTTTTTCCGAAAAAAAGGCGATGAAAAAAACGGAACCTAAATCACAACCCCAGGCATTATCGTGCTGGAGACACGAAACAAAAGGATTTGGGTTTCCCCGCAGTTTTTTTCAAATTTTAATCAACCTGAACTCATCAAAAAAATTTTTTTCACTGAAAAAAATATTCCCAATTCGTGTGCCTTTCTGAAAAAAATAACTAATTACCATCCTTTTTTTGAAAAATATTCATGAAAAATATTGATTCATGAAAAATAAGCTTCAGAAATCATATTTTGATTAACTCGAATGTCTAACCTTTTGAGGCCTCAATAACTCTAGTGAAGCGTTAACTGACAGAAAAACTCAAGCCTTTAGCACACAATTTGGAAATATGTTTTCCAGTGAAAAAATTTTCGATGACTTGAATTTTCAAACTTTTGTTGAGTTCAGGTTGATTAAAATTTGAAAAACTGCGGGGTAACCCAGCGGTGCTAACACGGGGTCTCAGCGGGTGCCCCCGTATTAAGCCCGTATAAGCACGGTTGGTAGAACTTTTGGCAACACGCCTCATCGGCTCCCTTGTGAGTTTCCTTTAGGAACGCCGTCGACGGTGATTCTCCAATCTCAATCCATTCTTTGACTTTTTTCTAGGTTTCGTATCAGAAAAGATTTAAAAATTCGGCGTTATTAAATAATTATCGTCGCACGCGATGAGGCAGTGCTCGCGGAGGAAAAATTATAGCTTATTCTCTCCCCACGAGCCAGGCACTATCTCGTGAATTATCGTGTCACGACCCTTTTTTCAATGGCTCAAGCCAGCCGTGAATCAGCCATAGCTGCTTAAAATGTGAAATTTGAACAGGCTTCATATCATCGCTCGTTAACCTACACGAGAGGATCAGTGCTGACCTCTAAAGTTAAAAAGTTTTTCCGTCCCAGCGGTCGTCATTTTTTGTTTATCCGTAAACGTATTGAAGAGATAAACCGATTGATGCTATTATTATGTAATTTTAGAAATAAAAATCGAGCTTTAGGGGCTTAGGGATCAGACCTTAAACCCCTATGGGGCCCCTAAGATTTTAATGCCTATAGGGGCGCTATTTTGTCCCCTACAAGGGTCCCTAAAACAACAAACTACTATAGGGACCCCTCAGATTCCAGCAAACCCCAAAAAAGCTTCATGCAAATCAGTGCTTTGCATTTTGCACTTCTCTTCGTCTGTACAAAAGTGATCTCAAAAGTAAATTCAAAATTCGAGGAACTTCTGTGCAAAATGCAAATCTCTGACTTGCAGAATGCCGGCATAGGGACTCTTTGCACGAAATCAGTAGAGTGAATCACTGGTTATATTCGTTTTTTTCATGATTCATTATTGCCGTGTTGAATTGGATTCCGCGAAATGCAAAATACCCGTTAGAGGAAGGAAAATATCACTAAATTTTGGAGAGTCAGAGATCATTTTTGCATTTCGCGGAATCAAATTGTCATGAAAAAGACTTTGATCTTTTTCAGTGACTCATGATATCTCGATGACATTTGCGACAGGCGACATCTAGCTGTTATTTGGATATCTCATGTCGCTTGTTAGCAGAAGGACATCGAAGATGAGTTCCAAACCAAGGCTGTGCGGCAATCGGCAATTTTCGGCAACTTACGTTCTTAAGTTTGAGATGATTATTATTTTTCAACAGAAAGCGTAGATGGCTCCAGTTCCATGAATATGAGTGAAAATTCTCTCTGAAATAAAAATGTATCAAGAAAAAATACATTTTAATAGATGCGTTATAAAAGTTTCCCAAAATAACAACAAAAACACTTGGAAAAAAGTGCCAGTTGCCGGCAATCGCTGATTTTTTATTATTTCCGACAATTTCGGCGATCGACTGCCGCACAGCCCTGTTCCAAACTGCCAAAATGTTAAATGAGGTTCAGTTTTCAGGGATCATCTTCTCCGACGAAGAAAGAACTGTGTGTTTGAGCGCACCATTTTGGAAAGGGATCGACGATTTGAAGCCCTTATTTTGGGCATTATTTTCGTGAGAATACGTTCAAATGCCCGGCTCTGCATGTACCTCGATTTCGATTGAAGGATAAGTGAGCTTCAAGTATTTTTTGTGTTGAATGATTTTGGGATTTTCAGGAAACGCGGCCGATTTCTCCGACAGAACTGGGCGTTGAAGTATCGTGTCAGAAACGAAGCTGAAAAAGATTATGAAATGGAGTTGCTCATTCGAAGAAGTTGTTGCGATGATTCGTTTCTGGCATATTTCATGCCCAGTTCTGTCTAGCGATAAACTTTGAAGAAAATAAAATGAGTTTTTCAGTTTCATAAATTAAATTAAATGGAAAATTGCAGAGATCCTCTTCGATCATTGTGGCGAAAGACAAAAATGGCCTTTGGACAAGTTGAAGCCAAAAGGATTTGATGGAAGGAGTTGACTATAGAAGCTCCTATCTCAAATTCCGGTCCTGATATTATTTCCAAATGGAAAGTTCTGTCCGGAGATCGCCTTCAATAAAAAGTAATAAAGATAAGTTCTCATTTATCGTATTTCAAAAAGAGTTTTCAAAGAAATTGGGTGGAACGATTTGCAGTCCCGGACAACGAGTCAAAATGAATTAATTTTCAATTTGGCTTTGAGACGAAAGGCAGAACTGGGCTTCGGACAAAGATTTCATGAACGAGTTGGAGCCAAAGTTGATACCTGTTTTGTAAATATTCATTTCAGATACCTTGCCTATGTGCACAGTTCTGTCCAGCAATTGAATTTCATAAAAAAAGAAAGATGAGTGACTTTTTTTTCTTCATTATTGATTCAAATTAAAAATTATGTGAACTTTTCCTACTTCTGTGATGAGAACTGGGCTCCAGAGCGACATATCAGAAACGGTAATATAGGCCATTCCGTGCCAGCTCATCACGTTTTTTTCTTTCCGCCAAAATGCCAGGTCAAATTTGACCACTTTCGCTTCAAGACCTGTGTTTCTTGCCGTTATAAAAAGCAGAAATTTGATCTAATTTGGTATACGGTCTTTTTGGCGGCAAGAAAAAACGCGACAAGCTGGCGCGGAATAAAACTATAGTCTGTTCAGATTTTGAATGTCAAGCAGCTAACTCCACCCCCAAATCTACAATATTTTTCGCGTCAATGTTTTATCTACAGATGACGATGGCCCTTTAATAAGGCTGCATTTTTGACTTCTTTTTCTATCTTTCAAATCAAAAAGATCAAAATTAGTCCCGCGCGATAAAACATCGACGCGAAAAGGTACTGTCTCAGCAGAGGCGGAGTTAGCTGGTTGACATTCAAAAACTGAACAGACTATATTAGATGGATGGAATGAAATTCAAGCGAGTTGACGCGATTTCATGCAATTTCTGACATATTGCTGCCCAGTTCTGTTTCGACTTGAACTTCAAGTATCAATTTGTCAGTCTGTGTTACTTTTCAGTTTTAGTTCTACAAAAATAAATAAAGAATAACCTTCTTTTTTTATTTCAGGAGGAAGAGCAGGCATCTGGACAAAATAGCCGCAACGAGCTCGACAACTTCCATTCTTCAAACTTTCGATATTTTTTTATTGTTATGTATAATAAAAAGTCGATCTTATTGCGGTTTTCGTTCGTCATATATCTTCAAAAAAACTCTTTGAATTGTAGGTTATTTAATGAGTTTCTAAACAGTTTAGATCAAAAAAATAATTGTAAATTCTCTCGGTTAAAAAAACAATTGAAGTTTTTCCACAATGGAATTTTTGACCCACAACGTTGTTATATGCCATTCCTCGCTAGCTTGTCACATTTTTCTTTCCGCCAAAAGGCCAGGTCAAATTTGACCAACTTCGCTCCAAGATCTTTTTTCTTGCCGTTATAAAAGCAGAAATTTGATCTAATTTGGTATAAGGTCTTTTTGACGAACTGGCGCGGATAGGCTATAATAGTTCGTACGAATTTCGGACCTTGACGGCTATATGGATACCGTGTTCAAGTAATTTCTGCGATTTATAAATAGTCGCGAGAATATTATCATCGATGATCGATTATTTTATAATCGTTAAAAATGAATTCGGGAGATATAGTCTGTTCAGATTTCGAATGTCAAGTCATCGCTCAAGCTCCACCCTTGATGGTGCGATAAACCAATCAGAGAGCGAGCCATCCACAGAGTGTTTTTGGATAACGTCATTGCACTTGACATTCAAAATCTGAACAGACTATATACTTTATCGAAATGTTTTCAAATTATAAAAAAATAGACGCTGACGTGAAATGCCACGTGGTAACAGAGTGAGAGTATATAAACGACACGCTGGACGTATCTAGCCATTGGAACGAATCGTCATCAGCTAGCTTGCAGACCAACGTCGACCAACGTGAGTTTGAATCCCGGCGGAGCCTGCGGAAGGCTTCTGGTTTCTCAAGTCATCACCCTAAGCGGCGCTGGCGCCGCTTGGGTGATGACTTATAAATAAAAAGAGATAGCGGAAATTGAAGCAATATCTTGATCAGAAATAATGTTTTATTAAAGGCGCACGCAGGGGGGGACACCGAGAGCATCGAAGCGAAGCCCAGAAAGGGGTTCTGTAGCTCCGAGGAAAATTAAAATCGTGACAAGCTGGCCTATATGGGTCATTCCGCGCTAGCTTGTCACGTTTTTCTTTCCGCCAAAAGGCCAGGTCAAATTTGTCCAACTTCGCTTCAAGACCTGTGTTTCTTGCCGTTATAAAAGCAGAAATTTGATCTAATTTGATGTACGGTCTTTTTGGCGGAAGAAAAAACGTGACAAGCTGGCGCGGAATAGGCTATATCTGCTTAGCACGTTTTGCCGTGTTCAAAGTGATTACGCGAAATTCAAAATAGCTGTCAGAGAAAGAGAAAGATAACTAAATTTTGGAGGGTCAGAGACCATTTTGCATTTCGCGGAAATTACTTTGAACACGGCATTAGAGCGATGAATTTTTTCAAAACGATACTATACATGGTAATCAGGCTTGTGCGTCAGGCCGGGCTTTGGGCCTTATTTTCAGGAAAAAGCCCGCGTGGGCTCATGCCGGGCCCGGCTTCAAAAAAAAAATTTAAAATTTCATTTGAAAAATTTTCACCGAAATGTGACTTTTACTTCTCAAATCATAGTTTTTGTTAAACTTTAAGAGAAAAAATGAGCAAAAACATAATTTTTGTCGTAGAAAAACTTGATATCCGACTAGAAAAAATTGCGCGCTTCGGGCCGGGCGGGCCATTTTTTTTATTGAGGCCCCTCCTAAGGCCGGGCCGGGCTTACGAATTGGTCGGGGGCCGGGAGGATGACGGGCCGGCCCTCGCACAAGCCTGATGGTAATGTACGATGTAGTTGATAGTTAATGACTGCTCAAAATGTTTTTTATATGAGAACACTTGAAAACTGTAGTTTTCCAAAAGACCTTCGATCGCGTTTGACGTTTGAATATATATTTCCACCGCTCAGCACGTTAGAGCGATGACTTTTTTTCAAAACGATAGCTCGTTCAGTGGTCAAATTTAGGAGAAATAAACGTTCGGTGATAATTTCGTTTGAAAGTCGTTTCAACCAAAAGTATAGGTCATTCCGCGCCAGCTTGTCACGATTTTAAATTTCCTCAAAGCTAGAGAGCCCATTTCGGCGCTTCGCTTCGATGCTCTCGGTGTGCCCTCTTGCGTGCGCCTTTAATAAAACATTATTTCTGATTAAGATATTGCTTCAATCTTCTCTATCTCTTTTATTAATTTACGAGGTTGTTTTTTTAATGGATTGATTTCATTTTTTTCGCTTTAACTATACACACTCAGATTCTGTGCTGGATTTGTAAAAAAAAAAATCAAAAAGATTGAATTATTATTTTTTAATTGTTATTAAGGAAACCGACTGTTCGAGCTTTTCTTGCATATAATTTTTGGGTTAGTTTGATATAAAATTTGATGTTACAACTGTTTTTGTAAAATAAGAAAATTCCAAAATTCGGAAATAATGAGTTTTATTAAAGGCGCACGTAAGAGGGCACACCGAGAGCATCGAAGCGAAGCGCCGAAATGGGCTCTCTAGCTTTGAGGAAATTTAAAATCGTGACAAGCTGGCGCGGAATGACCTATAAGGAAAAATATGGTGCGAAGTGAAAATGCACGTCATTTTGAAATGCCAACGCGACATTTTAAAAATCTGTTTTCACGTTTTTTTTTCCCTTGAAAGTTTTTAAATGACCGACACGTCATCAATGAGCGTTCATTTCATTTCTATCAACCGATCAAATTTCCACGTTGGTGATGTCTTCATTTCAATATATTTTTGAACTTTTCATAATGACCTGTTCCTTAAAAGTTGTAGTGACTCGTTGCAAATGTAATCGTTATGCCGTGTTTATCGGTCTTAAATCTTTCACCATTTCTATATAACCTTCTATTCACACGTCGAATTGTTGATGATTCCTTATACACAATGACCAGGGTTTTTGGGCTATTTCGATCGTTAGTAATTTTCGTTCTGCTCAAGTTTGAATTTCAATTTGATAAAGCTAAGTATTTCGTTAAAAATTTAATCGTCAAAAAAAGTTATTTCAAAGCAGTCTCTTAGCAAACCAAACCAGTTTTAAGAAAAAAGATTTTTTCTTTTGTGTTTCTTTTGATTGTATTCACTAAGAATAATTGCCGAGATAAACGCGAGACACTGGCGGTACATTGACGAGCTCGCAAACATCTCGCTTTTTTCAAGGCGCGATCTCGCATTTCTCTCGGCGCGACCTCGCATTTTTCTTGGCGCCATCTCGCATTTATCTCGCGCCCAGAAAAATGCGAGACCGGCGCGAGAAAAAAAGCGAGATGTTTGCGAGCTCGTCAATGTACCGCCAGTGTCTCGCGTTTATCTTGGCAGTTATTCTTAGCGTTGATATTTTTTCAGCAACGGACACTTCGCCCATCATGAAGTGGAACTGTATTGAAGGTATCTTCTTTTCTTTCTTTTTTTTAAGTTATGCTTTTTATTTCAGGAAGGTTGAGTCTGAAGTTGTTGCTAATGATGGCAATGCTGAACGCTTTTTCTGCTGGTTTGCTTATTTTTTCCCTTTATATAGTCCATTCAGATTTTGAATGTCAAGTATAATGACGCCATTCGAGAACGCTCTGTGGATGGCTCGCTCTCTGATTAGTTTATCGCACCATTAGGGCGGAGCTTGAGCGAGGACTTGACGTTCGAAATCTGAACAGACTATACTTTTTGTCGAGAAGGTTAGCTTCATGACTGACGCGGGATAGAAACCACGTCGCGATTTTGTAAAATCGCAAAACACTACTCCACTTCACTTTATGAAAAACGAGAAATACATAAGTGAAAATATTTGTTCTATATATTAATTCACTTTGATTGGAAGAATGCGACGAGCCTGAAAACATTCTTCACGTTCGAGTTTTAAATTGAAGTCTCCATAATTCTATAGAGTTCATAGGCTTTTTATCAGTTTGTTTTTATATTATTATCTCGAAAAGTTCAGACGTAGTATCAAATAAGTTAGGTCAAGATGACGTCACGAAATAGAAGTTTGCGTTTGAACTGGAAGTGTCGCTATGTCTTTGCAGAAATCGAAGAATGTTATCAAGATAACATTTTTTTGTCATATCCAGCCAACAGTGAATAAAAAGATACTGATGTACTCAATATTTAAAAAAAAACCTCGGAACATTTGAGAAAAAAACATTTTCATATCTTTTTTTTTCGCTACAGATTTGGGGAAAATTGATCCCTTGCTCCATGAAAAGTGCGTTGCGATTCATAGAATCGAAAGAATAAATCTTATTGGAAAATAAGTTTCATGATCATGAAAGCGTCTAGATAACGAGCATTCACTACACCAGCCCTGTTACTATCAATGAGAATCCTCAACTTGCAGAAAATTGCTGCAAAAGACCCATGACCGCGTACGGAGATAAAGAAGCTTTCCCGTTCGAGTGCCAATCATTAAAATGTACCGAAGAAGTGATCTACGCAGAAAATGCGCAAGCTGGTGAAGATATCCACAAGTTTTTGCCTTCGATGATAAAAAGCAGTACGATCACCATGATTGGAAACGTGACATCGCTCAGTGTCGATAATCTGGTAGAAATTGTCCACAAGGGACCGGGTACGTTTCATTTAATACTGGAAAAAAGGAAATACTGAATATTTTCAAAAAAATTTCCGTTAAAGGCGAGCGAAAGTATATTTTTGTACTTGATTTGAACTAAGGGAGTCTGCGCTCACATCTCCCTACCGTTTCATTAGACTCCTTTGGCTGTCCTTCTTTGAATTCACTTTTTGTTTGTAGGACCGGCCATCACCCTGCAGAATGTCCAATTGAGTAGCGGCTCCTTCAAAAAATTGAAAACGATCAAAGTCGATGACGTCTCTATTTATTGCGACGTCACTACCGACTTGATCAAGATAGAAGGAAGTATTCCTCAAGATATACTCGACCGACTGAACAAAGTGAAAAATAAGGTATTTTAGAATAACGAGGAGACAAGAAAAGTATATTTCAGTTTGTTCAAAATTTCTTTTCCAAATTAGAAGAAAGTTTGTGCGTAGTACCCAAGTAATTTAATCGCTTCAGAAAAAACATTTTAGCAGTTTTATAACTCTCAAAGAAATCACATCATAAAGCCGATGGCTTTTATTATTAGCTATATCCATCAAGTAGGCTCAAATTTACAGTCGCGAGTAGCATTTTAGTATATTTGTAAGAGGAAAGATTTCTAGACCTATTAAGAAAAATATGGCTCAATATATAAACGCATATCGTCGGAAATCAATCTTCACTGAATTTAATTTCACTACAAAATTCGAAAGGAAATGTATATCAAGCACTAATATTTCGTCAAAGGCATAATTTCAAAAAAAGTTTTATTGAGATTTGAAAAAGAGCATGAGAGAAGAAATTGAGCGTTTCTTATTTCCCTTTGGACAACCTAGAAACTTTTTTTAAGAGCATAAATGGTTTCAAAGGAAAAACTCGAAAAAAATTCTCAGAAAAAAAGTAATCTTGTTTCAGACTCTAGCTGCATGCAAGTCACTGACGACTACTCAGCCGACGGTTCTCGGCGCGACCCAGGGAGTGGGAGTTTCGAGCTCGAACTCTTCCGCCGCGGTGATCTCCCAATTGTGCACGCAGAAGATAGATGCCGAGAAGGAGAAGTGCTCTAGCAACAGTGAGTTTGGTAAAAAAAAAACCAACTGGAAACTGAATTTTAGTGATAAAAAATGAAAGTGCTTTTGAAAAAAAGTAATTAACCTTTTTGAAAATTTAAATTCAGTGAACATAGTGGGTATTAAAGGATGTAAAATGTAGAGGTTTTACAGTGAGAAAATGTAGAAACATAACCTTTTTCAGATATCATTTTATAATTTTTTTACATCATTGAGCCAACAGTTCTTTGAAGTTTTCGACAAAAATTGAGAAGAGTTATCTGGACTTTTTATTCACAGACACGCTGCTGTACATCGCCTGTGGAGTGATAGTGATCCTTCTGATTGTGAGCATCGTTTCGACGATCATCGCCCTCAAGCTCTACTTATGGCGCCACAAAAAGGACCTAGTCCTAGCTTCCTTCGGTATTGGTTTTTCTGATAGCAAAATTAAGAATGTTCTTAATTTTTAGTTACCAAAAATAGAACTTAAAAACAACAAAGAAACAAAAATATAATTATGAGCTTCAAAACTTCGAGAAATTATAAAGGCTTTTGAAAGTAAATGCTCGTTGATGTTATATTAAAAATTATTCCAATGGAGTCTCACTTTGAAACTTTTCCGAGTTCGTAGTTTGAGGCTTCGAGACACTTTTCACAGAACAGTATCTGGGCAAAGTTCCCCAACCGTAAATCCTTTCTTGTTAACAATTTTGAATTGAAAAAAATTGTTGTTTTCAGGTTCGTACGCCGCCCAAGTTTTCGACAGGGCCATTTACAACTTATGCGACCAAGATTGTCGCTCGCGTTAGTTTTTTCTTTTCAATTTACGTGGTTAATCCGAGGAATTTCAGTGATGCGAGTCTTTTCGGATACGCACGCTGACGCTGCCGATGATGCACGTAAGAACTTGAACTTTGTTTTCTGAGCTTAAATTTCTCGAGCTCAGTTCCGAGGCTCTTTGAACGGATTTTCCTTTCTATTTTTTCCATGCGGAGCAAACTCCGGCAGAAATTATTTATTTTTTTTCTTTCAGACGATGATGTGGCAAGAGAGAAGAAGTTGGCTGCGCGTCGATTCTGGAAAGTCCAGCAAGGCAAGAAGTTGGAACCCGACGATGACTTTGGGGAGCCGCCTGATGATAAATTCACTCCTGTCACGGATGATGAAGTCTTCCGGCGGGCCAGAGAGGGAATCATGTCCGAAGACGTCCAGGAGGCGCTGCAGAAGTACGAAGAAGTAAAGGCGAGCATCGTCAAAAATGGAAAGTTCGATCCTCCGAAGAATGTGAAGCCCATCTCGGACACACGTCAGCGAAATCATGATCTGATGGCTGCGATGAAGTCATCGAGTCGGAAGAAGGTCAAGCCCGATGCCCCATTTTATATGGATCCTTCGATGTTCGTGGACCCAAAGAAGTTGGCCAGGGAGGGACAGCTGCCGAAGAGACCAGAGCCGCAGTCCAAGGATCAGACAAAGTCGTCGGTGCCCGCCTCCAAGGACAAGGTTCCCGCTCCTCAGACCAACCGCAAGCCTGCTGGCGCCGAAGCCGCTGCCAAACAGCCCGCCCCTGCAAAGAAAGACGCTAAAAAGCCGCCCTCGCAGGAGACCACTTCGAAGGAACCTGTCGGCAAGTCTACGACTCAGGTTAGTTTGAAAGAAAAAAAATTTCGGTTTTTGAATGTTAAGAAAGCTTAACTGTTATAAGAGTTAGCAGACGAAAGCTCAGACGCTTCGAAGTAGAGAAACATTTGGCTTTCAAGTTGATTCCGGTCTCATCTTTCAGCTCACCGACAACAAAAATGCTGCTCAGGCTCCGGCTCAAGGTGCGGGTTCGGTTGAAGAACCGCTGCCGCCGCCAAGAGTCAGAGAGTCGGAGGTCGACCCAAAGTACGCTGGACAGATCCCGAAGGACGTGACGCCCCGAGCTCTCTGCAAACCGTTGCGAATCAAGACGTCTGCATGCCCGGAAATCTCCAAACAGTTCTCCGGAGAGTCCGACGAGCTGAGTGAGTAGCCTTGAAAAGAGATGACAAAATCATTTGCCAATTTCAGAGCAAACATTTACTGTTCTAGCCATGATCTGCAACAAGTTCGAAGAGGTCCTGGAGGCTCACAGAATAGGTAAAATTAGAAAAATTGCAGCTTTAGGATTTGAAAAACCAGTTGATCATCATCGATCCATGATAACATAATTCAGCTATGAACGTGCTCGTTAGGATGGTGGAGGATGCCGTGATGTCCACGCGCGGAGCCGTATACGACACGACGATTATCCGTGAGCGAGAGGGCGATCTACGAGTTCCTTTGACTCGGGGTTGCCCGTGCAAGGACGATGGCAAAAAAGGCTGCCACATCCAGGGTCAGTACTTCGGCTTGTTCGGAAGGCACTGGGAAGGCGTTGGGAAGATCAGCGTCCAGTTCCGTGGAAGGCGTTCGGAAGGTTTCCAGCAAGTGGTCGAAAGCCTTCCGAATAGCTTCCCAACACCTTCCCCGAATTCGCCTGAGTAACTAATTTTTTCTTTACATCATTTCTTTTTTCCAGACTTTTTGAAGGACCTCGAGATGTTGCGCCAGAACGACGGAGACGGTGATACAGAACTCTACAACCTTCTCGAGAATGGCGAGCGATTCCGTGCCCAGAAGTTGGGCGTCGCAGGAAAAAACTACACATATTTCTGGAATAGTTCGTTTTATCCTTATGCGAATCCCAGTACTGACTGCTGACGGGGCACCTCAGATCTTCCTGCTGTTTCGAGTAGTCGCCTCCTGGCGGAACTACCTACTTCTGGAATAGTTCGTTTTCATTTTTCTTCCACTGAAAGTCGATTACTGGAAGAAAAATGAAAATTTATCAATATCAATGCGACTGAGGAAGTTTTTTTAACAATGTTAGCGCTTTGCGGTCGATAAACTCGAAATATGGAATTTTTCCAATAAAAAAACGAGTTTCAGAGAAGACGACTACGGCCGAGGCGGTCCTTCCGGGAGAGACATACGAGAAGGCCATGGTTCGTATGGAAGGTGAGAACTTCCTTTTTTTGTAGGTGATTTAAGGCATACATGCGGATTTATTTTTTGTCAAAAGCGTCTAAAAATTGCGGAAAAAAATGTTCAATTTTTTCAGAAGAGATGGAAGACCTCAATCGCGTGATCGATCTGTACAAGATTCGCAAGTGCCGCCTCCGAGCGAACCGTAGAGCAACTCGGGGCGTCAAAAAGGCGAAGATGTACCCCCAGCTCAAGAAGATAGATACGAAAAAGCCGAAAGACGACAAGAAGGTCGCCGGTGAGAAGAAGGAGAAGGAGAGCGAGGCGAAGGAAAACGAGAAAGAGTCCCAGGAGACCAGCAAGGAGAAAAAAATTAGAGTCATCGTTTTTTTCCGCCTTTATTACTGGTTCCCGGCACGGCTTTTTCACTGATTGCATTTATGAAATCTTTTTTTCTTATCAAAGTCCCGTTTTATTTAAATTATACTGTAGGGAAACTTTATAAAAAAATTTAATCGTATCGCAAAAATAAAAATAATTTTTTTGTTTGCTTCTGTTTTTTTGGGAATAACATTGGAGTTTAAAAACATGCTCGGCTTACTGTGGACGTTGACTGCATACACGGAGCTCGCGATTAAACTGAAAAACATTTGAAATGACGACGAAGGATTTTTTTCTGCTACTTGTTCGAACACGGGCCGTTCTTCTTGCTCAATTTTTTTATAAGGTATTTCATATTTCTTTTCAATATTAATGGTGACCTCCTTATTTTTCAAGTGAATATTGCTTTTTTTAAAAATATTTTCTGGGAACCACATAAAAAAGTGATTTTTTCAGCAAGGTAGATCAAGGAGCTTTATCAACTCGATTATCTGTTATAAGCCAATGAAACAATACAATTCAATAATGTTTTTGATTTCATTTTAGTATTGAAAATTTCAGAAGGTTTTGAATTACTATTACAGTGCGGAATCAACAACTTTCATTTGCACATAAAAAATTATTTGCATATTTTTGAATTAAACATCTTGGCAAATGTAGGTTTCTTTTCGGAAAAATGGCAAGGATTTCAAGAGGCTATGAGAAAATGCATGTTTTCGAAAAACGTCTCGTCTACATTCCGATGACCCATATATAGTCCGTTCACGGCTGACCTGGGACAGCGAACGGGCGGTTTAATTTTCGTGGCGAAGGTAGATTATTGTGGCCATACATGCGCCTTTAATAAGAGACTCATTTGGTGAATTTTTGTTTACATTCATATCATTGGTTTTTTTAGATTTTTTAAATCGATAAAATACAAAATAAAAAAACAAATAAGCCAAAAAAATAGGGGCTTTTTATGAAAGGCGCATGGATATTCGCCATGATCTACCTTTGCCGCGAAAATTAAACCGCCCGTTCGCTGTCCCAAACCAGCCGTGAACGGGCTATAGTCTGTTCAGATTTTGAATGTCAAGTCGTCGCTCAAGCTCCGCTCATAATGGTGCGATAAACCAATCAGAGCGCGAGCCATCCACAGAGTGTTTTTGAATGACGTCATTGCACTTGACATTCAAAATCTGAACAGACTATAGAGTGGCCCTGGAAAACTTCTTACTAGGAAATTTTCTCAGCTCACAGCGGGACTTCTAAATTAGACTAAGCCCACTAGATGTAGTTTTTACGCTGATTCCAAATCTGTGTTCAGAAGTTGCCCTTGAGACCTATGAAAAAACATATAGGTTGGCAAAGTTTAAAAAGTCGTTATCTCCAATTGAGCACATTTTTGTAGGGGTATATATAAAATGTTTATTTTCGCTCACAGACAGATCTGTGGCGTGAAGGAAGAGAACCGGAAAAGTTATGTTTTTTCCTCGTATATAGTTCTTCTTGGTTTGGTCACCAACATTGGTCAATCGGCGCATCCTCAAAAATAGCTAACGGAGTTCACTTTCAAATTCAATCAGAATTCGCACGCGGTCAATCAATAAATATAGTCTGTTCAGATTTTAAATGTCAAGTCGTCGCTATTTTACTTCACAGAACAAGCTCAAAATACAAAGATCTACTGATTCAAAGGTGTAGAATCAGAAAATCATAATGAAAATTTGATTTGGAAACGTTTGGTTACCGAAAAATCTCTAAAACTGCCGAAAAGCGCAAAAACAGTGGAAATCAATGTTTTCCAATCTTCCAGACCCACTTATACTTTTCAGAACAGTCTCTTAAGTGATATATATATATATAATTGATATATACTTACTTTTTACTTACTTACTTTGATACTTTGATGGTTCGTCTTCGCTGATGATCTTCCTTCTCACTGTGAGAAGGAATTGATATATATATATAGTCTCTTAAGTGATATATATATATATATATCAATTCAATAGAGTAGAATCGAAAAATCATATCGAAAAAAAAATTTTAAAACCGTTTTACAGTCGAAAATTCTCAAAAACCGAAAACCAGTACATGATTTCCATTCTTCCAGACCCATTTATACTGTTCAAAGCATGATAAAAAAAGAGACGTACTTTATTTCAATGATATATATAGTCTGTTCAGATTTTTGAATGTCAACCAGCTAACTCCGCCCCTGCTGAGACGGTACCTTTTTCGCGTCGATGTTTTTATCGCGCGGGACTAATTTTTGATCTTTTTTCGATCTAAAAAGATAGAAAAAAAGAAGTCAAAAAAAATGCAGCCTTATTAAAGGGCCATTGGCATCTGTAGATAAAACATTGACGCGAAAGATATTGTAGCCTTGGGGGTGGAGTTAGCTGCTTGACATTCAAAATCTGAACAGACTATAATCAGAAAATCATCATGAAAAAAAATTTCCAAAGCTTTTGAAGATAAAAATATTAAAAAACCGCAAAAAAACGGTGGTATGAAAAACCACCAGCGAAAATTCAAACGGCGACTTTTTCCGATTTTTTTCATATCGCTAGGGAACTTTCCGACGGCCACCTTTCCGACGGATCCCTTTCCGACTTTTTTCTCTTAAGTTTTTTTCGGTTTATAAAACATCTATAAACATTGTTTTTCTATTTCTTTGTGTTTTAATCATTAACCAACTACCTACTTTATATAGGGAGATTTAAAACGAAAAGTTTATCGAGAAAAAAAGTCGGAAAAAGATTCGTCGGAAAGGTGGCCGTCGGAAAGTTCCCTAGCGATATGAAAAAATCGGAAAAGTCGCCGTTTGAATTTTCGCTGGTTTTTTTTTCATACCACCCAAAAAACAGCGTAAAACAGTGCGAAAACTCCTTTACAAATCTTCCAGACGCATTCAAGCTTTTCCGACCAAGCTCTAGTTCAGCATACGTTATGGTTCGATAGTTCCGATTCAGAAATTGATGTGAAAAGAAGGGATAAAAACTTCATCTTCAAGGAATCCAAGATACCGCCGTAAACGTCTCGGCCAACGTAGATTTTCCAGGAAACAGCACGCGCAAACACCTCGAGGACAGAGAAAATTTTTCAAACATAGGCAAAGTCGGAAGGACCCTTCACGGGCCCTTTGAGCGTCCGTTACGGATCCGTCTGTTTCCGGAAATTGTTCCTAAACGGTTTCCTTTTTTCTGCCTTTTTGCGTCCTTTCATCGGCCTTCATCCACCCTTTTTAGACCCTTTTGAGAAATACAATTTTTTTTAAATTGAGAATAATCTTTACAAGTGACTGCGTATGAACCGAAATAAGCTACAGTAATAACATCGGAAATCATCAATAACAGAGACTTTCAGAACCTTTTTGAACCCCCACTCTTTCTTCACCCTTTTCGCGGCCTCTCCCTTTTTTCGCCCTTTTATGACCCTTTTTAACCCACCAAAAATGAAAGGCTCAATAAAGGCCGTAAAAAGGGACCCTTTTAGCGGCCATTTTGCAGTCACTCCCTTTTTGCACCCGTTTTCCGCACTTCCGAATTTGGCAGTGAATGTGCTATATTGTCCATTTTTGAGGTTTGAAAAAAAAAGACTTGTCCTAATCAATAACATCATGGAACATTATTTAAGGACCACTACACACGGACATACTCACCCAAAATTTTGTCGACGAGCAGTATCTCTTTCCGATGAACCCTAGTGGATGAAAGGCCAGTTTCAGTCTGTAGATGTCATGAGGTCGGCTCCTCTCTACAGAAGAGTGTTCGAAATCTGCATTGTGTAATGTTTGAATTTTTTTTTAACTCAAAGTCTAGGCTTTTATCTTCTCTAGTTGCAATAATTTCAAACATAAGCATTAGTATAAGGGTAACAATATACAGGGGTTAGCATAAAACTTCTTTTTGGCGAGGATCCTCTTCTTCTTGTTGTTTATCTTATATTTTTCTTTCTTTCGCCCTAAAATAGGTCTGCCCATGTATGAATGAAATAAAAAAAATCACGAAAGTTTAGGCGCCGAGGGAAGGTCGCCCACAAATTATCAACGATTCGATCGGCTCCACCGGTCCTGATTTACCTGGAACGGGTTGAACCAGTAAAAATAAATTTGAAAAACAACAACAAAGGACTGAAAAGACCTCGAAAAGAGACAACTGGTGTAGAAAAAAATTTTTGGATTAGCACGAAACATCTTTTTCTTTCTGTTCTTGTTCTTGTTCTTCTTTCGTTTTTCTTTCTTCCTTTCGATGACTCTTTTTTTGAAATAAGAAACCTGAAATTTAGAAAAAATGAAGAAAAATGTCGAAAAATATCTTGAAAAAAAATTAAATAAGTTACATATTGTACCTCTCTTGTACCTGATGTTCTACGAGCGAAATTCACAACTTCTCTGCCTAAGCCACAGCTCCGGCCGCCGTTTAAACACAGTTGAAATCAATGAAAGTCGATTGCACATGTATTCTTACATTGAAGATGCAATAAACAGTTTTAAAAAAAAGTTACATATCGTTCACGCTTACTAAACTTTTCCAACCCCTCCTCCGCTTAATTATTTTCTGGAGTTTTCTCAAGGAGTTTTCTCTCGCCGGAGGGGATCGGCGAAGGGGACCACCTCCTCGACGGATTCTTTCCGACCGGCGGAATCCCGACGGACGCCTGCAGGACCTACGGACTGGCCCGAGTCTTCCTAGAACTCTGCGAAACTGTCCAGGACGCGCCGAGCGTCCTCGATGCCTTGAAATTGTCGAGAGGACATTTGGAAATGGTGAGTTTTGCTGGAAATTCAGTCGACCAGAAAAATAACTGGCTGGCAAGGTTTTTTTGTTTCGTGAAATTCTTTTTTGTACCGGAGGAAGATTCTGAATATCTCAGCTTGCAAAAACTTAGTTCTTGTGAATAGGCTCAAAATAGCCTATTCCAACAAAATTTTATAGGTTTTTTTGTCTATAAGATAATATTTTTCGAAAACTAGGAAGTTTTGCAGCTTGAAATGTTCAGAACGATAACGTGCTACGTCAAGAAATATTCTAGCCAATTTTCAAAAAAATAAAAAAATAGAAAACATCGTGAAACTCTCCATCGCGATTTCCGATTAAATTTGTTTTTCATTGAGTTTTCCACTTATGAAGACCTTCGAATGTGAAAACTCGCATGCTGATTAGGGTGGCCCAGCCGTGCTAACACGGGGTCTCAGCGGGTGCCCCCGTTCTAAACCCGTATAAGCACAGTTGGTAGAAGTTTTGGCAATTTTAAACCCAACTGAGTCCCCGCTTTAGCACATCTTTGTTACATATTTTTCTTACACCCGTTGTTCCCTTGTTTTTTTGGCGTCTCTATTAGCTTCGGTATTCTAATAGAAAGTCGCTGCAATTTGAGTAGTTCAGTGATTTTTGAGTGTAGAATAGTTTTGGTGTATTTCTCTGCGAGCTTTGATTTTTAATGCTTTATTAGTCAAGTACCAAAATATAGTAAACATAAGATAAAGGGAAAATAGGAAAATAAAGGGAATAAAATAGATAAAATAAAAGTGGTTGCAACGGCTCTATTGAGCCGATCAGATCGTTTTATGAATTCATAGGTTCTAAGGGAGGCGGGGCTGTATAATTTTGAATATTTTCGAAATGATTGCGTGGGTGATCCATCGGTTTGAGCTGCGTCGTCGGTAATCAATCTTTGGGGGTTTCGTAATATTGCGAAAGAGGTTTTTTTTTTTGAATTCAGATCAAGTCGGGTCTGTTTGGGTATTTGATCAATGATGGGTATAGCTGATTCACGGCTAGCTTGAGACGCTAAGGGGCGTGTCTCGTCTTCGCTCTCCACGAGCCAGGCGCTATCTCGTGTATTATCGTGTCTGAACCCGTTTTTCGATGGCTCAAGCCAGCCGTGAATCAGCTATATTGAGAATGATCTTCCGATCTTCGTGCCAATAAAAGTTTGTTTCTCGCGATAGTTTTAGCCCAACTGAGACTCAAACAACCTCACAGGTTTAATGCGGGTACACCCGTTGAGCCACCTGGCCATCATGCGGTTAAGTGGGATTTAGTTTTGGCCCAAGAAGGAAATTGATTCAGAAGAATAGAAAATTGTGTATTAGCTCATGTTGACCCTCGAAACCTTTTTTTTTCAAAATGAGAATTTTCCGGGCGATTTCTAATTGAACGCAGTTGCGTTTTTAGACAGTGGTATTTTTTTCGAATTTCATATTAAAAATTTGACTGTTCATGTGATTTCAATCATATTTTTCATCTGGATTATGAGTTTCTTCAAAAAGAAAAAAATAAGAGAATACCAAAAATTGACCTTCATAGTTGACCAGAAAACTAAAAAAAACCCCCTAAAGTGGCCGCGAATTTTCCGGAAGATGAAGGGGAACTCTAGGAGCTTTTGCTCCGTGGATTACCTGGTTTAAAAAAATCCGAAAGGAAATTAATCCCGATCCCGTTAAATTGAACTTTCTCCGTAGAAAAGTGCGTTATAGGCTTTTTTTTTTCAAATCTTGTCTTTACTGTTATTCTCAACCAATCATTTTTAAAATTTTTATTTTTTTTAACTGTTGTGCACCCCATATTATAGCTCATTCACGGCTGGCTTGAGTCATCAAAAAATGGGTCCTGACACGATAATTCACGAGATAGCGCCTGGCTCGTGCAGAGCGAAGACAGGACACGCCCCCTCAGCGTCCCAAGTTAGCCGTGAATTAGCTATATGGGCTATATCGCAGCGAGAGTAACGCTCGCTGAGACCTCGAATATGTATCGCTCCCTGAAAAATTTCCCTCAAAAGTTTTGTTTCTTTCCTTTTGACTGTAAACGAAGTTTTATTGTAGTCTGTGTGCCAAGACTTGGAATTTCACCGAACGACGTTCCGCTGTTCCTCTGCGTCGCGAAGCGTCTTTGCGAGCCTCGGTTTCATTTGAATTGGTTCTCATTTTTGATAGATGGACTGTTCCACTAAGGACACGTGTTGGTCGAGTTCCTAAATAATATAAATATTGAAGGCGCGGCCGAGCACGCAGCGGAACAGCGGAATGTCGTTTGGTGAAATTCCAAGTCCTGATACACAGACTATACTCATTTTGAATTAAAACACGGATTGGAGTATATTTTATTAATTTTTGAAAAAAATATAAAAAAATGTTCGAATTAATTCCGCTGAATCCAAAATTACCACTGATTCTCCAAAATTTTTCATTCTGGCGTGGTGGTTTTGGGTTTCACGGAAACACATAGAAAACGGCATGAATCACGAGAATTTTTGGTGGTATGAAAAAAACACCAGCGAAAATTTAAACGGCGACTTTTCCGATTTTTTCATATCGCTAGGGAACTTTCCGACGGCCACCTTTCCGACGGATCCCTTTCCGACTTTTTTCCCTTATGTATTTCGGTTTATAAAACATCTATTAACATTTATTTTCCTATTTCTTTGTGTTTTAATCATGAACCAACTACCTACTTTATATAGGAAGATTTAAAACGAAGATTTTATCGAGAAAAAAAGTCGGAAAAAGTTTCGTCGGAAAGGTGGCCGTCGGAAAGTTCCCTAGCGATATGAAAAAATCGGAAAAGTCGCCGTTTGAATTTTCGCTGGTGTTTTTTTCATACCACCGAATTTTTCAACTCTCTTTCGTTAGGCCATTAAATATTCGAGCTCACCGAGTTCGAGTGCATCTACCCTGTCTTCAACAGCGATTTCTACGCATTGGTAATTTTTCCAAACTTATTTTTTAGAGTAAGCTTTTTCTCAGGCATCACGCGTACGCCTGTTTAAGGCGGCCGGTAGGATTACGGTAGTCAGGATAGGTTTTTTCGGTTTCAAAATGAAAGCGTATGTACTTTTTGTGGCATACCTTATCTTGTAACCTCAAGAACTAGGTTCTTAACAAGTTGCGAAAAAGATAAAACATAAAAAAAATTCCCTGGTTCCGAAACTGACGGCGCAATATTGACCGGCCGCCGCAGCATTGTCTTAAACATGCGTGTATTATAGGTGGTATGAAAAAAAAACCAGCGAAAATTCAAACGGCGACTTTTCCGATTTTTTCATATCGCTAGGGAACTTTCCGACGGCCACCTTTCCGACGAATCTTTTTCCGACTTTTTTTCTCGATAAACTTTTCGTTTTAAATCTCCCTATATAAAGTAGGTAGTTGGTTAATGATTAAAACACAAAGAAATAGAAAAAAACAATGTTTATAGATGTTTTATAAACCGAAAAACTTAAGGGAAAAAAGTCGGAAAGGGATCCGTCGGAAAGGTGGCCGTCGGAAAGTTCCCTAGCGATATGAAAAAATCGGAAAAGTCGCCGTTTGAATTTTCGCTGGTGGTTTTTTCATACCACCGTATTATAGTTTCGAAAATTGACCGTTCGACCGACCGTTCGACCAATATTTTTTCAACATGTCATAATAAATGGTCATTGGTCGAACGGTTGGAGTTTCAACATTTCAACATGTCACTTCAGAATGACATGTTGGTTTTTGACCGTTCGAAATGTCACTCTGAAATTGGTCGGTCATTTTTCGAACGTTCGAAATGTCACTTCGAAAATGGTCGGTCATTTTTCGAACGTTCGAAATGTCACTCTGAAATTGGTCGGTCATTTTTCGAACGTTCGAAATGTCACTTCGAAAATGGTCGGTCATTTTTCGAACGTTCGAAATGTCACTTCGAAAATGGTCGGTCAGTTTTTGACCGTTCGAAATGTCACTTCGAAAATGGTCGGTCATTTTTCGAACGTTCGAAATGTCACTTCGAAAATGGTCGGTCAGTTTTTGACCGTTCGAAATGTCACTTCGAAAATGGTCGGTCATTTTTCGAACGTTCGAAATGTCACTTCGAAAATGGTCGGTCAGTTTTTGACCGTTCGAAATGTCACTCTCAAAATGGTCGGTCATTTTTTGACCGTTCAAAATGTTACTCTTGAATTGGTTGGTCATTTTTTGACCGTTCGAAATGCCTATTCGAAAATTTTCTGTTACGCTGGAAGTGAGGGCTCGGGCGCGAGACACATTCCTTCTTACTGCGTTCCAGTCTTTCACGTGCAAACTTTGAGCCGTCATAATTTGACTACGAGGCAAAAGGCGAGATATTTTATTTTTGATTTGGAATCAGCATGCCTTAAAGTACACCCCTGCGAAGTTTCATCAAAAGTTCAACCGGGGGATAAAAACAGTTTCCTTGTCAGAGTAACTAGGAGCTTATTCATTATCACGAAGCACGCGGAGTTTTCTCAAAATTCCAGACTTTTCGCAAACGTTGATTCAATTTATTTCATTTCAGACATTTCAAACTTTTTTCAGTCAAATTTCGATCGTTTGAAACGCCATTTCAAAATTGGTCGTTCATTTTTTGACCGTTCAAAATGTCACTCTGAAAATGGTCGGTCATTTTTCGAACGTTCGAAATGTCACTTCAAAAATGGTCGGTCATTTTTTGACCGTTCGAAATGTCACTCTGAAAATGGTCGGTCATTTTTTGACCGTTCGAAATGTCACTTCGAAAATGGTCGGTCGGTTTCGTAAATTTCAGAAATTGGTCGGTCAAACGAACGGTCAGAAAAATGACATGTTATAACCGTTCGAAAAACTGAACGGTCATATCAGTTGAACGGTCTAATTGGTCGAACGGTCGAATTTTAGAACATTAGCGTGTATCGTATACGATACGGAAATTGGACTACTGTGACGAGGATAAATGGACCGTTCAAGTGGTCTAGTGCTGGTCAGTAGCACCCGTTGGGCTAACAGGTTTGCGAAACGATGCTAATGTCGATCACCCGGTGTTTTTCAACGTAACGAGTGATCGCCTCGACCTCAACCGGAGCTCGGCGTGTGAATTGGGCGTTTGCCTAGTTCCGCTGGACTTAAAAAGTGGCCTAATCGCGGCTAAAAAAATTGCGTTTCTGGTGCTCGGCTGAGGTTAAACGGGTGATTGGCGATAGCTCCCTCAGGGTGCTACTCGCCAGCACGCGAGTGGTAAAGATTTGATTTTAAGTGCATCGTAACCGAAAAAAATTTTTTGACCGCAAACACTTTCTGCTACAATCCTATTGGAAATAGCGATCTTAAGAATTTCTATCATTTTTCCCAACTCAACGAGTATTTTTGTCTCCCAAAAAAACATAAGTTTATCATAAGCAAAAAAACAATAAAGCTTAAGAAAGAATGGGTTCTCCGTTCAAAAATATGTTTAACTAGGGAACTACTCGGACTCGGGTACGCGTTTCGAGTTGAAACTTTGGTGTCTTATAGAGCCGGGCAAGAGTACTTGGAAACAAGAGAGATTATCTGCTAAACCCCATAGGCTTCTGAGAAAAAGCTTTTTGAAAATGAACAGTTTAGGCTTGAAAATTATCAAATTTCAGTTTTCCTTCTTCTTTAGGCTGGAAAAAAGTTTTTTAGAGTTTCTCATAGCCGGATGATTCGAGGCGATTGTATTAAAATATTAAATAAGGTAAAAAGCAGTATTCTAAAAATTTTCAAGCCTAATTTTCACATCTCAGACCTTGAAAACGCGAACGGGACGCGAATCGGACGTGTCGGGGCATTTCTAGTGACCACTTTAGTAGCCTCAGAACTCTTAAGGGATCCCTAGAATCGCCCAGAAACGTCCGGAGCACGTCCGTTTTGCGTTACCAATGTCCGAGATTTTCTACTAATTTTTTCTCAGTTCTCTATTGGGCATATATTCTCATTTGTTTTCAAGTCTTCTGACTGAGGTCTATAAACCACTGAAGTTTCAACTCGATCCGCGTGCCCGAGCCCGAGTAGTTCCCTACTCAGTTCGTGAACAGGGTGTTTAGTAGCTTTGGGTTTGAGTAAAATAATTGATTACTTAAAAACTGAACTTCAAATCGAGTCGCGGTCATCGTCTTCGCATTCAGGCGGCAGCAACGAAACGCATCAGCTGATGGCCATCACCCAGGCCGGCGTTTGGGAAGTCGAAGCGCACAGGATTCTCTACGACGTGCCCAACTCGGTCGAGGCCATGACCATTTGCAAGTTCAAGCCGACGCCCAGTATGAAAAGTAAATTTCTCGTGTCTTTTTGCAAGCGAGCTTTAAACGTCTTTCAAAATTTTTGTGTCCATGTATCATAAATTACAAGTCTAGTCAGAGCCGGTTGGTGAACCGAAACTTGGCTATTTGAATTCTTCCACTAAATTTTTGATTCCTTTTTATCTCTCGAATGACGTGTTCTTCCCCTGTTTCTCTGACATCGCCGATGAGGGAACAGAGAGACGCAGACACACTAAAACTGTCAAGTCGTGGCGGACGGACTATACGAGTGGAAATGTTACGTTTTTTTTTTGGGTCTTTGAAGTATCATTGAAAATCAAAGCTTTCTGATGTCGGTCTTAGGATCCTCAGGGCCTCCCGGCCATTCCGAAAAGTATCGGGAGCACCATGGCTTTTTATAGTTTCTTAAGTTTCATATTTGAGCTTGACTCATAGATTTGGCATCGTTCCATCAATCTGGCCTTGTTTTGGGCCTTTAACAAGCTGGAAAGTAGTTTCATTCAAAGTGTATCCTATTCCGCGGAAACCCCTTGTTTTTTTTATTCCGTATTCTTCAATACAAAAGTGGAGGATCGCGGAGTGAGCCAAGCCTTGGCATTTAGCCATCGGATAAAAATGAGCCATATAGTCTGTTCAGATTTCAAATGTCAAGTTCTCGCTGAAGCTCCGCCCCTAAAAGCGCAATGAACCAATCAGAGAGCGAGCCATCCACAGAGCGTTTTCGAATGACGTCATTCTACTTGACATTCAAAAACTGAACAGACAATAAAGCCACGTGCAATCTTACAACTAGGTCAAATAAGTGGCGATTGCGCTCATTTCCAATAACTGTATATTTTCCCATTTTCTATTTCGTGGGGTTGCACAGCACTTCGCAGTTTTTCTCCTCCCGTTTTGCGTGTGGAAAGTTCCGATTCCGCGCAACCCCGGCCTGCGGAACTCTCCCTGGATTTCTTCGAGGAACTATTATCAGAAGACTATCAGCAGAATCTCCCTTCTCGCCAAGAGCTCACCAAAGTTTCAATTCAATTCGTTCAGAGAGTTTAGAAACCAATTGAAAGATCATAAACGCGAACACCATTATAATTTCAATTTTTATTGGGTATAATAATTAATAAGTAAGAAATACATGAAAATTGTGGGTCTTATTTCCGGGCTTGCTATGCAGCGACATCGACAGGCGGTGACTGAGCCGCTGAACTTGGCTCGAGTCTCTCAAAGACTTCCTGTAAAAGATGTTGGCTCGAAAAATATGATTTTTTTGGCTTTTTTTAATCAAAAAAAGAATTTTTCATTTCTCCTACCCTATTTTTCACACTAAGCTGAGAAGTATGAAGTTTTCCACGACTAAAAACAGCATGATCGCATTGGAAATGGCTCCTTGATTTCTCATCGCCCAAGCCGATTCTGGTCGGACGTTCTTTCAAAGGACTCGGTGTGCATGGAGCCATTCCCAGTGTGACCTCTGGGCTTCAATAGACAAGACAAAGATTCACTTCAGTTCCAGTGCTCGGCTGCATCGCTTCCTTGTTTTCAGCTCCAATCTCAAATGCTGCATTGTCTCCCGGATTCGCCTGTAAAAGAAATCATTTTTATGAAAAATTTAAAAGCCAAACCTCCTTCAAAATGCTGATGACCTCCGTCATGAACTCGACTATCTAAAGCTTCTTTTTTCAAACTTTTTGGATTTGTTCAAGTATCGAGAAAAAATAGCGGCGATAGTTATCAAGTTGTGAGTTATAAAACGCATGACCTTTTTCGAAAATCAAAGATGAAATTTGAGGCTATTTTGCGTCGAATAATGCGCTCTGAAAAAAAGTTTATACCTGGGGCATGGTCGGCCTGTAAATTGCGTGATAGGCGAAGATCCTGTTTTTCCACGAAAAAAAGCGAAGAGCTTCGGGTGCTCTTTCGTGAACGTTGACCACTTTCCCCGCGAGTATCTGCAAAAAACGTACTATTTTTGTAAAAAGAAAAAAGTAACCTGTTTTCGGGCCTCCGGTCCTGACATGCCGGCGTACGGCATTTGACATTTGTTGAACACTTCGCAGACGAGATGCTGTAAAGTTTCCAATTTAGTCAGATATGAGAAAAAAGAAAACCCCGTAGGCGTAGACGTCCGATTCAGCGTTAAAAGAGTAGCTCGTCAGGCTTTCAGGTGGCAAATAGCGGGTAGGCAAGTTTTCCGCGGTAGTCATCTCATAGTAGTAGGCCTTAACCGAAAGCCCGAAATCCGCCACCTTTGCCTGAAAAATTTGGTGAATTCTCTGCAGGTTCCATGAAAATACCGTTCCGTGTTCATCTATAAGACAGTTTCGTGCGGCTACATCTCTGTGTAGGACCCCAACGTCGTGCAAATACTCGAGTCCCCTCGCGGCATCGAGGCAGAACCTCGTCAAGGTCAGGTTCGAGGCTTTCTCAGACTTGGCCATGAGAAAAGTGCTTAGAGCTCCACCTTCAAAAAACGATATCAATTCAAAAATTGACGGTAAGCTCAAAAGGAATAGACTTCCGCCGAAGCTTTAGGCGGAAAGAAACCGCAATTCATATTTTCGAAGATTAGGCGGATATGTGTCAAAAAGTCTAATTGACATCAGCGATCGCAAAATTCTCGTTTAAAAAAATATTTTTCCGGAATTTTTTTCAAATTATTTTTCGAAGTTAACTAATTTCACAGGGACTTTTCATAGAGATTGAAAGGAATGCTTTTTTTGGAAGCCTCACCCGGACACAGTTCCATCAGTAGCTGCAGAGGTTTAGAATCGTAACACCACCCTAATGTGCGGACAACATTAGGGTGGTCCAGCGGGATGGAGATTGTTCCTTCAACAAGGAACTTTTTCTTCAAGTCCGAGGTGCTCCGGTACGCCTTTCTTCATCTTAAAAACCCCAGAAATTGCGTCTTTATTTTGTCCACAGAGCACTTTTTATCGCACACTACATATTTGACAGAACTCGGACCTCGGTCACTTGAAAAACGCATCTGAGCATTTTCTAGTAATCACTTAAGCGCTGACGCCGCTAAAGTGACCGCTAGAAGTGCATTACAAAAAGTCCGGAAAAGTTCTTCTTCCAATTTAATTAATTTTTCAACGAAAGTCAAAACTTCAATACCGTACAACGGACAAAAAAAGATGCTCTACGCAAGTTCATCCCTATTTTTATTCCAATCCATCAAAATGTCTTGAGATCTTAAGAAATCCCAGAATTCAGACTTGTTGCAACTCTTGATCAACACAACAAATTTCGAAATTCAGCTCTAGACGTCTTTTTCGATCTTTTCCTGAATAAACTCGATTTCTCAAGGCCTACCGTTTTCACGGCCGCCTTGTTCTGCGCGAAAGCCGGGTGGTTGATCTCCGCAAGCGAAACTTCTCCGAACGCGCCGTTCCCGAGCTGCAAATATTAAGAACGATGACTCCAATTCGACAAAAAACATATTTTAGCTCGAAAGTTGTTTTTGAAAAAGAAGGAGCAAATCGAAAACATTTGGTTATTTTTAAACCGGAAATTTTTTTTGGTTCATTCCAAAATTCCTCACCGTCTTAACAATCTTGATCTGTGAGGAGCGGAAGGATCCGTACTGGCGACTTATTGGGTTCCGAAGATTAAAATCTTGTGGACCCTGAAAAAGATCGAGTTTTTGGAAAGGAGTGCCGCAAAAATTCGAATATTTACGCCCTAAAGCTTTTAAGAGTTGTTATTTGGACGGCTGTTTTTTTTCCGTCAATATGAAAAATTGCGCTCTGCGGCTGGTTTCATCGATTTCAGTGATGAAAATGAAACGATGAAATCTCGAAAAAATCGAAATTTCAGTCGCGATGCTCAAAAGATCCCGGGGGCTGTTCTCAGTTCTCTTTAACTTCGTGTTGTATGGCCCCATTTAGGCGCTTGGTGTTAACAAGTTTGCGAGAGTACTTCAAAGCATTATTGCAAACGAAAAAAATGACAAGTTTCAAAATGGCTAACCTCCAACTTTCACAAACATATAAAACGCGAGCAGAGAGTTTAGATTTGAGAAATAGTATTCCCCATCCAAAAGAACATCCGTTCTTGTTCTCTCTCAACTTCATATGCCGGTAGTTCACGGCAATCGTCTCGCGGAAGGGAGCAGGTCGGGATCTCGGAAAACGAGTCCGAGCCTTTCCTCCTGTCTGAAAACTATCCGATTGACGTTGAAGCCGTATTTTTTTATTTTTGAGACTTTTTTTAACGTTTGAGGCCTCGAGACAATTTGAATGTGAACAGGAAGGCGTAAAGTTAGGGTTCATAGCGGCTACAATTTATTATTTATATCGTTGATCTTGAAATTCTAGTTGTTTCGGAATTCTCTCAACAGTCATTTTAACTGCGGCAAGTATTTTTCGAGTCAATACGACTTTTTGGCCGCATTTGGAATGGTTTTTTTCCTTGACTTTCTCGTAACTCTTCGAAAACAATTGTGTCCAGTCCATAAGCGACTGTCCAAGATTATTTTTCAAATGTAAGCCGCTTATGGAATTTTTGTTTCAATCAACTTGTACGCAATTTGACACTGATCTCTTCTGAATGCCACCTTGCTTTCCAACGAATTAAAACCGCATCCGCAACTCGACAAAGTAATTGCCTTTTGGTCTCTAAAACCGTAATGCCGTGTTCAATTTGATTTCGCGAAATGCAAAATGATCTCTGACTCTCCAAAAATTTAGTGATCTTTTTTCCTTTCTCTAACGGGTATTTTTGCATTTCGCGGAATCAAATTGAACACGGCGGAAATTTACATAAAAAGGAAACAGTTTTTTTCCCGAAAATCTTTGAATTAATTCCAGGTTTCCTCACCATCCCCCGTCTCCCCTAGATCAGTTGCGACATCGCCGTCATCCTCTTTTTCGTACGGGACTTTCTTCGCCACCTGGCATCCTTTCCGCGTGTCTTCCTTCTCGTTGATCTGTCTCAGCTTGGTGGATTGCGCCGAAGTAAGTGCCACGCTTACTACAACGCGAACTTGGCCTTTGACTGAAAAGTTTTATTTTTCAAAACTTGATCCCAAAGGTTTCCACCGAATTACCTTCGCGGAGGCGAACCAAAAAGTCTCCTGAGCGAACAAGTAGGTTGACTGCTTCAAGAGACGGCATGAAGCTGAATTTGATCATTTCTTCACGTTTTCCGGGGATCAGTTATCTAACCCGTGGCAAAATGGCAGCTTTCGTGCACGTTCAATCGTCGATATCACTTTGACTTGTTCCTGCTTCTCTTCTTTCCTGATGGGCACGAGAACCTCGTGAACGCTGACTAAAAACATTCAATTATGTTCGGAGACCGCAAAGCCCCGCCCCTTTTCGCCGTTGGCTTGGGATTTTGGTTCGCGATTCCCGTACGCAATATTCCATCATATCAGGAGAAAATTGGTGGAAATAAACAAAAAACCTTTTATTTTCATCCCGTGTATACATAGTTTGGATTCGTACCAGCGTAATTTAGCGTTGACATATTTTTATATTTACGAATATATTTCCGTTTCAATTCAAATAAAATTTCAACTCGAATGACATATTCAAAACTTGTTTTTGAACTATCTCTATTTCGAAAAGCGCGTTATCGTTTTTTTTTTTTGGACAGATCAAATTTTGAAAGCCCTTCTTTGTAAACTTCAGAAATACGTCTTAGTGTAAAAAATGATTCTCGAAGGCGTTCTCATATTTCAGGAAAATCGCGGAAAATTATTTTTCACTTTGTTGCAGTTGCCGTTTTTTTTTGGAAAAAAAAAGTTCACCATGTTCTTCCGGCTTGCTCTCAGTAACAGTAGGAAGAGGCGCGGCAGGTTTTTTCGCCGGCTTAGCTGTGAGCAATCTGACCTGAAAATATCGAGATGAGAGAAAAGAATACATTTCAGTATGAACAGGAACTAATTCTGGTGATTTTTTTAATTTCCAAGGGATCACAGGAAATCCTGGAAACTTCTCTGGAACAGCCTCGAATCATTAGTGAATTAGCTGAGCCCCTCGTGAACTCTAATTCTCAGAAATACAAGTCTCATTAATTTTTTTCAACAATTTTTTTACAAATTAAGGTTTAAATGTTAAATTTTTTTGTTCAAATCCTCAGAAAAAAATTATAGAAAAAAACTGGCTTTCATTCAAATTTTTGATTAGTCCAGTTCATGAGTCTGAGGTATAGTCTTTTCACAGTCTAGATTCAAAAAAAAGCAAGTCCAACATTATCAATGCTCTTTTCTGCAAATTTAGGTTTTTGAGTGCTCAAAAATCACATTTTTTTGAAATAATATATGAACTTGCTTAGGGAACACCGCACACTTTTTAACATTCGAAACCCAACAATCGAAAAAGAAAAGGAACTGTTGGGGTTAGTTAATAAAAAATTAAAAATTATGTCTGGAATGTCCCAATTTCTCTTTAACCTCAATCTTTAGGCGGGTAGAGTTTCTCTTGAAAGCTTAAAGGCCTTCACCGGAACTTAAAGGCCTTCACCGGTAAGACACAAAAATCCATCTTTTTGTGAAAATAAATTTCGAATGTCTTGAAAATTTTATTATTGCTGCTAACAGCAATGGTGAAGGTTGAAGGTTTTTTTGGAAAATGACACACAAACAGTTTCGAACGAAAAAAAGTGCATTTAAAATAATTATGACGAAATTAACTTCTTTAGAAAAACAAGTTTAAAAAGTGTTTCATAGCATTTTACTTTATAAAAGACATATCAAAACATCGGGATGTTGCTTTTAGTCAATGAACAGGAAAATTTTCGTAGAAATAAATCCGTAAAAAGCCGAAATCTTGCAATTTAAATTTTCCAATAAATTTGGGGTGCTATAACTTCGGAACAAGCACGTTAATGCAGAGACGAAACCACTTTAAAAACACGTGTACTTTATCTAAAAAGGGGCAAAATTGACCAAATCAGTGAGGAATTCTGAGTTTCGCGGGAAAATGCAGCAAGCGCGCTCCAAACCTAGCTTCAAAAATTTTACTCTCTGCTCCACTGCGTGGAAACTCCGTGACGTGGCGCCAGGTGTTCACTCGAGGAGCGAGAAGCCTCCAGCAGGCTCCGCCGGGATCCAAACTCACCAGAAACATGTCGATGATGCTTGCGTCGATTGTCGAAAATTGGTTGTTTTAAATGGCTAGATCAGCTGATAATTTCGTTTATATACTCTCGTTCTCATCCACGTGGCATTTTTCACGTCAGACGTCTACTTTTTTTATAATTTGAGGTCAACGTACTGAATATCAAATATTCCACGTGTCAAGAAAAATTTTTTTATGATTTTTTGTGAACCAAGATGACTCAAATACCACCAGATTCAAGGATTGTATATCGGAACGAAAGTCGAAAATTTACAATTTCTTAACTCCTTTTTTTGAGTTTTTAAAGCCTTTTTTTAAGAACAACAGAAAAAAATTCAAAAAGGTTAGTTGGCTTTTTTTAAAGATTCTTATTAGGTCTCTAGGTAATCGGAATTATTCATTAAGAAAAAAAGGCTTAAAAAAGTTTCATTCTTGCTCGATCTGGAAGGGCGCCCACATCGGCCGCTTGATGGTCACTTGGATAGCCTGAAACCAGAAAATTGACTGTTTTTATTAGGCGTTTGGAGGTTCTGATGTAGGTAAATGTCTTCAAGTGAAATGGATTTGTATTAAAGGTATGTTCATTTTTGTTTTTTTCTTTGATTTTTTTTTCCGATTACAGGAAGTTTGCATCGAAAGCTGCTTCTGATGATAGATATGCGAAACGAATTTTATGCTGATTTTACAGGTAAACTTTTTTTAAACATTTTTTTTCCGTTTTGTTTTCATTTTTTCGATTCATTAATTTCGGCGATTTCAAAATTTTTTCGGAATTTTTTTAAAAATAAATGATTCTTCTCACAGAGTCTTTTGAAGGAAATTGAAATAAATGTTGGTTGGAAATCCGCACAAATATACGAAGACAAGATGAACGGGTTTGGTGTCAAAGCACCAGCCTAGCGTGCGGACTACATTGTCACGGTCCAGAGGGATGGATGTTCTGCCTCATTTATGAATTCGTCTGCTGTATCGCATCGCTGAAGGTAATCTTTTTTAACCTAAAAACCAAAAAATGGCGTCTTTTTCTCTCCCCAGAGCAATTATTATTGAAAACTGGATTTTTAACAGGACTCGGACCTCGGTAACTTGAAAAAACGCATCTGAGCATTTTTAGTAATCACTTAAGCGCTAACGCCGCTAAAGAGATCGCTAGAAGTGCATTACAAAAGTCCGAAAAGTTCTCCCAATTTAATTAATTTTCCTTCAAAATTCACAACTTCAATAGCGTTCAACGCACAAGAAAATTCTCTACAAAGTGGCAATTCATCCCTATTTTCATTCTAGTCCATCATAATGTCTTCAAAATTTTTTCAAGTCACAGATTATCACAATTTTCAGTTCTCGACGGAGAGAATTTGTCCGCTCTGCTAGCGTACTATGTTTGTGAAAGTAAAGGTTAGTTATTTGAAACTTTTTTTTTTGCTTGCGAAATGCTTTGAAATATGCCCGAAAAACTCGAAGAGTTAACACCAAACAAAGAAATTTGGCCATGTAACATGAAGTTAGAGTACTGCGAAAAAAAAACTGCCGCCGAACTCTGGTATTTTGCGCATTACGACTAAATTTACGCTTCTAGCAATCCTTTTAGCAGCGTTAGGGCTCTTAAGTGATTACTACCCAGATGCGTTTTTCGAGTTACCCAGGTTCGAGTACTGTCAAAAATGCAGTCTGCGATAAAAAATTGCACTGTGGATAAAAAGCGACGCCATTTTTTTTTAGGTCAAGAAATATCACGCTCAGCGACGCGAGTCAGCAGACGAATTTATAAAAGAAGGCAAGATATCCATCCCTCTGAATCACGACAACGTAGTCCGAACGCTTGGTTGGTGCTTTGACACCAAAACTCTTCAGCTTGTCTATCTCCGCCACTGATTTCGCTTTTCGCTTTTTTTTTGAGGATAATAAACTCCAGAAAGAGTTAAACATTAAAACTACAGCGAGAAAATAGCGGAGGCTTGAACAGACGACAAATATGGATACTCTTGTTTCTCTGTCGGACTTGCACTGATCTCTTTTTCTGTATATATTCCTTGATTTTTTTCCGCTTTGGTTTGCTCTTAAGTTTATAGAAAATGAACGAAAGATTTTTTTTTTCTTTTTCCTGGAACTCAAAAACTGTGCTCTTCCGCAAATCTAAAGAAGTACATCGATTTAAAGGTTTCTGAAAAGGAGGCTGCTTGCTCAGTATATGAATTTTCAGTTACAAGTTTCAAGTTTCGAAATTTCTACATGTCCCTTTTTCGCAATGAAGTTTTTCTATTCTTCAACCCATTCACTTTGCTCACCATCTTATTTCTCCTTGGGTTTCTTCTTGATCAAAGCCGGCAGTCGTTGACGTCGAGACGGCCACCGCTTGATCGGAATGAGGCCAACGAGTTGCTCCGCGAGCTCGTCGAGTCGTCAGCTACAAAACTTTTAAAAACGATCATTCTTCGTTATTTTCAAATAGAATAAAAAGTCCCTTAAAACCCTCATAGCAAACTTCATGAAATCTCTAAAACGCGTTCAAAAGACCTTAAAATGGAAAAGCTTCCATCTTCTCAAAACTTTTCATTTATGCACTTTCACCTATATAAATTAGTTCCAACGAATCTTAGATGCCGGTATTTTTCAACCTGGCCTCACCCAGGCTTGTGCGAGGGCCAGCCCGTCAACCTCTTGGCCCCCGGCCACTTACCAAGCCCGGCTCGGCCCTAGGAAGGCCTTAAACGAAAATGACCGGCCCGGCCGAAAAACTCAAATTCTATTTAAGTCGAATCGCTTTTTTTTTTAACGAGAAAAGTGATATTTTTGCTCATTTTTCTCATAGAGTTATTGGAAATTAAATTCCGAACACTACGAAACGATCATATAGCTTAACCCAATTTGCTCTTATGGACTGAACTTTATATCCGGCGTGGACGTGATCTTATCAGATCGCGTCAGCCGATCTCACGAGCTCTGCGGAGTGAGATTCATTCCAACCAGTTCACGAAACTATGATTCAACAAGTAAAAATAATTTTTCCGTAAAATGTTTTCGAAGTGAACTTTCAAGAATTTCTTTCGAAGCCCGGCCTGCAGAGATGCACGGAACAGTTCCGCAAAAAAACGCGGAAGTGGGAATTTTTTTGAAGGGAAAAAAATTTTTTTAATCAAAAATAATTGTGAAGCTATGCCTATGGGAAAGTATAGAACAGAAAAGATTCCAAAATAAAGTTACCATTTTCAATGAAAATCCAAAAAACTGCAATTTTTTCCGAGTTCCGCGTTCCGCACTTTTTTGCGGAACTTTGACCTGTTTTTTCCACTTTTCTGAGCTATGACAGCCAAATTCAAATTAGTTATTTGTTCTATACTTTCCCAATAGGCATAGCTTCACGATTATCTACTTATTTTTTTGATTAAAAAAATTTTTTTGAACTGTTCCGTACATCTCTGCCGGCCTGGCCCGAGCCCACCCAGGCTTTTTTTATATAGTCAATGTTTTCCGACTTGAAAGGCGAGGGAGGCGTGGCGGGGGGCGTAGCGTGTGCGTTCACGGTCCTTGGCACGTGTTCAATTCAACCACCCTCGACTCTTTGAAAATCCCGTTTTTCGCTCTTTTCATTCCTTTTTCAATTATTTATTGATTATGTTCATGTATTCATTAAAAAATAGTAGAAAACATTGAAAAAGATCGGTTGCCGAGCTTTTTAAATAGTCGAAGGCAATTTAATTGAACTCGTGCCAAGAAGCGCCGGTAATTATCACCCATTATATGTGAACACTTCGCAATAGGGCGCACTTGGTTTTACGCATATTTCGCGGAAATCCGAACTATTTCCGATGGTAGGACGAAACATTTGATCCGCAAAAATACGTCGCGTGAAAATTGCGACCACATAACTTATGAGCCACGAAAAATTTTTAAACCTTTAAATTTTTGTCCATTTAAATTAGAAATTACTTGCATATAAGGCTTTCAATTTCTGTATTTTTCTGTTTTTTTCTTTGTTCTGGTCTTCTTCAAACTTCTGCTCTAGTACTGATTCTCATTTCTGCGTTGAGTTATCCCGGCGATCCCAGGATTTGATAACGTTTTGAAACCTAATTTCGAGTTTTAACTCTTTTTTTCTTCTGTTTTTCCCAATTAATTCGTGCCATAAATCATTAAAGTTCAAAAATCTGTCAACTAAATACGTTTTCCATGTTTATAACAAAAAAATGACAGACTTCTTATTGATGATAATGATTGAAATTTCTAGAAACCTACCGAAAACAGTGGCTCTAGCTCTGGAATCAATCAATATCAAGAATAAAGGGAAAAAAATTGAAAAAAAAAGGAAAAGAAAGAAATTCAAAAAGTCATCATCTGAGCAATTTTAAAATTTTACGAAAAAATTTTGAAGGCTTAAAATTTTCGTGGCTCATAAGTTATGTGGTCGCAATTTTCACGCGACGTATTTTTGCGGATCAAATTTTTCGTCCTACCATCCTATTTCCATCTCACCTCGCTTTTTCTGAGTTTTTCATTTGTTTTCATGATCTATAATCAAACTACAAGATGGTGAATACTTACTGCGACGAAAGGAAAGGGGCTACCGTTCGCGTGAAAAATTCCCAAAATCGAAAAAATTTTCAATGAGACCGTGTAGTCATCATCAGGGCTATACGGGAACCGGCACGTGAGCCTATCGGCCCTTGGCCATTATCTAAGCCCCGTTTGGCCTTAGAGAGGCCTCAAATAAAAAAAGAACGGGCTCAAATTTTTCTTCAAGTCGAATATCAAGCTTTTTACAACAGAAGTCACATTTATGCTTGTTCATTCACTCACAGTTCAACAGAAACTATAATTTAACAACATTTAACAGTGAAATTTGGGAAAAATTTTTCGAAGCCTGGCCTGACCTAAGCCTGCGCAAACCTTTTTCTCAAAAAAATGAGGCCCTAAGTCCGGGCGCCCGGAAGACGATATTGCTGACGCTACATTGACTAACTCGCAAAAAAAAATCACTTAAATATATAGAAGATAGTCGTCAATTTTAACGTTCAATGGGATGTTCGTTCGATCAATCGTTTACCTAGTTTTTAAACATAAAAAAACGGGGTCTTGCTTTTTTTAAACTGTTATCCAGTTTACTCCAAAGTTTGTGTGAAAATTCAGTGTAATCCCTGTAAAAGTACACTGCAGTTTTCCGAGCTATTTTGAAGCTCTCTGCTCAAAACTTGTGGCAAAATTGATCTCGATCATCTACGTGCCGCAGAAATTCGTTTGCTACGACATCTTCGAGCTGTAGCACGTGCCATAAAATATTTTTTATTCCAAAGTTCATGAAGTGGATTATAAATCATGAAAACAAATGAAAAACTCAGAAAAAGCGAGGTGAGATGGAAATGATTCGGATTTCCTCGAAATATGCGTAAAGCCAAGTGCGCCCTATTGCGAAGTGTTCACATATAATGGGTGATAATTACCGGCGCTTCGTGCCAAGAACCGCGAACGCACACGCCACGCTAAAATTCGCACAAGCCTGTGCGTCAGGCAGGCTTGTGCGAATTTTTTTCCAAAGATCTTTTTTAGAATTTTACAATACTATTCTGAATATTTTATTTTGAAACATTAATGCAAGTCATTCAAAATCTGAACAGACTATATAGTCTGATCAGATTTTGAATTTCAAGTATAATGACGTCATTCGAAAACGCTCTGTGGATGGCTCGCTCTCTGATTGGTTTATGGCGCCATTAGGGGGCGGAGCTTCAGCGAGAACTTGACATTTGAAATCCGAACAGACTATATGCAAAATGCAAAGCTCTTTGCAGGATGCGTGCAACTTTTTTTTTTGCAAAATGCCGGCATAGGCACTGCTCTTTGCACGAATTCAGTATAGCTGATTCACGGCTGGCTTGAGCCATCGAGAAAAGGGTCCTGCCACGAAAAGAGACGAGACAGGGCCCTGGTTGGTGGAGAGTGCAGACAGGCCACGCCTTTTTGCGTCCCAAGCTAGCCGTGAATCGTCTATATACGGGCACGGCGGTGATCGTGAGGCTCGGTCACGGACACCGCGTATCGCAAAAAATGTGTTGATTTTAAGCTTCGAAACCTGCTGACGATTTTTATAATTTTTTATATGATTTTGTGGATTTGCGAGATGTCCGATTGTTAACTTTTATAGCTACTTGAAATATTTCTTTCTAATTATTTTTTTTTTAGATTTCATGAGCGGCGAACTGACGAAGTTCGTCTTCTACACGCTTCTTTCAGACGCCAAACTTCTTCGTTTGGAACGAAGGGTGGAACTTCGAAGACTTCAAGGGACCTTTTCAGGTTATTTTGAAAAATAAAATAAGACCAATTAATAGTTTTGAGAACTCTTGAAGGTAAAATTCGACGTTACCAACATGTTCGATTTTCAGCATAAAAGTATAACCATTCGATCCGTCTCGTCGAGATACGTACGAATATCATAAAATTATTTGGCGCTGACCACTTAGAAAAATTTAAGATGAACTTTATTAGTTTTCAATCAAGTAATTATTCAGAGGAATATAAGTGTTTGCTTTTTCTTTTCATGCATTACTTAAGAAAATAGACTTAGTTTTAAGGCTTCACACGGAGGCGGAGCGCGCATAGCGCAAAGCCGACTGTGGCTCGCTTCGAAAAAACTGAGCCACAGTGAACAATTCGTCAAATAAATGAACTACTTGACATAAAAATCATGTAGTTTCAAAACGTGGACACTAAAAACACTATCAAGTAGCTCTAAACTAAATTATGTTTTAATGCAGCGAAGTTTTTGAAATTTTTGGAGTTTTTTTCTGGTTTTTGCACACCATAAAGTCATTTCTTCTTACTGGCGCCAAATAATTTTATGATATTCGTACGTATCTCAATGAGACGGATCCAATGATTATACTTTCATGCTGAAAATCAAACATGTTGGTAACGTCGGATTATTCCCTCTTGAAACGATATTGAAACATCCAAAACGTCGACGATGGTGAGCATTCCCGATCGTAATTTAATCCAACGGCTTGCACCTTGGACGACTTCGGTTGTTTTCATGTGGCGATCGGGAATACTCGCTATTTTCTTGTTTTGGGTGTGTCATTATGAAACTTTTTTTCTGATAAGCTTTTGAAGAGATTTGAGGCGCTGCTATTTTTTTTTTTCATAGAGCAGTACCCTGTTCGAGTAATTTTTCTTTTTAGACGGAAATTTCGCAAATGAGAAAAAAAAAATGTTTAACGCGAAGTTCGGAAAGCAGCAAGTTTATTATTTTGTGAAGCATTTGCGGCCTACCTCATAGTCAAAATAGATTTTGATAGTATTTTTTTTTATATGATGCGCCTCTGTATAGGCCTCAACTGCTCCCGGGTAGGCCGCAAAGGCTTCCGGTTAGGCCGGAAAGCCTCCAGAGTAGGCCGGAAAGGCTCCAGGGTAGGCCGCAGTTGCTCTATGATAGGCCGCCGCGAAAATCCCGCCAAGTCAGGTGCAGCGCTGCAAGGGTCCGGGAGCCTTCACAAGCGGGTTAAATTTTTGCCTCCGCAGACGATATGTGTCCGAGGCACTTCAAAATTTTGCAAGTTTTTGAATTTTCACTTCGCGGGCAAAAGGCCGGGTGAGATCCAGCCGACGTATGAAAGTGAGCCATAAAGCAACGGGGAATGATAGTCAATGTTTACCGACTTAAAATGCGGGGCAGGGGCAAGACGCATCGCGTAGCGTGTGCGTACGCGGCTCTTGGCACGAGCTCGCATGCTGAGCAGGGTAACCCAGCGGTGCTAACACGGGGTCTCAGCGGGTGCCCCCGTATTAAACCCGTAAAAGCCCAGCTTATAGAACTTTTGGCAATTTTTAGCCCAACTGAGACCCCGCTTTAGCACTGCTGGGTTACATATTTTTCTTATACCCGTTGTTCCCCCGTTTTAGCCCAACTGAGACTAGAATAACCTCAGAAACACGGGTTTAACACGGGTACACCCGTTGAGACACCTGATCAGCATGCGAGAGTGCAATTCAAGCGCAGGCGACTGTTTGGAGAGCTCGTTTGTCGCTTTTTTCATTTTTTTTTGAATTATTTATTGATTTTTTTATGAGTGCATTAAAAATAGTAGAACATATAAAAAAGAGAGATGACCGAGCTTTTTGAATAGTGGCTGCGCTTGAACTCGTTGAACTGTACTCGTGCCAAGGACCGCGTACGCACCATGGGTGCACGAGACAGGTTTTTTCATCTCGAGAGGAGATCGAGTCGAAATCGGGAAAATTCGAGATGATAAAAAAATCCAAATTTTTGTTTTGAAATAAAACTTACAAACGACCAAAACTCAAAAATGTGCGAAATCTTCTTTTTATTGAGTGATATAGTCTGTTCAGATTTTGAATGTCAAGTCGTTGCTCAAGCTCCGCCCATAATGGTGCGATAGACCAATCAGAGAGCGAGTCATCCACAGAGCGTTTTCGAATGACGTCATTCTAATTTACATTCAAAATGTGAACAGACTATATCATAGGCAAAGTCCGAAGGGCCCTTTGAGGACCCTCCGAGGGTCCTCAAAGGGTGCTGGAAGACTCCATAGAAATGTTCCTTTCAGGGTGACGAAGGCTCCCTTTTTGCTGCCTTTCTGCACCCTTTTTCTGCCTTTATGCACCCGTTACGCACCATTTCCACGATTTTTTCTTCATAGCCTTTCTCCACCCTTTTTATAGCCCATGTTCACGTTATTCTAGTATTCTTTTTAAGAGTGTAGACATGCTGATATCATTTTTATTCGGTCAACGTTTGGAAATGAATTGATAGAAGCAGCAAACTTTAACAACAACAGGAATATAAAAACAGAAGAAACAAAAGAAAACAAATAACAAGTTAACACGCTGTCTCTGTAATTTTCAAAAGTTTTCAAAAAGAGTGGGTACAATAAAAAAAATTTTTTTTGATTTTGATGAAACTTCACCCGCTGTGATAGTCTGTCATCAGAAATGCCGACGCAAGTTTTCAGACCGATTCCTCCTACCGTAGCTAGGTTACGGTAGGCAGGTGCGTCTTTTCGTATTTAGGAAACTATGCGTTTTTTCTAGGAATATTGTATATCAATCTATAGGGAATGCAATTTTAAGAACTTTTTCAGTACATACAAGCATGGGTTACTGTAGAAATTTTTTGAGTTACGGTAATTTTTGTGTCTGCGATTCCGGTTTTTCCCTCACCCTGTGTGTTAGGAGAAAGACCACGGCTGGTAACTTTCCTTAAACATTCTTCGCAGCAATACCTACTAATAGATACCACTTTGAAAGAGATCTGTCCTACCGGTCATCTCGGAAAATCGCTTCGAAGAGGCTCAACTTGGCATCTGTCGGGGAAAATCGCCTACGGTTAGAGATTTCAACCTCTCTTTTCTCTTCAGATCCGGTGCTAGAGTTTTTTTCATTTGATAAAGCAAGGTTGTACTTCACAGATGATAGTGTTTCCTCCGACTTCTCCGTAGGACTGAGCTCAGGAAAAATCGTTGAAATCTGAGAATCGTTGTTTTTAGGCCAAAATCGGCTTCAAACTGAATTTTTTGTTAGAAGGGTAGGCTGAAAGTCGGAGGAAACACTATCATCTGTGAAGTACAACCTTGCTCTATCAAATGAAACAAACTTTAGCACCGGATCTGAAGAGAGAAGAGAGGTAGAAATCTCTAACCGCGGGAGATTTTCCCCGACAGATGCCAAGTTGAGCCTCTTCGAAGCGATTTTCCGAGATGACCGGTAGGTATTCCTAGAAAGAACGCATAGTTTCCTAAATACGAAAAGACGCACCTGCCTACCGTAACCTAGCTACGGTAGGAGGAATCGGACTGAAAACTTGCGTCGGCATTTCTGATGACAGACTATCACAGCGGGTGAAGTTTCCTCAAAACCAAAAAATATTTTTTCTATTGTACCCACTCTTTTTGAGAATTACAGAGACAGCGTGTTAAGATTTGGAAAGTAGACACAAATGTCTATAGGCCAATCCGCGCCAGCTCGTCACGTTTTTCTTTCCGCCAAAAGGCCAGGTCAAATTTTACCAACTTCGCTTCAAGACCGTTGTTTCTTGCCGTTATAAAAGCAGAAATTTGATATATACGGTCTTTTTGGCGAAAAGAAAAACGTGACAAGCTGTCGCGGAATGGCCTATATGACAGTTAAAACACCTTAAAGAACACATCAATAAATATTTCATCCAACCACATCAATATTTGAAGGTTCTTCATCAATAGTTGTTTCGTTGACATCGCCAGCACCTTGTTCTTGTGCTTCTCTCAGATCAGCTTCTTCCGCACTGAAAAGAATATAGTTTTATTGAAGAACGCTCAACGAGGAATTTCGAAAAAGCAGGAATCGCATATATATAATTACCTTTCTTGCCTGGAAAGTCCGACCGAACTAAACGAACCATCCGAGTTTTTTTCAGCATGCCGTGAAATATAACAAAAATTAAATTAACGGAACAAAGAAGCTCAAGATTACATTTTTTTCAAATAATTTACTTACCAAAAAACCGTCGCCCGAAGGCGATTCCCCGGCCAGCTAAAACCTTTTCGCATCTTGGCATTAATCGTAATCGGGAATCTGATCCTTAATCGTGAGAGGAGATCTGAAGTTACATGATTCTTTGTAATTTCATAATTTGTTTTTAATTTCATTCAAACGTTTCAACATGTTTTTTTTCGTATACGATATATAACTTTCACAAAAATTTATGCCTCATATCCTTGTCTTTGAAACTAATTGAACACATTAAAACAACGAACGAGAAAATATAATTCACGAATAGAAAAAGAAATCAAAAACTTGAAAGGATTTTAAAAAGAGAGTTTTTAACAATTGACCCTTCGGCACCCTTTTTCCAGTCTCTCCCTTTTTCCAGCATTCTCCACCATTCCTTCACCCTTTTTCCACCCTTTTTACTGCCTCTGCCTTTTTCCAGCATTTTCCAGCCTTTTCCACCATTCCCTCACCCTTTTTCCACCCTTCCTTCACCCTTTTTCCACCCTTTTCACTGCCTCTGCCTTTTTTCACCCTTTCTCTAGCCTTTCGGACTTTGCCCGAGATTACGCAAAATCTGAAACTGCGCTGTGGTTCTGATCGCTTTCGATATGTGAAATTACGACCGGAAGACGCGTTATTTTTAACTTTCAGCTCAAAAATGTCTTTTTTTCATCTCGAAATATCTCGAGACGAGATCGGATTTATTTGTGCATCTCGAGACGAGACGAGATCGAGACGAGATTTCGTCTCGAGATATCTCGAAAAATCTCGAGACGAGATCGTGTCTCGTGCATCCCTGGTACGCACGCGCTACGCTTCCCGCCCCCTGCTCCGCCTACCTCGCCTTTCAAGTCGGGAAAAATTGGCTACAGTCTACTAAATGAAATACGTGGCGAATGCCCCCTGAACTAATCATTTTCAATCTTTGTACATTTTTCGATGTTTATTCGCACGGTTGCACGGAATTCCGCAGTTTTTCTCCTCCCATCTCCTGTTTTCCGTTTGAACAGTTTCACGACCATGCAACCCTGTGCTGGAGCACTATTTCTGAAGTTCTTCGAGGATCTTATTCTCAAAAGACTATAGGTTCAGCAGATGAAACCTCCCTCTTTTTCAAGAGCTCACCAAAGTTTTAATTCAATCCACTTAGAAGGTTTAGAAAACAAACTCGAGCACCAACATAATTTTTATTTTTATTGAAAGGAAAGCGATAAGTGCATAAAAATGTGGGTTTTCTTTTTATAGGGTTTCTATTCTGCGAAGTCAATAGGGGCGACTGTGCGGCATAGCTGGGTTCAACACGCTCAAAAACGTCCTGTAAAAGATTTTGGCTCAGAAGCTAAGAAATATAAGGTTTGCGAGGCTAGAAAGAGCAAAATCGCACTGCAAATGGCTCAATGCTCTTTGAGCTCTGCATGCCGATTCTGGTCGGGCGTTCGTTCAAAGGACTCGGTGTGCTTGGAGCCATTTTCAGTGTGACCTTAGGGGTTCAATGAACAAGACAAAGATTGAACCAAAAGTTCTCCTCAGTTGCATTGTTCGGCTGCATGTTTTCCCCATTTCCAGCCTCCTTCGCACTCCCGCGGACTACTCTGTAAAAGCAATCATTTTTCAAAACATTCGATTTTCTAACCTTTTTCAACCTTCTGGCGTTGTCATCTCCAAATAATAGGCCTTGACCGAGAATCCAAAGTCGGCTATTTTGACCTAAAAACATTGGTCAAATTCTTGCACGTTCCATGGAAAAACCTTTGCGCGTTCGTCCAACGAATAGTTGCGCGCGGCAACATCGCGATGCATGGCTCCGACCTCAAGGTGGTATTCCAATCCCCATAGCGGCATCCAAGCAGAGCTTCGTCAGGGCTAGGGTCGACGCTTTCGACAAAGACATGGTGACTAAGAAATCCAGAATTTCGAGTGTTAGGCCGACAAGTGTCAAAAAATTATGCAATGATTTGCCAGAATACGCACAACTGAAATTTCGAGTAACAAAAACCGGGACCGACAAGCGACTTTCAAGATTGAGTCGAAATCTTGGTTGAAATGTGCGTGAATCCAAAAATAGGAATTTAGGGCGTAAAAGTCTCGTTGTGGGACCTAATTTTGTCTCTGAGTTTCGCGTCATAACTTTCAAAGGAAAACTGATTACTTTTCGACTGTTGAAACTGCTTGAAACGGCATTGAGCGCATCAATATTGAGTTTTTAGGAAGTCAATTTAGTTGAAATATCAAAAATCTAGACTCTTACATTGAAAAAATTAAAATTGAGATATTTGAAAGTTGAACGAAATCTTTCTCTTCAAAGATTTTTTCACAGTTAACTGAAACTTCTCAGAGAGTCTTTTCATAGAGGTTGAAAGAAATGTTGTTTGGAAACCTCACCGGCACAATATTCTAGAAGAAGCTGGAGAGGCTTCGAGTCGTAGCACCAGCCCAGTGTACGCACAATATTTTTGTGGTCCAATGGAATCGAAATTCTTCCCTCCACCAAAAACTTATCTTCTAATCCGAGCCGCTTGGGGACATCCTTTCTCACCTAAAATAAAATCCAAAAATTGCGTCGCTTTTTGTCCTCAAAGCAGTTTTTATTGCAAACTGCATTTTTGACATCTAACAGAACGAAAAACGCATCTGAGCCTTTCTATAGGTCATTCCGCGCCAGCTTGTCACGATTTTAAATTTCCTCGGAGCTAGAGAACCCATTTCGGCGCTTCGCTTCGATGCTCTCGGTGTGCCCCCCTGCGTGCGCCTTTAATAAAACTCATTATTTCCGAACTTTGGAATTTTCTTATTCTACAAAAACAGTTGTAACATCAAATTTTATATCAAACTAACCCAAAAATTATATGCAAGAAAAGCTAGAACAGTCGGTTTCACTAATAACAATTAAAAAGTAATAATTCAATCTTTTTGATTTTCTTTTATTTTTTTACAAACCCAGCACAGAATCTGAGTATGTATAGTTAGAGCGAAAAAAAGGAAACCAATCCATTAAAAAAACCTCGTAAATTAATAAAAAAAGATAGAGAAAATTGAAGCAATATCTTGATCAGAAATAATGTTTTTATTAAAGGCACACGCAAGGGAGGGAACACCGAGAGCATCGAAGCGAAGCGCCGAAATGGATTCTCTAGCTCCGAGGGGAAAATCGTGACAAGCTGGCGCGGAATGACCTATAGTAATCACTTAAGGGCACTAACGCCGCTATAATGATCGCTAAAAGTGCATCACGTTCAAATTGATTTTGAATTAATTTTCCTTCAAAAGTCAGAAGTTCAATAATTCAACGCACAAGAAAATGCTCTACAAAAAGGCAAAAAGCCATTTTTGAGTTCACAAATTGACCCTTTTTTAAAACTTCAACTCTCCTGGTTTAGCTTCTTTTTTCTCATTCGATATCAATTTACAAAAAATTTATTTCTAAAGACCTACCGTCTTGACGGCCGCCTTGCTTTGCTCGAACGCGGGATGGGTGACGTCCGCCAACGCCACCTCGCCATAAGCCCCACTGCCCAGCTGCAAATTTCAACAACGATAATCTCCACTTGGACAAAAATTAGATCTTTTAGCTCAAAAGTTTAAATTGAGGCAAATCAAAAAAATTTTGCCGTTATTTTTACACGAAAAATTTTTTTTGGTATTTCTCTCAGAAAAAATCCTCACTTTTTTCACAATTTTGATCTCCACCGTCCGAAAGATCCCGTACTGTTTGTTGATGGGGTTCCGTAGGCAGAAATATTGTGGCCCCTGAAAAAAAAGTGTTGGAAAGGATAGCCGCGAAAATTGGAATATTTACGTTCTGTGCATAATTTTCAAGGATGACCTTGAATTTAGAAGCACGTGCACCTACTGAAAATTTGCGCTCGGCGGCTGATTAAATTGACTTCAGTGATGAAAATTAAACGATAAAATCTTAGAATTATCGAAATTTTAGTCGTGGAGCGCAAAAGATCCTAATTCGGCGGCTTTCTTTCACTTCGAGTTGAATCGCAAAACCGCTACCGCCTGACCAGGATTGCACAGAAGTGAAATTTTCGGAACACGGGAGAATTGAGAAGGTACCATAATGTTTCCACTAAGGTATAGACGATTCACGGCTAGCTTGGGACGCAAAAAGGCGTGGCCTGTTTGCACTCTCCACCAACCAGGGCACGGTCTCTTCTCTTTTCGTGGCAGGACCCTTTTCTCGATGGCTCAAGCCAGCCGTGAATCAGGATTTTAAAAAAAGCGAAAAACAGAAAGCGCGCCCCATGAGACGAGTGCGCGTGTGCGTCGCGTGGCGTTGTTTTTTTTTTTTACATCAGTTGGCTTGCGTGATGTCGCCGTGTCTGTTAGCTATTTTTGAGGATACGCCGATTGACCAGTGTTGATTTCAGTGATGAAAATTGAACGATGACAGACGTCTTTAAACTATCGAAATTTCAATGATGGAGCGATGATCAGAAATCCTCGTCATTTTTTCTCCGTAATTTCTCTCTCTTCTTTTTCTCAAGTCTCAACTGATTAACCTCTACTGCCACAAACATAGGATGCTTTTTTTAGTACAGATTCCGCTTGCCATAAAGTGAACCCAGGGAATATCGGTTTGCGATTAAACGAAATGACCGATAAACGAACGATTTCATGTGCAACACTAAATAACTTCAGAGGAATAGATCATTGTGAGAAGCTCAAAAAGGAATGAAAATGAAAAAGAAGACAGCGCTCACGTGGAAACTTAGTCGGCGGATAGAAATGAAATGAACGCTCTTTGATGACTTCTCGGTCATTTCAATGAACTTTCAAGGAAAAAAACGTGGAAAAGACTTTTTAAATGTCGCGTGTTGGCATTTTATCAAAATTTTGACATCATGATCACTTCACACCATCTTTCTTCTCTTTGTTGGAATGACTTTCAGGCATAATCTTCACCGAGCGTTATTTCTTTTACAATTGACCACTGAAAGATCGCGCGTAAAAAGAGCCAACTTTCTAACGTAATAACCAATTTGGTAAACCAAACGTAGGGACCGCAACCAATTTTTCAAGAAACTTTCTGTGGTTTGATAGGCCGAACGGTCCAAAGATTTTTTGCTGAACATCTTAAGTCGTGCTCAATGGAGGCCACGCCATTTTGATGAGAGAGTGCTCACCAAGACTTGCAAAAGTCGAGTCCGGTCAGGTTCTCCCGGCCGATCTCATCAAAGCACGACAGAAGTGTGCAACATTTATATAATAAAATTGCATTTTCAATTCAGAATTCCATATCCAAATTGACTCATTTATATTTAGTAAGTCTTTCGTTATTTAAAGTGAAATTTGGAATATTTCATATAAAGTTCTGTTAGAAACAATAAAATACGGTTTTTTAAACATTAAAGTACATTTTTTTCTTTTATTGAGTGTGAAAATCTGTGGTTGGAAAATTCTGGATGGAGTCAATTACATTTATGACGAAAAAAAACACAAAATAAATTATTTGATTTTATTTGGGATTTACTGTCATTCACTGACAACGTCGGCCGATTGACCAGTGCGTTTTTCGCACTTTCGACGTCGGATCCACAAAAATAGCTAACGGAGTGCACTTTCAAACTCAATCGGGATTTGCACGCGGTCAATCGATGAATAGCATACAGAGGCTATAGTCTGTTCAGATTTTGAATGTTCGCGTCAATCTTTTATGCCGTGTTCAATTTGATTCCGCGAAATGCAAAATACCCGTTAGAGAAAGGAAAAGATCACTAAATTTTGGAGAGTCAGAGATCATTTTGCATTTCGCGGAATCAAATTGAACACGGCATTATATCCAGATGACGATGAACCTTCAAAAGGCTGCATTTTTCAATTTCAATTTCAATTGGTTTATTTTTTTCGCAACATCGGGATGGTATGGTGATGTTGCAGGGAGGGAAAAAGACCACTAGGTGGATTAACTAACCCCACCTGTGAAGAAAAAAAAAGTTTTTTGTGTAAGAAACTTTGACTTCTTTTTCTATCTTTTAGATCAAAAAAGATCGAAATCAGTCCCGCGAAATCAGTCCCGCAAAAGGTACTGACTCAGCAGAGGCAGAGTTAGCTGGTTGACATTCAAAATCTGAGCAGACTATAGAAAGATTTATATTTACTAGTGAATGTCCGGTTTTGATCGATTTATTATTTTTTTTTTTTTGAATCGTGTTTTTCTTGCTCGAATGTATGTATGTACATATAGTCTGTTCAGATTTTAAATGTCAAGTCGTCGCTCAAGCTCCGCCCATAATGGCGCGATAAACCAATCAGATAGCGAGCCATCCACAGAGCGTTTTTGAATGACGTCATTCTACTTGACATTCAAAATCTGAACAGACCATATCAGATCAGAAGAAGTGCAATTTTTAAGTTTCGATAAGATTCATTTGAAAATCCAAATATTTCAGTGATAATAACGTAAAAAACGCCCTTTTTGTGACTTTCTGTATGTTTTGTGATAATATAAGTTTTCTGAGAAAAACTAAAGTTTCTTCGTAATGATGTGAATATATTGTTCGATATGATGATTAGTTCCAATATTTTAAAAACTTTATTTCAGTGATTGAATCCGACGGAATGATGTCGCCAAACAAAAAAAATGTTTTTCGTCCGACGAGAAGCAAGAAAATTCGACGGTTTTCTGGGTGATGTGAGTTTGAAGAAAATAAAAAGATTTCTGAAGCTCTAAAAGCGTCATGGACATGTCCACAACGACAACCATGAGCATTTCCGGTCGATTTTCGATTTATTTTCGAGAAATTGAACCGGTTTTCGATGAGTCGGGTATGCTTGTTATATCTCGTTTTGGCCGTTGCAATTCATCATTTCTGATTTCGATATGATAAATAAATTTCCATGTCTATTCTGGACAGTTTTCACCTCCTTTAAACCGACTCAATTTCATATAAATGTCGAAAAAAAACTAATTAAAAAAATTTTTTTGTGCTGAAAAGTTTAAGGTAGAAACGGCTGATAACGAAAAATACCCCATATTTCGCCTTTTTAACTGGTTAGTTTCCTAAAACAACCTCTTTCTTCACCGTTCGAAAATGCAGAGGATATACTAAAAAGCTCGAAGAGTTTAATTTTATAACTTCGAAAAGCGACGATGAAACGTTCAGAACGACATTTTTGGGCATTTCCGGTCGAATACCGATGTTTTTTCGAGAAATTGAACCGATCTTGGATAATCTGTCGAGCCGAAGGCCATTGATGTCCGGGAATCCTCTTTATATCCCGTTTCGGACGTTTCAATTTATTATTCCTTGTATGGAAATAAAATTCCCATGTCTTTTTTTTGTTTTGGAAAAAAAAATTAGAAAGAGGAGTCATCTTAGATGAGGTCTTTTGTGTGCTGAAAACTAAATTAAGGTTTGAAGTTGATTTTAATAACAGAACACCCCGTAAATTTGCTCTTCTATATGGCACCTGAGGGAAAATACCCTTTATTCATCTAAATCATCTCGGAAATTGTGCTTTTTTGAACGCTACATTTTTGCGCAAAATTTTGATCAACAAAACTGCGGTTTGAAACTCGGGATTACTTCTAAAAATCCTGCGCCAAAAATATTGATGCAAACTTTAAGAAAACTGTCATGGAAGTATTCCTCACATTCCAAAAAATCTTGGAGCACGTCGGGTATTTTTTCCTCGGCGTCAACTTTAAGAATTATGTTAATTGCTGAAAGGAGACTTTTCGGAGAACCCTTCTCGGCACTGCTTTTTGCGATTTCAACTGTGAGTCCTCGGCTTGGCCATGCCGAGACTCCATCGGTAGTTTCGATGTGGTGGCAATCAGTCCCACTAGCCATCGCTTGGTCCAGTGTTGGCTTGGGAGGAGAGCCTGGCCGCTTGACCTGCCAACTGTAGTTTGACCCGCGGCGCCAAAACCTTACGTCATCCTTCCATGGCTTTCTGGAGCTTCTTTTTGCGTCATTCTTCTTCGATTTTAATGTCTTTTACACAATTTAAAATCAATTCAAAGCTTTTTCAGTGTATTGAAATATAGTGTTGTATACTTGCAAGCTTCTTGCATTATTCTATTCATTCTTTAGTTATCAATTTGAATTGAGTGATTTTCAAAATTTTTCGCTGCAAATTTTCATTAATATAGTGCATCATTATGCTTATTTTTATAATTTGAGGCTTAATATCTTTATTATCAATCATAATTCGAAAAAAAATATTTCACAGGATTCGCCGACTTCGGATGAACAGAGGGGACATGTCCGGAAGGAATCGATGACTTGGCGACGATTTGAAGCTGATTCCGGATGGATTTTCTGACATGTCGTGTCCAGTTCCGCCTCTCCAACTAGTTCAACTTCAGCGCCGTTATTTTGTTAGTTTTTATTTCATTCTGAGATTATAGTTGTTCGCGAGCATATGACAAAATTTTCTTTCCCTAATTTAAATAAATGGATCCTGTTTTTTTTTAACACTTCTTTTCTCTGTCGATATTTTCAGAAAGACCCTCGACAACTTGGACAGTATAGGCCATTCCGCGCTAGCTTGTCACGTTTTTCTTTCCGCCAAAAGGCCAGGTCGAATTTAACCAACTTTCGCTTCAAGAACTTCGTTTTTTGCTGTTTTGAAAGCAGAAATTTGATCAAATTTGGTATACGGTCTTTATGGTGAGAAGAAAAGCGTGACAAGTTGGCGCGGAATGGACTATAATAGCCACAACGAGCTGCTCCATTTGGAAATATATATTTTTTAAAACTATTTTAATAAATATTTCCACTTATCCAACTTTTTGTAGCTATTTCTGACCGTTGCTTTTTGTCATATGCTCTTGAAGGCCCATTATAATTTTAGATATTTGTTAAAATTTGAATATGGTAGTTTTAGGTATAGATGTCAGGAAAAACAAAAAGTAGGAAACGCTCACGCGACGCGGTTGCACTGAAGTGAATCCATGTTTCATCAAGATGTTTCTAAAAACACTTGTTTTGGATTTCTCAACTCTATGTGCAGTAAAAAATCAAAGACCGCTCTGCATAAGCTTCGTGTGCAGCTGGGCCATGTTTCTTTGATTTATAAAGTCATTCAACTGTATCCTTCAAGTGTATTTGAAAAGCTAGCTCTACTTGATCTTCCCATTTTTATAGAATCGTTTTATATTTTGCAAAGAGACCTGACGAATCACATGTGTGTTGTCAATTTAGAGTTTGCCGTTTTTTGTTTCATTTTATCGAAAGCTCTTGATGAAATCTGAATGAATGTAGGACAGCCTCTACTTCAGAAGTTACTGTTGGATGGCTTCATATAAAGTCCGTTTAAAAAAAATCTACAAGGACTCACTGCGGCCAAAGTAGAAGTTGTATGAATATCTTGCGAAGCGTTTTGAAAGACTGATTGTTCTGAGATTTCCAAGCTTGCATTTCAATCAAAAAGGGTGAGCTTCTTCTTGGCTTCTGTCAGAAAGAAGAAAGGGGGCTTCTGCCGGCTCTTTGACATGGGGATATTCGTGTCGAGCATGACCTCGGTCATTCTTTCCGGAGGGGAGATCTCAGCCACTCGGAACCTCTGAGTGGCACTTCGGTCTGACCAAGGAGACTGGTGCACTGTCCCACTCCTCCGTGCTCCTATACCCAGTCAGTCTCTCTGGCTTCGACTTTTTCTGACTCAAACTGCTTGGGATCTCGGAAAAGCAGGACTTTCACATGATTTCGCACGATATTTTCAAGATACTTTTGGGTATTGATATTGGTGCGCTCATGCACCTTACTTTTTATGATCGATTGGTTTTGCAAATATCTTCCAAGAGCCGAAAATCTCGCATTGGCGCATCAATGCACATATTGATTAGTCTAGTAAATCCTTCAGGAGCCAAAATTAAAATTCTAACTACTTTGGCCGCAATGTTAAACGTTTGTTGTAACATGAACATTGAAAGAATATAATATTTATTGTAGAATATAATACAATTGAAAGAGACAGTAGACTTGAGCTTTCTGAAACCATTTCTTGCTTGTGCCGCGATTTTTGCATTCCGAATGGTCCAAAGAGTTGTTGCTGAACATCGTTAGTCGGGCTCAATGGAGGCCACGCCATTCTGATGAGAGAGTGCTCACAGAGACTTGCGAAAGTCGAGTCCGGTCAGGTTCTCCCGGCCGATCTCATCACAGCACGGCAGAAAATGTCCCAGCGACATCGCTTTGGGCCTTTCACTTGGAGAAACCAAGTTTTTGTCTGAAAATGGACAAGCAAGAGTAGGCGGCTAAATTTTTTTCATTTTCAAACAGAATATTAATATTGAAATTGCAATATTAATAAAGTAATTTTATATTGAAATTTTAATATTAATACATCATTTTTTTATATTGAAATTGCAATAATTATTACAGCATTTTTTTAAGGTTCACATTGCATTATTAATACAGTAATTCTATATTCAAATTGCTATATTAAGAATTCTTTTACAGATTGCAAGTTCATCTACTTCTTCACCTTCAACTTGTCAATCATGATCCCTTTTTTATGTCTCTCAATGAAGTTTTCTTATTTACCGTGTTTTGTTCTCACACACACACACACAAGTAATTCAAAGAAGTCTTCTCCAAATTGGCTGAGATACTCTCTGATGTACAAGTCTCTCTCTTCTGATCATCTCCATGAAGTTCGAAGCCTGACAAGTCAAGCTAGTGTGCTTGAGCACGGAAGTGTGGGAAAATGGCCAGTCTCCTTGGTTAGACCGAAGTTGCCACTTGGAATTCCAAGTGGCTGAGAACTCTCTTCCGTGAAGATGCAAGCCTTCTTTTTCTGACCGAAGTGAGAAATGCTCAATTGGTGATGAGAGAAGACAAGGACATCTACAGAGTCAGGAGACAATACGACATACACTTGAAAGCCCATGAATGGAAGAAGTTTTTGGCTCCAACAGGATTTAAATGAGTCGATAATTGAAATGGCGCGCCAAGGATGGAATTTGGCTCTTAGAAGAGATTTACAAGATTACTCGGACCTTGGTAACGGGGAGCGAATCGGACTTGTCGGGGCATTTCTAGTGAGCACTTAAGTAGCCTCCGCCGTAGCCTAAGTGATCACTAGATTCGCCCAGAGACGTCCGGTTTTCGGCTCTTGGAGAATTTAAGAAACCAGTAAATACCCGAAAAGTATTGGAAATATCGTCCAAAGTCATGTGAAAGTTTAGTTTTTTTCTGAGATTCCAAGCACTTTGAGTTGTGAAACGTCAGAAAGACTGACTGGATTTCTGGAGCACGGAGGAGTGGAACAGTGCGCCAGTCTCCTTGGTTAGACCGAAGTGCCAATCAGAGGTTCCGAGTGGCTGAGATCTCCCCTCCGAAAAGAGTGACCGAGGTCATGCTCGACACGAATATCATGTCAAAGAGCCGGCTGGAAGCCCCCTTTCTTCTTTCTGACAGAAGCCAAGAAGAAGCTCACCCTTTTTGATTGAAATGCAAGCTTGGAAATCTCAGAAGAACAAGTTCTTCAACACGCTTCGCACGATATTATTACTATTTTCTTCATCAATGGACTTTCAAAACTTGCAGTACATCATCGACTATCTCAGCCAGTTTGAAAAGCATTAGGCTTAAAGTGAAGTAAGATGCGACCAGAACTATTACTTTCCATCAGGAAACTTCTACTTCTGCGCGCACGTTTCATTCACTTTAAAGAAGATCTTATTCTACTAAACCCTAAGTCATCAGGCCCAATGACGCGGTCGCGCTGCGGTCATCATCCCATTTTCACCTTTAAAGATTTAAGAAAAAATTTATCGAAGAAGAGGCAAGCTTATAATTCGGAGACGAACAGGTGAACTTCTGCGCTTCATGAAAAATTACATTTAACGTGAAGTTTTGAAACTGCTTGATGGATTTGGAAAAAGCGACCAAGTTCATAGTGGAATTCTTCAAAAAGCGCAAAGGCGTATAATAATTCCAATCTTACAATTGTTTAAAAAATTAAGCAAGAACTTTCGCACCATGTACGACTTTTTTTTATTAGCAATTTCAAACTTTTTAGCAACCTTATTTTTAAACAAAAGTGTAAAATAGAAAATTCCAAAAAGCACTGTTGTGAACGCCCGTGTTTTATAGCATTCCGTGAACGGGCTATAAATATAGATCAAAAGTGGTGGTATGAAAAAAAGACCAGCGAAAATTCAAACGGCGACTTTTCAAATTTTTTTTCATATAGCCCGTTCACGGCTGGCTTGGGACAGCAAACAGGCGGTTTAACACGCTGTCTCTGTAACTGTCAAAAACAACGGGTACAAAAAAAATTTCAACAGGTACAAAAAAAAAAATTTTTTTTTGTACCTGTTGAAAAATATTCTCAAAAAAGCTTGTGCTACGAGGCTCAAAAATCCAACCTCAAATCCACCGACGAAGCCAAAGGAGGGTTCAAAAGGAGCTTTAGGCCAGACGGGTTCGACAAAAGTCAAGCAAAGTCTCATGAATGTGCACCTTGAAGATGTCAGCTACATATTTGATAGCTTTGGAAACAGCGGTAAAGTTGGAAATTTTCAAAAATTGGTTTTTTCAGAGCAAATATTGCTTTTTGTTCCCCCGTTTTAGCCCGACTGAGACTAAAACAACCTCAGAAACACGGGTTTAATACGGGTACACCCGTTGAGACACCTGCTCAGATGGCAGCCATGACCTACCATCGCCGCGCAAGTAAAACCGCCCGTTCGCTGACCCAAGCCAGCCGTGAACGGGCTATATCGCTAGAGCCTTTCCGACTTTCTTTCTCTTCGTTTTAAACCTTCCTATACACAGTAGACAAGACTTCATGATTAAAATACAAAGAAATGGGAATAAAAATGTTAATAGATGTTTCATAAACCGAAAAATATAACGGAAAAAAGTCGGAAAGGGATTCGTCGGAAAGTTCCCTGGCGAATTGAAAAAAAATTCGGGAAAGTCGCCGTTCGAAAAATTCGCTGGCTTTTTTTTTCTCTGAACTTCCTGAAAACCGACCAGAAACCCATGATAAAGAGCAAAAAAAAAATTACCGGTGAGATCAGCAGAAAATTCGTTTAGCGTATCCACCAACGGAAGCATTTTCCGATTCAATCCTCCTGAAATCGAAAAAACTTTTTAAAAAAAGACGAAAATGAACATACCTTCGATAAGATTCCGTTTCCTTCTTGGCAAAGTGTCCGCCGCTGTAATATATCAATATAATTGAACGAATAAAAAGGAAACTTTTTTATTATCAAAGCCATCAAGGCCAAAGCCGAACGATTTTGATGAAAAACTTGTTTTTAACTGACCTTTTCAAGTTAAACTTTGAAATATAGCTGATTCACGGCTGGCTTGAGCTATCGAAAAAAGGGTCCTGACACGATAATGCACGAGATAGCGCCTGGCTTATGGAGAGCGCAGACAGGACACGCCCCTTCAGCGTCCCAAGCTGACCGTGAATCAGCTATATGGCATGAATTTCTGAGATTTTCCTACGACTGGACAGATATATAATATAGGTCTGAAAAAATGCTGAGGGGAAAAAAAATTCATCTCTAGCCTACATTGTTCGATTTAATCAATTTTTCCCATCACAAGAGGAGGGAGGCAGAGAAAGTGGCGGAACGCGTAGCGTATGCATCTGCGGTTCTTGGCACCAACTCAGTTCAACCGCCAGCGACTATTTGGAGAACTAGTTCATCGCTCTTCTTGTCTTTTCCATCATTCATTGTGCATTGAAAAGTAGTAGAATATACGAAAATAGCGGTAACCGAGCTTTTTAAATCATCGGTAGCGGTTAATTGATGCCGTGTTCAAAGTAATTTCCGCGAAATGCAAAATACCCGTTAGAGAAAGGAAAAGATCACTAAATTTTGGAGAGTCAGAGATCATTTTGCATTTCGCGAAAATTACTTTGAACACGGCATGAATTCGTGCAAAGAACCGCGTACGCACACGCTATGCGTCCAGCACACTTTTTCGCCTCACTCATCCTTACAGTCGGGATGGATTGATCATCATTACAAACAACAAACTCGTATAAAAATTCTGAAGGAAGTTTTTCAAACATTCGATTCATCTATTTTTAAAAAACTATTCAATAATTCGGAAAAAAATCCTCAAGTTAAGTAAGATTACCAGCTGGCCAGTTGCACAGCAAGTATTATCGAATGAAAAAGAAGGCTCCTCCAGCCACAAATGATCACTCAAGTGGCGTCAGCGCCCCTTACGTGTTCACTCGAGGAGCTAGAAGCTTCCCACAGGCTGCGCCGATATCCAAACTCACATTGGTCGACGTCGGTCTGCGAGCTGTTCGCTTAAATTTCCATTAAATTTCCATTAAATGACTCGATCCACCCAGCATTTCATGGCATGCTATAAAGTACGGGCGTTTACAAAATGCGACCGGCGCGGTGCGTCCGCCTATAAAATGCGACCGCTTTTTTTCTTCTCCACTAAAATTAATAAAATACTGGCGTTTCTTAATCTTATCTACATCACTTTTTCTGGCACTTTTCTCTTTACCTAATTCAGAACCCTCAAAATCTACCAAAAACAGTCAATTTCTGGTTTCAGGCTATAGTCTGTTCAGATTTTGAATGTCAAGTCGTCGCTCAAGCTCCGCCCATAATGGTGCGATAGACCAATCAGAGAGCGAGCCATCCACAGAGTGTTTTTGAATGACGTCATTGCACTTGACATTAAAAATCTGAACAGACTATATCCAAGTGACCATCAAGCGGCCGATGTGGGCGCCCTCCAGATCGAGCAAGAATGAAACTTTTTTAAGCCTTTTTTTTCTTAATGAATAATTCCGATTACCTAGAGACCTAATAAGAATCTTTAAAAAAAAGCCAACTAACCTTTTTGAATTTTTTTCTGTTGTTCTTAAAAAAAGGCTTTATAACTCAAAAAAAGGAGTTAAGAAATTGTAAATTTTTCGACTTTCGTTCCGATATACAATCCTTGAATCTGGTGGTATTTGAGTCATCTTGGTTCACAAAAAAAAAATCATAAAAATTTTCTTGACACGTGGAATATTTGATACGTTGACCTCAAATTATAAAAAAAAAAAGTAGACGTCTGACGTGAAAACGCCACGTGGATGAGAACGAGAGTATATAAACGAAATTATCAGCTGATCTAGCCATTTAAAACCAATTTTCGACAATCGACGCAAGCATCATCGACATGTTTCTGGTGAGTTTGGATCCCGGCGGAGCCTGCTGGAGGCTTCTCGCTCCTCGAGTGAACACCTGGCGCCACGTCACGGAGTTTCCACGCAGTGGAGCAGAGAGTAAAATTTTTGAAGCTAGGTTTGGAGCGCGCTTGCTGCATTTTGCCGCGAAACTCATGCCGTGTTCAAAGTAATTTCCGCGAAATGCAAAATGGTCTCTGACCCTCCAAAATTTAGTTATCTTTCTCTTTCTCTGACGGCTATTTTGCATTTCGCGGAAATTACTTTGAACACGGCATCAGAATTCCTCACTAATTTGGTCAATTTTGCCCCTTTTTAGATATAGTACACGTGTTTTTAAAGTGGTTTCGTCTCTGCATTAACGTGCTTGTTCCGAGGTTATAGCACCCCAAATTTATTGGAAAATTTCAATTGCAAGATTTCGGCTTTTTACGGATTTATTTCTACGAAAATTTTCCTGTTCATTGACTAAAAGCAACATCCCGATGTTTTGATATGTCTTTTATGAAGTAAAATGCTATGAAACACTTTTTAAACTTGTTTTTCTAAAGAAGTTAATTTGGTCATAATTATTTTAAATGCACTTCTTTTCGTTCGAAACTGTTTGAGTGTCATTTTCCAAAAAAACCTTCAACCTTCACCATTGCTGTTAGCAGCAATAATAAAATTTTCAAGACATTCGAAATTTATTTTCACAAAAAGATGGATTTTTGTGTCTTACCGGTGAAGGCCTTTAAGTTCCGGTGAAGGCCTTTAAGCTTTCAAGAGAAACTCTACCCGCCTAAAGATTGAGGTTAAAGAGAAATTGGGACATTCAGACATAATTTTTTTAATTTTTTTATTAACTAACCCCAACAGTTCCTTTTTCTTTTTTTCGATTGTTGGGTTTCGAATGTTAAAAAAGTGTGCGGTGTTCCCTAAGCAAGTTCATATATTATTTCAAAAAAATGTGATTTTTTTGAGCACTCAAAAAAACCTAAATTTGCAGAAAAAGAGCATTGATAATGTTGGACTTGCTTTTTTTGAATCTAGACTGTGAAAAGACTATACCTCAGACTCATGAACTGGACTAATCAAAATTTGAATGAAAGCCAGTTTTTTTTCTATAATTTTTTTTCTGAGGATTTGAACAAAAATTTAACATTTAAACCTTAATTTGTAAAAAATTGTTGAAAAATTAATGAGACTTGTATTTCTGAGAATTAGAGTTCACGAGGGGCTCAGCTAATTCACTAATGATTCGAGGCTGTTCCAGAGAAGTTTCCAGGATTTCCTGTGATCCCTGGAATTGAAAATCACCAGAATTAGTTCCTGTTCATACTGAAATGTATTCTTTTCTCTCATCTCGATATTTTCAGGTCAGATTGCTCACAGCTAAGCCGGCGAAAAAACCTGCCGCGCCTCTTCCTACTGTTACTGAGAGCAAGCCGGAAGAACATGGTGAACTTTTTTTTTCCAAAAAAAACGGCAACTGCAACTTAGATACTTAGATACTTAGATGGTCCATCTTCGCTTTCGACCTTTTATTGTTTTATTGATCGAAGCGTGGACCACACGTTTTCCAGGAGGTCTTATGCAATCGGTCATCCAGTGTTGTCCTGGTTGACTGGTATTCTTGCGAAAAAGTTCCATCCGTGGTGTTGAACGTGTTATAGCATAATTTTGGTCTGATTATCCTTTTTGCCTTGCCAGGGCTAAAAAAGACCGCCCATTCTGTTAACAGAAGCAAGCCGAACTGCGTGACCGGTGTACCGTTAGCCGCCATAAATGGCGTTGCCTCCCCATCACCGCGTAGAGGTGGTACTTGAAGGGGAACTGCAACAAAGTGAAAAATAATTTTCCGCGATTTTCCTGAAATATGAGAACGCCTTCGAGAATCATTTTTTACACTAAGACGTATTTCTGAAGTTTACAAAGAAGGGCTTTCAAAATTTGATCTGTCCAAAAACAAGTTTTGAATATGTCATTCGAGTTGAAATTTCATTTGAATTGAAACGGAAATATATTCGTAAATATAAAAATATGTCAACGCTAAATTACGCTGGTACGAATCCAAACTATGTATACACGGGATGAAAATAAAAGGTTTTTTGTTTATTTCCACCAATTTTCTCCTGATATGATGGAATATTGCGTACGGGAATCGCGAACCAAAATCCCAAGCCAACGGCGAAAAGGGGCGGGGCTTTGCGGTCTCTGAACATGATTGAATGTTTTTAGTCAGCGTTCACGAGGTTCTCGTGCCCATCAGGAAAGAAGAGAAGCACGAACAAGTCAAAGTGATATCGACGATTGAACGTGCACGAAAGCTGCCATTTTGCCACGGGTTAGATAAATAATCCCCGGAAAACGTGTAGAAATGATCAAATTCAGCTTCATGCCGTCTCTTGAAGCAGTCAACCTACTTGTTCGCTCAGGAGACTTTTTGATTCGCCTCCGCGAAGGTAATCCGGTGGAAACCTTTGGGATCAAGTTTTGAAAAATAAAACTTTTCAGTCAAAGGCCAAGTTCGCGTTGTAGTAAGCGTGGCACTTACTTCGGCGCAATCCACCAAGCTGAGACAGATCAACGAGAAGGAAGACACGCGGAAAGGATGCCAGGTGGCGAAGAAAGTGCCGTACGAAAAAGAGGATGACGGCGATGTCGCAACTGATCTAGGGGAGACGGGGGATGGTGAGGAAACCTGGAATTAATTCAAAGATTTTTCGGGAAAAAAACTGTTTCCTTTTTATGTAAATTTCCGCCGTGTTCAATTTGATTCCGCGAAATGCAAAATACCCGTTAGAGAAAGGAAAAGATCACTAAATTTTGGAGAGTCAGAGATCATTTTGCATTTCGCGAAATCAAATTGAACACGGCATTACGGTTTTAGAGACCAAAGGCAATTACTTTGTCGAGTTGCGGATGCGGTTTTAATTCGTTGGAAAGCAAGGTGGCATTCAGAAGAGATCAGTGTCAAATTGCGTACAAGTTGATTGAAACAAAATTCCATAAGCGGCTTACATTTGAAAATAATCTTGGACAGTCGCTTATGGACTGGACACAACTGTTTTCGAAGAGTTACGAGAAAGTCAAGGAAAAAACCATTCCAAATGCGGCCAAAAGTCGTATTGACTCGAAAATACTTGCCGCAGTTAAAATGACTGTTGAGAGAATTCCGAAACAACTAGAATTTCAAGATCAACGATATAAATAATAAATTGTAGCCGCTATGAACCCTAACTTTACGCCTTCCTGTTCACATTCAAATTGTCTCGAGGCCTCAAACGTTAAAAAAGTCTCAAAATAAAAAAATACGGCTTCAACGTCAATCGGATAGTTTTCAGACAGGAGGAAAGGCTCGGACTCGTTTTCCGAGATCCGACCTGCTCCCTTCCGCGAGACGATTGCCGTGAACTACCGGCATATGAAGTTGAGAGAGAACAAGAACGGATGTTCTTTGGATGGGGAATACTATTTCTCAAATCTAAACTCTCTGCTCGCGTTTTATATGTTTGTGAAATTGGAGGTTAGCCATTTTGAACTTGTCATTTTTCGTTTGCAATAATGCTTTGAAGTACTCTCGCAAACTTGTTAACACCAAGCGCCTAAATGGGGCCATACAACACGAAGTTAAAGAGAACTGAGAACAGCCCCCGGGATCTTTTGAGCATCGCGACTGAAATTTCGATTTTTTCGAGATTTCATCGTTTCATTTTCATCACTGAAATCGATGAAACCAGCCGCAGAGCGCAATTTTTCATATTGACGGAAAAAAAACAGCCGTCCAAATAACAACTCTTAAAAGCTTTAGGGCGTAAATATTCGAATTTTTGCGGCTCTCCTTTCCAAAACTCGATCTTTTTCAGGGTCCACAAGATTTTAATCTTCGGAACCCAATAAGTCGCCAGTACGGATCCTTCCGCTCCTCACAGATCAAGATTGTTAAGACGGTGAGGAATTTTGGAATAAACCAAAAAAAATTTTCCGGTTTAAAAATAACCAAATGTTTTTTGATTTGCTCCTTCTTTTTCAAAAACAACTTTTGAGCTGAAATATGTTTTTTTTGTCGAATTGGAGTCATCGTTCTTAATATTTGCAGCTCGGGAACGGCGCGTTCGGAGAAGTTTCGCTTGCGGAGATCAACCACCCGGCTTTCGCGCAGAACAAGGCGGCCGTGAAAACGGTAGGCCTTGAGAAATCGAGTTTATTCAGGAAAAGATCGAAAAAGACGTCTAGAGCTGAATTTCGAAATTTGTTGTGTTGATCAAGAGTTGCAACAAGTCTGAATTCTGGGATTTCTTAAGATCTCAAGACATTTCGATGGATTGGAATAAAAATAGGGATAAACTTGCGTAGAGCATCTTTTTGTCCGTTGTACGGTATTGAAGTTTTGACTTTCGTTGAAAATTAATTAAATTGGAAGAAGAACTTTCCGGACTTTTGTAATGCACTTCTAGCGGTCACTTTAGCGGCGTCAGCGCTTAAGTGATTACTAGAAATGCTCAGATGCGTTTTTTCAAGTGACCGAGGTCCGAGTTCTGTCAAATATGTAGTGTGCGATAAAAGTGCTCTGTGGACAAAATAAAGACGCAATTTCTGGGTTTTTAAGATGAAGAAAGGCGTACCGGAGCACCTCGGACTTGAAGAAAAGTTCCTTGTTGAAGGAACAATCTCCATCCCGCTGGACCACCCTAATGTTGTCCGCACATTAGGGTGGTGTTACGATTCTAAACCTCTGCAGCTACTGATGGAACTGTGTCCGGGTGAGGCTTCCAAAAAGCATTCCTTCCAATCTCTATGAAAAGTCCCTGTGAAATTAGTTAACTTCGAAAATAATTTGAAAAAAAATTCCGGAAAATATTTTTAAACGAGAATTTTGCGATCGCTGATGTCAATTAGACTTTTTGACACATATCCGCCTAATCTTCGAATTTATGAATTGCGGTTTCTTTCCGCCTAAAGCTTCGGCGGAAGTCTATTTCTTTTGAGCTTACCGTCAATTTTTGAATTGATATCGTTTTTTGAAGGTGGAGCTCTAAGCACTTTTCTCATGGCCAAGTCTGAGAAAGCCTCGAACCTGACCTTGACGAGGTTCTGCCTCGATGCCGCGAGGGGACTCGAGTATTTGCACGACGTTGGGGTCCTACACAGAGATGTAGCCGCACGAAACTGTCTTATAGATGAACACGGAACGGTATTTTCATGGAACCTGCAGAGAATTCACCAAATTTTTCAGGCAAAGGTGGCGGATTTCGGGCTTTCGGTTAAGGCCTACTACTATGAGATGACTACCGCGGAAAACTTGCCTACCCGCTATTTGCCACCTGAAAGCCTGACGAACTACTCTTTTAACGCTGAATCGGACGTCTACGCCTACGGGGTTTTCTTTTTTCTCATATCTGACTAAATTGGAAACTTTACAGCATCTCGTCTGCGAAGTGTTCAACAAATGTCAAATGCCGTACGCCGGCATGTCAGGACCGGAGGCCCGAAAACAGGTTACTTTTTTCTTTTTACAAAAATAGTACGTTTTTTGCAGATACTCGCGGGGAAAGTGGTCAACGTTCACGAAAGAGCACCCGAAGCTCTTCGCTTTTTCGTGGAAAACAGGATCTTCGCCTATCACGCAATTTACAGGCCGACCATGCCCCAGGTATAAACTTTTTTTCAGAGCGCATTATTCGACGCAAAATAGCCTCAAATTTCATCTTTGATTTTCGAAAAAGGTCATGCGTTTTATAACTCACAACTTGATAACTATCGCCGCTATTTTTTCTCGATACTTGAACAAATCCAAAAAGTTTGAAAAAAGAAGCTTTAGATAGTCGAGTTCATGACGGAGGTCATCAGCATTTTGAAGGAGGTTTGGCTTTTTAAATTTTTTTCATAAAAAAATGATTTCTTTTTACAGGCGAATCCGGGAGACAATGCAGCATTTGAGATTGGAGCTGAAAACAAGGAAGCGATGCAGCCGAGCACTGGAACTGAAGTGAATCTTTGTCTTGTCTATTGAAGCCCAGAGGTCACACTGGGAATGGCTCCATGCACACCGAGTCCTTTGAAAGAACGTCCGACCAGAATCGGCTTGGGCGATGAGAAATCAAGGAGCCATTTCCAATGCGATCATGCTGTTTTAGTCGTGGAAAACTTCATACTTCTCAGCTTAGTGTGAAAATAGGGTAGGAGAAATGAAAATTCTTTTTGATTAAAAAAGCCAAAAAAAATCATATTTTTCGAGCCAACATCTTTTACAGGAAGTCTTTGAGAGACTCGAGCCAAGTTCAGCGGCTCAGTCACCGCCTGTCGATGTCGCTGCATAGCAAGCCCGGAAATAAGACCCACAATTTTCATGTATTTCTTACTTATTAATTATTATACCCAATAAAAATTGAAATTATAATGGTGTTCGCGTTTATGATCTTTCAATTGGTTTCTAAACTCTCTGAACGAATTGAATTGAAACTTTGGTGAGCTCTTGGGAAAAGGTGAGATTCCATCTGCTGAACAGATAGTCTTTTTTCGAGAATAAGATCCTCGAAGAAGTCCACGAAGAGTGTTGCAGGCCAGGGTTGCACGATCGTAACTTCAAATTTTCCAAACGGATAACTCGAGATGCAGGGGAAAAACTGCGGAAAGCCCGCGCTGGCTTTTTCTCAAAATTAAGGCCCAAAGCCCGGACCGTTCGGCCTGACACACAAGCCTGCCTGGAACCCGAAAACTGCTCTTTCGCAAATTTAAAAGAGTAAAGGAAAAATCAATCAAAACGGTTACTGTAAAAAGCTGCTCATAACATGAATTTTTAGTTACTAGTTTCAAGTTTGGAAAAATCTCCATGTTCCTTTTTGGGCAGTGAATTTTGTCTATTATTTAGTTCATTTATCTTGCACAACATCTTCTTCTCCTTAATTAAAGACGACGATTCAAAAAAAATATGTTCGTAACGATTGTTTCATGAATTTCCGTTGGACAGGGGCTCGAGAAACTAAATTTGAAGGTGACGGCTCTGCGAAAATGACCAATCTCGGGGTTTCTCCTGGAAAATTGTTTTTTTTTTTCTATAAAATTCTGAGATTAAGAGTGTTAATTTAGTTGTGGCATATTTACTGCGTGTCAAGCGATGCTACCAACGGGCCCACATCATTTCCCAACACTAGCTGTCACACCACGGCTTATTGGACAACGATTGTGGACCGTAACCCGCGCCGACGACTAACTCTTCGATTATACCATAATTCAGCAGAGATTTTCTACATCTTACACTGAAGACTGAATAAATTGAATTGAATTGAATATTTACGGCCAGCTCGAGACCGTTGAGATACTTTCATCACAACAACTACATAAGCTTCTGAAACTTTCAGTTCAGGTTTTGACAGGCCGAAAGAAATATGATAAGAAAGTGGGAAATTTTATGTTTCTTCTCTCATACAAATTTTTTTTCTTCAAACGTGTGGTCAGTTAATCCAGCTAGTGGTCTTTTTCCCTATTTGCAACATCACCATACCATCCCGGTGTTGCGAAAGTAAAATAATTGAATTGAAAGAGATTCATCGCAAACGTCGCCGTCGGAAAGTTCCTTAGCGGTGTGAAAAAGTCGGAAAAGTCGTAAAAATAAAATTAAAAAACACATGAACAGTCAAAATTTAACAGGAAATAAAAAGAAAACTCAGCGGTCTAGTTGGAAATGCAACTGTGTATAATTAGAAATTGCCCAAAAATTCTTATTTTCAAAAAACTAAGGTCAATCGGGGTATGCACTTCGTCCGTCAACAAATAGGATACGCGGAGAGAGCGCTATCGGAGTGCTATCCGGCAGCATACTTCCAAAGCTTCGTCAGCACTCTCGAATCCAGAGGGCATTGGGATAGTATCGGAGTGCATACAAAGAGTAATGAAATAGCAGAAAGTTAGCCTCTTTATGCTATTCATTGATTGACCGTATGCAAATTCCGACTGAACTTGAAAGTGCACACCGTTAGCTATTTTCGAGTGAGTGAAAAAAGCGGTTTCGAAAACGCTTCAACGGAAGCTAATAAAGTGCGCTTCATATGTATAGGAAGCTCATTTTCCTAGTTTTTTTTTCGGCTGCGTGATAATTCGAAAAGTTCAATTCATCCTATTCATAATGGCATATATTATCTGCTAAACTAGTTTAAACTATTCCAGAAATTGGCGCGTTAGAAATAATTCTCGAGAAGTGGTTCAAGTTGCTCAATTCCGCGTTTTAGAGGCTACTGACAAGTACTGAGGCGCTGTCCCAAAATGAATTTTCACGAAATATTTCAAGTTGATTGCTACACGTCCTCTGCTCAAACTGTGAAGAAGTCACCGTTCGTTCTGTTCAATAGGAGGACCGAACGAGTGAAAAACTGAACATTCCCCTTTTTCGCAAAATTTTCTGTAGAAATAGGTCGGTTCTAGAAATTTGATGGAGAAATATGGAAACTTGGTCGGAAAAAATTCAAAAGATCCTTAAAAATGATGAAAAGGAGGGCAAATGTTTTCGAGCGAAAATTGATGAATATAATTTTTAAATCGACCATTAACAGTTGAAACCAGAAAATTTTGACTATTACAGTCACTGCGGAAAATTTGATGAGGTTTTTGCAATTCAAACAAGTCTATGTGATAAATTGTATCCATATTGATGTCCAGAAGCAAAAAAATAAAGATTATTTCTCCAAATTCGTAAATGAAAAAAATCAAGGAAATGAGCTTTTTTTTTGGGGGGTTATATACTTTCTTTCACTTCCGAAGGTTCTCCATAATGAAAAACCCAATGAAAAAAAAAGATTTTTATGAAGTTGAAAAGCCTTTTTTGTGTGAATCGCAACACTCCATGGAGAGTTTCATGATGTTTTGAAAATCGGCTAGAATATTTCTCGACGGAGCACGTTATGGTTCTGAACACTTCAAGCTGCAAAACTTTCTAGTTTTCGAAAAATATTATCTTATAGACAAGGAAACCTATAAATTTTGTTGGAATAGGCTATTTTAAGCCTATTTACAAGAACTAAGCTTTTGCAAGCTGAGATATTCAGAATCTTCCTCCGATACAAAAAAGAATTTCACGAAACAAAACAAAGAACCTTGCCGGCCAGGTATTTTTCTGACTGACTGAATTTCGAGCAAAACTCACCATTTCCGAATGTCTTTTCGACGATTTCAAGGCATCGAGGACGCTCGGCGCGTCCTGGACAGTTTCGCAGAGTTCTAGGAAGACTCGGGCCAGCCCGTAGGTCCTGGAGGCGTCCGTCGGGATTCCGCCGGTCGGAAAAAGGCCGTCGAGAAGGTGGCATGCCGAGTCGGGCTTGCTCCTGAAATAATAATGGAATGATGCTGAGGAGTATAATTTATAGTCAATGTTTCCCGACTTGAAAGGCGAAGGAGGCGGGGCGAGGGGCGGGACGCGTAGCGTGTGCGTTCGCGGTTCTTGGCACGAGTTCAATTCATTTGCCGCCGACTATTCAAAAAGCTCGGCAACCGCTCTTTTACAATGTTTTCTACTATTTTTCGATGCACACATGAACATAATAAATAAATAACTGAAATAGGAATGAAAAAGCGAAAAAAACCGGCTCGCCTTTCGCTGCGACGTCGCAAACGTCTTCCGCTATATCGCTCTCTGAAACATTTTTTTCTTCAAAAAAATGTTTTTTTCTTGAATTTGATTGGTTTCATCAAAAAAAGTAAAAAGCAAAAAAATGCATTTCCAATTTTTAAATTTTTTGAGAGGGCACGGTGTTCCGCGCAATGAAAATGCGAAATTTTTGGGTCCCAGCGGCATATTATCCGTTAGCCCTTCTCATGGTTTCTGATGCAAAAAAATTGAATTTCTTCACTTTTTTTCCTTGGTTTTTTTACTTTTTTTCTATTTCTTGCATTTATGTGATCCGCCTCTCTATGGGTACATCTTGTGGAGCTTTAAATTGCGCATTTTTTTCTAAAACCGGTTTCAGATCTTTAACTTTTTTTCTCAAAAGAGCTGAAGATTTTTTTCTAAAAAGTCCTAATTTTTTTCAAAATTTTTGAAATCTGTTTCGCGACATGAAAAAGAGTAACTCTATTTTTGGAAACTATAGTTTTTTTAATTTAATCAGTTAATAATAAAAAGTTATTATCTAGTTCCTTTGACGTAGTTTGAAACCGGTTTCGTGTAAATTAGAGCCAAATTGAATTTGCTGATGCAGTTTAATGATTTTGATATATGCATCATCTAAATTATATATTTTTTTCTAGTTTTTTGATGGTTTTTCGGATTTAAACAAAAATTTCGCCATACGAGGTTTTTTTTCTAAAATTTCTGCTTTCTATCCATTATTTGTTTTTCTGAAACTAGGTTTTCGAGGTATATAAAATGTTTTTTTCATTTGCTCCTCGAATTTTCCTCATTTCAATATTTTTCGTATTTATAAATGCTTATTCAATGGGAGCTGCTTCACCTTCATATTATTTTTTTGTTTTTTTACTTTGTAATCAGTAATTTAGAGTTTTTCCCCTTTTTTTAAATCGTTTCTAAATGTTTTTTAACGTAAGTGAATGTTTATTTCACATCATATTCTTCAAACTGACAAATTTCGAACATTTCAGGACTATTATCCTGAAATCTCAAATTCTAAAATTGAAAAAAAAACATTTTGAGTTTCGATATTGCGTCTCGGTGTGCTTACACCCTAAGCATCATAATTTACGAAAAGTCTTGACCTTGCGTAATGAAAAAAACACCGTGTAATTTATACATCTTCAAAACATATTCGGTTTGTTATATGTTAATTTATTAAAATAAAAATGTAAGAAAGTTCAATTATCAAATAAAGTCTCGTTCTTCTTTGGGGAAAATCGTTTCGAGGTTGAGGACACCAATGTCGAAGGTACGTTTGGCATGGCCGCCGGGAGAAATGTACTGGGTCGGAATCCGGAACTTCACCTTTCGCTGACCAGGCTGAAAGTTGGAAGATTCATTAAAAAAAAAGGGAGATTTTCCTCATAAAGGAAACGAAACTTCTAGGAATCTCAAACTTACTTCAGAGCATCCGGATTTTTTCAAAAACAATTTTTTGACGCTTTTGCCTTTTTACCTAGTTATAGTCGATGTGCCACGACTTGAAATTTCATGGAACAACACTCCGCTTGGTGGCCTGTGGTCGTGAAAGCGACTTGCCTTTGCGAATTTCGGTCGAGCTTTCCATTTTTTCTTTCATTTGAAAATTTCACTTAATTATGTTTCAATAGTTTTTTTAAATTATGTTTCAATAGTTTTCTTCGTGCCAAACTCATGATTATCATTGCTAGTGGATAGACTGTTTCATTAGAAACATATAAAATTGAATAATTTTTCGAACTTTAAGCGAAAAAAAATGCGTTTATAATATTGATTTCAACGTCCCTGACATGCAACATTCTTCCATTTTTCACTTGTAATATTTCAAATCATGTGAAAAAAATATCCCGATCAGAAATAAAACACAATGAATGTTTAAAAAAACAACTGAATAACTCAACATTGACGAATTTGTAAAAACAGATACATAAGTTCAAAGGAAAAAAATCATTAGTTTTTCTGGACATTTCGTTCAGCACATCGTTTCCACTGTTCACGCCCCATTTCTGACGGATAGCTCTATGGGTGAGCTTCTTCCTTTCTCGCCAACCTTTGAAATCTCGTTCAGATTCCCTCAATAAAGTCATGTCCAATGGCAATAAAAAGTGAAATAACAAAAACAGAGTAGTCGATTTAACCTTATTTTGACTGAAACCGATCTCGCTATTTCATAGGGCTCATGGAAGTACACGTCTTCATTTTATAAGGCACTCACTTTCTGAAAAAATCCATTAACCACTGCAAACAGAAAAAAAAAACGATGAAAACATTGAAACATGGCTTTAAAAAAAAACACAGAAAATTTTTTAGAATGTTGTGTCGTTTATGGCAGAGCTGTTCTCGGGGCGACCGCGGTCGACCGAGGGCGCCCCGATTTGCAGCGTGTTCGAGGGCGGCCGCGGTCGGCCTTTGGTAAGGGTCAACTCGGTCGACCCGTAGATACAAATTTTTTTTTTGACTCCCGGTTTTTTGCGAATTATAAGAAAGCGAAAGAAGCACAAGTTTTTACTGAAATGAAAGTGAAACGAAAAAAACATTTTTTTATCGAGCACATAAAGAAGAAAAAAACCGATGAAATGAGATATTAATCCTAAAAATTCAATAGTTTTTCTAAGTGGCCAGAACAATTTACAGAACTAGAGAAAACAAAATAATAAATAAGAAATAATTTGAAATTTTTCACATCATCAGGAATTTCATTTTTCGCAAAAAAATTGATTCAAACCTCTATTTGAAATATTATTTTTTTGTTTACAACGAGAAAAACGAAAAAGATTCGAAAAAGTGAAATCAAAAAGCCCGATTTCTATCAAAAACAATAAAATTAAACTTTTCATGGATCATAAATAACTTAAACATTCATTTTCAATATGAAAAAAACTGAAATAAAAAAACAAAAAAAATACGGAAAAATCCTCGCGCTCGCTTCGGGGGCCTGAATGAAAACCGCTTCGCGGGCCGGGGCGCTCCGGGGCGCGTCGCGGTCGGGTCGAAGCGGCCTCGGCCAGGGTCGCCCCGGCTTGAGAACAGCTCTGGTTTATGGCCTATTTTACCCGCAAATCTTTTTGGTAAACCTTTGAAAACTTTTTTGAGAAACGAGAAAAACAATATTAAAGCGATTGACGAATACATGACGTTTTTCAAACTTTTTTTTATCGCTTTTTTCTAGAAAGGTCATGAAACTTACTGTGTTCTGTTACATTTGTACAACGAAATCCCTTTCAACGATAATAATACATTTTAAAGGAACAAAACAATTAAAAAACGATCAAAATTAGAATGAAAACCAAAAAAAAAAAATTAGCGTGGCCGAAGTTGGCAAATTCGCCAGATGCGCGCTACCGCACAAAATCGAAACAGCGGAGTGTCGTTCCATGAAATTTCAACTTGTGGCACCTCGACTATATAAAGTCTCGAAGTTGATTTCTGTGAAGAAAAGGATGGTTTTTGGCGCTAAGCATGGGAAATTGTTTTGATATTGCTATCAGTGTACTTTCAAGCTGAAGTTATATCCAAATTCAAGACTTGAACCTTGATTCCGTCGTCGCAGTCGTGATAAACCTTGAAAACCGGGTCGATGTTGGTCATTTCTCGTTCGCTTCCCTCAAATCGGTTGATTAAAAGATTGGTATTGATACAAAACGCGACCGAAAGTTGGAAAAAGCCGTCCGCGTCAGTGACGCCTTCGTCCAAGACGTCATCCGGATCGGGGCCGTCGTCTTCGTCCCACAGCTTCACCTTGACGTCGGAAGCCGGCCGAGGTCCGCACATCAGTCTGCCCTTTACGGCCACGGATTGCTCGCGCATGGCCAGACACACTTGGACAGTTAATATCATCAACAGAAAATTCTTCATTTCGTTCTGAAGGTCTTTGAGTTGCTGAAATGGAAATTTTCAAATTTTTAGAACTTTTAAAAGAGAAAAAAACAGAGAGCCTCTGAAAACAAGACTAAAGAATGATTTTTTCTCGCAACACCAACTGTCGACTTGTTTATGTCTAGCCATTTTCTCGATAGAACTTTAAACTTGTTTATTTTCCTGATTGCCAGGCCTTATTGATTGGGAATCTGATAAAAGCAGTCAATTTTGTTTGTTTGTTGCGCTTAAAAAGCGATAAACTCCAGTGATAACCGACAGTTTGGACACCTCTTTCTCGTTTTTCCATCAGTTTACTAACCTTTTTTGAGCCTCCTTCTAAGAAAATTCTTTTTTTTTTTCAAGATGTTCAATAAAAGTCAGTTAGACCAAAAGCACTGGGAAAATTTTTAGTGGCCACTATAAGGTTTTGAAGTTTAAAAAGTCACTATAGTAGTAAAATTAGTGGCCACTTAAGGGGTAAAAATTAGTGGCCACTACAAGGTCTAAGTGCTACTACTAGACCACTTAGTGGCCCCTTTAGGGGTCAATGGATCAACATAACTGGTCCAATATGTTTGTTTTAAATTTATCAGAGTTACTGTAAGGATTACTGGATGAAAAACTACTGAAGTGGCCACTAAATAGAAAACCTCTATAGTGGCCACTAAAACGGAAAAAAGGGGCCACTATAGAGGTTGGTTTAGTGGCCTCTTTAGTGCCCTCTCCAAGTAGTCCTTGGCGAGCCTCTATAGTGGCCATTAGAACTTTTCCCAGCACCTCTCTTTTTTGGTACAACGTCGGTCTATTTTCCGTTTTTCGCTTTGACCCTGACCAAAATATTCTACTCTTAATAGACCATCTTTTCTACTCGCCAATTCCAGAATGAGGTCTTTTCTACTACTAGCAACACTTCTAACTGTAACTCTAGCCATGAGGGATCAGTCCGTGGCGATCAAAGGAAAACTGCGATGCGGAGATAAACCAGCAGCCAACGTCCGCGTCAAGCTCTGGGAGGAGGACAGCGGTAATTTTATAGTTGTAGAAACACATAGCTCAGCTGGTTAGACTCATTATTGACGTCAGAACGGTCGCAGGTTCTATTCCCACCGAATTCAGGAAAAAAATGATAATTTTTAATCAAATGATATGAATATAAGGCGTGCTTTAGCTGGCCAGACTCATTTTTGACTTCCGAAAAGCTCCAGGTTTGATTCCCACCAAAGTCATCAATTCCTAGGAGGAGGAGGATAACGATAGTTTATTGTATCTGAAAATTAGATAAAGCGTAGCTCAGCTGGTGATACTTATTCCATCGTTCGTAAGGTCACAAGTTCAATTCCTACCATGGTTGAATTACGAGAAGAGGACAGCGATAAGTTTCTGATCAAAAAATAAATAAATAAGGCCTCTTAAATTTCTTTCTTGGCCTTGCTAATCTCCGCAAGGTCGTAGGCTTGACTTCTGTCTGATAACTTGAAAAAAAAGCTTGTCCTTATCCTAAAAAGAAACCTTCCAGGACCCGACCCGGACGACCTGCTCGACGAAGGCTACACGGACAGCAACGGAGGCTTCAGTTTGTCTGGAGGAACCGCCGAACTCACCAACATCGACCCCGTCTTCAAGGTCTACCACAACTGCGACAAGGGCATTACGGTGAGTTGGAAATAATGAAAAGTAGCACAATTTTGATCTGAACTCCTCTAAAATTCTCAGGAAAAGTGTTGTAAAACCTTTTTTTGCATTTTTGAACGCGAAAGAAATGATTGGAAGGCCAAAATAATCTGGAAAATCTTAAGCCAAACTCGAAAAATCTGGGTTTCTCTTTTGAGTAAATCTTTCAAGAGCCCAAGTGACCAAAATTCAGAGAAAAGCTAAAACAAGTTCTATAAAAGTAACAAAAATTGGTCATTTCCAGCCCGGCTCCCGAAAAATCAAGTTCAAGATCCCAACCTCATACGTCACTAACGGCAAGGTATTTGTGTCTTTTTTCTTCAAAGCCTGTGAAAAATTTCAGTGGCCACTATAGGGTTTCGACGTTTTAGTGGCCCCTATAGTAGTCAAATTAGTGACCACTTAAGGGGTTAAAAATTAGTGGTAACTGTAGTAGTCAAATTAGTAGCCTCTCAAGGGGTTTAAAGTTAGTGGCCACTATAGAGGTCTAAGCGCTACTACTAGACCACTATAAATTTTAGTGGCGACTTTAGGGGTCAATGAATCATCATAACTGGTCCAATCTGTTTGTTTCAAACTTATCAGAGTTATTGGAAGGAATACTGGATAAAAAACTACTGAAGTGAGCACTAAATAGAGAACCTCTATAGTGGCCACTAAACGGAGAATAGTAGCCACTTTAGTGTCTTCTCCAAGTAGTCATTGGCGAGCCTCTACAGTGGCCGCTAAAAATTTTCCCAGGCCATCTCAAAACTAATTTTAAGACCGCGGCGAAGACCTTCGATATTGGAATCCTGAATTTGGAGACAATTTTCGCCCACGAAGAGCGCGAACTTATTGTTTCTTGAAATATTGTCAAATCTATGTGCAAAATAAACTTTCTTCAAAGATCCAGAAACTTTATTCTCTCTCGCGAAAGAAAACATCGAAAGTGCCCATGTCGAAGATCGGCGCCACGGGACCTCGAACGACGGCTTCTGGGGGTACATCGATTTCTGCGACACAGGTTATTTCCCGAACCTGAAATTCTTGTTTTGAAGTAGTAAAATCCGGAGAATCCTACACATTCCGTGAACACCAGGAGATAGGGTTCGATGGGGAAGAACTCAAACTCGAAACCCTGTAAAAATCTGATGATTAATAATCAAATGAAGCGATTTATCGATAAGGGAAGTGCAATAGGGTTCATGTGGAGAATTGTAAAAAAACTGGGCAATTTAAAAAATCCCTGATTTCAAGAAAACCTTTTTTAAATGGCTTAATTCTTCTGGTTAGGTAATGTCGATTCTAAGCAAGATATATACCGATATTTCGAATCTGCCCTTCCTGTCCGTGGAAGTTCTGTTCAGACGATCGTCCAAGTCAAACCCTTGAAATCTCCTGGTCGCATTTGAAATGGTTCGAAAAATGTACCGTAATCGCGCTCGTAAAGGTTCACCTTATGATTTGCTAATGGTTCACCTCTCCACGTCATCTGTCCTCGAATCGCTACCGTTTGTTCTCGAAACCCGGAAGTGATTTGTATCATCATCAATATAAAATATATTCGCATTTTTTGTCTGAAAAAAGACCAAAAAAAATGAGGCGTGGCCAAATAATCTGGAATTGAGGAGAGTAGCGAAAAATGGAAAAAAAATTGACTTAAAAAAGAAAACTAATGAGATTCTTGAGGTGATAGTAAAAAAAAAAGGTCCTGAACTTTTCCCCAAAAATTAAAAGAAGAAAAAACTATCTAAAAAAATCAACCTTCCGAACAGCACTCATAAAGACAAAGAATATGTTCCTTCGAATATTTTGTTGTTTCAATTCTCAATTAGTCATCATTTTTTGTTTCTTCAATGAAAACTGCGTCATTCCATCTTTCTGCTCCGATTTCAGTCACGAAAATCCGAAAAGTACTGGGAAAATGTTTAGTGGCCACTATAGAGGACAGACTTGAAGAGGACACTAAAGTGGCCAAAATTTTCCGTTTAAGTGCACACTATAGAGGTTTTCTATTTAGTGGCCACTTTAGTAGTTTTTCATCCAGTATTCCTTCCAGTAACTCTGATAATTTAAAAAAAAAACAGGTTGGACCAGTTATGTTGATATATTGACCCTTAAAGTGGCCACTAAAACTTTTTTTTTCGTCTAGTAGTATCACTTAGACCTCTATAGTGGCAACTAACTGTAACCCCTTAAGTGGCCACTACTACAGCGGCCACCAAAATTTAAAACCCTATAGTGGCCATGAAAAATTTTCCCAGAAGGACAAAAACTTTAACAAAGAAAGGAACAATAATTAAAACGACGTGAAAATTCAAAAAAAACGTGGAAAAATAAAATTTTAATACTATTTCCTGACCAAAGTCCCCGATTTTTTGATCTGGTCCTTTGGAATAAAACTTTGACCAAAGAGGTGATTATTTTTTCGGACGCAAATGATTTTTATCAAGGTATTGATAAACTGAGAATTTTCGAAGCTTCACTTAATAGGTAAAATTTAATTTTCTTTCTGGCTTGGTAGGAAAATCTTTATTCATTATTTTTAAACAGTTTCGGTCATTTTCACCATCCGGCGGGCCCAGAATTGGTTTTTCTTCGCGCATCGACGGCCGCCGTCCAAGAGCCGTCGTCGTTTCGAGTTATCACGTGCGAAACTCCCAATGGCTCTTCCTGAAACTCAATTATTGATTATTTTTCACTGTGGTCCGTTCAGATTTTGCGTTTCAAGTACAACGCTGTTATTCGAAAATGCTCTCGTTCTCTGATGGTTTATCGAGACATCAGGGGCGGAGCTTGACGCTATGACATTCAAAATAGGAACAGACTGAAAATAAATTACCGTCAAATCAATCTTCTGCTTGTACTGCTCCTCGAGCGTCTCAATGATACTCTGAAAATACGGAAATACATTATCATTTTTCATTAATGTCCCATTCTAGTTTTGATATAACAAAAAAATAACCTTGAGAAATCCTCTCTCAATTTCCGTGTCATACGGCGACAGTTGATTGTGAACCCGCGCCGCACTGACTGAAAAGCAAGAAAAATTATACGTCCTCAACGTTGATATATGGGGACGTTGCAACGTCCCCATATTTTTTTTCGTAAAATGTGATGTGTCGTGTGCATGCACCTCGGCGCTCTCGCCGCGTTCAAAGTATTTTACGCGGAATTATAAATTTTATCTCAATTTCTGAAAAACAGTTTAATTTTTCACTCTATGATGGCCATTTTGAACTTTGCATTGTCAACTGAAAAGGGTTTTTCGAGATTGTGTCTCAAAATTTCTAAATCTCCCGAGACCAAAACTTTTTTCGAGACGATTTTGAGACAAAAAGGTCGATTTTTGGGGTCGATATTGCGATTTTTGAGCTCTTTACTCGGAATTTATTACGCTATCTCGAAAAAATCGTGAAAATTTCGTCTCTATTTGAAGGAAGGACATCTCTATGAACCCTGGTCAGAAAATAAATCGCAAATTTTGTCGAAAAAAAAGAGTCCATGTAGTTAGGGACCGCAAGCTATTTTTTCAAAACGGTCCAAAAAAAATGTTTTTCACACTATTCGATAGAGGAGCTTGTCAATTTTCATAATCCGTTCAGTTTTTGAAAAAAAAAGTCCACTAAGAAAAAAGCTATGGCCAAAAAAGTAGAGCGGGCGGCGTTCAACTGGAGGCAAAATCTCACGGTTACCCGCTGCCGCACGGTCTCTTTTTAATTCATTTTGCGCATTTCTGAACCGTTTTCGAATCGGTTTTCTGTTCTGAGAGGCTGTCACAACTGATCTTAATGTTTTGGTATGAATACTTCGTGAAATCCTCACAAAAATTTTCGATAAAATAACAAAAAACTACCTAGAAATAAGGCCAAAGGGAATGTTTAGCTTCTTTTTTTCTAATCAGAAAAAAATTATCATAATTTGATTCGGAAAAAAAGAAAAAAAATTAAGAAGATATTGTTTCGAAATAAAACAGGCTCCTGGAACAATGAAAAAAATGATGATAACCCATCCAAATAAAAAAACATGGGCAGACCTTTTTTTACAAGCTTCAAGTTTATTTTTTTGTAAATGCCTTTTTCTCTGGAATTAAAACTAATTTTTTTGTATCTTTTTATACCATTTTTTTCAAGTTAACGACTTTTTCTAGGACCAATTTTGAATGCCCATATGGGCCGAATAGTTCCTTAAAAAAATTCCGAGTTTGAAAAATCCAAATGAATATACCTCAAAACGTCATTGACATAGCTTAGTCATCATTTAGAAACATGATTAAGTTCTTTTTGAATTTTTCAAAAAGTCTCTCCAAATTATCAACTTTGGTGAGTTTCAAAGGAAAGTTCCAAACCTTTGACCATTTTTTATATCAAAAATACTTTCATCGAAAAAAAAACAAAAAAATATGATATTTACCAATTTCAGCCGCGTTCTGATAAAGCAACGCTCCGCGGGTGATCGTTTGAGCCACTGCGCTGATAATTTTCGAGCCTCCCGAGGCTCCAGTCACCATTTTGACCTTAAAACGCAATATTGCGACAAAATTCTTTCGAGGTCAACTTCTCCAGAATCCGGGTGAAAAATAATTGTGGGACTCATACTGCTCATCGGCCGCCGTCCAGGTTTTATATAGTTGGCCTCAATTTTCATTAATTTGTTAGTATAATTTATGGAAAAGAGCCGAAATATGGATGTGAGAGAGCAGCGCCGGTCTGAAGAGAGGCGAAAGAAGCAGAGAGCCTCTTATTCTCTGGTCTCTCTTCAGGGCGCCGTTGATCTCTCGCTTCCGTCTCAACAGTTCTCTATGGCTCACTCCCCAAGTTTTCGACTGTCTGCGTCTCTCTGTTCCCTCACCGGCGAGGTCAGAGGAACATAAAAATAGCATGTCTACATGAGAGGGCGCAGAGAAGTCTCTTTCAAGTCAGTATATTCACTTCTGTTGGCTGGAATCCCCAATGATTCGTAAGGCCAGGAGTGGAGAAATCGTCCATCTGGTTGTTCCAAATGAAGCCCAGCGGCGATAGAATTTTCGATCCAAACCTTAGAAAAAAATTTATATATTTCCTGGAACACCCACGCCATGTTTATGGTGGAAGTTGTGGCGACGGCATCGCCGTCATCATCGACCACACTGATGTGAGATGTTCCAAAGTCGTTAGGAACAGGACCTTCGGATTTTTGAAAGTATTTATTTTTTATTCGAGGGTGATACCAGAAGCTGCATAATAACTGCTTTCCTGGGAGACGTCTTGAACTTTTTTCCGAAGTTGCTTCGCAAAGGTTCTGAAGAAAAGGATATTAAGTAGAGTATCTTTCCCGTTATCTTGTCAGAATCGGAAAATCCTAACATGTCCTACAATTCAAACCATATCAAAAATCACCTCAACGTCAAGTTTCTGGCCAACTGAAGAGAATAGTCACTGAATCGAGCGTCTCCGAGCTGTCCGCGGAGTCCGAAAGCAATTTTTTGAGCTTCGATCAACTGATGGTAGAACTCGGCGTCGTTGAAGATTTGCTTGCCGATGTACAATTCTGAAGAATCGGGATAGTTTAGAAGAGCTTCTGACAAGGAAGGTCATTCACTGGGAATTATACTTTTTCGAAAACCCTTCTGTTTTTTTTTCCTCTTAAGGAAAGAACTTCGACTTTCCAGCTTGGAATTTCCAGAAAACTGGCCAGAAAAAACCTTTATGTATCCCGAAAAGTTCCTGAGAGCCCCAACCTTCAAAACTCCCCAGTTTTCAAGGAACAAGACCTCAAAGGCTCAAAAAGGCTTATTTGGACGGGTTTTGAGGATTGACTCTGGCTTGTACAATTCTGGGGAACCGGGATGGTTTTGAAGAGCTTTTGACAAGGAAGGTCACTGGGAATTTTTCAAAAATCGGCCACAATACTCATTTATGTATCAGAACGAGGTCCTGAAGAGTTAAGCATGCTAAACTTCCTAGTTTTCGAGAAATAAGGCCTCAAAGCCTCAAAAAGGCTTATTTGGACGGACTTTGAGATTTTCTCCAACTTTAAGGTGTCGGAAACTTGAAAACTGTACAGTTTGAGACTTACAGAATCCGTTTTTGGTACATAAACTTCTACCAAATTTTCAGAAAATTCACAACCTCAAAGGGAAATGACCTTCCTTGTGAGGATTTGGGATAGCTTAGAGGACTTTCCAAAAAGGAAGATCTCACTTTGCTTTTGGGAATTTCTTGATTTTAAAAGTTTCAGCTCAACTGTTTTTCAAGGAAAATGAGCTGAAACCCTTGGTTTTCATGGTTTTCTTCGACTCCAAGGCGGCACTTCCCAAAATAGGATTTTCAGGAACTTAATTTAAAACATCGATAGTGGTTTGAGAGAAGTATTCCGGAGTGTAAAGTCTTCCTTTTGGGAGCCCCACCTTCAATAATTTTCGGCACGAGTTGAGTAATGGCCCAGGAGGAGGGCGGTGGAGGGCCACACATTTTCAAGCCTCCAATTTCCGAGTAAAGTGTTTCTGAAGCTCTCAAAGTCATTATATGAATGAAAAAGTGTAAAATAACCGGTCACATCACTTTGATAATTTGCAAGGTCGTCAGCAGTGATTATTCCGCCGTTCATTTCCATCTCCATGACCAATTCTTTGGCGAACTCCCCTACAAGTTTTTGGAGATTATTGAGATTCTAAAACTGGAAAGAACATATCACTCATTGGAAAAAATGTTTGCGATTCCTGAAAATTTAGCCTCAAAATTAAAATTATGATACCAAAGAAATGCTTGAAAAAATTGAAAAATTGGATATTTTTCTATCACAATTTCTCGTGTGCATTCTGAATCAAAGTATGATTTTTGAAGATAGAAATTGAATTTTTTCGATTTTTCGCTGATCAGTCTTTTGCATGTGAAATTTCAAAAATTTCAATTTTTGAGACACTTAGGAACTCCAGAGTGACCCCTATAGGGGCAACTTTAGGGGTCCTTGGAGGGACCCATCTTGGGAACACTTCAGAAACCCCTATGCAATAAAGCTTGCAAAAGTGGTCCCAATGGGGTTTTTTTGTTAGTGGCCCCTATAGGGAAGGTGCGGATCGATGTTTTTTTATGAAATCTACAACGAAATAAATAGGCGTTTTTTTGAATAAAATTGAAAGACCCCTATAGAGGCCACTTTTTCAACCTTTAGAGGGACTGATCTTCCCCCGAACCCCTATAGGGATGACTCTAAAATTCCTAAAAATGAAAAATCCTTGTAAACCTTTATAAAACAGTTCCACGGGGTTCTCCGCATCGGCGATCGTTTCCAAAGTCTTGGCCAGGGCCTTGTTCACGATAATATCCCCCGTTTTGTAGTAGTCACCGGTCAGAGGGTTGGTGAACAGTTTCCTGGACACATTTTTCAGCTGATTGGTTCATTTTTTGTTCATTTTCAGCCGACTTTATGGGTCCTACAGCGGGATTTTCGTCGAGATTTGCGATTCGGTCGAAATAATCGGCTGCGGCTTGGGTACAGGGATATCCTCGGGCAAGGACGGCTGACGGTTGGACAAGCCTCGACCACGGAAGCACCTCAAAAAAAATCTGGTGTGTTCACTTTTCTGCTATGAACTCTAGGGCTTTACCTCATTCGGAAGGTAAAATTTACACAAAGATAAAAATGGTACGTTATGATAACGTAGCTATAGCTGATTCACGGCCAGCTTAATTTTGAAGGAGCGAGTGTCGAAATTATTCATGTAACATTAAGAGGATGAAATTATGTGATTAAAATAAGACGCTAAGGGGGCGTGTCCTGTCTGCGCTCTCTACGAGCCAGACACTGTCTCGTGCATCATCGTGTCAAGACCCTTTTTTCAATGGCCCGAGCCAGCCGTGGATTAGCTATACTGATGTAAACAGCATATATTCGGATTTAGGAAATCGAAAAGGGCTACAGGTTGAACATTTTCAGCAAGACGCTCTAAAAATCGACAGAATCGGCAGAGCTGTTTTTCGATTGACGGCCTTTGGAAGGTTCTCAGAAGTTTCTTGTGAGGTGAAAAAAATTTTAAAAATTCGGACAGCCTCTAGAATACTTCCGGCAAGCTTCCAGAAGGCTTCAGGTAAGCAGGGGGCGTTGGGAAGCTATATGGAAGGCGTTTGGTCGAAACCTTCCAAACGCCTTTTAAGGGACCGAAAGCAGAACTTCCGAACTTTTCCCCAAGTTTAATTTCTCTCAAATTTGCAGTGCTTTGGGTTATTGAAAGCCTGACCTATGGAGGAATATTTCTTGAGAATTTACTCATAAAATTCTCATCAAACTTACACCGGACCCATAACGAGTATAAGCCGTCCAAAGACCGTGCAATTCCCCAGGTACGCCAGCGGCAAGATGTCCTTAGAAAATATTTGTACAGATTTTCAAAAAGGGCCGATTGATTTGAAGAAGAGGATGATCGTAAAAAGTGATCTAATGAGCTTTTTTTTCATATCAAACTTCCAAATGATCACTACAGGACTTCAAAAATTGCTCCATTTCCTTCTACAAGCTATCAAAAATCAAAAAATCACGTCTCGATCGTTTTTAGCATAGCGACTACAATTCTTCAAGGACTCTCTGATTAATTAATGAAAAAATAACCAAGTTGAGCTGAAGCCTTGTCCGCCACGAACATGTTCTGTGTTGCGGCGGCGGGGGCCGTCTCTCGAGAATTTATAAAAACACACTTTTTCTGTTCCCTGAAGACTTGAAAAGATGGAACTTTTCATTCAAATGATAAACTTCCGGTAGAGAACGAAGAAACCGCCTCCACCGATGCCAGTGGCGTAGGGATTGACCACGCCATTGCAGAAAACGGCCGAAATGGCGGCTTCCACCGCATTTCCACCTTCCATTATCACGTTTCTGCGAAAAAAGATCATGAAATGTGAAACCTCATTTCGCGCTTCTGCAAGCCGTTAGAAAAGGTAGATGTTCTCGTATACTTTAAGAGCGAAACATCTATAGCGAGAATCAAAAAATGACCAGCACCTGGCAATTTCACTACACAACTCGCTGTCGCTCGCGACAGCCGCCTTGTCGAAGCGCCGAGCAGTCGTCTGCAAGGTGACGTGGAGGCCATCTGAAGCCGCCGACGACGCCCAGTCGATCGTCGTCGCTGCGATCGCCCAGACGAAGAAGACGACTGTGACGGCGGAGAGGACCAGAATCCCGATATGGTACTTTCTGAATGGGTTGCTTCAATAAAAAGGCATAATTCACCAATATGATGAGTTCAAAAAGACCTAATAGAAAGGTTGATTAGCTTTTATAGTTTCGATTCTCTGGAAAATTTTTCAAGCTATTATTGATGTATAGCTGATTCACGTCTGGGTTGAACCATCGAAAAATGGGTCCCGACACGAAAAGAAAAGAGACACTGTCTGGCTGATGGAGATCGCAGACAGGCCACGCCTTTTAGCGTCCTAGCCGTGAATCTGCTAAACTGAAAATGTGGCACAAGCCAAAAAAAAAACCGCGATTTTCCCGCCCTGCTATCATTCCGATGACAACCAATTCAATCCACAAAAACAAAAAAAACTCGGAAAAAAAATAAGCTCGAACAGTATCGTTCAAAAAAAGTTGGATACCACGTATCAAGACCATTCTTCCGAATTGATAAGGACTTTTTGAAAATTCAAAAAAAAAAATTCACCGTAGTCGCCGTTCAATAAACTTATCGGCCGTGTCAGGATCATCAGAAACTGCCGGAGCTACACGCATTTTACAACTGATTTCCTCACCAAAAAGAGAGAGAAAGACAAAAAGAACTTTCCAGTCAACGGTTTTATGCAAATTCGACGTCCGGTGCATTGAAAAGCAAAAAGAAGACACCAAATATCATGTTCTACTGGTTTGGGCGTTTATTGTGAACCTGGATCGGGGTACTTGCAAAAGTGAAGAAGCCTGCCAACATCAAAAACGAGTGGAAGACGATCAAGGCAGGGTTTTTAAGTGTGTTGGTCTTGAAAATTTTTTTCCAAGAAAAAAAGTTTTGGAAATTTTTTCGCCTATATGCTGGGTAATGATCTCTCTTTTTTAGTGAATTTTCGTGAAAATCATCCATTTCCTTCGCAGTGCCTCCATCTTCGTGAAAATACCACTGAGAAACCAAAAATCTATTTGGAGCTCACAAAATCAAAAAAAAAACCTCAGTTTTTCTTGTTGGAAGAGAATTCAAGTTCCCATGAGATGTTCAAATCGAAAGATTGGATATTAATTCGCCTGGAAAACTGTCCTCATGGAAACTTTCGAACTTTCTTCTCCAAAACATTCTCGAGGCGGAATCAGAAGGCGGAATGGCGTTTCGTCTTCTTCTCCTCTTCTTCTCTTTACTTCCAACTGCGTCGGCTGTGTAAGAAATACTTTTTATTTTCTGTGGTTGTTAGTTACAATATTAGTTTCAAAAGTAAATTCGAAACGGAAAATCTTCTATAAACCATTCCGTGCCAGCTTTTGTTTCCCTCTGAGCTACAGAATCATCCTGTTCGAAGCGCGCGGCCTATTTCTGGGCATGCGCCTTCATTGGGCCTGAAATATCCGTTATATTAAAGGCGCATACACAGGCAGAGGTCGCGCGTATTGATGGGAAAAGTTCGGTGGTCTGAGGAAAACGAAAATCGTGACAAGCTGGCGCGTAGAACGGTTCCTCGAACATGTTAGATTTGAAAAAGAAAACGTTGAAGATGCAAAAGCTGTACCCTGCCTCCCTTCGTTCCTGAACCAGAAGAAATTACTGGAATGTACCTTTATGCGCCTAAAACCAGGTAGATTCTCAATCTACGCATAACACAACAAATAGAGGTCATACAGGACCTCGACAAGTGCAGACGGATGCGAAACATCAGAAATTTCCTGCGAGTTGCTTTCTTACAATGTTCAGCAGCCAATTCTTTACGTGACAGCCTTCTTTATGTTGAAAACTCTAATGAGAAAGATTTGAGGTGAGAATGGGTGAAGTCTTAAGCCCCTTTTCTCCGCTTGTTTCCATCAACATGATGTGTCAAGATGGCACCGCTACTTACTCGTTGGAAGGAACTTCATACGTTTTCGACAGCTTTATGTGCGCCGACATAAGTCTGTCAGTTATTGCACTTCTCACAAGGAGAGTTCTAATTGGGCAGATTTCAAGAAGAAAATTATTCATCTTTGCCCTTGGAATAATGGGGCTTCAAAAGCACCAAAAATCATTGAAAATCTCTTCAAAACAGTATCAGTTTTTGAACGTCGAACCGCCACTTAAGCTCCGCCCCTAATGGCTCAATTAACCAATCAGAGAGAGTGTTCAAACACGTAGTTCAATTATGAAAAGACTATCCAACCTTTGAGGCGTCACAACCCGACTGGGAATTTTGTTTTTGAGAAAAGATTCAAATCCCAAAATGTACACCAGTATAGGTTGTCCTTTTGAATTTCCCTTGGCCGTATCGCTCAGCTTCAAGTTGAAAACATATATTCAGATGTCCTGATTGCACTCTTCCAAGTTTCCGTCAAGAAAACGACGGAGTTGTGGGAATGTATCAGTACCCTGCTAGAATTGAGTTATCAAACATCGATAATCGATGATTTAAGATAAAATATTCAGTGTTGTTTCGGAAAACGGATGCAGCAGTTTACAACTCAATTGCGACAAGTTGGATCCCACGATCTATTATCAAAATCCCGTTCTCCTTGTTATTTTTTGGTGAACTTTTGTTTGAAAGTGTTTAGAGATTTAAGGCTCGAACAAATTCGACGATTTCAACATACACTTTGGAACTCCCGCTCAAACTGAGCTGTCAAAGTGGAAGTCCTGCTGCTGTTTATTCTTACGAAAACAAATCCTACGTTTTCAATACTGCCACTTGCGCATCTTCGAGAATTGCTGATTCGTAGGTTTTTGGGCACCTTTTTGTGAAACTCAGTTCCAAATGAAAGCCAAAAACTAATCGCCGAAGTTTGATCAAAAACTGCTTCCGAGATATAGTCAATGTTTCCCGACTTAAAAGGCGAGGGAGGTGGGGCAAGGGACGCGTAGCGTGTGCGTACGCGGTTCGTGGCACGAGTTCAATTCAATAGTCAGCGACCATTTGGAGAGCTCATTTATTGCTCTTTTCGTTTCTTTTCAAATTATTTATCGATTTTTTCATGTGGGCATTAAAAAATATATAGCTGATTCACGGCTGGCTTGATCCATCGAAAAAACGGGTCCTGACACGATAATGAACGAGACAGCACTCGGCGCGTGGAGAGCGCAGACAGGACACGCCCCCTTATCGTCCCAAGCTGGCCGTGAATCAGCTATAGTAGAACCTATAAAAAAAGGAGCGGTGACCGAGCATTTAAAATAGTCGGTGCGCTTTAAAATTGAACTCATGCTAAGAACTGCGTACGCACACGCTACGCGTCATGCGCTCTGCCGCGCCTCCTTCGCCTTTCAAGTCGGGAAACATTGACTATAACACATCCATTTTTTTTTCAAGATGCCAAGGTTGTCCTATCCCACAGTTCGTCGCCAATCCTGAACCCAGTTCTGACTATTATCAATACCAACCGACTTACGGGTAATTTGAAATCCGACAGAATTTATAGGTAAACTCAATTTGACAGCACCGCGACAAACGAAAACGGATGCGTGACTACGGTAACTTGTGATAAGCTCAATCCAAACGGCTATCAACAAGATCCTAGACTTCTTGTACTCTTTTTTAAAATTTAGCCAAACATCTTATCGACTAACTTTTAGTTGAGAGTCCCTGGTGCCCTGATAACCTGGCAATGGGGAAGCAATACCACATTGACCTGTCGAGACGGCAATTCTACCCTTGAAAGTGGAGATACTGCGATCGATTTCAAAACTCTCGTGTGCATTGTGGCCAAAAAGACGTCAGTTCCAATTTTCAAACGATTAAATAAGTTATTTTTCAAGGTGCCAAGTTTGCCCTCGACCATCTTCAGCTCCCAATCCTGAACCACATCCTGCTTTTCTTCAATACGAACCAACCTACGGGTAACTCAAAATTCAGCCAACATCATTGGAAAGCCTAAAAAAACAGTACCCCGACAAGTGAAAACGGATGCGTAATTGCGGTAACCTGCGACAAGCCCGACCCCACCAGATATGAACAGAATCCTAGACTTCTTGTGATATACTCAAGTGAACTAAGCAATCTAATCGAGAGACTTTTAGTTGAGAGTCCCCGGTAACCTCATCACCTGGGAATGGGGAAGTCCCACATTGACCTGCCAGGACGGCAACTCTACTCTTGAAGGTGCACCTTACCCAATTCAGTTTGATACTCTCGTGTGCATTGTGGCACCTAAGTGAGTTTTTTTTTCTTCAAAATCACACAAAGTCAAGTTATTTTTCAAGGTGCCAAGTTTGCCCTCGACCATCTTCAGCTCCCAATCCGGAACCACATCCTGCTTTTCTTCAATACGAACCAACCTACGGGTAACTCAAAATTCAGCCAACATTATTGGAAAACCTAAAAAAACAGTACCCCGACAAGTGAAAACGGATGCGTAATTGCGGTAACCTGCGACAAGCTCGACCCCACCAGATATGAACAGAATCCTAGACTTCTTGTGATACACTCAAGTGAACTAAGCAATCTAATCGAGAGGCTTTCAGTTGAGAGTCCCCGGTAACCTGATCACCTGGGAATGGGGAAGTCCCAAATTGACCTGCCAGGACGGCAACTCTACTCTTGAAGGTGCACCTTACCCAATTCAGTTTGATACTCTCGTGTGCATTGTGGCACCTAAGTGAGTTTTTTTTTCAAAATCACACAAATTCAAACCTTCCCGCCTTGAAAGCTGAAATGGGGTAGATTGGCAAGGGTGAAGTGTGCGACGCGGCTTTGGCGGGGAACTCGAGGTCGAACACGAGCTTTTGAATAAATTGTAGTTTTTTAGAATTTGGAAAAGGGTGAGCTAAAGTGATTAAGGTATAAAAATAATTTGAAAAGTTTCTTTCTTTATGACTCCTTTTGATCTCAAGTTCCCGCCATTCGCATACCAAAAGCTTCACCTATGCCAACCTACCCATCTCTACTTTCAAGTCGAGAAAAATTGACCAAATTGACAAAAAACATTTGAAAGGCTTCGTTCTTGTGAAAATAAAAAGTGAAAAGCTGATGAAGTTTTTTTTTTGATGTAAATTAGAGTCAAAGTTACTAAAACTCATCGTCATGATTAACTGTGATTGAAGGTGCTTTGATTGCTCTCTACCACCACCTTTCGTTCTCAATCCTGAAGTTGCTGAGTATTTTCATCAGTACCCACCAACCTACAGGTATTTTTCCAAATCGTAAGGCATAATAAACTCTCCCTCATACAGCCCCTCAGAAGATTCGAGATGGTGCCCTGCATTTACAGCTTCTTGCGAGAAGCTCGACCCCGTAGGATATGGACAAGACCCTGCTTTTCTCGTTACTACTTTTCGAAACTATGATTCTAATCGACAAGATTTAAGATAACTTCTGCTGATGGAGTATATAGTCTCCAGGAATGGGAAAACGCCAAATTGACCTGTCTAGACAATATTTCTTACGTTGAGAATGGAAACACTTCAATCGCCATCAAAAATGTCGTTTGCACTGTTGGGACGTTGTCGGAGTTCGTTTTTCTTTGTTTCAGTTTTTTTTTCTCCTTAAAGTCCTTGGGTGATTAATCTGAACTTTTTGGGACAGAACACTTTTGTAGAATATTTGATAATGACCACAAAAATAGAAGCAATTTTTCCATATTTCTTTGGTTCAACTTTTTTATTTGTGCCAGGTATATAGTTTTCTTGAGTTATCTTTTATAAATGGAAATCGAATGTTTTTACAGTTTTCAAATCAAATATCGTCTGAAAGTCGTACTATAATCAAGTTTTCCCGACTTGAAAGAAGAGGAAGACGGAAAGGAGGCGGGAAGCGTATGCGGTTCTTGGCATGAGTGCATGTGTGTATGTAGAACATATAGAAAAAGAGCGGTGACCAAGCTTTTTAAATATTCGGTGGCGATTGAATTGAAAAAAGGCGTACGCAGACGCTACGCGTCTCGCCTCCTTCGCCTTTCAAGTCGGGTAGGAATGACTTTACTATAATTTTGCTCAGTTGTTCGTCGTGTGCTCTACCGGAATTCCATATATACCAAGATTTAGTGACTTCTACAATATATTATTATCCACCAATGATCAGGTTCCTTCGAAGATTAAAAACTTTTTTCAAAAAATCTTTCAGAGCTTCTTGCGAGCGCGGATGCGAGAAGATTGAAATATTCTGCGAGCCACAAGACCCTAACGCTTTCCAAATTGATAGCACCTTGCTTTTCGTAAATTTTGATATTTTTTTTCTGTTCAACGCCTGAAGATTCAGGTAAGAAATGCCAATCTGACGGGATTTCCATTGGCTTTAAACGCATCCAACTCAAGCATCTTTAACGTAAATTGTGCCGGCGGTATACCAACGTTGGATCACCAAGGCGGGACCACCTTTTTAGAAAAAGTGGCATGTGCAGTAGCACCATTGTGAGTTAGAGAGAGGTTTACAAAGAGTATAGTGTGTGTGCCACGACTTAAAATTTCACCGAACGACATTCCGCTGTTCCTCTGCGAGCATTCGCGAAGCGTCTTTCGAATCTAGGTCACGCTTTCAATTGATTGTTATTGCTGTGGGAGCACATGAAAGTAGAGTACCTTGATGAGAATTAAAAGTGCGACCAAGGTTCGCAAAGGCGCGCAGCGGCACAGGGGAATGTCGTTTGGTGAAACTCCAAATTGTGGTATACAGGCTATACAGAAATCACTAAAAATTTCGCGGTAGATAAAACTCCCCCATAGAGATCACTTGAGCTTTAAAGGCCAAGGAATAAATTCTAAACACCTATAGAGACCACCTAAATTTTCCCCTTATATGAACTATTTTTTCGTCCCAGAAGAAGGCTAATTTTCCCCCTGACACACAGTGTTTCAAAACGGGCGAGTGCAGGCGAAAACAATGGTCGTCTCAATGGAGCGAAAACGCGAGTTCCTTCTAACGCAACGCGGTGCGGCGCGTGTCAACCTCTCAAAATTTCATTCAATTTAAATATAGTTTTTTTTTCTTTTTCTCGTTTTAGGATTGCGAGGGCCCAGGTGAATAGCAAATGTTTTGTTAGCCGCAAGGGGCAAGCCCCAGGTAGATGACCATTCAAAAATAGATTTTATACTATGTTGGAGAGATTCTGGGTTAGAACCGTAAATTTTGATATCATTAAAACTTCACTTCAACTTATCTACTCATCGGGGCGGAGCGCCCCTGGGCAACTGCTCAAAACAGCGGGGCGCCCCGGGTCGCCCCGTCAGCAGCACTGGCCTTCAACACGTCTAAAAGTTACACGGAAGAGCCAATGACCCTTTTGGTGTAACAAAAACTTACCCGTCATCCGAGTTTAATAGGAAAAAAAATTTCCCAACCCCAATTCCATCCTACTCCGGATATTTTTTTTTGAATTTTCAGGAATCCATAAAGAATTTGAGCAAAAATTTTTTGAGAAAAGTTCTCTAATGATGGGAAGTCTGTCACAACTTCAGAAAATTTCCATAAATTTAGTCCATGAAAAAAAAAGCGATTTTAGAAAGAAATGGCCATTTTACTCATGCAATTTTATTGTTCTCATCAAAATTCGTGAAAAAAATAATGGCAAAAAAAAGTTAGCGGCAAAAGGATTTGAATTTTCATCATAGGCTCCGCAAGCTAACACGCTAACCACTGTACCACGCTCCTAACTGCCATGCGGTGGTTGGTGGCGCGGCCACATTCCTTCCAAACGGCGTCACATGGCTGAGGATAAAAACATTGAAAGAACATATCTCAAAAACAAAAAGTTTGCGCAGATAGCGACTATAAGGGATCGATTCCCAGTCCATCAAAGATTGTTTAAGCAAGTTTATAAAAAATTCTGAACTCTACGCTAAAATGACCTCTCCTATAGAGATGACTCTGGATCTACTACGTGCACTACCTGCGATTTACCGTTTTCACCGCCATCAACATCTGAGGAGAAAGAATACTACTACGCTCTCACGAAAAAGTGCGTTTCAGTAGTATTTTTCCTTCTACCTTACTTAGGATTCTTATTATTATAAAATTTCAGTATAACAGAAAGTGATTGTTCTACATATCATTACTGCGCAGCGTTGGATGAGACTATTTACAAACAACCGTCGACCTTAATGGTAAATATCCTTGACAACCGAAAAAAGTAAAAATGGAAGTGTTTTCAGATACTTATTGACGGCAGTTATAAGGAAACGTCGAATGTTATACTAAAGATTTGCAACAGTGGACTTATTTTTGTCTCCGACGGTCCTAAATTAGTTCAATCGGAAGGGGCAGTTTGTTTCGCGGAAAAGAAATGAAGCTCGATGTTTGCTATAATTCTTTAAATAAAACGTTCTCAAACTTTTTACACTAGCATCAAAAATGGTGTTCGAAATTTACGACAATGTCCTTATAAAATCGAAGAAAAAATCCGATCTAGAGTGGGGATCTTCAAATGGCTTTATTGTGTAAGAACTCTTCGAGAAATTAATCTAAGATCTTTCTGGCGCCGTTCAAGTTAAGAAAATAAGAGAAAGACATGCTTAATGAAAGTAAGGAGTGAATAGAGTGTAAAAAATACCAAAGCTGTTATGGATATTTGATTTTTAAAAGGAATTTTGAGTTCGAAGAACTTCTGAAATTTTAAATGGTGGAAAAAAGACTAACGTTCTTCACATTAAAATCAAGGATTCCATTTTTTCTGGATCTTCATTCTTATTGACTTCCTCCTTCCTCTAACGATCCAACGAAGGGAATATAGAACAATGTATCATCTCGAAATCCAAAGAAAACAAACTGGTTCGTGAGATCTTGTTGGGCGCTTTTTTTTGTAAACCTGCATCAGAGTTTTTGCAAAATTTAGTAGGAGACGCCTGCCAACATCAAAAACGAGTGGAAAACGATCATGGCAGATTTATTGAGAGTGATGATCTTGAAAATTTTTTTTTCCCATGAAAAATAACGTTTTGGAAAATTTTTTCGCTAACTCGCCAACACTTGAGCTTTTGCTGAGTAAAAAAAATCTTTATTTTTTGTGATTTCTCGGAAAAATCATCAATTTCCTCCGCAGAGCCGCCATCTTTGTGAAAATACCACTGAGAAACCAAAAATCTTTTTGGAGCTTACAAAACCAAAAAGAAAAAACCTCGTTTTTCTTGTTGGAAGAGAATTTAAGTTCCCATGAGATGTTCAAAAAGGAAGATTGGATATTAATTCGCCTGGAAAATTGTCCTCATGGAAACTTTCTTCTGCAAATCATTCTCGAGGCGGAATGGCGTTTCGACTTCTTCTCCTCTTCCTCTCTTTACTTCCAACTGCGTCTGCTTTGTAAGTAAAACTTTTTTTCATTTTCTTTAGGTATAATATTTCATGATTCCAATTTAAAATGTCTGGGCGCCATCTCGGTTTTTGTTGCCTTATGAGCTACAGAAACATTCTGCTCAAAGCGCGCGGCCTATATCTCAGTTATATTAAAGATGCATGCACAGACAGAGTTCGCGCGCATCGAAGAGAAAAGTTCTGTGGTCAGAGGAAAACGAAAATCGTGGCAAGCTGGCGCGTAAAACGGTTTCTCGATCATGATAGATACAAAAGGATGTCGTTGAAGATGCAAAAGCTGTACCCTGCCTCCCTTCGTTCCTGAACCGGAAGAAGTTATTGGAATGAACCTTTATGCACCTAAAATCAGGTTGGACTCAATCTACGCATAACACAACAAAAAGCGGTCATACAGGACCTCGACAAGTGCAGACGGATGCGAAACATCAGAAATTTCCTGCGAGTTGCTTCCTAACAATGTTCAGCAGCCAAATCTTTACGTGACAGCCTTCTCTATGTTGAAAACTCTAATGAGAAAGATTTTAGGTGAGAATGGGTGAAGGCTTGAGCGCCTTTCCTCCGCTTGTTTCCATCAACATGACGTGTCAAGATGGCGCCGCTACTTTCTCGTTGGGAGGAACTTCATACGTTTTCGACAGCTTTATGTGCGCCGACACGAGTCTGTCAGTTATCCCACTTTTCACAGGAAAAGTTGAATGGTCAGACTCCAAAGAGAAAAACATTTATCTTTCACCTTTCAGCCGAAATATGGGGCTCTAAAGAGTCTAAAGACAACATAACCATTGAAATTCTCTTCTAACACAGTATCAGTTTTGAACGTCAGACCTTTTTTCTATCCCTCTGACCAGGGAATGGTCTCAGCGCACAGTGGGACTTCCAAATAAGATCATGTTTTCCAGATGTAGTTTATTATGCTGATTCCAAATACGGTCTCAAAAGCTGTCATCGAGGTCTGTGAAAAAAGTTAAGGGCTCCCAAATTTCTGAAACTTCAGTGTCTACAAGCTTATTTTAGAGGGTGTGTAGATATTGTCCCTCCAGTTTCGAAAATTTTCACAAGAAAATTTCCGGTTATCTTTTAAGCTTCATAAGCCTAACAACACGGCGTTTTTGTTAGTGGAAGAACGACACTTTCCTGAGAAAAAGTGGGCGTGGCTCCGCTACAATTCATAGATACGCTGAGAAAAACAAAACAAAAATTTTTTTTCTCCCAAAAACTTCTTCGAGCCTTGCACCTTTCGCCATCGCCTTTCGCTCAGAAAAGTTGATTTGCGCAGTTTCTACGAAATGGAAGAGATAAAAATTCCCAACATAAATAACGTCTCGAAAAGAAATTTTTTTTCCAATTTTCATTTTTCTTTTTTGAAAACTTGCTCTCGACAAACTTTCTTACTGGCTGTGAACTTTCAAAGTTTCCTAGACTGCGAAAACTTTTAGTGGCTCCTATAGGGTTTTGACGCTTTAGTGGCCACTATATTAGTCAAACTAGTCGAAACTTCAGGGGTTGAAAATTAGTGGCCACTATAGAGGTCTGAGTGCTACTACTAGACAACAAACAATTTTAGTAGCCACTTTAGGGGTCCATGGATCATCATAATTGGTCCCATCAGTTTGTTTTAAAGTATCAGAGTTACTGGAAGGAATATTGGATGAAGAACTACTGAAGTGGCCGCTAAATAGAGAACCTCTTTAGTACCCGGTCGCATATAAATGACCGCCGATTACGATACACCTATTTACTTCGAATTGTTACCTGGTACCTACTATCGACCTCTTGATTGACCAGTAACTGTGAGCAGAGACCATTCCCTGATGAGCTACAGAATCATTCCGTTTGAAGCACACGGTCTATTTCTGGGCATGCGCTTTTTTTGGCCTAAAGTATACGTTATTATAAAGGCGCATGCACAGACAGAGGTTGCGCGCATCGAAGAGAAAAGTTCTGTAGTCAGAGAAAAAACAAAATCGTGACAAGCTGGCGCGTAAAACGGTTTCTCGAACATGTTAGATTTAAAAAAGGATGTCGTTGAAGATGCAAAAGCTGTACCCTGCCTCCCTTTGTTCCTGAACCGGAAGAAGTTATTGGAATGAACCTTTATGCACCTAAAATCAGGTTGGACTCAATCGACGCATAACACAACAAAAAGAGGTCATACAGGACCTCGACAAGTGCAGACGGATGCGAAACATCAGAAATTTCCTGCGAGTTGCTTTCTTACAATGTTCAGCAGCCAAATCTTTACGTGACGGCCTTCTTTATGTTAAAAACTCTAATGAGAACGATTTGAGGTGAGAATGGGTGATGTCTTAAGCCCCTTTCCTCCGCTTGTTTCCATCAACATGACGTGTCAAGATGGCGCCGCTACTTTCTTGTTGGTAGGAACTTCATACGTTTTCGACAGCTTTATGTGCGCCGACACGAGTCTGTCAGTCATTTTACTTCTCACAGTTCTGAATGATGAGACTTCAAGAAGAAAAGTATTCATATTTCACCATTTAGCCGAAATATGGGGCTCTAAAGACAATATAACAATCTGAAATTATTTTCTAAAATAGTATCAGTTTTTGAACGACTAACCGTCACTCAAGCTCCGCCTCTATTATCTAAATTAACCAATCAAAGAGCGTGCCATCCACAGAGCGTATTTGAATAATTTACGTTTCACAGTGTTCCAAAAGAGACAAGTGCATGCGAAAATATGGTCGTCAAAAATGACGAAAACGTGAGTTCTTTCGAGTTCTTTCGGGCGCGCGGTTTTTGTCACAGGAATTTTCATCAAAATGACAATTTTGAAAATAACTTAATGCGCACAAAATATTTTTTTTGTTCTTCTGTTTTAGAATCTTTGAATGGAAATCCTTAAGAGAAGCGCTTTGAGATTCTTCTCAATTTTTTTTCCGCAGAGTATTCGACGGATTGATTTTTGAAAATGTCCTTTCGGGTGATATTTTTTTTCACAAAGCTAATATTTTCCTGGTTTCTTTTCAAAATGTTAAATGGAGTTTCTTGAGGAAAGCGCCTCGAGTTTTTTTTTTCAATTTTTTCTTTTGAAGTTCGATTTGACGAACTTCGAAAACGACATTTGATGGTAGTAAGAAATTTAAGATCCGCGGATCTTCGTGAGCGTGAATTGTGCATACCAGGAATGTTCGAGACGAGGGTTTTTCATCTCGAGTCGAGATCGAGACGAGGAAGTTTTTGGAAAAAAAATGTCGAGACTTTGGCTTCCTTTTGCAGCGAGTCCGTTTGCGAAAAATCGTCTGTTTTTCGCTCTTTTTATATTAGTTTTTATTAAATGCTTACTACACATTCATATACGACTTGAATGATTTCCGGGAAGTGCTAAGTAGAGAGGACGTCATCCCTATGACGTCAGGGAGTAGCAATTCGCGATTTCGCGACACTTCGAGTTAAAATTCGAAGTATCTTTGACTGCGTGTCTGCGACAAAGACGCAGTATTTGACAGAAAATCAGTAAAAAATATCCTACAGTGTTCATTTGCGGTGAAAACTCGACAACCTTACAATAACAACCAAAGAGAAAAAAATGAATTCAAAAAAAAAAAATAGAAATTCGAAAAAGGCGAATGTTCCCGAGAATCGTTTTTTTAGATTGAATTTTTCAGAGATTCGAGCCCTCAACATTAGTGTATGCAAAATTCACGCTCACGAATATTAGCGGACCCAAAAACTTTTCCTAAAAAAAAAAAACTAAAAAAACTATTCTGTCTCTTTTTAAACTAAAAACTATTCTGTCTCTTTTTTCATTTAATAGATTTTTTATCATTTAATCTACATTAAAAACCTTCGAAAACTTGCGAGAAACTAGAAAAAACATCATTTAATTGTCTTTTCTGTTCACTAAATCCAGAAAACTTGGCTCTCCTCCCCGCGCCCCTATTGCAAGAAACCCTGCCGCTTTTGCAGTCGGCCACGCCTACTGACCAGAGCTGTCGCCTGTTTGGGAACACTGTGGTTTAAAATACGAACCGTCTGTCCGAACTTTGAAACATGACAGCTCGACTTGAAGTCGAAATAAATTTACTTTTTGCGAAAGGATTGAAATCCCTCAATGTAAACTAGTAGAGGTTTAATAATAATAGTTTATTCACTGCCATAAAAAAACATTAGGTAGTATAGAAAAAAATTATAAGTGATCAACATATGATGGAGAGGTTGTCTTCTTGAATTTCCATATTTCTTTGGTTCGAATTCTAAAAAAGAAAGTGAAAAGCTGGTGAAGTTTTTTCATCTCTAATTTAAAGTCGAAGGTACGGAAACTCATCATCGTTATTATTTTGTTATTGAAGGTGCTTCGATTGCTCTCTACCACCAGCCTTCGTCCCCGATCCCAATATTGATGACTTTTTTTATCAGTACCCAATAAACTACAGGTATACTTCGACATAGCAAGGCATAATAATTTCCCCTCATACAGTCCCTCAGAAGATTCAAGAGGATGCCCTGCATATACAGCTTATTGCAAGAAGCTCGACCCCGCATTATATGGACAGAAGCCTTCTATTGTCGTAACTACTTTCACAATTGAAACAATGAATCTAATCGACAAAATTCAAGTGGTTTGCTGGTGGCCAAGGGTTCGGCAACAATGCAGACAACGCCAAATTGACCTGCCTGAACAATATTTCGTATATTGAAATTGGAAACACAACAACCGAATTTAAACATGTCGGTTGCTCTACTAACAGGTTGTCAAAGTTCGTTTTTTTTTTTTTCAGTCATTTAGATTTTAAAAAAAGTACTTCTGTGACCAATCTGAGTTTCGGTGGACAGAAAATTTTCGTAGAACAGTTATTAATTACCACAAAAATAGGAGCAACGTCTTCCTACATTTTTAGTTCGAATTCTAAAAAATAGAAAGGGAAAAGCTGGTGAAGTTTTTTCAACTCTGATTTAAAGTCGAAGGTACGGAAACTCATCATCGTTATTATTTTGTTATTGAAGGTGCTTCGATTGCTCTCTACCACCAGCCTTCGTCCCCGATCCCAATATTGATGACTTTTTTTATCAGTACCCAATAAACTACAGGTATACTTCGACATAGCAAGGCTTAATAATTTCCCCTCATACAGTCCCTCAGAAGATTCAAGAGGATGCCCTGCATATACAGCTTATTGCAAGAAGCTCGACCCCGCATTATATGGACAGAAGCCTTCTATTGTCGTAACTACTTTCTCAATTGAAACTATGAATCTAATCGACGAAATTCAAGTGGTTTGCTGGTGGCCAAGGGTTCGGCAACAATGCAGACAACGCCAAATTGACCTGCCTGAACAATATTTCGTATATTGAAATTGGAAACACAACAACCGAATTTAAACATGTCGGTTGCTCTACTAACAGGTTGTCAAAGTTCGTTTTTTTCTTTTTCAGTTATTTAGATTTTTAAAAAAAGTACTTCTGTGACCAATCTGAGTTTCGGTGGACAGAAAAGTTTTTCGTAGAACAGTTAATAACTACCACAAAAAAATAGGAGCAACGTCTTCCTACATTTTTAGTTCGAATTCTAAAAAATAGAAAGGGAAAAGCTGGTGAAGTTTTTTCAACTCTGATTTAAAGTCGAAGGTACGGAAACTCATCATCGTTATTATTTTGTTATTGAAGGTGCTTCGATTGCTCTCTACCACCAGCCTTCGTCCCCGATCCCAATATTGATGACTTTTTTTATCAGTACCCAATAAACTACAGGTATACTTCGACATAGCAAGGCATAATAATTTCCTCTCATACAGTCCCTCAGAAGATTCAAGAGGATGCCCTGCATATACAGCTTATTGCAAGAAGCTCGACCCCGCATTATATGGACAGAAGCCTTCTATTGTCGTAACTACTTTCTCAATTGAAACTATGAATCTAATCGACGAAAATTCAAGTGGTTTGCTGGTGGCCAAGGGTTCGGCAACAATGCAGACAACGCCAAATTGACCTGCCTGAACAATATTTCGTATATTGAAATTGGAAACACAACAACCGAATTTAAACATGTCGGTTGCTCTACTAACAGGTTGTCAAAGTTCGTTTTTTTCTCAGTCATTTAGATTTTTTAAAAAAAGTACTTCTGTGACCAATCTGAGTTTCGGTGGACAGAAAATTTTCGTAGAACAGTTATTAATTACCACAAAAATAGGAGCAACGTCTTCCTACATTTTTAGTTCGAATTCTAAAAAATAGAAAGGGAAAAGCTGGTGAAGTTTTTTCAACTCTGATTTAAAGTCGAAGGTACGGAAACTCATCATCGTTATTATTTTGTTATTGAAGGTGCTTCGATTGCTCTCTACCACCAGCCTTCGTCCCCGATCCCAATATTGATGACTTTTTTTATCAGTACCCAATAAACTACAGGTATACTTCGACATAGCAAGGCATAATAATTTCCTCTCATACAGTCCCTCAGAAGATTCAAGAGGATGCCCTGCATATACAGCTTATTGCAAGAAGCTCGACCCCGCATTATATGGACAGAAGCCTTCTATTGTCGTAACTACTTTCTCAATTGAAACTATGAATCTAATCGACGAAATTCAAGTGGTTTGCTGGTGGCCAAGGGTTCGGCAACAATGCAGACAACGCCAAATTGACCTGCCTGAACAATATTTCGTATATTGAAATTGGAAACACAACAACCGAATTTAAACATGTCGGTTGCTCTACTAACAGGTTGTCAAAGTTCGTTTTTCTTTTTTTTTTCAGTTATTTAGATTTTAAAAAAAGTACTTCTGTGACCAATCTGAGTTTCGGTGGACAGAAAGTTTTCGTAGAACAGTTAATAACTACCACAAAAATAGGAGCAACGTCTTCCTACATTTTTAGTTCGAATTCTAAAAAATAGAAAGGGAAAAGCTGGTGAAGTTTTTTCAACTCTGATTTAAAGTCGAAGGTACGGAAACTCATCATCGTTATTATTTTGTTATTGAAGGTGCTTCGATTGCTCTCTACCACCAGCCTTCGTCCCCGATCCCAATATTGATGACTTTTTTTATCAGTACCCAATAAACTACAGGTATACTTCGACATAGCAAGGCATAATAATTTCCTCTCATACAGTCCCTCAGAAGATTCAAGAGGATGCCCTGCATATACAGCTTATTGCAAGAAGCTCGACCCCGCATTATATGGACAGAAGCCTTCTATTGTCGTAACTACTTTCTCAATTGAAACTATGAATCTAATCGACGAAATTCAAGTGGTTTGCTGGTGGCCAAGGGTTCGGCAACAATGCAGACAACGCCAAATTGACCTGCCTGAACAATATTTCTTATATTGAAATTGGAAACATTTCAACCGAATTTAAACATGTCGGTTGCTCTACTAACAAGCTGTCAAAGTTCGTTTTTTTGTTTCATTTATTTTGATTTCTCATGTTTATTTTAGTTGTATCACTTGGTGTATGAACTAAACCACACCTGTGAAGAAAACTTTTAATAAGCAGGAAAAGAAACGTAGAACCCCAATAAGTTATTTGCGGCATAGAAATCTAAGTGTTTCGCTGAAAAAATAATCTTTTTTTGAGGGTGAAAAGGAATGAAAACGCTCAAAAAGTAAGAAAAATATTAATTTCGAATTTATTGAGTGTTAGCGTCGTTGTGTGTATGAACCAAAGACAAATATTACGGAGCTCATGGGCAGTCGCTCTCCGCGTTCCGCATTCCGCCATTCAAAATTTAATTCCCGCCCATCTCTGATACCACTTGAGCACGCATGTTTAAGACAGTGTTACTGCGGCCGGTGGCCGGTCAATATTGCGCTGTCAGTTTCGGAGCCAGGAAATTTTCCAATTTTTTTTTTCCTTTTTTGCAACTTTTTAAGAACCTACTTCTCGAGTTCACGAGACAAATAACGCCACAGAAAGTACACAATTTTTCCTTTTTTTTTTTACTTAAAAACCTAGCTTGATTACCGTAATACGTCCGGCCGCCTTGAACATGCGTTTGAGATTAAGGGACCAATGGGTAGATTCCAAACACCTCTATGGATCACTAAATTTTACCCCTAGATGAACCATTTTTAGTTTTCGTAAAGAGGCCGTTGTTCCCCCAGAGCCCTATAGAGACGACTCTAGATCTCCTAAGTGCGCTACCTGTGATCTACCGTTTTTACCGCCATCAAAACCTGAGAAGAAAGATTACTACTACGCTCCTACAAAAAAGTGCGTTTCAGTAGTATTTTTCCTTCTACCTTACTTAGGATTCTTATTATTATAAAATTTCAGTATAACAGAAAGTGATTGTTCTACATATCATTACTGCGCAGCGTTGGATGAGACTATTTACAAACAACCGTCGACCTTAATGGTAAATATCCTTGACAACCGAAAAAAGTAAAAATGGAAGTGTTTTCAGATACTTATTGACAGCAGTTATAAAGCGATGTCAAATGTTATAAGAAAGGGTTGCAGCAGTGGACTTATTTTTATCTACGACGGCACTACAGTAGTTAAATCGGAAGGGGCAGCTTGTTTCGCGGAAAAGAAATGAAGCTTTATGTGCGCTATAAGGTTTTGAATAAGAAGTCTCTAGATTCAATCACACTCACAACAAAATTTTTGTTAAAAATTTAAAAAAAAACTTTACGACATTTCCCTCATAAAATGGGAAAAACGATCCGATATATTGCATGCGAGTTCCGACTTTTTTCTAGGATGAGGATCTTCAAATGGCTCTATTGATTGAAAATTCTTCTGAAATCGATCGAAAATCTTTCCATCAAAATTAAGGATTCGATTTTTTCTGGATCGTCATTTTTTTTGACTTCAACCTTTCTCAAACGATCCAACAAGGGAAAAAAAACAATTTATCATTTCGACGTCAAAAAAATTTACTGTACATTATATACTTCAATCAATTTTTTACATTCTCGAATCAAAAACAACAATTAAATACACGGCGTTTTTATTAGTGGAAGAAAATGGAAAACCAAAAATTAAGGAGCGTGGCCAAAACGTCCGCCGTTCCCATTTGACGCCATGAGAAGAACGCGAACAGGAAATATTAAATATTAAAGACGCATCGCGAAAATTACGTTGAACGCGGCGTGTGCCAGTGCGCCGCAGTGTATGCACACAACACACTACACTTTACGGAAAAAAGGCGGGCGGGTCGCCGTCAAATAAACGTCGTTAATATCAAATTATACTTTTTCAAGCCCACGACTGTTTGAGCTGGTCAAAATAAACTTTGGCGTCGTTGTTTTTGTATTGAGCAACGTCGTTGCAGCTGACTTCGTTCATTTGGCAAATCCCAAGATGTTGATGTACTGAGGAACGGAAGATTTCTCGCCACCGCCTTATATGGTGAATAGCGACTCCAACAGCGATATGTGGGAAACTGAAAGAGGGAAAATAGCAAAATCGCACTTACTCGGACCTCGGTCCAACGCGAATCGGACGTTTCGGGGTATTTCTAATGACCACTGTGTCAGCACTCTTAAGTTCCTAGAGCTTCTCAGAAATGTCCGGTTTTTGTTACCGGGGTCCGAGCCATGATTAAAAAAAATGCCAAAAAAGTAAGGGTAATTTATGAGCGCCACATGGCAGATTACTCATCTAATTTTTTTGGGCTAGTTTCAAAATAAACAAAAACATCCGAAACAATTTTTCAAATGGAAGAAATTAAAAAATCACGAAGTCATTAAAAGAAAAGTTTTGATTTCTCCCAACTTTGGGCTTTACAAGAGTTTTTGCCTATTTTGACAAAAAAAAAATCAAAATGAACCTAGGCCAACCTAATAAAAGTAAAAAAAAAAGTTGAAAAAAAGCACAGAACGTGGTCCTAATTTTTGCCAACCTTTTCCTTCATCATCAATGGAAAAATCCTTGAAATTGAAACTCACATTGAGAAGAGCAGGTCAAAAAAAGCGTAGCAAATTAGAGATATGGTATGATTTACTTCAATGGTATACCCACCGATTCCGATCAAAGCAAGTGCAATTAAAAGCATATTTGCAGCTACGAAGATTAAACGGCCCATCATCTGAAGTAATTGTAACTATAGAAGTCTCAAGTTGAAATAGCGACATCATGAAGCAAGCTTTACGGAAAAAAATTAATTTAAAAAGAATTATCAAAAATGAGCGAAATGGTAGGTTTTAATTAATCAACTATTTGGGCGTCTCAATCAGATAAAAAATGAAAAAGACCTTTTTCAGTAAAATAATTCTTCATGATGAGAGAAATGAATTCATTATTTCTAATTGCTTTTTTCTTCAAAAAATCCTGAACTTCAAATAGTGGTAATGAAGTTCTGCACGAAATTTGGATACGAAAAGAAAAAAATGAATAAAATTTAGTTTTAATAGATACACCATGGTCGCAATTGGAATGCCTCTAAATCTGTTGTATTGCTTTTAAATAACACCCCGAGCAAGTCGGTTTTGGTCAGGCGCACTAAAATAATGCAACAACGCAGTCTTTATCATACTAATTACCATTTACTGGGAAAACTGGAAAAATAGCAAACCTTCATGGAGCGAATATTCTCCGAAGTTTGAAACCTAATAGACAATGTATAGGTGTTGATCATATGCAGAGAATTAGAAATCCGCTCAAGACGTCTTTTGTTGGTTCGACACAGCCAAATGAAGCCTCCACAAGAGGCCAAGCATATAAATAAGACGAAAATTAAGAAAAAATGCAAAGCATAGAAACCTGAATGAGCAATTTGATAAATAAAATATAATTGATAAAAAAATAAAATGGAAAAAAGAAAAACAGAAAAATTCTCACGCCGCATTGTGGAAAAAGCGAAGGCAATGGCAACCGTGTGAAGAAATATCATCAAAACTACGGTAATCCAAGCTCTCTCTTTTTTCTCGTAATCTTCCACGAATATTGTTGAGCAACATCTTTCAATGAAAACAGCCGGTAAGAATCCGATACCTAGGCCAAAGTAGAATAGTCGTCCGAAAGAGGCGGTAAGGAGGATCGGATCGCGTTCCGGGGTGCCTGAAAACTATGTTTATTACGTTTCTTCAAAGAGTTAATTTTTTAGATCATTTTTCACGCGCCTTAATAGACTCACCTTGAATACTGATTACTCCAAGCTGATAACTAAGCAAGAAGAATCTCGAAACAGCCGGAATATAATAATAGAGAGCCAAAATCGACAATGAATTGGTCAGGTTTGCGTGGAAAACTTTCATCTGATGCTGAACTTTAATAACTGACCACATGTACATCAACGTCAGCAGGATGCTCATCACCTGAAAAACCACGTAGAGAGCTTTTTCCATTGCTCATCACCTCGAAAACATATAAAATGGAGAAAAATGGCGTTTTCACGAGCGGCTCGTCCGGATGAATGAAAATTGGCAGCCAATAGAAAGATCCATCGCTGAGATTGTAGATCATGCCAAACTTGGGAGGAGGCGTCACCATTTTCTGAATTCGAATATTTATTAGATTGATAATTTCTATAAGAAACGGCCCACGATTAAACAGGAAAAAAATTTTTCAACTTTCTCAAATCTTAATAAAATGTCAGAGGTAATTTACAAAACTTTGCCAAACACCGGTTCGTTCAAGAATTCGAGAAAAAGGATGGTAGAACTTCTTTGATTGAAAGCCGATCGCTCAAAAATTCGACTATTGCATTTTTCAAATGTGAAATTCTACACAAAAATCCTTGAAGCCGTACAACTTTGTCGAAAAAACTCGCGGAGGAGAGCTAAAAAGCCTTTCAACAGAAATCTACGATTTTCCTGATATTCAACAATAATTTTTTTACAAACTAAGCACCAAAGAAACTTTATATGAGACTAATTTCAAACAGTTGATTTTGAGCGAAAAGCTCTTAATCAAAAAAAAACAAAAAAATGCAATCATTTTCCAAAAAAAAAACTCTCTAACAAAGTCGTAAATTAGATTCGGAAAAAATTTGTGAGACTAAAAATAAAAGCAAAAAGCAGAATTCCCCTTCAGCCCTAAATCTGATTTCTAAAGCATCGAATGTCTAGAGAAAGCTCGAAAGAAAATGGCGAAAAAGAAGAAATGACTTTCGGACAAGTAAAAAGATTACAGCTTTGAATTTCTTGTCATCTGAAGTGGGAAAGCACGTGAGACATATCATTAATTTGTTTCTCATAATTGATAGTTTGAAACTCTTGAAATATAGGTTTAAAAGAAATATGTGGCTGGGATGAAACACGGCTTTTAGATTCGAATATCTAGTTAGAGCAGGTGAGAATTGAAAAAAAAAGTAGAATAACTGATATCAAACCAGAGGATAAGATTTATGTTGAGGTGTGAACGTTTTGACTAAAAAACATGGATAATAGGTTTTTCAAAAAGAAAAAAGTAATTTTTTGATAAAGTGGATAAAAAACTGCCGTGTTCAAAGTGATTCCGCGAAACTCAAAATAGTCGTCAGAGAAAGAAAAAAATAACTGAATTTGGATAATCACAGATGATTTTGCATTTCGCGAAAATCACTTTGAACACGGCATACGAATAAAATAAAGGAAACGTGATGATTGTATCTATTTTCAAAAGAAGAATGGATCGAACGATGGAGGACAATGTTACGCTCAACTTTGAATGGTCCGATGGGCGACAGGAAAAGCAGAACAAAACCTTCAGCGTGCGTCCAAACTATATTTAATAAATAGATTCAGATATCAAAAACAAGTAGAAAAATAGAAAAATGAAAAAATCATGCTTTTTTAATAATTAACTTTTTTGTCACGCCTTATTTCCCCTCGGCGTTCCGAGTCAATGAAGAGTTAAAAAGCTGCGGTTTCCCACTACGAACCTTTCTTGAGCCAGTTGATTGAGCGGAGATTGAACTTGTGAGCCATTGAACTGTAGACAGGAATACAAACTCAGACCTTGGTAACGCGAACGGGACGCGAATAGGACGTGTCGGGGCCTTTCTAGTGACCACTTTAGTAGCCTTAAAGCTCTTAAGTGATCCCTTGAATCGCCCATAAACGTCCGGGGCACGTCCGTTTCGCGTTACCAATGTCCGAGAACTGTTGCGCTACGCCGCGCTGCTCCTTTAATAGTTAAAGCTGCACCTTTAACAAATGGTTTAAATAAATTGAATAAATCAAGTATTTTTGGTTTGTATTGTTATTTTGAGTTTATTTTTTTAATCGATTAAGTTTGAAAAAAATCCGTCGAAACCGTTCAATTCTGTTTTTTTCTTCGGAATCCGTGATCCATTCTTTAGAATTTGTCAATGAAAATATTTTGTAAGCTAGTTGATTCGAATAACTGTTTTTGAAATTATTGAATTCATCAAAAAAGCTTTGAAAAGTTTCAGGTTGCAAAATTATTGAGTCTGGAGTCGGTTTTCACGTTGGTTCTGAACGACTTTCGTCAAAATGAAATTGGCCTAAGAGATATCTTTGTTTCCTGCGAACAAGCTTTAATTTGGCCGAGCAATGTTGCCAAAACCGCAGAGGTTGGTGAATTCCATGTTTAAAAAGCGATTATTCGTCTATGGTAAAATTCCGATTTTTCATTCAAGTCAAAAAAATTCAGTTCATCTTCATTTTTAAAAAAAGATTTTTTTAAAAAAAAGCTTTTTATTAGATTTCTTACAATTCCCTCATGTTTGAACCTCTTTAAAAAAATCATATTACGTCAGGAAAAAGTTAACATTAATGAACTTATTTTTCAAATATTTTACAGGAATTATCTTGTTACGAAGGAAAGGTGCTTAAGATTCACCCGAAATCAGCTGAAACCGACGTCGAGGTTAATCTAAAGCGGCTGAACAGGTTATTTTTTTCATTATGCGAGAAAATGGCTGGAATTTCTTGAGCAGGTGGAAATGTAAAGCTGGGTACAAAATGATATAATTGAAAAAAAAATTGTGTAATGAAGATTATTATCAGTATTTCTGAATTTTTGAAAATACTAGATTCGAGTTTTGTGGAATGACAAGCGTATTTAGGAAGTTGCCCCTTCGGATTCTAAGTTGAATAATCCCTTATTTAGAGCAAAATTAATGTTCGATTGGACTTTTTTCCATTTAAAAGAAAAACTCGATATTTTAGTCTCTATAAAAGGGCTCTCGATCTGGCTCCGCAAAGTTTCATCGAAACGCCAATGCTTTTCATTCCAATAACTTTGAATACACGGAAACTTTTAGCATTTGTGGACACAGGTAATTTTGAAATTTTTTCACAAACTTCGAATATTTCAGTTTCCTGGTGCACAACTATCAATTATATCGAAAGACGCGGCCCAGAAGTGCGATGTTTTCGACTTGATTGATTCCAGGTATTTATTAAAATAAGCTTTTCAAAGAAAGTAGGCAATTTTGAAGATTCCAAGTTACGGCTGCTGGCGTCGGAGGGGCTTCAGAGGCGCTGGGGAAAATTTTGAATTGTGAGAATTTCCGTTTTTTTAAAGTGTATTCTCTAAGGGTTTGAGACACTGAAAACATCTAGACTATGGAAACTTGTCAGGGCTATTTTGGAAACTATAGGACCTTTGCTTTCGTTAAAACCTTAAAAAATTTGAAAAAGGACAAGAAAAAAAATGTTTGGGCTCCATGGATAGTTCAATTCCAGATTTATAGTAGACAGATTGGTGAAATAAAACCATGGAAAAACCAAGAATGGAATAAATTTCAAAGCCAGGTGCAAAATCTGGAAAAAAAAACAGAAATTTAACACGACTAAACTTCATTTTTCGGTGTTTTTTTGAGTATGATATAAAAGAAGAATCATTTAATTTTTTTAATAGACGTTTGCAAAATTCGGCCTGAGTTTTTCAAATATGAAATATGTCAAAAATGAAAATTAGTTGGTGAATCTTGGTTGATTTTTTTGCTCCATCAAATTCTCAATATCCTAAATAAATAATAAGACGATATTTTTTAGTGGATCTCGAAGTGGGCGGCTTCGCGGTCCCCGCCACGTTGACCGTGATGGAGCATACTGTCGTCGGTACTGACGTCATCATTGGAATCGACATTTTGCGCGCTTACCAGGCCAAAATCGACTTGCAGGTTAGAATTCCAAACGCAAATATTTCCTTTTTTTCGAAATCGACCTTCCTAATTAGGAGATGACTTTGACTTTGGGTGGAGTGGCCAAGGAAACCTTCCTTTCTGAGACTCAAGTGCGGCATATCGACTTGTTCGGCGTCAAATCAATCTTTGAGTCTGAGAGAAATCCATAAATAGGGATATTTTTTCAAGTGTTTTGTTTTATTTTTATCAGCTGCAGTTCATTCAGAAGAAGTTTTCTGTCTGATCAAGATTTTGAGAACATTTTCTGGCAAGGAAATTTTACATGTCACTCCATTGCGCTTTCAATCTCAAGGCCCAGTATCCCCGTAAAATGATCATGAATAGAGTTTTCAAAATATAAGAAATAATGAACATGATCATTCAGAGAATAGTTTTGTCTTCGACACAAAATTCAGAAAAAAAAACAGTTTTCAAGTGTTTCCTTTTCATTTCCTACTTGTAAACTTAAAGGCATAGGGGCAGTAAAAAACGGTGTTTTAGTTCAAAGCAGTTATTTGTAGAGTTTCTCATTGCGAATCGAACGGTGAACTTGGAAACGTACCAAACTTCCTAGTTTTGGAGAAAAAATAATTCAAAGTCGACGAGAGGAAAGTTTGAGTTCCCGGGAAAAGGGCGCTTTGCAGTAAAGTTGCTCTATGGACAACAGGCTTCGCCATTTTCCGGATTTTCGCTTTTTTCTTCGTTTCTTTCAAATTTCAATTTTTCTGTTGTCACCAAAGTTCTTTTCGTCACAAAATCTTTCTATTCATGAATAATTTGCGAACTTTGATCGCAAAAACGCTTCTTTGGTGAAAAATGATGATTTCACACAGGTTTCGATTGGGATAGCATTATTTTGTACTTTCTTTATTATCGGTGTGTGTTTTTTGTTTGACTAAATGTTTTTTCAGAGAAGAAACCTTTAATTTGAAGCAGATACCCGGTTCTTTCTGACAAAATGCGAGTCTAATGAGACGTCCGCAACATCGCGTGCGCGGCTACTGTAAACATTTGTCTACATACCCATCCAAAGCTTTTTTCAAAAATAAAGGCGGGAAAGTAAAATCGCGTTTTTCTTCTAAAGTGGTCACATATTTAATTTTTTTGAGTACACCATTCGATTCGGAAAGAAAAACTAAATAAGATACTGCTTTCACCTGAAACCCCATTTTTTACTGCCCCTATGCCTTTAAGGTTTTGAAGAAACCACACCGAAAAAAGCATTTTTTTTCCGTGATTTTCAAAAAAGTTCCAATAGCAACGGGCCGAACTAGTGAGTTCCAGGCCAAAAATTAGTTCAAGTCAAATTTTCGATGTGATGGTCTACCTGAAATCGTTTTTGGTGCAATAGAAATCACTAATAGAGTTCTGAGACATTTCAAGGAGACAATTATAAGTACATGGACCGTAATGGTAAACTTCTTTCTGGCCCTCATTACGAATTTGATCATTTTTTTGTAAACTATCTTTTTGACATCATAGTAAAATCGCAACCGCTTCAATCTTCATAGTTTTGCATTGCTAACGGAATAATTTTGATTTCGATAGAAGCACCACGGATAATTTCCATGAGTCTAGTTCAAAATCACAAAGTCAAGCTTTATTCTTCTGTTTCCGCCCATCATTTTTTCCGCCCAGGTACGCTGGGTGGCGGAGCTTGGCTCTTGAATGTTCGACAGGCCATCCCTTCTGTTGGATTGAGTGCTAAGTTTGCGTAAACACTCATGATTCCATGACGGCACAACATGTGCGAATTTTCTGGGATTGGTATAAATTGCCCATCAGTCAGTATCTGAAATCATCTTTCATTTTCTCTTGCTCTCTCGGAAAAAATTCAATCACCAAAAGGGTTGAAGAGGTGTTATGCGGCGTATGTGAGACATCGCATGTGAGAAGTTTTTTGCAATGTTCAGTTTCGCTGAAACAGCAATAAACTTGGAGAGTTCTGAGAATAGAAAAAAGTTTGATGAAGCGTACGTTACTGTAGGAGCGTAGTAGAAAAATCCCTCATCAGGAGGCTGTACGAACTGTAGATCTGCGCAAGTTTCGCATCTTCAAATTAATTTCAGTTAGTCCTATTTTCACGACTAAGTTGCTATTTTAGGACAGAGGTCGAGGAGACAAATATATATTATATATTTAGCGATACATTAGTACAAGGTCCTTATATATTTATATTCGCCATAAATTGGAACAATGTGACCTGTTGGCGTTTCTTTACCACATGGAAATATAACGTTGAAAAAAGCTCCTTTTTGAAATAGGCCGCGTAAAGAAACAAAAATGTGTTGATTTACGGGGAAAAACTATGAAAAATTCTTCGTCGGCGAAAAGTTTTAACGTTCCCCCGCCTACTTTTTTATTCCAGTGGCTGTTTAACATATAACAAAAGAAAAACTGATTATACTAAATTTTGACCATACTTCGGCTGTATCCCACCGCGGGGTGCGGCAATTTTTTTTTTTTGCGCGTATAAGGCTGGGGTAAGATCCAGCCGATCAAAGCAGCTCTCAATTCGGGGCGACCCTGGCCAAGGCCGTCCCCGACCGCGACGCGCCCCGGAGTGCCCGGCCTGCGAAGCGGTTCACATTTACATGGGAGGTCATTTTAGCGTGGGGTTCAGGTTTTTCTATAAATTTGTTCAAACGATCTTTGATAGACTGAGAATCGATCCCACATAGTCGCTATCTGCGCAAACTTTTTTTTTTGGAGATATGATACTTCAAATTTTTCATCCTTAAACACGGTACACTGTTTGCAAGAAATGTGTACGCGCAACCAGCCCTTGAATGACAGCTAGTAGCGTGGTGCAGTGGCTAGCGTGTTAGCCTGCAAAGCTTATGATGAAGGTTCGAATCCTTTTGCCGCTAACTTTTTTTTCAAGAATTCTCATGAAAATATTAGAATTCTATGAGTATAACCGTTTCAAAAAAGTTTGATAACTAACGGTTATTCTCTTAGAATTCAATCTTATCATCAGAATTCTTGAAAAAAAAGTGGCAAAAAAAAGTTAGCGGCAAAAGGATTCGAACCTTCATCATAAGTTTCACAGGCTGACACGCTAGCCACTGCACCACGCTTCTAGCTGCCATGCAGTCTTGGTGGACATTCCTTCCAAACGGCGTCACATGGTTAAGGATAAAAACTCTGAAAAATCATATCTCCAAAACAAAAAGTTTGTGCAGGTAGCGACTATGGGGGATCGTTTCACAGCCCATCAGAGATTGTTTGAGAAAATCTATAGAAAATTCTGAACCCTACGCTAAAATGACCTCCCATGTTAGGCCCCCGTAGCAAGACGATTTCGTTTTATCGGCTGAGCCGTTTTATGATTTTGACCCACGCTTACCCTGGCACCTCAGCGACACAGGAAAATGTCTCCATAGCTTTATCAATATCCTCATGATGCATTCTGACGTAACCATCGACACAGGGAAGAGTGAAGTTGTTCGCATCTCTGCCTGGTATTTGATGAAATCCGTCAAAACCGACGAATTTTGTCTAGAAATGGCAACTAAATCATTATGACGGATTGCGAAATTACAAATGTGTAAATTCCTTTGATAATGTTGGGATCGAGCCAGAAGGGAAAGCAGCTAAATGCAACTCTCATTTCTCCGTTTTCGCTGATGGTACGGACTGTTGCTGGGAAGAAGTCCAAGTATGAATTGTCGAAATGGTAATCGTCAGGACCCCATCTTGGCAGTGTACAACTCGAACATCTGAGATTACAATTTTAAGTATTTTACGAATATCTCTTTTTTGATGATTGACAAAAGTTTAAAAGGTTTTTGCTTTCAAGGCTAATTTTAAGGGGCGGATCCAATTACAGCCTGTTCAATTTTTGAATGTCGAGTCATTGCTCAAACGCCGCCCCTTATGCATAGATCGAACCAGCCACAGAGCGTTGTTAAGAGCGGAGTTTGCTGTTAGACATCCAAAATCTGAACTGAACAGAGTAGTCTGTCCAGATTTTGAATGTAAAGCAGCAAACTCACGGCCCTCTGTTGATGGATCAATATCTGATTGGCTTGATCTACGCATAAGGGGCGGAGTTTGAGCGATGACTTGACATCCAAAATCTGAACAGACTGTATGCAAAACATCGCCATTTTAAAAAAGTTTCAAAGCTCTTTTATAGTTGAAAACTCACAAGGTCCTTGTTCGGCACGAAACGCTTTCGACTTCGTATTTTTGACCAGCTTCTCCCACAAATGAAGGTTTACCGTCATGACAAGTCACTTGTGCCTCTCCGGCGAACATAAAACTGCCCTGTCCAGCAAACTTCATCTTAAAGTATACTAATTAAAATCTTCACGTCAAACGAAATTTTTTTTGAATTATAAAATTAATCACAATAAGCTCGGGTTCCTGTCCATACTTTGCCGGGTCGAGCTTCTGACATTCAAATAGTCCTACATCGCAACCAACAAGGCTCGTCGTGATTCTGTATTTGGGTTTTTTGCGGCTTATGGACCCTAGTTCAAGTTACCTCAGTATCGGTCCATACTGATGCCACTCAGGCAATCCTTCTTGGGGAACGAAAGATGGGAAAGTGCAAGTCGCGCATCTTCAATGATAATCAAATATCAAAGCGTTTTGAATTTTTTTTTGCTGCATCACAGTTTTAAAATAAACTGGAGGAAAAATTGTTTTATTGAGTTTTTGTAAGATTTTTGTTCCTCCCAGGCGGGTCGGGAGTGTACCATAACGATTCCACAAAAATACCTCTCAAAAAAATTTTTTTCTCGAAGTTTTGTCTTTCGAAATTGGAATTCGTTACTCACTAGGGAGCTTCGTGAACTTATATTTGCGGATCGAGTTCAAACTTTGATGGTTCATAGACCTGAGTCAGGAAAAAGGAAACAAGAAAGATTATCTGCTAAACCGGATAAGAAACCGAGAAAATTTTTTTTGAAAATGAGTAGATTAGGCTGGAACAGTTTCAAGATATTGATTTTCTCCAATTTTTTATACTGAGTAGTTTGGGCGTTTCTGGTAACCGAATCATTCGAGGTGACTTTATTGAAAGATAAAATAGGATGAAAAGCATCGTCCTAAATTTTTTCAAGCCCAATCTATCCATTTTCAGCAAGATTTTTCTCGGTACCTTATCAGGTTGAGCAGATAATCTCTCTTGTTTTCAAGTATTCTGACTAAGGTCTATAAACCGCAAAAGTTCGAACTCTACGAGATCGCGTAGTTTCCTAGTCAGAAAATTTGAAAAACTTACATTTCGGTATCAGCGCAAAGAGCGCTATCAAAAGTATATGGAGTGCCTTCGTGCAAGTAAATAGCATTATCGCCTCGACAAGTCATATCGATGGAAGGAGTCTCGAAACTAGAAAGAATTTCACCCATTCTCACCTGAATACAAGTAAATGAGTTTTCTGAAGCCAATTGAGAAAGTGATTACAGAAAGAAGTGGCATTTGAAGGTATTTGGCGGGATCGAGCAACTCACAGGAAATCGTATACGTGTCACAATCGTCTGTACCTTTCGAAGTTCTGTTCAATTCATTTTTATCCAAAAATCTGACTACGGATTTACGTGATTTTCGGCGCGTACTGTTTCATTGCAGAAGAGATGGTTTCAGACTCGAAAACGAACGGTGGTAATTTGCAATCTGTGCATTTCCTTAAATGATAATCCATAACCAATACGCAGTCATCGTTTTGTAAGTGTCAAGAAAAATATTTCTTTTTCTCTGCATTGATTTTTTTTTCTTCGAAATCACGAACGAAGATTTTTAATTGACCGCCCACTGGTTTTAGGATACTTATTTTTTATGAAAAAATGTGGATCACAGTTCGATATTACACTAAGAATGTGAACCCTCGTTGATGCTCGCGAATGTTATTGTTTAAAACTCACAACTTTGGGACACTACAACGAAGAATTTCGACGAAATCCGGGTAGTAGGCATTGTCAAAACCGTAGTAGCCATTTCTACATGGTACGCTTCTAGCTGTACTCAAACCTTCGGAGCCTCTCGTTTTTATCTGTAACAGCTTGCTAGAAAACTTTGATGAACTGGTGAGTTATTCACGTAGAGTATAGCGTCTTTTGACTTATATTTCGAAGGGTCGAGCTCCTCGCAGTAAAACTCGGACGTTTCGCATCCGTCTTCGCCCACTGTGGTACTCCTTCAATCGAACTCTCCGAAGTTTCCTTGGAACTTCAATTTACCGGACACTCGGTGCGTAATCATAATAGGTTGAGCTAGGAGGTTGAGCGTTGACTGGCGGTAGAACGCAGTTTGTACATCCTCTCAAATAATATTCCTCATGTTAAGTACAATGACGTCGAAAGAAGGAATTTCGGATCAAACGTTCGAAGAGAACTTGTTTTGTGAAAACTGAGAACATTTATGTCTTGCAAGAAATCGCTGAAACAACTTTCCTAAAGAAATGGATCAAATGTTTCGAAAAAGAAAGATATTTTGAAAATTATCTAAATTTGGAAAAAGACTAAGAAACTGACTTTTTCAACTCTGAGCAAATGAGGTTTGTGATTTGACTTGTCCCGTAAGTATAGAGGGTTTGACCCTCGTCACAGGTCAGTGTGACATTGCCCTTATCGAAAACAAACTGGTATCCATCGGTTGCTGTTGCCTAAATTTCGAAAGAAAGAGCTAAAAACACATCTTGACCAGTCAGTCACATAAATAGCAGGCTTATTGGTGTAAATGTTGGAGTCGAGCTTTTCGCATGTGAATAATTTTGTCTTGCATCCGTTTGAAGAGCTGTTGAAATTAGTGTCATAGGTTCATAGAATGAGCTGTGCGGATACCTGACAGTCGGTTGGTACTGATCTCCAAATGCGGTTGGTGAGGATTCCATAAGTATTTGACAACCCGTGCATCTTCAAAGTGATTTGTAAAAAAAATGAAAAAATTGTGACATCGCGTCAAACGGAAGTTTTATACCTAGGATCTCCAGAGTGGCCGCTATAGGGTTATAGTTAGTGGCCCCTATGGGGGACATGTAGGTTCATGATTTTTTTATGATGCGAAGAAGCATTTCCATACGAAAAAAACTGAATAAATAAACGTTTCTTTTTGAATGAAGTTTAAAGACCCCTATAGAAACCACTTCCCCCTAACCCCTATAGGGACCACTTTGTAGTTCCTAAGTAGTCCGTTCCACGCGAGACGGTCACGTTTGAAGAAAATAAAATTTTGCTCTACAAAACGGCAAAAAAAAAGACAGCGGAAAACAAAGGTCTTGTATAGCTGGTTCACGGCTGGCTCGAGCCATCGAAAAAAGGGTCCTGACACGATTGGAAAAGAGATAGTGCCTGGCTCGTGGAGAGCGCAGACAGGACACGCCCCCTTAGCGTCCCAAGCTAGCCATGAATTAGCTATGGCGTGGATGCTCAACTTTGATTCAATTCGGTAATTTTGGCGAAAAAAAGTAACAAGCAGGCGTGGAATGGGCTTTAGCATCAAAAAAAATTATTTCTTTTGACCTATAGTCTGTTCAGATTTTAAATGTCAAGCAGCTAACTCCGCCCCTGCCGAGACGGTACCCTTTCGCGTCGATGTTTTAACGCGCGGGACTAATTTTGATCTTTTTTGATCTAAAAGATAGAAAAAGAAGTCAAAAATGCAGCCTTATTAAAGGGCCATCGTGATCTGTAGATATAACATTGACGCGAAAGATATTGTAGCCATGGGGTGGAGTTAGCTGCTTGACATTCAAAATCTGAACAGACTATACTTTTTTGGAGCCACTGCTTAGTGTCAGAACTCTAAGCGCGTGGAATAAAATCCAAATACAGGAATCATTTTTTGAACTCACGTTTCAGCTTGCAGGGCCCGAGGAAGTAGACAAATGAAGAGAAGAAAAACTTGAGGCGCCATTCTTCTCTTCGCGTTCGCCTTGTGAATGATTCCAGAACGATCCCAAGAGAAATTCTCTTCACCCGAATTAATATCCAATCTTTCAATTATGAGAACTCTTGGGAACCTCAGTTGGACTCCAATTTACTCTCAATTAAAAGTTTCAAAAAAAGAAAATTTCGGCTGGGATACAAAAGGTTTTCATGTGAATGCGCTGTGATTTTGAGAAAGTTCAAAAGAACAATTTTATAGGCAGAAAGGGTTGAAAAAGGCTCCATAGAAAGGCTCCTTTTTGCTGCCTCTCCATTTTCCACCATTTTTGAGCCTCTAAGATTAAATGGAAGGCTCGACAAAGGGACTCTTTTTGCAGCCTTTTTCAAGCCTCTCTTTTTTACCGGTCATTATCCACCATTCCGGCTTTGCTCAGGTCAACCTTCTTCAATAGGAAACCAACTAAAAATATGAAAATCTTTATTACACGTTGAGATTTTGAGAAAACAATAAACAGAGTGACTAGTAATATAATCTATCCTAAGAAATCATCTAAAGAAATAATCGAAAAAGTGAAGAAAAACGAGAAAGAGCCGTATTAAAGCCGTAACGGAGCAAGAAGGCACGAGAAAAATCATTTGAGCAACTAGGGGAGATATTAACAAAAAGGTATTGACATTATGAGACGATTGATTCTAGACGGAAAAAGGAGCCAACGAGAAGCAAAAATAATTTTAAAAAAGATTATATCATGAAAAATCGGATTCGAAAATAAACTATGAGAAAACTCTTGTCTATAATCAATCTATACCATGTTAAACAAGATTAAAGAGGAATTTTGAAGAAATCGTATCGAATTGACTAATTTCTACGCCTAGATAATATTCTAAAGAAAAAAAAAACAGTAAAGCTGAACATATAAAATACCAAGGAATTCCTTCTAACCGCTAAAGAAATTTCTGATATTTTCTCAAAACTTGAGAATCTAGAGTGGTCCCTATAGGGGTTTTTCAATTTAATTCAAAAAAAAGCTTACTTATTCAGTTTCCCTGTGGAAATGCTTCTACGCGTAAAGTTCATAATAATTATCGACTAGCATGTCCCCTAAAGGGACCACTTTTTATAGCTTTAGTGGCCCCTATAGGGTTTGATAAAGTGGTTCCTAGAGGAACCATCCAAGGGCCCCTATGGTTGCCCCTATAGGGGCCACTCTGGAGTTCCTAAGAAGTTGGTCAAACAAGCCTCAACTTGCAAAAAAGTACATTTTTCCCAAGAACGAAAAAAGCTGCTATGCAGGTTTAACCTTCAAAAAATTCAACAATCCTAATCTTAAACGTGAAATTGAGATTCTGAGAGCAAAGTGAAACGAATCTGAGCATCAAAACAAGAACTTAGTGAGGTACATCGAGCTCTCATAGGCTCCAAAAAAGACGAAGCCACCGATGGAAATCCACATGACGCGTGGCGCGATCCCAGAGAACAGGGCTTTCGGACCGCCTGTCTTGGCGACATCGCGTAGGGTTTCAAGGACTCGTGGCGGCGGATTCCGCTTCGACAGCATGATTCGCGTCTTGGCGACATCGAGTGGCGTCGTCAACGCCGCGGAGATCGATCCCGCGACACTACCGCAGATGGCGCCGTCCAGGGCGCTGCACTCGTCGCGACCTTTCCTCCTCGCCACCGACTTCTTCAGGTGCTCCCAGATCGGGAATTGAATCATCGAGAAGGGAATCTCGCGGGCGATCGTGCTGCAAACTTGCGAGAAAAGTTATGTAAATTGGCAAGGTAGTCTGTGTGCCACGACTTGAAATTTCACCGAACGACATTCCGCTGCGTCGCGAAGCGTCTTTGCGAGCCGCGGTCTCGCTTTGAATTGGTTCTTATTTCCCATAGATGACTCCACTAGGAACACGTGTTGGTCGAGTTTCTAAATAAAATGAAAAATTAAAGGCGCGCAAAGGCACGCAACGGAACAGCGGAATGTCGTTCGGTGAAATTCCAAGTCGTGGTACACAGACTATACCGTGATTCTAAAAAATTTTCCATCTATTCCTTCTTTCTTTAATGAAGCCTGAAGCGATTTCTGTCGTTATTGAACGCCAAACTTCATAAAAACTTCTACAAAATGGACTTTTAACTGAGAAAGGCCTTTTGGGAAACATTCACAAGGTAGTTCTACTTCCTGAAAATTGGCTAGAACAAATCTTGATTCGCCAGAAGAAGATTCTGAAAGTCTCAGCCGGCAAAACTCTCTCGTGTTTTTTGAAAAGCCGCCTTAAAGTCAAAGAAAACCTTCAAAAAACAGCTATTTTAGGGCATAAGGCCTTCATTTTTTCGAAAACTAACAAGTTGTGCAGGTTGGAACTCTTAGGATCTCCATCTGGTTCATCAAGGGGTTTTCTAATTTTTAGGAAAATTTTTGGTTCTCTCCTGACAATATTTCAAAGATTTCCTTTTCAACTTTAATACAGAAAAATCATGTCACGTTAATTTTTGTACGGAAATAGTAAAACCAAGGCTAATTCTTAGCCAAAATGGAAGTGATGAGAAGCTCAAAGAGCCTCAGAATATAGAATTTTTTTCTTTTGATGTTGGAATTTGCTATTGAAATGACCTTTTGATAAAAATTTGGAAAAAAAATTTCCTACATTTTCCCTACATTTATCTCGTAAACTTTAGTAATTGTGTGTGAGAAATAAAACATTTGTATAGACTTGAAAATATTCCTTTTCTCACGGAAATTGATAAAAGATATCCCTCACCTAAAATAGCCCTGATAGAAGCCCAAGAAGCCACGCCGTTGGAAAATGTCCCTGGCGACTTCGGTCAGCCGAGCGCCGGCCTTGACTTGGGACCTCTGCTTGCAGAGCTCGGTGGGAACGCGGACGGCACAGGCGGCGATTTCGGCGAGGCTTGCCGAAAAAGCGTGCTCCACGACGCCTTCCCCAAGATGACGATTGGCTAGCCGGTAACTGAGGAAGAAAATCGCGGCCCCGGGAGCCGAACCGACGAGAACGCTGCTCATGCCGCGGTAGATGTTGCGGAAGCCGCCGGCGGCCAGGAAACCTGCAAATTTCCTGGGTTAATTTAGGAATAGAAGCTTGAAAAGGTGCAAAGCCTGTAAATTATACTTATTTTACCACCTTAGTAGGCTTGACAACATGATGGAACTGTAGATGATCAACTAATTTGATAAAAATGGAGATTTTAAAAGAAGAAACTTCTCGTAGAACGTTAAAAATGAAAAAGTTCTGAGGATATAACTTTAAAAAAAGGTTCCTTTATAAGCTTTATATGGTTCAATAATTGTCCCAAAATAGCAACTATTTTGAGAATAAAATCTTTTTTTCGTGATTTTTATCTCCAAAAAAAAAAAAATTAAAGCTTCACTAATATTGATTTCCATTGAAACACAAGCTCGCTCACAAAAAAATCTACCGTCTAATCTTGCTTAAATGATAGAGAACAAAAAGTAAAATTATAGTTTAAAAAAACAACCTTGTTTGCTCTGAAGCCGCGACTTGATCGTGTCCAGCGGGTACAGGCCGATGTCGACGGCCAGGCCGGCCGCCGCCCCGCACATCAGCCACTGGACAACGTTCCCGTCGCCCATTTTTACCCTGCAAACTCGCTAAAAGAAATTCACAGACAATTACATTTTAATAGTACCGTTATCGCGAAAAGAAAAGAAAAACCAATAGAGAGGTTTTGAACTTTTTTTCATTGAGTAACCACTTATATTCATATTAAAAAGTTAATTTTTGCGTTTCTCCATCTGTTATAGAAGTTATAAATAACAAAACAATGCAATTAACGAAATAAAAATGGATTTCTAAAAAAAAAAAACTTTGAGCTGTGAACTAAATGGTCATTTACTTTGGAAGCTTGGTACGTTATTCATTTAAGTTCACTATCTATAAGAACAAAACGAGAAAAAAATTGGCACTATAACACTAATAAAAAAAGAAATAAAAAAACAATAAAGAAAAAATAAAAAATTATTTCAGAGATTTGCGCGGAGAAAAAGTTTGTTCGCATACACCGCTGCAGAAAATCGGCGTGGACCTACAGTAACTTCAAAAAAAATTTCGGACTTTTTCGAGATGTTTATTAATTTGCAAGTGTCTTGAATGGTTTAAGAACAACGAGTGTAAGTTTCTTGAATCAGAAAATGTCGAATAATGAAATAAAATCTAGAAAAATCGGAGAAAATGCTGTAAATCAACGTGAGTCGACGTAAAGTCAAAAAGGGGCGATCCGTATTCATTAGACGTTCGGTCGCGCAGTCAACCATTGCAGTGAGTTTCTTCTCCTCCATTTTTTCGAGAATAAAAAATGATTTAGAAATGATCTCCATATCAGGCTTGTTGGTGGTGCTGCTGGCGTCAGCGATTTACGCCCTGGAGCATGATAATTTTAAAGTGAGAGTTTTTTTCATTTTGTAAACTAGGTTTTTGGACACGCCCTCTTAGCAACCCAAGCTAGCAGTGAATAGACTATGTTTTTACGGCTGTGTTGCGTTCAGTTCTCTTTTTTTGTCTCGCTTAGTTTCCTCAAGACTTTTTCTAATCTCTTTACTCAGCCATGTATACTATTGTTTTTGAACCCTTTATCATCTCAAGAAAAGATTTATAATCGATTTTAAGGTGACGCTCGCATTCCGACAAACTTGTGCAAAGTCCGGACCTTTGGTGGTGGCTTACGTGCGACTAGTCGGCACGGACTCGTCGAACCGAATCCTCGGCGTCGCGTACTGTGAAAACTCCGATTTCAGCGACGCCGTCAAGCAGCTCGATCTCTCGTGCCATTACAACGGGGTCTGAAACTTTTATCCTCAAAGTAGGGGGCTGGGAGGAAGTGCTTCGAAATGAAGATCGATAAATTCAGGAATCGGTTGCTTTTTTTAATCTTTCTGGCATTACTATAGTGATAGAAACTTGAAAATTTTTAAATTTAAGGGCCTTTTTCTGATGATATAATGGAGAAAGTAAGACATACGAATTAAAAGGCTCAAAATAAAGACGAAAAAGGCAAAATCGGTTGCTATTTTCATTCTTTTTGGCAGCACTAGTGACCGCCAGAAGCTGGATACCTCTGAAAATGACTGACCTTATTTTAAGGGGTTCTTTCTGATGATATAAAGAAAAAAGAAAGCCTGTGAGAGGAAAAGCTTCAAAAATGAGAAAACCAAGCCGGAAAAAGTCGTTTTTTGGCCTTTTTTGGTCGTTTCAAAAGCACTAGAGCGCCAGAAGCTTGTAATTAATCGATATAACTTTTACTCCATCACAGCGGGATCTCTTTATATTATCAATATCAAAAAAAGAAAGCCTGTGAGAGGAAAGGCTTCAGAAAACCAAGCCGGAAAAAAAGTCGTTTTTTTGGCCTTTTTTTGGTCGTTTCAAAAGCACTAGAGCGCCAGAAGCTTTGAAATTCTCAAAATTAATTTTTTTGCGCCATAACGGCGGGATCTTTTTTATATTAATGTTATCAAGAAAAAAAGAAGCCCTGTCAGGGAAACGCTTCAAAATTGAGAAAACCAAGCCGGAAAAGTCGTTTTTTTGGCCTTTTTGGTCGTTTCAAAAAGCACTAGAGCGCCAGAAGTTTAAAAATTATCGAAATTAATTTTTTTGCGCCATAACGGCGGGATTTCTTTATATTTATATTATCAAGAAAAAAGAATGCCTGTGAGTGGAAAAGCTTCAAAATTGAGAAAACCAGGGCATAAAAAGTCGTTTTTGGCCTTTCGGGTCGTTTTAAAAGCACTAGACCCCCAGAAGCTTGAAATTCTCAAATTTAATTTTTGCGCCATAACGGCGGGATTTCTTTATATTTATATTATCAAGAAAAAAAGAAGGCCTGTGAGTGGAAAAGCTTCAAGAAAAAGAAAATCAAGCCTGAAAAAGACATAGTCAGTCGTTTCTACAGCACTAGAGAACACAATGAATTTTAACGACCCTCACACGAATTTTAGAAAAATTCGCAACTTGCAGGAATCTTGCGAGAAGTGCACGTTCGGCGCGGTGATCGCGGCTCGGCTCAAGTCTAAGCAAATCGATCATAACATCTTCTACGGTCACAATAGTCAGCTTATCAAAATGACCAATGTGATTCTTTTTTTTTTTTTTTTACATTTTCCTTGTTCATATTTCGATCCTCGGGACGGCTTATTGTTTTTGGGTATTTCAGGCTTTCTATTTGGTTTAGGTGGATATGAATATATTTTTTAAAAAATCGGAAAATGAAGCAGAAAATGATAGGAAAGTCTCTAATTTTAATGTTTTTTTTGAGGGACATGGGTTCTCTGAAAGCTTGTTGCGAAAATACAAAAAAGACAATTTTTGGTTTCACGGAAATGTTCTGAACGAATAATTCACGTTTTTCCTTTCATTTCTTATCAGCCTCATAACGTTCAGATTACTTTCTAGAAACGCTAGAGTGGCTCCTATAGGGGCAACCTTCCTAGAAGGACCACGTTACCTCTCCATGAAACTTGCAAAAGTGGGCCCTTTAGGGGAGAACGCTGGTTTTTTTTTATCGTTCTGAGAAGGATGCCAAAAACTCGGTAAATTGGATTTTTTTTGAATGGAAAATTTCAACATAGGGTTAGTCAATCAATTTCCATTAAATATGTTTTTTTTAATTTTTACGTCGTAAAAAGATTTGAAGTATCCCATGGGGCCACTTAAGGGGTCTAGGGTTCAAAGTAAATTTCCTATAGGAAGCATTATTTTGTCCTTTATAGTGGCTGATTTCCCCCCATAACCCTAGAAGGACATCTGGCGTTTTGAAGATTCGATCATTTTATTTTTCATCATCATTTTTGAAAAGAAATTGCCAAATTACTGGTTTATAAACGAATTTGCAGGACGACGCCGATCCCGGCAACATTCAATACTTCCCCGGCATGACCTACATGGATCTGGAGTCGATCACTCATAACGCCGGAAGCAATCCGTGAGATTTTTTTTGTGTTTCATTCGAAAAGAGAATTCAGCATGACTACCGTGATTTTCAATTGACTTTTTGATTTTTTTGTCGAGATGTATTTAAGGACTACAATTTCAGAGCTTCAGAGTGGTCTCTGTAGGCGTTTGGAGGATCCCCTCTAGGGACCACTTTGTTAATCCCTTTAGGAGCCACTAAAGCTTGCAAAAGTGGTCCCTTTAGGGGACATGCTAGTCGATAAATGTTATGAAAGGGCATCTTCATGGTAAAAGCTGAATAAATGAGCGTTTTTGAATGATATTGAAAGACCCCTATAGGGTCCACTTGAGCTTTAAGGGGTCAGACCGTAAATCCTTATGGGGACCACCTTAATCTTACCCCTAGAGGTCCTATTTTTGGCCCCTATAGAGACCACTGTGTAACTCCTAAGAAGCTGAGAGGTTGTATCTATAAATAAAAAGTTGTGGATTTTTTTTCTCAAGTTTTAGACGTCAAAATTCTATTTTTTGTCTTGTTCCAGTGGAACTTACAAATCGAAGTCGGCGAGCTGCGGCGCCAACAGCCATTCCATGTTCAACCACGGCTATTATCGTGCCGATTTCACGAGTAAGTTTTCGAGGAAAACGCTTTAAAAACCGAAAGAATTAGTTGGGATTCACTTGAGAATCTTCTTTACAAGGACGAGGAAACGCCTCGAAACCGTTTTTTCAACAAAAAAAAGGCGTCATTTTGGTGGCGTGAAGGGGCGGGGCTTTGCGCTCCCTAGTTATTAGCTCAAATTTGAACTGGAGATTGAGAAAGACTTCTTTTTTTTTAAACTAGTTCCAATCATTCGAAAAAACTGTGAGAATTTTAGTGAGATTGGAAGTTTTAGTGACCACTATGGTAGTCGAATTAGTGGCCACTTGAGTGGCTGAAAATTAGTGGTCGCTTTAGAATTGTTAGTGCTACTACTAGGCCACTAAAAATCACTATGGTGGTCATTTAGGCGTAAAATAGTGACTTCTTAAGGAGGGGGGGGGTTTAGTAGTCGCTATAGTGGTCGCATTAGTGGCCACTTGAGTGGCTGAAAATTAGTGATCACTTTGAAGTTTTAGAGCTACCACTAGACGACAAAAAACCACTATAGTGGTCATTTAGACGCAAAATAGTGACTTCGATAGGGGTAGGGGTGGTTATAGTGGCCACTTTAGCGTCCTCCCCAAGTAGTCTTTGAGAAGCTTCTTAAGTGACCAGTGTTCCCAGAAGTATCTTTTTTTATTCATAATACGTGGACTGCCCTTTTCCAGCCTTTTTGCCCCCCCGCCCTAAAAAAATTAGACAATGTACTGAAAATGACCGCTTTTTTTTTCAAGGGATCCAGCCCAAGAATATCCTCTGTAAAAATTGAATTTCTCTCTTTTCAGACTCGCATTTCTCTTTGTCCCGCACCTACTACGACATCTACCGCGTCACCGGCTACTTTACCTGATTTTTCTCTCTCGAGACCTGCGCAAAAAAAAGAAGTTCATTGATTATCTATCGGGTGTAGAGAATGTAATGGAAGGGTTGAACAAGTCGGAACAATTTGGTCTTTCTTGGTTTTCAGTAGTTTTTTTTGGCGAAAAAAGCCCTTTCTAAACGCAACGCGGCCGCGACACTTTGAGCCATTCCAAATGGGGGGGGGGGCATTTGAGCCATTCCAAAGGGGGAGGGGCATTTGAGCCATTCCAAATGGGGGGCATTTGAGCCATTCAAAATGGGGGGTATTTGAGCAATTCCAAATGGGGGATTTGAGCCATTCCAACTGCGACCAGGCAGAATAAACTAAAGCTTTTCTCTGAAAAAGACGATTTTTCTCCTGATTTTTTGTGCAAAGGTACACAAATATACAAATATATTTATTGAATTTCAATCTTTGCAGTCGCGTTCCAAGCAGGAAACCTGGTAGATCCTGAAAAAAACTTTTTTTTTCGTTTCAAACCGTTTCTGCTCATTTTTAAATGAGAAAGGTAGTTCTGAATGAACTTTTACAAAAAATTGAATTTCTCACGTGAATCCATGCATGGTTGGCCGTCCAGCGGTGCAGTTGCAACTCAAACGGTCTTCGTATTGGAAAATGTCCCCATTGCTTGTACCCTGAAAGATGGATTTTTAAAGGAGAGTGGCAAGCTAGCCATATTGATTATTGATTGGAAGGTGCTCTGGAACCAAAAATGTCAGAAAAATGTATCTTGGGAAAAGTTGGAATGGTGGATAAGGGCCGCTAAAAGGGAGGGGCTTGCTTGAAAAAGGCAGCAGAAAGGCAGCAAAGAGGCTACGAAAAGGTCCCAAAAAGGCTAAGAAAAGGTCCTAAAAAGGCCGCAAAAGAGCCGCAGAAAGGCCGCAGAAAGGCAGCAAAAAAGGCAGCGAAAAGGCTACGAAAAGGTCCCAAAAAGGCCCCCAAAATGTCGCAGAAAGGCAGCAAAAAGGCATCAAAAAGGCAGGAAAAAGAGTCCCTTCATCAAGCCTCTCATTTTTTCTGGAATTTTAAAGGCTCGAGAAATGGTGGAAAAAGGCTTAGGAAATGGCGCGAAAAGGCTGCAAAATAGGAATCTTTCTCACCCTACGGGAACATTTCTATGGAGCCTCTCTCCACCCTTTTCCGACTTTGCCTATAGCCTATTCCGCGGCAGCTTGTCACGTTTTTCTCTTCGCCAAAAATACCGTAATTAAATTTCTGCTTTTATAACGGCAAGAAACAAAGGTCTTGAAGCGAAGGTGGTTAAATTTGACCTGGCCTTTGGCGGAAAGGAAAACGTGACAAGCTAGTGTGGAATGGCCTATATGATCTTTTGAATTGTCACTTTTTTTTTCCGAGTGGGATTTTTCGAAAAAACTCACTGCCAGTCCGGAGCATTTTTTCGGCTTCCGTTTCGGGCAGATGACGTTCACTTTCGTCAGGCCATCCTCACAAACGAGGCTGAAAAATGAAGTAAATGGCGCTTATGTTCAATGGAGCGCACTTTCAGTCACAAAATGAGCCCTTCTTGGCTTAAAAATTAGAAAAGACGCCTGAAAACCCAGAAGAAATCCTCTTTTTTTTCAATAGAATGTTTTCTCTTCAAACTTTGTTTTCTCAAAGAAATTTATAAAAATTGTCTCATCTCTGAAAAAAACATCTTCATACCTTATATCCGGTGGAAACTGCTCGAATTTTTCAAACTGGTCAAACTTTTGGAATTCGGGAAAGGAACAGCCGGAACACTCTGAAATATTCTCTTGGATCAAAATTTGGTTCTCCAAAAACATTTACTTGATGAGAGGATTAGGTAAGGAAGGGCCGAAAATACACAAACGGCGAGAATTTGGTTGGACGAAACCATTTTTTGGAGAAAAAGTGATTGAAATTGCATTTTGTGCCCCTTTTATCTGCTTTTCAACAATGGAAAATTGGGATTTCGGGGTCTCATGACGCGTCACGCTTGTTGGAATGGATGTTGGAATAGAAAAATGTTTCCAGATTCATAAATATGTGCAGTTTCAAAGAAAAAAGTTGCTGATTGACTGGTTGGATTGTGAAAATTTAGAGCATACATGGGATAGTCTCGTTGGGGACCTGAAAGGAGGGGGGTTGGAAAAAAACCGTGTGATTTTTACTTTCTTAGTTTAAAGTAATCGGAAATAAAAAAAGAAAAAAAGAGGGGGCTTGGCAGGGGGAGAGGGGGCTTGGCTGTCGCCAGTATGCTTATCCCATGTATGATTTAGAGTATTATTTTTGACAGCATATTTAAATAGGAGTTGGAAATATACGATGCAGCAGCTCTGCTATGAAAAAGGGATTTTGATACAATTTTTTTTGAAAAAGCGTGACACAAAATCATTACTTGGTCTACCTCGAAAATTCAATTTTATGTCATTTTATTTTTCAAAATCTCTTTCGCTCTAAACACCCCACAAGGAAGGTCATTTTACTTTCCATCTTCCTGAAAATTGGCCAGAACGTTCCTGGGTGTACCATGAGAAGATTCTGAAAGTCTCAACCTGGACAACTTTCTCGTTTTTGAGAAAAGACACCCTCAAAATTCATGAAAACGGCTATTTTTGGGCATATTTCTCGAAAACTAAGGAGCTGTGCAAGTTTCGACTTTCAGGGTCTCCATCTGGTTTTTCAAGGAGTGTTCTGGCCAATTTTTAAGAAAATCCCAACCACAAAGGGAAATGACCCCCCCCCCCCTCTTTTTCATCATTTCCAGAAAAATTTTTTAAATCAGCGTTTGAGCCCATTTTTTCTATCAAAAGCTGTTTTCCTAGTGACTCACCCACCCTGATATTGACAGAATATTGATAAGAAAGTCTGAAAAATTTTTATCATTTATTTTCAATCACAGCTTTTCCCTGTTTCTGACTAGTTCCTTTGATTTTTCTGAAATGAAGTACTCCGTTTTATTAGGAGTTCTTTCAGCGACGCTCTTCGCTTTATCAACGGCTGATAATAGTGAGTTGAACGAACTTTGAGGGCAGGAATGGGGAATTTTTGAGATAAGATCCTTATAAGTACCAGAAAAGTTCAATGTAACTTCGAAATAGCTTCACAGAAAAAAAAAGCGAGATGAAATTGACTTGGAAAGCAAAAAGGCCTAGGAAGAGGGGGACAAAAAGGGAAAAATTCCAGTAGCCCCCCAAGTTAAGTTCCGATCTGCGGGGGTAAAAATCAGAAGACTTCATGTAAGGGTGGGGGATAGAATCAAAGGCGAGGGACGAATCTGTATTCTAAAAATGGCTCTCGCAGAACAAAACGGAGACCGATTTCTAGGCAATCTTTCAGATTCTCCCCCACTGCTTTTGAAATAGTCCCCGCAGAGCTCATTCTGAACAAGCACCCTTACTGTTTCAGATGGACCCCCTTCTTTTCAGAATGCCCCCCCTCCTCCCATTTCAGAATTGCCCCCTCCCATTTTAGAATGACCCCTTCCTGTTTCAGAATTCCCCCTCCCTTTTTTAGAATTGCCCCCTTCCAATTCAGAATGCCCTTCTCCATTACAGAATGGCCCCCTCATTTCAGAATAACCCCCTCCCATTTTAGAATAGCTCCCTCCCATTTCAGAATGACCCCCCATTTTAGAATGCCCCCCTCCCCATTTCAGAATGACCCTCCTCCCGTTTCAAAATGGCTTTTTTTCCGAAGAAAAGTTCTAATTTAGCCTGTCGTCCTCAATCAGTTCTCGAGGCCAACCAGCCGTATAGTTTTCCCGCCGGATGGACTATAAATTCGGCCGCTGAGCCGTTGGCACCGAGCCAGAAGTGCTCATGGAGTGTGAGAAATTTTTTTGCGGAATTCGAAATTTATAAATTTTTCAGGCGGATATCCCGCAAGGGATGTTTGTGATAATCAAAGCGAAGGGAATTTCGCTCGATGATCCCATTACCTTCACTGATGGCTTGGGATTCGTTGATAGGTTTTTTCGTTATTAAATAAATTAGGTCCAGTTTAACCATTCAGTGGTAAGAAAACCTTTGAAAGCACTTCCCATAAAATGCTACATTAGAAAAGGAACTTTCTCTCAATTTTCGAAGCTTCTAAGCCACGGCGATTTTTTCCGTAAATTATAGTGTGTCGTGTGCATACACTGCGGCGCTCTGGCACACGCCCCGTTCAACGTAATTTTCGCGAACTGAATTTCAGTTATATTTTTCACTTTCTAATGGCTATTTTGAATTTCTTTCAACACGACATGCGTTCTAAAACAAAAAAAAAACAGAAAAATCGCGTTTTTTTTAATGAGAAATTGATTCGTCTCGGGACCCATTAAAATGGGAACGGCGGAGTTTTTGACCACGCCCCCTTAGTTTTTGGTTCTCTTCCACTAACAACGTAAAGCCTCTCTTCTCTACATGAAAAAAATTTGAGTTATGAATATTTTTTTAGATTGATTTTTTCAGGCTTCTTTCGGAGCCAGGGGGTACTATTTTTCTGGTTCACGGCCCCCTCCTTCAAAATCGATATATCGACGTCGGCCACGACAAACGCGACATTGGCTTTCGATATTCAATGGGGATGGAGTAGGAAGTTTGAAATAATCTCGAAAAAATTATTTTTGAAGTTCCGCTAGTGGCAAATAGTTCCCAAAAAGTGGCGGTGAGCAAAAATCAACAAGGACAGGTTTTTCAAACTGATGGAAGTGCTGCCCCGGCGGTTATCCAAGCCGATGTTCAGGTAGGAGAAATGATAATTTGGTTAAATAATCAAAGAAAACGATAATCGAAGGTTAATGCAATAATGCGTATTTTTTTAGCTTTAAAGGTTTTTCTAGTTTGCTTTTTGAGAAGAAAAAAATAGACTTTCTTCAGAGATAAAAAAATTTTTTTGTTGAAGATGAATTTTTTTGAAATTTAAGGCTCATCAGGCTTTTTAGCGTTCGAAATCGGCTCCAACTGCACATAGAAAATAAAAAAATAACTGTTGTTTTTGGGCCCTTTTTGAAAAATAGAAGCTTATGAACGGGTTTTTTCAGTTTTCACTTTCTCTGAAGTCAAGGATTCACAGAAAAAATTTCTCTGATAAAAAATAGGGTAAGAAAATGCCCCCCTATAAGGTAAAAAAATTCAAAAATTTAAGGCTCATCAGGCTTTTAGCGTTCGGATTCGGCCCTAACTGCACATAGAAAAAAAAAATGACTGCTCTTTTCGGGCCCTTTCTGAAAAATAGAAGCTTCTAAACGTAGTTTTCTCGATTTTCACTTTTTTCTAAAGTCAAGGATTCACAAACAAAAAAGTCTCGATGGAAAATGGAGAACAAAAATGCCCCCCTTATAGGGTTGTACTTTATAAGTTTGAATATTTCCCAAGGTTTCCGCCGTCCCAATCGTCCTCCCTGGCCTAATCGATACCGTGAAATTACTTCGAGGAGTAGTGATCTTCGATGGAAATTCTGTCAACGGAAAGTTCCTTGGAAGGTGAAAAAGAAAGTGGAAAAACCAGTATTTATAGTTTTATTCAGCCTTTACTCGGCGATAGTTTCCGCGAAACAAATTTTTTCGACGAGAAAAAGCGCCACGATCGTGGCTCTTTCCAACAGCGTCGGCCAGGCTTTCATGCTCCTTCAGGATTTCGACAGTTGGTTTTTTATTGATTTCCGGGACTCTTTAATTTTTCCTTGGTATTAGACAGTTCCTTGGTATCATTATAACTGGAAAACAGAAATTCTTATTTTGGAATCGGGAAGATGTTTCAGAAATCAAATCAGATCCTGAAAACCGTTCGAAAATTTCGAATCTTTACATTTATTCTCACGAAAACCCCAAAAAAAAGCTCTCTAGGGATCACTTTACCAACCCCTAAAAGGGCCACTAGATCTTGCAGAAGTGGTCCTTATAGGGGTTTTATTAAGTGGCCTCTATAGGGAATATACTAGTCGATAGTTGTTATAGCCTCGTGAAGAAGCATTTCCATTCGGAAAACTAAATAAATAACCCTTTTTTGAATAAAATTGATAGGCCCTTATAGGGACCACTTGAGCTTTAGGGCGTCAGACATTGAATCCCTATAGGGACTACCTTGATTTTACCCCCTAAAGCGACCACTTTTTCGGCTTCTTTAAGGGCTTTTTTTCCCTAACCCCTATAGGGACCACTTGAGCTTTAGGGCGTCAGACATTGAATCCCTATAGGGACTACCTTGATTTTACCCCCTAAAGCGACCACTTTTTCGGCTTCTTCAAGGGCTTTTTTTCCCTAACCCCTATAGGGACCACTTGAGCTTTAGGGCGTCAGACATTGAATCCCTATAGGGACTACCTTGATTTTACCCCCTAAAGCGACCACTTTTTCGGCCTCTTTAAGGGCTTTTTCCCCCTAACCCCTATAGGGACCACTTGAGCTACAGGAATCCCTATAGGGACTACCTTGATTTTACCCCCTAAAGCGACCACTTTTTCGGCCTCTTTAAGGGCTTTTTCCCCCTAACCCCTATAGGGACCACTACAAAATTTCTTAGGATCACATTAAAGACTTTTTCGGTCGAAGTTAGGCTTTGAAGCTTGATAGGGAAAAAATTGATTGATATCGACTTTCTTCAAGACGTTCGCAACGTCGTACAGTACCAAATACCCTACTGTATCTCTGCAACCGACCTTTGCGGGGCTGTAATAATGGACGCCACCGGCGGTTCTTCCGCCGTCAGCACATTCTTGCCCGGAAATAATGGCGCCGAGTATCTCACTAGCCTTTCTCTTCAACAAGTTCTCCCCACCTTCGAAAAATTAGTTATTTTCAGCCATTTTCAGGGTTCCTCCCTAAATTTATACGCCGGAACCAAATTGAGCAATGATAGTAACCTTCTGGCGGTTTATAGGTTGGAGAAAATCCTCTTTTTTCAAATATCGATTTAGCCCATCGGATGTCACGAACCGGCTGCCGCAGGAGATCCTCGGAACTTTCAGGACTTATTTTTTGCCTTCTGGAAAAGCAACACTGATGTACAAGAGGACGGCTGAGAGCGGTAATTTTCCTTTAGAACAAAACATCGGTAGACACACTTTAGTAGCCCCTTGGACATGCTCCGGAAAACTTTAGGGGTCACTTAAGAGTACTGACACCACTTAAGTGCCCCAATACGCAGAAACAGGGCGCGTCAGAAAAATTGGAAAAACCTCTAGTGGCCACTTGAGAGGTTCTTCAAGGGCTAATTTGAGAAGGCGCTAAAGTGGCCACTAAACTATTCAGCGTCGGGCCACAATTGTGATTTTTCATAATCTAGTAGAATCACTTAGACTTCTGAAAAGCCCATTAAATTTTAGTGGTCACTAATTCGATCACTATAGTGGCCACTAGAACCATCTCTAGAGAAGCCCCTACTTAGCGTCTTAGTGGTCACTATAGTAGTTTTTTGTGGTCTAGTAGTATCGCTTAGACTTCTGAAGACCCCATTAAATTTTATCCGCTTAAGTGGTCACTAATTCGATCCCTATAGTGGCCACTAGAACCCCTATATAGAAGTTACTATTTAGCGTATTAGGGGTCACTATAGTGTTTTTAATAATCCAGTAGCACGTCTCAGACTTATAAAAAATGGTTCTAGCCCCCTAAGTGGTCAATAATTCGATCACTAAAGGGACCACTAAACATTTTTCCGGAGTTTTGACCGTAGCTTGGCCGCAGAGCGTATTTTCAATCAATTTTCTAATTTTTGTAACTTTTAAATAAAAAAATAACTATTTTATTCCCGAAATCATAGTCTTAAAATGCGATTTAAATGAAAATTATTGATTTTCAGACAAAAAAATGAACGTCGAAACTACGACATTTCAATTTACAGCAAAATGGACCGTGCCGCGGGTTGGCCGAACTGGATTTTTAATGTCACGAAATTACCCGTTTTTGGATAAAAATCAACAGTCCAACGACTTTTTCAACAGTTTTGATGGTACCTCGACGGGTTTTCTCGAAAATACGAAAAAATTTCAGGTACTTCAAGCACACCTTTCCAATTTACGTACACCTTGAAAGCTGGCGATTTTGTGGATGGAAATTCGAAAATTGTCATTTCTGGAAGCAATGGAAAGAAGGAATATAATGCAGTGTTGGTTTTCATTTTCAAGGAAATTGCGAAAATGACCAAAAAAGATTTTTTCAAGAGGATAGAAGAAAAGTATGTGGAGTATAAATAAAAACGAGGTCCAGGAAATCTGAAAAAATTAAAAACCTGCTGCGGGGAAAATAACTCCAGAGAATAATATTATTATTTGAAATTTTTATCATTTCTTCCATTCAGATGGGACCGCTCAAAACTTTTCTCAAATTTACTATGTCCAATAAGAATAGGCCCCCCCCTTTCGGACTTTTTGGCAAATCTACAGGGTGAGCAATAAATAAAGAAACGCTTTTGAAACGTTATAACTTTCTCAAAAGTCAACCAAACACCACCAAACTTATAAAAAATTTTATTCATACAATATAGAAACAAAATTCAAGAATAGTTTTCAGTTTTCTGAATTCGTCATTCCGCTTTTGACACAATCAATGATTGCGGTACGGTACGGAGATGGGGCTACCATTACCTGAAAACTGAAAACTATGAGCTGTAACTTCAAAAACACGATAAGTGAGCATGAATGAACAAAATAAACAAAAAAAATTCAAAGGCCAGTCCTTTGTGCAAAAAGCAGCGATCAAACAAAAAACGATTTCAATATTTATTTTTCACCCTGTAGAAAAGGTATCAAAAATCTGCTAGTGCCATCATTCGATTCCGGGTACAAAATAACCTCTGGAACCAAAGTTTTATTATACTAACCTTTTTTACTAGTATATTTTCCGAAAATAAATATAGCACCTGAAAACTTTGGTCTTTCAGAATTTTTCGTATTTTTTTCCGTTTTATTGACTTTTTTGTACTATTTTCGAAATGTTTGCGCATCAAATCTTCCTGAATTTTTTTTTTGAAGGTTTGTGTCGCCTTCGAAGTGCCTTTTGGGGAAGTAGGAATGACTGTCAGAGAGTGTCAAAGATCACAACAACTTTGGAGAGTCAGAGAAAATATTTAATTGTGTATAATTGATTCAAAAATAGCATGGAAAAACACTTTCTGAGCAATACATACTTCTACCTTGGTAGCCGGAAGTTTCTGAGCAGTTCTAGGGACCACTTAATGGTTCTGAAACTACTTAAGTGATCACTTGAAATGCTCCGACTCTTCTGAATCACTTTCTCAAGATCCGAGTATATCTAATTCAGTTATCATTTATCTCAATTTGAACAGATTCATCCATTTTTTTGTTCCAGCTTGGATAGTTCAAGTAAACTCGGGACCAGTGATTCGTTCATTGCAACGAATCCTTCAGTTGAAATCAAGAATCAAGGAAATTCCAAGGGCTTTTTCCTGACTTTTGCCTTCGACAAGGCAGCTTTTTCTGGTATGACTTTCCCATTTTTCAATAAACAGATTATTTTTCAGGAAGTCGAACGATAACTTGGCTTGTTTCCATTGGCGTTCTTCTACGGCTAGTGACGTAATTTTTTTCAAATTGTAATAAAGTTAATTTTTTTCGTGGGTATTACAAAAAATATGTTGGATAGCAGGATTGAAGTCGGTTTTTTAAAGGTTCATAGGACAGTATGAGCTTGAAATTTCGACGCGAAAGTCGTTAAGAAAATTAGGAATGCATGTGAGTTGACTAGAAATCAAAAAATGGCATTTACCGTTCGTTTTGCCCTTTTTTATTGCAAAGACGTATTTTTTACCGTTTTTTATTGCAAAGACAAAGTACAAGGAATCGTAAAATGTTCCAAAAATAGGTGAGCGAGATAAGCAATCAGTTTTTGATCTTATTTTGAAGTTTTCATAATTTTTGTAACAAAAAATCGGTCGAGGAAGTTTAGAAGTACGGATAGAGCTGAAAAAAATTAATTTTTTTCACGTTTTTCGTGACAGTTTTTTTGGAAGCTTTCTTGAAATTCGAACTAGATCGATTCTATAAAAAAATATTGAAACTATCCAAAAAAAGATTTTTTTCAAAATCAAGTTTTTTTGAAAAAATTGTATCATACCTCACTGCGTTTTTTTGTTAGTGGAAGAAAATGGGAAACTAAAAACACGGTGGGCGGAGCCAAAATATACACGTGACGTCATGGGAACGGCAGATTTTGGCTCAAGAGAGAATATTAAAGGCGCAGGCCATCGTATTTGTCAGAGGTCTTCAAGGCGAATCGAAATTTCTCTTCAAAAACGCAATTTTCTGCACGAAAGCGGCGCAGTGAATGCACACGACACACGACACTTCACGGAGAAAAAGTGGGCGTGGCTTCATCAAAAAATGCCGTGATCTGTGCCCCTTTTAGGGGTGTTTAAAGGCGCATAAGCTTTTCATAAATTGCGAAAATTATCAATGATCTGCGATAATTTTTAATCAGACTATACGGATTGCAAAAATAGTTCCATCAACTTTCTTACCCCTTGATGAAGGTGGGATCCCCAAAAATTGGCCTTTTTCCCTGGGAGACACTTTTTCCCGTGACATTTCCACAAAGAACCTTATCAAAATGTTCAATTTTATCAGCTGAATCATTTTCTTCTCTTCTTTTCAGACAATGACAGCTCTTCTGAGAATTTTCAGTCTTACAATTCTAATCGGAGCTGTTTCTTCAGATTATAGTAAGAAATCAACTCATTTTTCGGTTTCTCAAATTGAAAATTAAGCTTGTGACACAAAAAGTACAGTAAACGGCGGTCTCGACACGATTTATTCGGTTCCAACTGGCTGGAACGGTACAGAGAATCCAGCGCTTCTACCGCCGAACTTGAATTGTTCCTGGACGGTTGGATTTTTGAAGAGATTGAATATATTTTTTTGTAGTTCAACGTCCCAGCTGGCCAGTTTGCTGTATTGTATCTCAAGTCAACCACTATCAGTGATTTTTTCGTTCTGACCGACTCGGCCGGCAATGCGGAAAGGTATTATTAGAAAAAAGACGAAAAATAGAAGATCTGGAAATCTTGTAGGGCCAGAGTGATCCCTATTGGGGTTAGGGCGAAAAACAGCCCTTATAAGGCTCAAATTTAGGTGGGTGTTTTAGGAATATAAGGTCTGACCCCGAGCCACTCAAGCTTAAATGGTCTAGAGGTCTTTTAATTTTTTGTGAGAAGACGATTTGATAGTAGAAAGAAATTTTGGGTCCGCCAATATTCGTGAGCGTGAATTGTGCATACACCAATCTTGGAGGCTTGAATCTTTGCAAGTTTGAATTTTGAAAAAAAAAAGAGGTGATCAAGTTTGCAAAAACCAAGATTGGTGTACGCACAGTTCACGCTCACGAAAATTTGCGGACCCGAAATTCCTTCGAGGATTTTCCGAGAGGCAAAGTTGGAAAGGGTGGAAGAAGGGTTCATAAAAAGTTTCTTTTCAGGGCGACCAAGACTCATTTTTTCTGCCTTTTTGCTACCTTTTTGGAGCCTTTTTCGAGCCTCTCCCTTTTAATGTCCATTATCCACTATTCCGGCTTTCCCCGAGCAGCAATTTGAACTTTTCTCCTTTTTGAAGACAACTGAAAACGTGGGAAAATTTTAACCTTTTCCAAACTCCAAAAAAAAAGTTCGATTTGAAGCAAAATAGCCGGGAAACATTGATACAAAAAAAAATTAGTTTTTCATTTTTGGACTCTTTTCCAGAATCCACATTGACATGCAAGGAACCAACTATTTTTACACTCAGCCGTATTTCAAAGTCGATTTGGCTACAACGGCTTTCACGAATGGATCCTTGTCATTTGTTGTTCACTGGGTCGAGAGTGAGTTTTTTCTGAGATTATTCATGCAAGTTTGAAAGGGCTGCGGTAATTTTTCAAAGATCTAAACTTCCTTTTTGACCCCAAAAGTCCATTTTTGAGTACCCAATAACTACACGACGTCGAGAAAAATGGTCGTTCGAAACGCCCAAGGCTTTTTGATCTCTGCCGACGACACGATTTCGCCGCTCATCGTCACGGCTGATACCCAGGTACTTAGGAACTCCAGAGGGGTCCCTATAGGGGCAAGGGACCATTTTACCAACCCCTATAAGGGCCAATAAAGCTTGCAAAAGTGATCCCTTTAGGGGACACGCTAGTCGATAATTTTTATGATGCGAAAAACTAAATAAATAACTTTTTCGTTTGAAAATTAAGTTTAAAGACCCCTATAGGGACCACTTAAGTTTTAGGGGATGTGGTCAGACCCTTAACCCCTGTAGGGAACGCTTTGATCTTATCCCTTTAGGGACCACTCATGCTTTAAGGGCTGTGGTCAGACCCTGGATCCCTATAGGGAACACTTTGATCTTATCCCTTTAGGGACCACTTGAGCTTTAGGGGCTGTGATCAGACCCTTAACCCCTCTAGGGAACGCTTTGATCTTATCCCTTTAGGGACCACTCATGCTTTAAGGGCTGTGGTCAGACCCCTAACCCCAGGGACCACTCTAGAACTCCCAAGTAAAGTCCGTTCGTCGCTGCGTGTCTGCGTCTCTCTGTTCCATCATCTGCGAGGTCAGAGAAACGCGAAAATAGCGCGTCAACGTGAGAGGGTCCCCGAGAGACGAGGAGGGCGCAGAGAAGTTTCGAGTCGCGTGAATGGACTCTAGAAACTGTTCAGATTTTGAATGTCATCGCTCAAGCTCCGCCCCTAATGACGCGGTAAACCAATCAGAGAGCGAGCCATCCACCTAGCACTTTTGGATGACGTCCCTGTACTTAGCGCTCAACAACTGTAGAATCGGAATGAATTGTACCTTTCCCAGGTGTCAGTCCTGGCAACTCCTTTGATGGGAACTCTCGATTTTCTGCCTTTCCTGAGAGCCACCATGATTTATGATGGCGACTCGATCAATGCCACTTTCATTGGAAGGTACTTTTTTTTCGACTCATCGAAAAAAGTAGGAATTTTCCAGCTTGTACACCGGAATCAGTCAGAAAAGGCAGTTGGTCTCAACTGGAAAGAAATTAACGATTTTCACCCTTGCTGGAATGAGCGCTCATCAGCAGATCTTGATTCAAGATTATGACAGTGAGGGATTTTTTTTTAGTAAGAAAACGTGAAAAAAGACGATTTCTGATCACTTTGATTGGAAAATACAGTTCCGATTGCCTGAGAAGTTTTTTTTTGTAAAAAATGAAGTTTAAGTCAACAAGCCGCAACGCGACCGCGATGTCTTGCACGGCGTTTTTTTGGCGACGCCCCGTCCCTATTTTTTCCGTAAAGTGTAGTGTGTCTTGTGCATGCACCGCGGCGCTCTCGCACATGCCACGTTCAAAGTAATTTTCGCGAAATTCGAAATCATATCTGAATTTCTGAAATAAAGTTGTATTTTTTCGCTCTCTGGGGGCTATTTTTAATTTTATAATGAAGTATAATCACACTAGGAATTTAGGGACACGCGCCCGACCAAAAACTACCTGCGCAAGACAATATCGGGTCATTTCCCTTTCAATTAAACAAAAATAGTAAGCTAAATTATTTCTTGTTTTTATAAATGCATTTTAAGCCCAAGCAAAATAATGAAGTATAATCGCACTAGGAATGTCAAAACATGCGCCCGACTAAAAACTACTTGCGCAAGACAGTATCGGAAACCAGGGATTATTCTAAAAGTGTTGAAATTTTTTTAACCTCGAATTTTTGAAACATTCTGTTTTGCTTACAACTTCATTAAAAAAATTTAATTCCGATCACCAAAAAAGTAATTTTCCAGACACCCGCGACATAGTCGAATATCAAGTACCGTTGTGTATCACGCCCATTTGTGCGACGACTTTCGACGCCTCCAAAGGTCCCGCCGCGATAACTACCGTATTAGGGAGTAGTGATGCTGAATACCTGACGAACGTTGATATGAATGAGGTTTTTTTTTGAGAAAAGTCCAGTTTTCTAGAGCTGGGAAGGTGCTATCTCTATATAAAATTAGAAAAAGAAGTTTTTTGATATAAATTTTTTCTTTCTTGGCTCATTCAAGAGCCTTGTGAATGAACTGAGAAAAAAAAAATTCAGAATTCAAATTTGACGATTTTCGCCGGCCTGAAGATGGTTGACCCCTGGAACAAGCTTGCGACCTATCGGTTTTTCTAAATTCAAAGTTTCATATTCATAAATTTTGAATAGGAGACAAGACTTAACTAATCGATTGCCGCAGGAAATTCGAGGATATTTAAGAACTTATTATTTTTCGTCGGGTGCTGGAAGTATTGGTTTCACAAGGAATACGGCGACTGGTTGGTTTTTAAAGGCAGTAAAAAAGAAGTTAAAGCAGTACCTTTTAGAACTTATCACTGGGAATCGAAAGGTGTATTTAAAAGTCACAGATATTACTAATTTCTAAAGAAAAACGTGATTTTATTTTCCCGCCGTTTAGTTTCGAAAAATGCTTTGAAGCACGCGATGATGCGGACGTCTCATTAGGCTCGCCTTTTGTACGAAATAACTGGATTTCTGCTTCAAACTAAGAGTTTATCTCCTGAAAAAACATTTAGTCAAACAAAAAACACCAACCGATAACAAAGAAAACACAAAATATCGATTTCTCAAATTTGTGTAAAATCATCATTTTTCACCAGAGTAGCGATCAAAACTTGCAAATTTTCAAAAGTATAAAGTTTTCAGAGCGAAAAACACTTTGGTGACAACAGAAATAATTTAAATTTCAAAAAAGCCAAGCAAAAAGCAAACACTCAGACCTTGGTAACGCGAACGGGACGCGAATCGGACGTGTCGGGGCATTTCTAGTGACCACTTTAGTAGCCTCAGAACTCTTAAGGGATCCCTAAAATCGCCCAGAAACGTCCGGAGCACGTCCGTTTCGCGTTACCAATGTCCGAGAAAGTTTGAAAAATGACGAAGCGTGTTGTCCATAGAGCAACTTTTCTGCAAAACGCCCATTGAGGAATTTCTGAGGGGTCGCTATAGGGGTTTGTTGTTATAGGGACTTCTAAGTACAATTAAAAATGAAAATGGACTCTTTTTCCGAATTATTTTTAATACTTTGCTATTTTTTTTTCCAGCCAAATGGGGTACGCCAAGGATTGGCCGAAGCGGATTCGTCATGTCCAATAATTATCCCTTTTCCGACAAAAATCAAGCGGGAACCGACGTTTTCTCAAGTTATGATGGTATAAATCCATTAATTATCTACCAATTACCTTGAAATTACAGGTAACTTGAAAACACCTTATTCTTTTTTCTATTCTTTATCGACGGATAACCTGCGCGCCACGAATTCTTTCATTACTATTTCGGGAAACGGTGATAAAAATAGTTATGTGGCGAGGTTTTCATGATAAGAAGTTGAAAACACACGGAAAATCTCAGAATCGACTCGAAATCGCCTCAAAATGCGACTGGGAGCTTCGTCTCCTCGGAAATCACGATCAAAATGATGAATGACGGGATTTCGACGGGTTTCTTTGTTCAGTTCTCCTTTGACAGTGCGGGTTTCATTTGTAAGTTTTTTGAACTTTGTATTTAAAGATTTTTAAATTTTCAGCAAGCTATATTCCATCTATCTCATTGGTTCTGCTCTTTAAAGCAATTTTTGAATTTTTCTAAGTCCCATTAAACAAATAAAAATTTATTACAAGTTGAAAACCGGAAGAATAATGAAAAAGAAGAGAACAGGAATTATGTTTTTTTTTGTCGACGCCCCGCCCATATTTTTTCCGTAAAGTGTAGTGTGTCTTGTGCATGCACCGCGGCGCTCTCGCACATGGCATTTGCTATTTTGAATTCCGCAGAATTACTTTCAACACGGCATTTTTTTTTAAAAATAAACCAGGAAAATCGCGTTTTTTTAAAGGAGAGATAGATTCGTCTCATGACCCATTGATGTGCCTTTAATATTCCCTGTTTTTTACGTTTTTCCCATGACGTCACATGGGAACATTGAAGGTTTCGACCACGCCCTTCAATTTTTGGATTCGCATTTTCTTTCACTAACAAAAACGCCGTGGGAAATTTATTTTTTCAAAAAGTTTGAAAAAAAAAAATCATAGAAATGCTATACAGATACATGAAGAAAAATCAGAGAGTAACTTTTTTTTTCGATTTTTGAAAATTGGGAAATTTTTCAACCAAAATTCACTACAACGAATTTTCGAACATTTTTTTGACCATTGTCTCAATTTCGAGTAAACTGGACTTTTTTTTCCGATTTTCAAAAAGTTGATATCTTTGACTGTCGACCAGAAACTACTAGAGTCCGGTCGACTGGTACTAAATTCGGGAACCAAAGTTTCAAAAACGCTTTCCGGTAGTCTTTCGAACGCCAGAGAAGCACGTAGAAAGGCTGGGAATAGGTGAGGAGAGCGAATAAAACCTTAAAAGCTGATTTGGATAAAAAATTTCTAATGAACAAACCAGTTTACTCTGTAGGAAAAGCAGGGTGTCGCCAGTGAAGCCCAAGACGATGAGAATATTCAGGCCGAGTATACAAATATACCAGGAGAGAACGAACATTAGAAGATTTATTTTGAGATGTCGTACGACTCGTTTCGCTTCTTGACAACTTGTTGAGGAGCCTGAATATCGGAAAAATATTACTTGGTACACTGCCGAAGTCGGAAAACGGGTGCAAAATGGCCGCAAAAAGGGTTCCGTTTTGCCGCCTTTATTGAGCCTTTTTCTTGCTAAGCCAAAAAAGGGTGCTGAGAGACTCGGCTATTGATGATTTCAGATTTTATTACTGTAGCTCATTTTGGTTCATACACAGTCACTGGTGAAGATTATTCTCAATTTAAAAAATTTCGCGATTCTCAAAAGGGTCCAAAAAGGATGGGTAAATGCCGATGAAAGGACGGAAAAAGGCAGTAAAAAGGAAACCGTTTAGGAGCAATTTATGGAAGCTTTTTGATCCCTAAATGACGCTCAAAGAGCCCGCAAAGGTAGCTATGAACGTATGCCCGACCGAAAAGCGAGTTGCGCGCGATGACATTAAAGGCATAGGGGCAGTAAAAAACGGTGTTTCAGTTCAAAGCAGTACTTTGTAGAGCTTTTCATTGCGAATCGAGCGGTGAACTTGGAAATGTACCAAACTTCCTAGTTTTGGAGAAAAAGTAATTCAAAGTCGGAGAGAGGAAAGTTTGAGTTCCCGCGAAAAGGGCGCTTTGCAGTAAATTTGCTCTATGGACAACAGGCTTTCCCATCTTTCGGATTTTCGCTTTTTTTCTTTGTTTCTTTCAATTTTCAATTTTTTCTGTTGTCACCAAAGTTCTTTTCGTCACAAAAACTTTCTATTCATGTATATATTGCAAACTTTGATCGCAAAAAAGCGTTTCTGGTGAAAAATGATGATTTTACACAGGTTTCGATTGGAATAGCGTTATTTTGTGTTTTCTTTATCATCGGTGTGTGTTTTTTGTTTGACTAAACGCTTTTTCAGAAAAGAAACCCTTAATTTGAAGCAGAGAGCCGGTTATTTCTCACAAAATGCGAGTCTAATGAGACGTCCGCAACATCGCGTGCACGGCTACTGTAAACATTTGTCCGTAGGCCGATCCAAAGCTTTTTTCAAAATTAAAGGCGGGAAAGTAAAATTGCGTTTTTCTTCTGAAGTTGTCACATCTTCAATTTTTTCGAGTACACCGTTCGATTCACAATGAAAAACTATATAAGATACTGCTTTCACCTGAAACCCCATTTTTTACTGCCCCTATGCCTTTAAAGATTACAACCTTTGAGTCATTTTTCAAGTACTGGAGTTTGTGAAAGCAATGATATAGTCTGCTCAGATTTAGAATTTCAAGTCGTCACTCAAGCTCCGCCCCTAATGGTGTGATAAACCAATCAGAGAGCGAGCCATCCACAGAGTGTTTTTTAATGACGTCATTGCACTTGACGTTTAAAATCTGAACAGACTATAATCTTTATTCAATTTTAATGCTCAAATTATATTTTTCACTGGTATGATTTTTACAGAAAACGATTTATTGACTCATTTTAGAAAATCCAAGCATTCTAGTAGAGTATGGAAAAATGGTTTTATAAAAAAAAAACCAACTCTTTCTGAAGAAAAATAATAAAGCTGCGAAAAATAACAAAATAAGGGAGTTATTCAGTAATTTGCCAATCGTCCAAATCTGGCTGACTCGCGGATGTATTGCTGAAAAAATTGAACTTTGCACCTTGTAGCTTGAATTTCCAGTGAACACGGCATAATTGTGTCAATTCAGTCTGGGTTTTTTTAAATGAACCTTACCTCCAGGCGGGTTGCAAAAAACGATGACGTCCTCATTAGCGTACTTAAACCCCAAGATGACGATTATAATTCCATAAAATGCGGCGGGTGCCGTCATAATCAATAGATAGTTCGAAGAGCTCGTTCTCCGATACCTTTTCGGGTAAAATAATACTTCTAATGGTTTTCAAAGCTCACCAAATCGGAAAAAAGATCATTGCAAATATATCCAACAACAAAGCCAACATGAGCATGTTTTGAAAACAAATGGCGAAAATATAAGGGAAGATAAAAGTTAGACACTGGATTCTGGTCGTTTTATCCCCGATTATTCCCAAAAAAGCGGTCGGAATTTCAAAAAGCAAGCATACAACATGCGTTGCGGCTAAGGTCGCTTGGAGGTATGCTGAAATTTCAAATCAGCTGGAAAAAAACTAATTTTTTACAACGAAAAAGGATATTTTTACGAAGGTGTTACGGTATGCGTCTGGTACGTAGACGCTCCTAGTGTATTTTGACGCGCAAGTTTTTTAATTACTTTTTTAAAGGAAATTTTACTTTTTCTATGTGTTTTCATGTTTTCTTTTTGGTTCAAAGGGATATTATTGCAGTTTTGAATAATGTAGAAGATTTAACGCTTTTCATTAGACATTCTCATAAAGTTCGGCGGAAAAATTTTGCAGTTTGTATATTTTAATTTTTTTTTTCTTTGGGCTTGGATAAATGTGCGTTTGTTTCGGGTGTGTTATAATTTTTTTCCGCTTCAGATGATATCAACTTTCGTCAACACGTTCCCTCGACAAAAAAAAGGACGAAAATTTCGAAAAAGCGAGTTTTTATTTTTCAAAAATTTTTCGTTTCAAATTGGATTTACTCTGAAAAAAATGATTCTATGACCGGTTGGAAACTTCTTGCTGAGGTTTTTTTAAAGTAGAAAATATATTAAAATTCACTGAACATGGCTCTTGATTTCCAAATATCATTGAAAAAAAGGTCCATGCTCCTTTCAAGACCACAAAAAAGATTTTCTGAACCGAAATAGGCTGAAAAGGGGGAATTTATAGCATTTTGAATGATCCTCTGTGCTCCAATAACCTGACTTTCCATGAAAAACTTGAGTCGAGTAGGTCAAATACAAAATATTTATATTTCCAAATAAGCCGATCGTGTTGAAAATGACGACTTCGATGAGGTAGACGACCTGGTTCAGCATTTTATTCTGGAAAAGGTAATCAAATTCTCGTTTATTGAAGAGAAAGTAGGTGTTCAGACAAGACTTATTCATTAGCTTTATCAAGAAGGAAGTCCATTAATTGACGGTTTTTCAGAAATCACTAACATCATTAGCTAATTTTAACGTTCAAAAGAAACACGATACTTTTAATCTGTTCTGAAATGCATTTTCAAAAATATTGAAGCGAAGAACCTTTTGCAGTAATCTTTTATAATAAAAAAAAATTGAAAAAATTTTTCAAAGGTCTTTAATTTTTTCTATGGCGTATAACCTATGCCCTAACAACGTGGAAGACATTAAAATTTTTAAAATTATGCGACTTTATTTATTCCAAAGAATGAAAATCAAAAAATACGAATAAAACTTGAAAGCCACCCTAACTGCATGGCAATCAAGTTAACACCATTTCCGTTGTTCTATTACGTTGAATTGATTCAATTTTATTATTTTATTGGTTCGCCCAGCTTTTTATTGTATTTTGAACAATGATATAGGCGTTAAGAATTTTGAGTCGGAAGAAGAAAATGGAAAAATTAAGGAAGTCCAAGGTATCTCATTTCATCACGTCGACTGGTCGGTCTCATTGCCGCTCTCTCATGGGATAACATTCCGACGCCCGTCAGCCCTGGACAAGCTGGGCGCCGTACTGTTCCAACATGGTGAAGCAGTTTATTAGCTGGTACTACCAACGGGCCAACATTATTTCCCGCTAGTTGTCACGCCGGGACTTATTGGACAACTATTGTGGACCGTAACTCGCGCCGACGACTAACTCTTCGATTATACCATGATTCAGCAGAGATTTTCTTCATCTTACTCTGAAGACTGAATAAATTGAATTGAAAAATTGAATTGAAGGTATCTTTATGTAACCTGTTATTTGAGGTAGGAGAACTGAACTTGAGGAAATTTGAGGGTCTTGAAAATTTTCGTGTACTTTTAAAGAACTTTTTCGAAAGTCCTGACCGATAAGTTGAGCCTGAAAATGTAAAGGCTCAATAAAGGCCGCAAATTGAAACCCTTTTAGCGGCCATTTTGCTCCCGTTTTCCGCCCTTCTGACTTCGGAAGTGTTACATATCACATGACTCAAAATAAAACCTGAATTTTTTAATTTTCATGTCTTCTAAATGAATGAAAAAAATTAGTCCAAGTGAAAAAATATTATATTTTTTAGTTTCAAGCTCATTTTTTTAATCAACTTCAATCCTTGAGCCTCATATGTTTAGGTTTTGGCGCGCAGGAAAAATAAAAACCAAAGTTTGTGCGGCAGATCGTGGGGTTCGTTTGGTTGGCAGGGCTTTTCAAAATGAAGTAAAGAAGGGGCAAATATTGATACTCGGTATAACTCATTCCGACAGTTGACTCATTCTCATCTTGGGTTTTCCGTTTTGAAATTCGTTTTTGCTCGATTTTTGCAAGGTCTGAAGAAAAATGAATTCTTAAAGTTTACGATAAATTTCTAAGGTTTCAAGAGAAGCATATCAAAAATGTTTAGTCTGGTTCGAGCCTAAAAACCTTCGTGAAACTTAAAAAAGTTGAAAATTTCTAAATTTTCCCTTTTTCTGACTCTTTCTAATGATCTAGGAGTTATTGCAGGTAGTGACTTTTAGAAGTTTCCAAAGATATTTTTTGATTTTGTCTGGATGGATATATTGAATCAAATAAAGTTTTTTCTTCTTTTCAGAACATCTTTATTCAAAAAAACTTACTAACCCAAGTTCCATGGGGCGATTCGCAAAAAAATCATTTTTTTCTCATGCTTCGCTTTTTTTCTAAAAAGGCTTTTTTTGATTGATTCGTCAATCAAAATGATTCCAAACATTGAAAAATGTTTAGATTTACAGATTGGTATTTATATTTAGTGATTTTTTTGTTGTGATGAATCCCCGTTGAATCGAGAGAATTAAAAAGTTTTGGCCTTTTCAAAGCAAAATTTTTTTTCCTATTCATGATGGTTTTCATCGTGTAGCATGATTTCTGAAAAATTCGTCTTATTTTCAAACATTCTGACCTTGAGAGCAATCATTGAGAAGGGACTGATATGAAAATTGAAGTTTAAAAAATATTTCCGAAGAATTTTTTGAGCTTTGATTTCATTTTTTCGGATATTCACCACTCCCATTTCAAAGATGCGTTCAAAAAGTTGCTATTTGGAGGGACAGGGAAGTTTTTCCGAACTGTTTTTTTCGTGGCAAACATCGGTTTTTTTCGACAGGAGAGCAAACAAAAAAAGAAGCATGGACATGTGGAAATTATGAAATTTTTTTGGCGGATTTCATATAATTTTTTTGCTTTTAATAAAAAGATTTCAGTACCAAAAATCCGTGTTTTTCAAAAAAAAATTTTTTCGAAGTTTTTAAGTTTCTAGATCCATCAGAAGTAGATAAAATTAGGGGTTTTTCAAAATTCTAGAAACCCCCCTCAAAAAAATATTCGGTTTCTTTCAAGTTTACATTTTTTTAAGTTTACAAGGTTCTAGATCCATTTTTAAATAGCTTAAATAAGAAAGTTCAAAAAAAGTTCTCCCCCATCGAGAATAGTTTCTTAGGTTTTTTTCAAGTTTACAAGGTTCTAGATCTATTGGAAATGGTTGCAATATAGGGTATCAAAATTCTTGAAAAACCACCCCCGCCAAATAAGTTTTCTTTGGTTTTTAAAGTTTACAAGGCTCTAGATCCATTATGAAAAGCTCAAACAGACAGTTCTAAAAACTCGAGAGTAAAAAAATTCCCCCGCCCCCCCTCAAAAATTAAAAAAAGGCTAGGAAACCTTGTAAAAATCGAATCTCCTATGTTCAATCTATTTTTTCCCTGTTTTGAACAAGTTTTTGATCTGTTTAATTACAGAAATAAGCGATTTTCAAGATGAAAGGCCAAAATAATCAAGAGAAGTCCTCGGATAACTCTTCCGTCGAGTCGCATTCAATGCAGGATTTGAGGGTTTTTCCTTCTTTCTATGATTTTTCGAATAAATTGAAAATTTCTAGGAAATTCTGGCTCATACACAGCCGATGGGAACTTCGGTACCGCCGTCGCCAGTCGCCAATCAGAAGCCGTCGCCAGTCGCCAATCAGAATTCGGAAGTACCCCTCCGATTTTCCCCCGTCAATTGTCCGGTGATCGACGAGGAAGATGGTAAATTTGGCTTGAAGGAACAAAATTTCAGGGAACGGAAATTAGTTAAATTAGAAGGTTCTGAAAAAGATACCTTTAGAAGCGACTACTTCACTTTTATGTTGAGCTCATAGTTTTGGCCCAATTTTTCTAGTCAAGAAAAATCGATAACCTTGAAGCTTGAATAGTTATGATTTCAGTAGAAAATGGAGATATTGTCTTTTCCAAAGTTATTACTCCGAGAAGTTGGAAAGAGCTTTAAGTTATTCTCGAAAAAACATAGATTTTTAACTTTCTCGGCTTCGACTTCTACAACTGATCGCTCCTGAACTTTCCTTCTGGAGCCTTTTTTTGAAAATCAGAAAAAAAGGAACTTTGAGCTTATAGCATAGGAAAATTCGGAAGGACCCTTTACGGGCCCTTTGAGCGTCCGTTATGGATCAAAAGCTTCCATAAATTGCTCCCAAAAAGGTTTTCTTTATACTGCCTTTTTCCGGCCTTTATCGACCCTTTTTGGACCATTTTGAGAATCACGAAATTTTTTACATTGAGAATAATCTTACCAGCAACCCTGTATGAACCAAAATGTGCTATGGTGTGTTCAGATTTTCAATGTCAAGAGCAATGACGTCATTCAAAAACACTCTGTGTGTGGCTCGCTCTCTAATTAGTTTATTGTACCATTAGGGGCGGAGCTTGAGTGACGACTTGAAATTCAAAATCTGAACAGACTATACAGTAATATCGGAAAGTTCCGAGTCTTTCAGCACCCTTTTTTGAGGCTTTTTAGCCCACCAAGAAAAAAAGGCTCAATAAAGGCCGCAAAACGGAACCCTTTTAGCGGCCATTTTGCAGTCACTTCCTTTTTGCACACTTCCGAGTTTGGCAGTGATTGAGGTGGCTTTTTTTTGGCGCTCATTTCTCAAAAATCCTGCTCCAAAGTTATTCAGAAGCAAACTTTTCTTACTAGGGAACGTTTTTTACCGCCTGAAAAAAAATTTCTCGCAATAGATCTCGTTTTCGAGTTAGGACACTTCAAAAGCCCGAAATAGCGCTTTTTGGTCTAATTTTCGTATTTTGCACACTTTGAAGCTCCATAACTCGGAAACAAGATCAATTGCGAGAAATATTCTTTTTGTTCTGGAATCAGGGGGTCCTAAATTACACCTCAGCAAAGTTTCAGCAAAAGTTCAACCTGGGGGGTTGAAAACGTTCCTTGGTTAAATTCTTTCTTTCTCGAGAAATGAAACATTTTTGATTTTTCTGATTTGAAGTAAAGTTGATTTCTTCAAACTTGCAACTACCAGACAGCATGTCTAGCGTAGTTGTTCTCTGAACATCACCGGTGAATTCAAAAGACGCAAAAATCAAAAACGGAAATAACCTGTCTCCGGCTCGAAAGAATACTGACGTGTATTTGCGCGTGTGCGACCGGATGGTCTTTCTGGTGGTACCCCCCGGTTGAGCTTTCATCCACTTTTTTTCCCTCCCTCAATCTTACTCTTGGACCATTTTTTGGAGTTTAGAAGGTACAGAAATGTCTTATATTTGTTCATTCCAAGAGATTATTCAAATTCGCTCTGACGAACATGAGAGGTCGTGCTCGAGCTCTTTCCGCACTCTCGAGTGCTTGGACGGAGATGCGCCAAAATCATGAATTTGCTCTCGTTTTGTACAGCTGACTGTGGACTTTTTTCTGGACTTTGAATGAAACTATGATTTTTATACTGTGTAGGTCCGTGTTCCTGAACAAATTTAGTACAATGAAATTATTTTTTTTAGCTTCCTAGGGAGGTCATTTCACTTTCTGATTTCTTGAAATTTGGCCGAAACACTTCTTGATGTACCAGAAAACCATCCTGAAAGTTTTAACCTGCACAACTCCCGGGTTTTTGAGAAATGTGGCCCTCAAATTAGCCTATTTTAACGGATTTCGAGAGAAGTTTTCTTTCTCAAAAACTAGGAATTTGTGCAGGCTGGAAGGGTCTTTTTTTGGTCCCTCAAGGAGAATCCTGGCCAATTTTTGAGAAAATCCCATCCGAAAAGTTAAAGGACCTTCCTTGTAAATACCCTCTCAATTTTATTAGATTATTTTTTTTTATTTTTAATATTTTTTTGTTATATTCAAGCTTTTTTTGGAACTTATATGAAACCCTCTATAGTTTAGAGAGGCTAAAAATTATCTCTAGGGAATGATTTTGAAATATAAATCTTAGTTTTCTAAGCGTCTTGATCCCTTCAGTTTGTGAAATATTTAGTAACTTTTGAAAAAATCGACTCCTTTTCTCTAGAACCTCAAAAAAAAATGTAATTTGTGACGAAAAGTTTATTTGCTTGCAAACTTTCCGCGCGGAAAGGTTAGAACCCAGGAAACTGAAACCGTAATATTGTAAAAAAGTGATTTCTGAAAACGTGTCTATTTGAGCTTCCCACTTTGTCAGCGCAACAAACAAATCTGCTCATTGGAGAACACCTACCGTACTCCTAATATAAGCTTATATTTAGCGTTTCAAGGTCTTTTCTTCGGTAACTTCCGTGAAATTGTTTTCTTGAGTTTATTTTTACAATCTCATTTCGAAATATGAAAAATCCAGGTAGATCAAAAGTTGATATTTTTTCCTATTTAGAACAAACCCAACATGTCATACCGACGTCTTAGGAACTCCAGAATGGTCCCTACATGAGCAACCTGAAAGTCCCCTCTAGGGGCCACTTTACCAACCCCTCTAGGGGCTGCCAAAGCTTGCAAATAAGCGTTTTTGAATGGAATTGTGAGGCCCCTATAGGGTCCACTTGAGGTTTGGGGCTAAGGGGTCAGACTCGAAACCCCTTTAAGGACCACTTGAATTTTACCCCTATATAGACGACTTTTTCTGTCCCTAACCCCTTAAGGGACCACTCTGGAATTCCTAAGGTTGTAGAGTTTTTTTTGCGAATAAAAAGTTTTAGCCTTTAATTCCTTGAAACTTTATCATGGCTGGAACTTCATAAAATAATTTCAGTAAGTCTGGAGCTTACTTTGAATGATTTCAGCTCAACCAGAACTTATGACGTTCTTTTTTTCAAACAGCACATAAGGAAGTCCTAATTTTATGGCCAGAGCTTTGAAAGGTCCAATGAAACAGCCGAAAATGGATGTAGTTTAATGATTTTGATGAGATGATCTTGCCTAAACACTGTAGGGTACCATGCTAAGGCTTCTTATTGAGAAGCTGTAGGTTCGACAAAAACAATTTGTTCCATTTTGAAGTCGATTTTAACATTTACATTTTTTCCCCATTTCGAAATTTGATCTGAAAAATCACTATTAGAGCGCAAAATCAAAACAAATTGTTGCCTTTCAACCCCCTTCCCCCGCCGACCGGGGTTGGCAGCTTTTTTTCGGCGATTTCCGGTGTCCGTCTCTGACCGGCCGATGTTTGCCGAGGTCGTTCGGTTCCTGCTCCCAAACATGGCCAAAAAAAGACTCGGCTTCTTTTTGTTTTTTTGCTTTTTTTAATGCTTAGAATCGTTTTTTTAATCCTCCGACTTGTTTTTTTCTTAAGATAGGAATCATTTAGAGAAGTTTTCCGATTTTTTTCGGGTGAATTTGGAGTCATTTTCAAGGTAAAAAAAAATTTAAGATAACTAGGAGTTCCCTTGAAATTCTTTGAACAGCTAGGGGGAATTTTTAGATCCAATATAAATAATTATCTTGAAGCTTTTTAGAGGTATAATTAAAGTGTGATGTAAACTTTATACACCGCAAGCCTGGGTCAAGAAGATTTGCTGACATTTGAACTTTTCCTCTTTTTAAGCAATTTTTTTGCCCTCCCCCTGTAAATTAACTATATTTGCTCAGCAATTTTTTTGAAAATTCTGAATAAAAAGACCACTTTTTTTCAAGCCAGAACGGACCATAATTTTTGTACCGTACGAAATTTCAGAAGCTTTTTTTAAAGAATGAACCAATTCTCACTAATTTTTTTCCTTGATTTAAGAGAAAAAGAGAATTTTTTTGTAAGCTAATTTGGCTGTTAATCCATACCAACTAAATCAAGAAGATCAATTTCGAAGTCGCAAAGGTCTTGATGAACTTGAAAGGTTGATTTTTTTCACTGACAACTTCCGTAAAAGCCGTTTTTTTCACAAATTTCGGTCGGGGTGAAGTTAGTTTAGCGCCTGTCGGGCTCTTTCTCCCTCATGTGTGTTGATCGTGCACCGGTTTAATCCCCCCGCACCGGTGAGGTCAGTTGATGGTCAATTTCTTGTCAATGCGTCTTTTTTCTCGAGTTTTTTCTAGGTTTCCTTACTCATTGTCATTGGACCATTGGGAATCGAAGCCAGGTTTTACTGGATTCTTTTTGCCATGGTTATGCTTATACATTTTTAAAACCTCTAGGATCTCTTTTAATGCATTTTTCTTTCTCAATCATGAACTGAAAAAAACTAAATTTATCATAATCAGATCCTTTTTTTCTGTCTTTTTCCGACTCATCATGTGAAAATTTTTGAAAAAAATAATTCTTCTATTTCACTTTCTTCAACTTTGATAGTTGTTTCTAGATTTATCAGTTTATTTACATATTTTGAACCTGATGGCTTCTATCTTTTGCAAAATTAAATAAAACTCAGTTCTTTGAGATCATTCATTATAATCCTACCTACTGGAAATGAGCAATTTTCTTCAGTTTTTTCAGAAACCGAAACATTTCCGTCAAAAAAAAAAACCAGCTCTTTCATTGAAAAAATTTCTACTATCGTCTATATTTTGGTTGTGTCCACCGATGTTTAAAAATATTAATGATCTAGTCATTTTCCCCGTTTTTTTCCGGCCGTGATTCATCTGAGAGGATTGTTCTGCCGGAAAAAAGCGGTCCAAAGAACAAACATTCAAAAATTTTCCGGGCTTTTCTGAAATGACCGCGTTTCATTACGTTCAATTTTTTTTTGTGATTTTTTTGGCTTACTTGAACCTAAGGAACTCCAAATGACTCAAGGGGTCCCAAAAAAAGTAACCTGTCTGAACGGCGAACTTTTCTGTTTGTCTACAGAGAAAGTAGGCGAGAAATAGATAGATTTCTGAACAGTGTCTTTTTTTTCACTTTGAAGGTTAAGCTGCAAAAATTGAGCAAGAATGAGCCATTCATTAAGAAAGGAGGTTGCGAATCCCTTTTTTGGATTTCCTGAATACTTTTTTTTTCAACTTGACTATGCCTCTGAAATTTGTGATTTTTCCCTTGATCCCTTGATTTTTCTGTTTCAGTCAACGGCGGCACGCGTCCACTGGTTCGCTTCCTGTCGGAGTACCGTCCGTCTGGAGCCGTCGGACCGCCGCCAACTCGCAGATTTTCCCTTTTCGCTCGCCGTCATTCCACCAATCCGCAAGTCTCCAACGACTTCACCTCGGCGTGGCTGAGAACCAGCAATTTTGAGTCCGTAGAACATTTTTTTGAAGTTCAATCTCTACATTATTTCAATTATTTCAATTGAATGACGTTCAAAAAATATTTTATTCACACATATTAGACGTAAACTTGTTCTATAGTCCGTCCACCGGGACTTGACAGTTTTCGGGTGTCTGCGTCTCTCTGTTCTCTCACCGGCGAGGTCACAGAAACGCGAAAATAGCGCGTCAGCAAGAGAGGGTCGTCGAGAGACGAGGAGGGCGCAGAGAAGTCCCGCCCTTTCAAGTCACGGAAAATGGACTTTTGTTCTGGCTGAGTTAGGCTCAACTTTAGACCAAAAAACCAAGATTTTCAGAGAAATTGTTAAAAATTTCAGCTTGAACCGTGATCCAGTGGCCGGTGGCTCATCGAACGACAATTCCGATCCGATGGGAGTTCTTGTAAGATACCTCAAAAAAATTCGATTTCTAACCATATCAAATTCAGTCCAGAGACGACAGTATGGAAGCCGGTGTGGCGTTTCAAGTTGGAGAAAATATCGAAAGACCTGACAGGGTAAAATATTCAATTCATCTTATCAAAACAGCTCTTTCGAACTTGAAAATAATTTTTTAAAAAAGAGAGTCACGATGGAGCGATGGTTTGGGAAGATTTTTCAAGGAAAATTGGTGGATTGAAGTTTTTAAACTATTTTTTTTGCCAGGCTTTTCTCAAGTTCCGGGTAGACCAACTACTTTATAAATTTGAGCAGTTGCATTTTCATGGATTTTTAGATTCATTAAGACAGGAATAAATAGAATATTAGGATACTCGAAAAAATGCTATCAAATTTTAGTGAAACTTGAGTCAGAACGGAAAAGGGTTCATGAGGAATTTTTTTTATGAATGTTGTAGTCTGTGTGCCACGTCTTGAAATTTCACGGAACGACATTCCGCTGTTCCGCTGCGTGCGTTCGCGAAGCGTCTTTCGAATCTAGGTCACGCTTCCAATTAATTGTTATTGCTGTGGGAGCACATAAAAGTAGAGTACCCTAATAAATTTTTTTAAAAAAAGTTAAAAGCGTGACCAAGGTTCGCAAAAAAACGCACAGCGGCAGAGCGGAATGTCGTTCGGTGAAATTCCAAGCCGTGGCACACAAACTATAAATGAACTTAATGTTTTTTTAAGCTTCATATTTAGTATTCTTTTTTTGAATTTCCAATACTCGTCCGTGAAGTTTAATTAAACGTTGGAAAGTTAAATTCGTATGCTTTTTTAAAAAGTATAGTCATTATAATAAAAGAAATAAGAAGAACTTTTATTGATTCAGCTTCCCCGTCGACTTTCCCTCGATGACGAAAGCAACGATGGAACTCCGGAGCCGGAAACGACGGCGAGATCAGCTGAAGACATGTGGATCCACAACAAGACGGCCAAGTTCAAATTCAATCATAGTGGAAAATATATTGGTATCATCTTCAAAGACAAAATTCAGTTTCAAAATCAAAGAAAATTCTGCCGAGAACTTTCATTTCATTCATCCATTTCAAGTGTTCAGAAAATTTTGAACAAGTTTTTCGGGATTTTATTGAGATACAAGGAATAGATCTCAATTTTATCCCTACTATAAATTCCTACTCCGGTTCCACACGCTTCCGAAGCTGTAATCCTAAAAACGACTGTGCAAATAAGCGACGAATTTTTCGGGCTTTGTGCCCCAATTTCGGAGTTCTCCCATTGTATTTGGCATCTCTTTTCACCACTTTTTGAACCGAACTTGAAGTGCTTTTTTTGAGTCGAATATGAGAATAGACACTTTTGCTGAAAATAAGTTAACTAGAAAACGAATTTCAATTTTTTTGTGATTTGTTCCCGCACAGTCCAGTAGGTCGCCTTGAAACGGCTAAAAACCGAGAAAAAAGTTTTTAATCCGCGTTGAACGTTCAGCAAGCAAATTACTAGAAAATTGCTCCCCCTACATTTTACCAAATAAGAAACATCTGTAGTGTGTCCTTTTCCTATTCCTTTGAGCAATTTTTTTTTAAATCTTCATTTTTAGCTTGTTATGGAACGCTATATTTATCCAAAACTGGAACACCAACAAATAAATAAGCGTGGTTTTTGGAGATTTGCTGTCCTCCGAACTTTCGGCGTCTTTTTCACGTCTTCTCGTTTTTGTTTTATTTCAAACTTTACCAGTTTCCAATAATATTGGAACTATGAGAATTAGTTTAACTTCCGACGTCGATTTGAAAAGTAAACAGCGGTTTCGTCAAGAGCAGAGGTAAATTTTATGATTTTTGTTGGTCAAAAAGGTAAAAAGAGCCTTTCAATTCATTTTTGAAATTTTCTACGGTCTGGTTAGTTTTCTTTTTTTCATTCTGATGGTTTTTAGTTTGAGTTTTTGTCGTTTGTCAATGTAGAATGTTCTATTTCTCATTTTTTTAGTGCTGCTCTTAGGACTGCCAAGTTAGAAGAAGCCTTTTGAGCGCTGTCCATAGGAATGTCAAATTTAGAAGGAGCTTTTTAAGTGCTGCCCTTGGGACTGCCAAATTTCGAAGGAGCCTTTTTTAGTGCTGCCTTTGGGACTGCCAAATTTAGAAGAAGCCTTTTTATTGCTGCTTTTGGGACTGCCGAATTTAGAAGGAGCTTTTTTAGTGCTGCCCTTGGGACTGCCAAATTTAGAGGAAGCCTTTTTAGTGCTGCCCTTGGGGCTGCCAAATTTCGAAGGAGCCTTTTTTAGTGCTGCCCTTGGGACTGCCAAATTTAGAAGAAGCCTTTTTTAGTGCTGCCCTTGGGACTGCCAAATTTAGAAGAAGCCTTTTTTAGTGCTGCCCTTGGGACTGCCAAATTTAGAAGAAGCCTCTTTAGTGCTGCCCTTGGGACTGCCAAATTTAGAAAAAAAGCCTCTTTAGTGCTGCTTATGGGACTGCCGAATTTAGAAGAAGCTTTTTTTAGTGCTGCCCTTGGGACTGCCAAATTTAGAAGAAGCCTTTTTTTAATGCTGCCCTTGGGACTGCCAAATTTCGAAGGAGCCTTTTTTTAGTGCTGCCCTTGGGACTGCCAAATTTAGAAGAAGCCTTTTTTAGTGCTGCCCTTGGGACTGCCAAATTTAGAAGAAGCCTCTTTAGTGCTGCCCTTGGAACTGCCAAATTTCGAAGGAGCCTTTTTTAGTGCTGCCCTTGGGACTGCCAAATTTAGAAGAAGCCTTTTTTAGTGCTGCCAAATTTAGAAGAAGCCTCTTTAGTGCTGCCCTTGGGACTGCCAAATTTAGAAAAAGCCTCTTTAGTGCTGCTTTTGGGACTGCCGAATTTAGAAGAAGCTTTTTTAGTGCTGCCCTTGGGGCTGCCAAATTTCGAAGGAGCCTTTTTTAGTGCTGCCCTTGGGACTGCCAAATTTAGAAGAAGCCTCTTTAGTGCTGCCCTTGGGACTGCCAAATTTAGAAGAAGCCTTTTTTAGTGCTGCCCTTGGGACTGCCAAATTTAGAAGAAGCCTCTTTAGTGCTGCCCTTTGGGACTGCCAAATTTAGAAAAAGCCTCTTTAGTGCTGCTTTTGGGACTGCCGAATTTAGAAGAAGCTTTTTTTAGTGCTGCCCTTGGGGCTGCCAAATTTCGAAGGAGCCTTTTTTTAGTGCTGCCCTTGGGACTGCCAAATTTAGAAGAAGCCTTTTTTTAGTGCTGCTCTTGGGACTGCCAAATTTAGAAGAAGCCTCTTCAGTGCTGCTCTTGGGACTGCCAAATCAGAAGAAGCCTCTTTAATGCTGCCCTTGGGACTGCCAAATTTAGAGGAAGCCTTTTTTTAGTGCTGCCCTTGGGGCTGCCAAATTTCGAAGGAGCCTTTTTTAGTGCTGCCCTTGGGACTGCCAAATTTAGAAGAAGCCTTTTTTAGTGCTGCCCTTGGGACTGCCAAATTTAGAAGAAGCCTTTTTTAGTGCTGCCCTTGGGACTGCCAAATTTAGAAGAAGCCTCTTTAGTGCTGCCCTTGGGACTGCCAAATTTAGAAAAAGCCTCTTTAGTGCTGCTTATGGGACTGCCGAATTTAGAAGAAGCTTTTTTAGTGCTGCCCTTGGGACTGCCAAATTTAGAAGAAGCCTTTTTAATGCTGCCCTTGGGACTGCCAAATTTCGAAGGAGCCTTTTTTAGTGCTGCCCTTGGGACTGCCAAATTTAGAAGAAGCCTTTTTTAGTGCTGCCCTTGGGACTGCCAAATTTAGAAGAAGCCTCTTTAGTGCTGCCCTTGGAACTGCCAAATTTCGAAGGAGCCTTTTTTAGTGCTGCCCTTGGGACTGCCAAATTTAGAAGAAGCCTTTTTTAGTGCTGCCCTTGGGACTGCCAAATTTAGAAGAAGCCTCTTTACTGCTGCCCTTGGGACTGCCAAATTTAGAAAAAGCCTCTTTAGTGCTGCTTTTGGGACTGCCGAATTTAGAAGAAGCTTTTTTAGTGCTGCCCTTGGGGCTGCCAAATTTCGAAGGAGCCTTTTTTAGTGCTGCCCTTGGGACTGCCAAATTTAGAAGAAGCCTTTTTTAGTGCTGCTCTTGGGACTGCCAAATTTAGAAGAAGCCTCTTCAGTGCTGCTCTTGGGACTGCCAAATCAGAAGAAGCCTCTTTAATGCTGCCCTTGGGACTGCCAAATTTAGAGGAATCCTTTTTAGTGCTGCCCTTGGGGCTGCCAAATTTCGAAGGAGCCTTTTTTAGTGCTGCCCTTGGGACTGCCAAATTTAGAAGAAGCCTTTTTTAGTGCTGCCCTTGGGACTGCCAAATTTAGAAGAAGCCTCTTTAGTGCTGCCCTTGGGACTGCCAAATTTAGAAGAAGCCTCTTCAGTGCTGCTCTTGGGACTGCCAAATCAGAAGAAGCCTCTTTAATGCTGCCCTTGGGACTGCCAAATTTAGAGGAAGCCTTTTTAGTGCTGCCCTTGGGGCTGCCAAATTTCGAAGGAGCCTTTTTTAGTGCTGCCCTTGGGACTGCCAAATTTAGAAGAAGCCTTTTTTAGTGCTGCCCTTGGGACTGCCAAATTTAGAAGAAGCCTCTTTAGTGCTGCCCTTGGGACTGCCAAATTTAGAAAAAAAGCCTCTTTAGTGCTGCTTATGGGACTGCCGAATTTAGAAGAAGCTTTTTTAGTGCTGCCCTTGGGACTGCCAAATTTAGAAGAAGCCTTTTTTAGTGCTGCCCTTGGGACTGCCAAATTTCGAAGGAGCCTTTTTTAGTGCTGCCCTTGGGACTGCCAAATTTAGAAGAAGACTTTTTAGTGCTGCCCTTGGGACTGCCAAATTTAGAAGAAGCCTTTTTAATGCTGCCCTTGGGACTGCCAAATTTAGAAGAAGCCTTTTTAATGCTGCCCTTGGGACTGCCAAATTTAGAAGAAGCCTTTTTAATGCTGCCCTTGGGACTGCCAAATTTCGAAGGAGCCTTTTTTAGTGCTGCCCTTGGGACTGCCGAATTTAGAAGAAGCCTTTTTAATGCTGCCCTTGGGACTGCCAAATTTAGAAGAAGCCTTTTTTAGTGCTGCCCTTGGGACTGCCGAATTTAGAAGAAGCCTTTTTTTAATGCTGCCCTTGGGACTGCCAAATTTAGAAGAAGCCTTTTTTTAATGCTGCCCTTGGGACTGCCAAATTTAGAAGAAGCCTCTTTAGTGCTGCCCTTGGGACTGCCAAATTTAGAAAAAAAGCCTCTTTAGTGCTGCTTTTTGGGACTGCCGAATTTAGAAGAAGCTTTTTTTAGTGCTGCCCTTGGGGCTGCCAAATTTCGAAGGAGCCTTTTTTTAGTGCTGCCCTTGGGACTGCCAAATTTAGAAGAAGCCTTTTTTTAGTGCTGCTCTTGGGACTGCCAAATTTAGAAGAAGCCTCTTCAGTGCTGCTCTTGGGACTGCCAAATCAGAAGAAGCCTCTTTAATGCTGCCCTTGGGACTGCCAAATTTAGAGGAAGCCTTTTTTTAGTGCTGCCCTTGGGGCTGCCAAATTTCGAAGGAGCCTTTTTTTAGTGCTGCCCTTGGGACTGCCAAATTTAGAAGAAGCCTTTTTTTAGTGCTGCCCTTGGGACTGCCAAATTTAGAAGAAGCCTTTTTTAGTGCTGCCCTTGGGACTGCCAAATTTAGAAGAAGCCTCTTTAGTGCTGCCCTTGGGACTGCCAAATTTAGAAAAAAAGCCTCTTTAGTGCTGCTTATGGGACTGCCGAATTTAGAAGAAGCTTTTTTTAGTGCTGCCCTTGGGACTGCCAAATTTAGAAGAAGCCTTTTTTTAATGCTGCCCTTGGGACTGCCAAATTTCGAAGGAGCCTTTTTTTAGTGCTGCCCTTGGGACTGCCAAATTTAGAAAAAGCCTTTTTTAGTGCTGCCCTTGGGACTGCCAAATTTAGAAGAAGCCTCTTTAGTGCTGCCCTTGGAACTGCCAAATTTCGAAGGAGCCTTTTTTAGTGCTGCCCTTGGGACTGCCAAATTTAGAAGAAGCCTTTTTTAGTGCTGCCCTTGGGACTGCCAAATTTAGAAGAAGCCTCTTTAGTGCTGCCCTTGGGACTGCCAAATTTAGAAAAAGCCTCTTTAGTGCTGCTTTTGGGACTGCCGAATTTAGAAGAAGCTTTTTCAGTGCTGCCCTTGGGGCTGCCAAATTTCGAAGGAGCCTTTTTTAGTGCTGCCCTTGGGACTGCCAAATTTAGAAGAAGCCTTTTTTTAGTGCTGCTCTTGGGACTGCCAAATTTAGAAGAAGCCTCTTCAGTGCTGCTCTTGGGACTGCCAAATCAGAAGAAGCCTCTTTAATGCTGCCCTTGGGACTGCCAAATTTAGAGGAATCCTTTTTTTAGTGCTGCCCTTGGGGCTGCCAAATTTCGAAGGAGCCTTTTTTTAGTGCTGCCCTTGGGACTGCCAAATTTAGAAGAAGCCTTTTTTAGTGCTGCCCTTGGGACTGCCAAATTTAGAAGAAGCCTCTTTAGTGCTGCCCTTGGGACTGCCAAATTTAGAAGAAGCCTCTTCAGTGCTGCTCTTGGGACTGCCAAATCAGAAGAAGCCTCTTTAATGCTGCCCTTGGGACTGCCAAATTTAGAGGAAGCCTTTTTAGTGCTGCCCTTGGGGCTGCCAAATTTCGAAGGAGCCTTTTTTAGTGCTGCCCTTGGGACTGCCAAATTTAGAAGAAGCCTTTTTTAGTGCTGCCCTTGGGACTGCCAAATTTAGAAGAAGCCTCTTTTAGTGCTGCCCTTGGGACTGCCAAATTTAGAAAAAGCCTCTTTAGTGCTGCTTATGGGACTGCCGAATTTAGAAGAAGCTTTTTTAGTGCTGCCCTTGGGACTGCCAAATTTAGAAGAAGCCTTTTTTAGTGCTGCCCTTGGGACTGCCAAATTTAGAAGAAGCCTTTTTAATGCTGCCCTTGGGACTGCCAAATTTCGAAGGAGCCTTTTTTAGTGCTGCCCTTGGGACTGCCAAATTTAGAAGAAGACTTTTTAGTGCTGCCCTTGGGACTGCCAAATTTAGAAGAAGCCTTTTATAGTGCTGCCCTGGGGACTGCCGAATTTAGAAGAAGCCTTTTTAATGCTGCCCTTGGGACTGCCAAATTTCGAAGGAGCCTTTTTTAGTGCTGCCCTTGGGACTGCCGAATTTAGAAGAAGCCTTTTTAATGCTGCCCTTGGGACTGCCAAATTTCGAAGGAGCCTTTTTTAGTGCTGCCCTTGGGACTGCCAAATTTAGAAGAAGACTTTTTAGTGCTGCCCTTGGGACTGCCAAATTTAGAAGAAGCCTTTTTTTAATGCTGCCCTTGGGACTGCCAAATTTAGAAGAAGCCTTTTTTTAATGCTGCCCTTGGGACTGCCAAATTTAGAAGAAGCCTTTTTAATGCTGCCCTTGGGACTGCCAAATTTCGAAGGAGCCTTTTTTAGTGCTGCCCTTGGGACTGCCGAATTTAGAAGAAGCCTTTTTAATGCTGCCCTTGGGACTGCCAAATTTAGAAGAAGCCTTTTTTAGTGCTGCCCTTGGGACTGCCGAATTTAGAAGAAGCCTTTTTAATGCTGCCCTTGGGACTGCCGAATTTAGAAGAAGCCTTTTTAATGCTGCCCTTGGGACTGCCAAATTTAGAAGAAGCCTTTTTAATGCTGCCCTTGGGACTGCCAAATTTAGAAGAAGCCTTTTTAATGCTGCCCTTGGGACTGCCAAATTTAGAAGAAGCCTTTTTTAGTGCTGCCCTTGGGACTGCCGAATTTAGAAGAAGCCTTTTTAATGCTGCCCTTGGGACTGCCAAATTTAGAAGAAGCCTCTTTAGTGCTGCCCTTGGGACTGCCAAATTTAGAAGAAGCCTTTTTAATGCTGCCCTTGGGACTGCCAAATTTAGAAGAAGCCTCTTTAATGCTGCCCTTGGGACTGCCAAATTTAGAGGAAGCCTTTTTAGTGCTGCCCTTGGGGCTGCCAAATTTCGAAGGAGCCTTTTTTAGTGCTGCCCTTGGGACTGCCAAATTTCGAAGGAGCCTTTTTTAGTGCTGCCCTTGGGACTGCCAAATTTAGAAGAAGCCTTTTTTAGTGCTGCCCTTGGGACTGCCAAATTTAGAAGAAGCCTCTTTAGTGCTGCCCTTGGGACTGCCAAATTTAGAAAAAGCCTCTTTAGTGCTGCCCTTGGGACTGCCAAATTTAGAAGAAGCCTCTTTAGTGCTGCCCTTGGGACTGCCAAATTTAGAAAAAGCCTCTTTAGTGCTGCTTTTGGGACTGCCGAATTTAGAAGAAGCTTTTTTAGTGCTGCCCTTGGGGCTGCCAAATTTCGAAGGAGCCTTTTTTAGTGCTGCCCTTGGGACTGCCAAATTTAGAAGAAGCCTTTTTTAGTGCTGCTCTTGGGACTGCCAAATTTAGAAGAAGCCTCTTCAGTGCTGCTCTTGGGACTGCCAAATCAGAAGAAGCCTCTTTAATGCTGCCCTTGGGACTGCCAAATTTAGAGGAAGCCTTTTTAGTGCTGCCCTTGGGGCTGCCAAATTTCGAAGGAGCCTTTTTTAGTGCTGCCCTTGGGACTGCCAAATTTAGAAGAAGCCTTTTTTAGTGCTGCCCTTGGGACTGCCAAATTTAGAAGAAGCCTTTTTTTAGTGCTGCCCTTGGGACTGCCAAATTTAGAAGAAGCCTCTTTAGTGCTGCCCTTGGGACTGCCAAATTTAGAAAAAGCCTCTTTAGTGCTGCTTATGGGACTGCCGAATTTAGAAGAAGCTTTTTTAGTGCTGCCCTTGGGACTGCCAAATTTAGAAGAAGCCTTTTTAATGCTGCCCTTGGGACTGCCAAATTTCGAAGGAGCCTTTTTTAGTGCTGCCCTTGGGACTGCCAAATTTAGAAGAAGCCTTTTTTAGTGCTGCCCTTGGGACTGCCAAATTTAGAAGAAGCCTCTTTAGTGCTGCCCTTGGAACTGCCAAATTTCGAAGGAGCCTTTTTTAGTGCTGCCCTTGGGACTGCCAAATTTAGAAGAAGCCTTTTTTAGTGCTGCCCTTGGGACTGCCAAATTTAGAAGAAGCCTCTTTACTGCTGCCCTTGGGACTGCCAAATTTAGAAAAAGCCTCTTTAGTGCTGCTTTTTGGGACTGCCGAATTTAGAAGAAGCTTTTTTTAGTGCTGCCCTTGGGGCTGCCAAATTTCGAAGGAGCCTTTTTTTAGTGCTGCCCTTGGGACTGCCAAATTTAGAAGAAGCCTTTTTTTAGTGCTGCTCTTGGGACTGCCAAATTTAGAAGAAGCCTCTTCAGTGCTGCTCTTGGGACTGCCAAATCAGAAGAAGCCTCTTTAATGCTGCCCTTGGGACTGCCAAATTTAGAGGAATCCTTTTTAGTGCTGCCCTTGGGGCTGCCAAATTTCGAAGGAGCCTTTTTTAGTGCTGCCCTTGGGACTGCCAAATTTAGAAGAAGCCTTTTTAGTGCTGCCCTTGGGACTGCCAAATTTAGAAGAAGCCTCTTTAGTGCTGCCCTTGGGACTGCCAAATTTAGAAGAAGCCTCTTCAGTGCTGCTCTTGGGACTGCCAAATCAGAAGAAGCCTCTTTTAATGCTGCCCTTGGGACTGCCAAATTTAGAGGAAGCCTTTTTAGTGCTGCCCTTGGGGCTGCCAAATTTCGAAGGAGCCTTTTTTTAGTGCTGCCCTTGGGACTGCCAAATTTAGAAGAAGCCTTTTTTTAGTGCTGCCCTTTGGGACTGCCAAATTTAGAAGAAGCCTCTTTAGTGCTGCCCTTGGGACTGCCAAATTTAGAAAAAGCCTCTTTAGTGCTGCTTATGGGACTGCCGAATTTAGAAGAAGCTTTTTTAGTGCTGCCCTTGGGACTGCCAAATTTAGAAGAAGCCTTTTTAATGCTGCCCTTGGGACTGCCAAATTTCGAAGGAGCCTTTTTTAGTGCTGCCCTTGGGACTGCCAAATTTAGAAGAAGACTTTTTAGTGCTGCCCTTGGGACTGCCAAATTTAGAAGAAGCCTTTTTAATGCTGCCCTTGGGACTGCCAAATTTAGAAGAAGCCTTTTTAATGCTGCCCTTGGGACTGCCAAATTTAGAAGAAGCCTTTTTTAATGCTGCCCTTGGGACTGCCAAATTTCGAAGGAGCCTTTTTTAGTGCTGCCCTTTGGGACTGCCGAATTTAGAAGAAGCCTTTTTAATGCTGCCCTTGGGACTGCCAAATTTAGAAGAAGCCTTTTTTAGTGCTGCCCTTGGGACTGCCGAATTTAGAAGAAGCCTTTTTAATGCTGCCCTTGGGACTGCCAAATTTAGAAGAAGCCTTTTTAATGCTGCCCTTGGGACTGCCAAATTTAGAAGAAGCCTCTTTAGTGCTGCCCTTGGGACTGCCAAATTTAGAAAAAGCCTCTTTAGTGCTGCTTTTGGGACTGCCGAATTTAGAAGAAGCTTTTTTAGTGCTGCCCTTGGGGCTGCCAAATTTCGAAGGAGCCTTTTTTTAGTGCTGCCCTTGGGACTGCCAAATTTAGAAGAAGCCTTTTTTTAGTGCTGCTCTTGGGACTGCCAAATTTAGAAGAAGCCTCTTCAGTGCTGCTCTTGGGACTGCCAAATCAGAAGAAGCCTCTTTAATGCTGCCCTTGGGACTGCCAAATTTAGAGGAAGCCTTTTTAGTGCTGCCCTTGGGGCTGCCAAATTTCGAAGGAGCCTTTTTTAGTGCTGCCCTTGGGACTGCCAAATTTAGAAGAAGCCTTTTTTAGTGCTGCCCTTGGGACTGCCAAATTTAGAAGAAGCCTTTTTTAGTGCTGCCCTTGGGACTGCCAAATTTAGAAGAAGCCTCTTTAGTGCTGCCCTTGGGACTGCCAAATTTAGAAAAAGCCTCTTTAGTGCTGCTTATGGGACTGCCGAATTTAGAAGAAGCTTTTTTAGTGCTGCCCTTGGGACTGCCAAATTTAGAAGAAGCCTTTTTTTAATGCTGCCCTTGGGACTGCCAAATTTCGAAGGAGCCTTTTTTTAGTGCTGCCCTTTGGGACTGCCAAATTTAGAAAAAAAGCCTTTTTTTAGTGCTGCCCTTGGGACTGCCAAATTTAGAAGAAGCCTCTTTAGTGCTGCCCTTGGAACTGCCAAATTTCGAAGGAGCCTTTTTTTAGTGCTGCCCTTGGGACTGCCAAATTTAGAAGAAGCCTTTTTTTAGTGCTGCCCTTGGGACTGCCAAATTTAGAAGAAGCCTCTTTTAGTGCTGCCCTTGGGACTGCCAAATTTAGAAAAAGCCTCTTTAGTGCTGCTTTTGGGACTGCCGAATTTAGAAGAAGCTTTTTCAGTGCTGCCCTTGGGGCTGCCAAATTTCGAAGGAGCCTTTTTTAGTGCTGCCCTTGGGACTGCCAAATTTAGAAGAAGCCTTTTTTAGTGCTGCTCTTGGGACTGCCAAATTTAGAAGAAGCCTCTTCAGTGCTGCTCTTGGGACTGCCAAATCAGAAGAAGCCTCTTTAATGCTGCCCTTGGGACTGCCAAATTTAGAGGAATCCTTTTTAGTGCTGCCCTTGGGGCTGCCAAATTTCGAAGGAGCCTTTTTTTAGTGCTGCCCTTGGGACTGCCAAATTTAGAAGAAGCCTTTTTTTAGTGCTGCCCTTGGGACTGCCAAATTTAGAAGATGCCTCTTTTAGTGCTGCCCTTGGGACTGCCAAATTTAGAAGAAGCCTCTTCAGTGCTGCTCTTGGGACTGCCAAATCAGAAGAAGCCTCTTTAATGCTGCCCTTGGGACTGCCAAATTTAGAGGAAGCCTTTTTAGTGCTGCCCTTGGGACTGCCAAATTTAGAAGAAGCCTTTTTTAGTGCTGCCCTTGGGACTGCCAAATTTAGAAGAAGCCTCTTTAGTGCTGCCCTTGGGACTGCCAAATTTAGAAAAAGCCTCTTTAGTGCTGCTTATGGGACTGCCGAATTTAGAAGAAGCTTTTTTAGTGCTGCCCTTGGGACTGCCAAATTTAGAAGAAGCCTTTTTTAGTGCTGCCCTTGGGACTGCCAAATTTAGAAGAAGCCTTTTTAATGCTGCCCTTGGGACTGCCAAATTTCGAAGGAGCCTTTTTTAGTGCTGCCCTTGGGACTGCCAAATTTAGAAGAAGACTTTTTTTAGTGCTGCCCTTGGGACTGCCAAATTTAGAAGAAGCCTTTTTATAGTGCTGCCCTGGGGACTGCCGAATTTAGAAGAAGCCTTTTTTTAATGCTGCCCTTGGGACTGCCAAATTTCGAAGGAGCCTTTTTTTAGTGCTGCCCTTTGGGACTGCCGAATTTAGAAGAAGCCTTTTTTTAATGCTGCCCTTGGGACTGCCAAATTTCGAAGGAGCCTTTTTTAGTGCTGCCCTTGGGACTGCCAAATTTAGAAGAAGACTTTTTAGTGCTGCCCTTGGGACTGCCAAATTTAGAAGAAGCCTTTTTTTAATGCTGCCCTTGGGACTGCCAAATTTAGAAGAAGCCTTTTTTTAATGCTGCCCTTGGGACTGCCAAATTTAGAAGAAGCCTTTTTAATGCTGCCCTTGGGACTGCCAAATTTCGAAGGAGCCTTTTTTAGTGCTGCCCTTGGGACTGCCGAAATTTAGAAGAAGCCTTTTTAATGCTGCCCTTGGGACTGCCAAATTTAGAAGAAGCCTTTTTTAGTGCTGCCCTTGGGACTGCCGAATTTAGAAGAAGCCTTTTTAATGCTGCCCTTGGGACTGCCAAATTTAGAAGAAGCCTTTTTTAGTGCTGCCCTTGGGACTGCCAAATTTAGAAGAAGCCTTTTTAATGCTGCCCTTGGGACTGCCAAATTTAGAAGAAGCCTTTTTTAGTGCTGCCCTTGGGACTGCCGAATTTAGAAGAAGCCTTTTTAATGCTGCCCTTGGGACTGCCAAATTTAGAAGAAGCCTTTTTAATGCTGCCCTTGGGACTGCCAAATTTAGAAGAAGCCTTTTTAATGCTGCCCTTGGGACTGCCAAATTTAGAAGAAGCCTTTTTTAGTGCTGCCCTTGGGACTGCCGAATTTAGAAGAAGCCTTTTTAATGCTGCCCTTGGGACTGCCAAATTTAGAAGAAGCCTCTTTAGTGCTGCCCTTGGGACTGCCAAATTTAGAAGAAGCCTTTTTAATGCTGCCCTTGGGACTGCCAAATTTAGAAGAAGCCTTTTTAATGCTGCCCTTGGGACTGCCAAATTTAGAAGAAGCCTTTTTTTAGTGCTGCCCTTGGGACTGCCGAATTTAGAAGAAGCCTTTTTTTAATGCTGCCCTTGGGACTGCCAAATTTAGAAGAAGCCTTTTTTTAGTGCTGCCCTTGGGACTGCCAAATTTAGAAGAAGCCTTTTTTAATGCTGCCCTTGGGACTGCCAAATTTAGAAGAAGCCTTTTTAATGCTGCCCTTGGGACTGCCAAATTTAGAAGAAGCCTTTTTAATGCTGCCCTTGGGACTGCCAAATTTAGAAGAAGCCTTTTTTAGTGCTGCCCTTGGGACTGCCGAATTTAGAAGAAGCCTTTTTAATGCTGCCCTTGGGACTGCCAAATTTCGAAGGAGCCTTTTTTAGTGCTGCCCTTGGGACTGCCAAATTCAGAAGAAGACTTTTTAGTGCTGCCCTTGGGACTGCCAAGTTTAGAAGAAGCCTTTTTTAGTGCTGCCTTTAGGACTGTCAAAGCTAATCATTTTGTTCTGGTCTCAAAATTATATTTCACAAGTTACAATTTTTTCAAAGGAAATGAATTTCCACGAAATAAAGAATGATTCAAAATACTCTTTGAAAAATCTATCTTTTCAGAACGTCCATGTTGACGGCCTGCACGGTCTTCTACGCACTATTCTTGACGATTTTCTCATTAGTTTTGGAGCTTTCGCACCTTTTGAACGACGAGAATCAACGAAAAATCAACACGAAAGATATGGTTGAAATTATCGCGTGGCACAGATTTCATAAATTCCTTTTTTCAGATTTTCGGCCTTTACATGTATGGCTGCTCTTTATTGTTCTTCCTGTATATGTACATTGTATTGCTGTTAAACCCAAGATGGTATTCGACAATGGATTATTTGAAGGTTGGTTTTTGAGAAAACGGAGTTTTTGGACGGAATTTTGACTCCAGAAACTTTTGTCGATATGTTTCCGGCCGAAGAAGACGTCGTCTTCGGATTCTTTATCGTCAGCGGCGGCTACAGTCAGAAAAGTCACCCATAGTAGTCCATCTGCTGGCAGTTTATTTCTGCGACTTGGATGCATAGGTTTGAAAATGGACTGAAAATGTAGTAAAAGGAAGAATTGATAGCTTCGATCATTGGCTTGATATGAGGAAAACTTGAATTTTCAAGTCTTGTGCTGATTTTGAAGCTTTGTTCATTTCTTCCTTCCTTGAATTTTGGTGAGAGTTAAGATGAATTTTAGTTTGAGGTTACGATTTTACAGACTTTGAGGGCTGCTTTTGAGAAAAGTGAATTTATCCTTCCTTGTCTTTTTTTTAAACAAACAGACGCCTTTTTTTCACCACGGAGCTTCTCATTTTCAGTTTTTGGAGTCGTTGGAGTTGTATATTATGCGTTTCTCGTCTTTCTCTGCACTTCTGACGACAAATGCACGAATTTGAGCATCGCCCTTGATGTTTCGGCCATTTTGTTCATTTTCATCCAGATGCACTTCATTTTCTGCAATTGGAAGGTTGGTTTGCGTACACAAATGGAAAAAAAATAGAAGTTGAACCGAAGATTTAGAGAAATTGGGATGAAATCAATAGTGAGTTTATTTTCGTCGTCCTGTGGTTGTGAATCAAAAAATTCAAGAATGAAGTCATTTTCTGCGAGCTTCCATGTTGTCACGTCACATTGCCTTTGCTTTAGAAACTGAAATTCGATCAATTTTCAGTTATCAATAACGGGGTCTCATATGGTTTCACGACTTGGAACGATGCATCTGATCGCCGCCAATTTGTGGACTTGGATCAGATACGTTCTGATGGAAGAGAGTGTTATGGAGAAGGAGATCAAGTAAGATGATTGATCTTTCAAAAAAAAAAGTCTAAACGTGCTTTTTCACCTAAGGAAGACTTAGAATGAGTATTGCTTGAGGACTTCTTCTAGACGACCTCACTAAAAAATTTTTTCAGAGAGAATCCGAAAAATACACGAAAAAGAAGCGTCAATACGTTTTGACCAAGGATAGGCGGCCCACTGATGGAACTTTTTTCAGAGAAGTGTTCAAGAACAAAAACTACAGCCTGAGCTACGACTACGAGAGCAGCAGCAGTTCTGAAGAGTTTGGATCGAGTCGTGGGAAACACCACGGCGACACGTCGGGATGTCAGGCTGCCGAGTGTCTTCTAGGTGAGCAGAAGAAAGAAAATCCAATAAGTTGTTTAGAAAACTAAAAAGGTCGATAACTGAAACAACAATTAGAAAAACACCATTTTTACATTTTACCTGATATGCGAGCTGTTTTGGGTAAGGGTTTCGTAGTGAAAAAAAAATTTCGAGGCTTTTTAAGGTAAGTAGGAGCCGAAATTAGACATCATTTATTTATTACAATGGTTTGTACACATAATAATAGGTTATATCTCATTCTTGTAGTAGAATTTAAAGAAAGAGGGAATATTTTTCAAAAAGTGGTTATTGTTGAAAAAAACAGCATGAAGTAATTTTAAGCGATGGATAATTGAACGGACAACTCAAGGAGAAGAACTTTCTAGACTTTTTGAAATAATGGAAAATGAAGAAAGGGACATGTTTCCTTAGAAAGTTTGTACAAAGAAAAAGTGGGTAAAACCTTTTTTTGTAATTTTTCAACATCGTTAATTTCTGAGATCAAAGGTGAATAGAAACTTGAAGCTATAAAGTGTTTGAACTAAAACTCAAGAAGGCGCAGTTTTTAGACTTTCGGTACGGTGGGAAAACGGAAAAAAGTGATATTTTATAAAAATGGGTGAAACCTATTTTTGACTTAATTCAAGATGCAAAAATAATTTTTTCAACATGGATTTTTGCTGAGAAATGGCTTGAAGATATGAGAATTTGAACTGAAACTCTAGACTCTTAAAAATGGTGGAAAACTGAAAAAAAGGGACATTTTCTTCAGGAAGCGTGTCGGAAGTGATGTTTACGGCAATCGTTGAATACTCTCTGATCGCCGCAGCGGTTATGTATATCGTCTGGCGGAATATTGGTACTCAAAATAAATTCAGTACCTCCCGCTTTATTTCAACTTCAGGCCGTCACAACATTGGGTCAACCTATGTCAAGAGGAAACATCAGATTCGTGTCGATTGCTCGAAAACGACCACAGGTATCATTTTACCTGAAGAATTTCAATAAAGAAGCTTCAGGGCTTTTTCTTGGCCTCGCCTTCTTGGCCTTCACCTTCACCTCGATGGTCGTTTATTATGGATATACGATTCTGAAGAGGTCAAAACATGCCGCTTTCGTCTACGCCTTCACCGAGATCATTCAGGTACAAAGATACAGTATCCTTTTCGCTTTGGGAACCAAATTTCTCTTTCCAGTACGTTTTCTCGACGATCGGCTGCGTTTTGGCAATCTACCAAATGCGGGCCCTCAAGTACTTCCATAAGCCGCCAGTTCGAGGCCCAAGAGATCAAGTATCGATTTTAATCTGGACCACAAAAATCAATCGATTTTTAGGAACTTCTTGATCAAATCCTCTTATCGGTTGGCCTTGTCGGCGAGCTGATCTATTCGGTTGCTGGGTTGGTCGGTTTGACCGGCGAAGTTTCCTGGACTCCCCTCGTTTTCACACTTCTTTTCGTTCATATTTGTCGGTTGATTCAGGTTTTGATTGAAAAAACGTCAAAATTTAAATTATATTTAGATTGGAACCCAAACTTTCTTGTTGTATGTCGCGAAAAGTGTTAGAATCGGATCAGAGGATCGTGAGGCTCAGCCTGGAAAACAGGTAAGAGTAGTTAAATTTCAAAAATCCAATTTTTTTAAGGCTATAACTTTCCTTCTCACCGCCAATGTCTCCATCTTCTTCATGAACTTGTTCGAGAGTGAAAAAGCTGGAGTTTCAGAGATTATCATAAGTGAGTCTGACTAGTGAGAAAAAAAACTTTTCTTATTGATGGTTTTTCTATTTCTCGAAATTTTTCGAAAAAAAAGGCGAAAAAGATGGGATTCAGACTACTACGGGAAACGCTCCTGGGTGTTCCTGGTCCGAAGTTTCTCGCCGCTGACCATTTTCTACCGATTCCACAGCTCGGTCTGTTTTGCCGAAATCTGGAAGAACGTCTACGCGACCAAATCCATCAATGGCGGAGTTCCACCCATTCCATCGAGCAATTCTGTCTGATTTTGAGAAGATCTGTCATGTTCCCCACGTTTATTTGTACATTAAGGCTCTTTTTCTCGTTTTCCTGAATATTTTTTGTCATATTTCACCCACCGCTCGATTGAAAAAAAGCGAAACAGTGTGCAAAATGAAGAGAGTTTGTTCAGCTAGCGGTGAAAGGACTATTTTTTGAAATTTTCTTTTGATGTTTTTTAAATTATATAGTTGATTCACCGTTTTCCCTATGAAAATAAGCTGAAAAATGATCTAGTGGTGCGCCAGAGCGTCTTTTTTGAGGCGTGTTTTGAAGAGCGATGAATCGACTATTTTTTTCGAGATTCGTTTTTGTTTATTTTTATTATATAGTTGATTCACCGTTTTTCCTATCAGAAGCTGAAAATGATGAAATCGTGCGCCAGAGCGTCTTTTTTGAGGCGTCTTTTGGAAAGCGGTGAATCTACTTTTTTTTAAAGCTTTTTTTTCTCGTTTCTTTTTTTGAATTTTTTGGGTAGGATGCCGGTTATCTTCTATTCACTTTTTAATTGTTAGGTCATGATTTTCAGATATTTTATCGTGATTCCTTTGAGCTTTTGAACCATTTTGCGGGTCATTTTCGTTATCAGAGCTTGATTTTTTTAAGTTTCCAAGTGCAATTTTCAAGACACAAGTTTATAAGCTTATTGGTTTTTCAAATTTTTCTTTTTATATGTTTGTTTTTTTGAATAGATTTTTAATGAAATTATTATTTTTTTCCCTTGGTCTTTATGAAGAATTCGCCTGAGGGTCAATTACCTTGAAAAATGGAGTTTAAGGTAATCGATCGATTTGAATGGATTTTAAAGAAGATTAGGTGATTTTTCAGATTTTGAAAAGTTAAAAAAAATAGAATTTTATCGAAAACATACGAAAAAAAGTAAATTTACCAAGAAATCCAAGTTATGCGAGTTAATTTTGACGTTGAGAGCTGTAAATTTCATTCAGTTCAATTTTCCGTTGTTTTTCGCTTTCTTTTTCTGGAATTTGATAGGTTTCTGGGATTTTCGCTCTATTTGATTAGGTGTTAATATTATAAAGTCTAATTTACTGAATTTGAATTTTAGCTCTTTTTTTGACTTTCAAAGATGTTTGACAGAATATTTTTTTATTTTTGGAGTATTTGTATTTTTTTCAAACATGGTTTTTCAGGGAAGCTCTTCACTACCCAAATTTTGATTATAATGCTAATCAGCGCCTTTTTTTGGCAGCCCTTTTTTATGAGTAAGTTTTTCAATTTCTTTTTTTATATTCCGTTAAATCAAAAATTTTTTTACTGTTCTATTTTTGAAGCGCAGAAGCCTTGCTTGACCTTGAATAAAACTTAAAATTGTTTTTTTCGCCTCAAAAATTTCCATTTAAAAAAATGCCCGAGCTTCTTTAAACGAAAAAAATTGAAAGTTTTAAAAAAACCAGGTTTTTTTAAGGAATAAAAAAATGAATTTTTCAGTGAGAGACTTTATAATTGTACGGGAACGTCACCCTATACGAAGCAGTACATTCCCATCGGCGTTATTTATCTGTCCATCGGCGTTTTTTCGCAGGTAAGTGTGCTCCAGCGAACTCTGGCTCGTATTGACTTGGAAAAAGTCTAAAAAGGCTATCAAGCGAATCATAAGCATAGATATTGGTAGCAGGAACTCTTCAAGGGTTCATTTTATAGTTGTTTGGATTTTTTTAAATTTTTAAAGATAAAAAAATTAATCAGTTTTATATTTTTATTGGGTAGGAATACCCTGGAAACGTCATGAATTAACTAGTAAATTTTCAGATTTTATATTTCACCGTTCTCGTCTCCATATTTCGATCTAAAGCTTTATGGGCCTTGCCTTGTTACCGCATCATGTTCTTTCTTGGTTTGTTCGTTTTTTAAAAAAGTTTCAAGCTTCCCCGTGTATTTATACATGAAAAGAAGAATAGTGAAGCTTAAACTACCTATAAAAAATGTTTCGGGAGAGTTTTATCTCGAAAAAAGAGAGTCTAAAATGCGAAATCAAACAAACGGTGGGCGGAGCCAAAATAGCCATCGTTCCCACGTGACGTCATTGGGAACGGCAGAGATTTCGGCTCTAAGAGCGTAAAAAAGCATATTAAAGGCGCAGGCCGTCGTATTGCCAGAGGTCTTTGAGACGAATCGAAATTTCTCTACATGAACGCAATTATCTGCGCGAAAGCGCCGCGGTGCATGCACACGACACACGACACTTTACGGAGAAAAATTTCAAAAAAAAAATATTCTCATTCTAACGTCTATAATATCTCTATTAGGCAGTCTAGAACGTTCTTGTGACTCCATTTTGAATATTTTTGAAAACACTATGAATTTTAGGCCTGTCCGACTCTTGCTGTCTGATATTTTGTGCCGACTTTGCTGGATTTTACTCGATCGTCGGCCTACATCCATGCTACAATATTCATTTTACCTATGTAACTGGATGCCTTGTCTTTGGTGGGCTCTATTTTTTTGAAATAGAGCGGTCAATATTTTATAGGATTGTGGCACATGAGCTGCGCCTACGTCATTCTACTGGCTTTCGATCGGACCTGTGAGATTGTCGCTCCGCATGCTTGGTTAGTTCATTTCCAGAGCAGATCACGGTTGGCTGAGCCATCGAAAAAGGGTCCTGACACGATTTTGAAAAAAAGAGGTTGTGTCAGAACGGTGCAGAGCGCAGACAGACCACGCCCCTCAGCGTTCTACCTTGAATTTGCTTTGGCCAGCTTGGCACGTTAAGGGGGCGTGTCCTGTCTGCGCTCTCTCGTGCATTATCGTGTCAGGACCCTTTTTCTTCGATGGCTCAAGCCAGCCGTGACTGTAAGCAGATGGAATAACTACAGACTGATGGTGATTTTGTGGCCAGTTTGAAGATTTATCTTTTGAAATTGCACTGAAATTTTGATTTTTGACCTCAGGCAGCAGTGAATTGACAAAATAAGTGATTCCGCTTTGTTTTAAGACTTTTCTAAACCAAAAAGTAAGAACAAGGCTAGTTTTCCATTCTTCGTTGTAAGACCACATCAACAGTCTCATCATGCGCCTTAAATTGGACCACTAAAAAATGATCTGGCGCGAAAAAAATTATTTTTTATGACCTTTATTTGAAAAATGAGCCACAAATAAAGTCGTTTTTTGTGCTATCAAAAATTGGATCCAATTAATTAATCAAACATTTAATAATTAAACAAATGCAGGAATAGTCCTGCAACTTTTCACTGTTTAAAGCTATCCACAGCAAAAAATTTTGGCAAATAAAGCCTCAAAAGGGTTATATAATATATGGGATTTCCAGCCGATTCTTATTCGAAGGACTTTGGTTCAAAATTCTCCTCTCACTACCTGTATTCTACTTTATTTATTTCACTTTCTTCACGAAACCGACCTTTTTCCAACCCGATATTTCCGCATTTTTACTCAACCCCATGTCTAAGGCGACCGAAGGTTTCGATCGAGGATTGGTATAATTTTTTTGCTTTACAAGAAATTTTAATAGTTTCAGTACACTGTTGAAGCATACTTGTTCAACAACTTTTTCGTCATGATTTCCATTGCCATCACTTACATTTTCATCTGTAGTTATCTGCTCTTTCAGACCTACAGTATGAAGACCGTACAGACGTCGAGCACGAAGATTGCGAGAATGGTCGGTTTAAAGGCGCAGGGCGGAGTCTTAAAGGGTTACCAGAGTTCTAGGGCATTTTATAGTGAACTGAAACAGTTTTTAGTCAAGATTAGATGAATTTAAAGGCGCAGGGCGGTGCCTAAGAGGGGTACGAGGAAGGATTAAAGTTCTAAGGGTTTCTGTGGTAAACTGGAACGGTTTTTAGTCAAGCTTGGATGTTTTTAAAGGCGCAGGGCGGAGCCTTAAAGGGTAATAGAGTTCTAGGACTTTTTTGTAGTGAACTGGAACAGTTTTCAGTCAAGTTTGGATGTTTTTAAAGGCGCATAGGCTACAAACCAAATCCGCCCCTATTTTTGAACTTTCTGAAGGGTTCAGAGCTCCAGCCTGACCTTTAAAAACTCAAAAAGGTGCTGTAAATGGAGTTAGAAGCTCAGGATTACGTTTTTAAAGCTTCTGGGCACTGGGAATTTTTTTTTTCAGTAACCAAAAAAAATTTATAAAAGGTTCAAGAATGCTTGGAATTTTTTAAAGGCGCATAGGCCACGAAAATTCAGCTCCTATTTTTGAACTTTTCTAATAGTTCAAAGTTTCATCCTAAACTCAAAAAAGGGGCTTTGAATGGGCCAAAAATCTCAGAATGATATTTTGAAGGTTTTCAGAGCATAATGAACTTTTTTCTGTAGAGAACTTGAACAGTTTTGAAGTCGTTTTGGAGAAAACTTGATTTTTTTGAGGCACACTTGAGGCCAAAATCTTGTCCCACAAAGCTTCAGAACCCACTTTTAAATATATTCGCTCTGAAACAGTTCATAGCTCAATCCTGCGCGTTCGAAAACACGAAAAAAGGGGCTTAGAATTGAAAATCTCAGAATAAGAGCACATAAATTTTTTTTTTCTGTAGAGAACTTGAACAGTTTCGAAGTTGTCTTGAAGGAAACTTGAACTTTAAGAGGGGGGAGGTGTTCAAAATCTTGTCCCACAAAGCTTCAGAACCCACTTTTTCATTTATTCGCTATGAAACTATTCATAGCTCAATCCTACGCCTTCAAGAACTCAAAAAGGGGCGGAGCATGCTCAAAACCGCTCGTCAAATCTCTAGTTTGAAAATTTTTAGGGCACAGGAAACTTTCAAAAAACTTTCTGGAAACCGTTTTTCGCTCTGAAAAAAGGTCATCGCTTTTTTTTTTGACGATGCTGTCGTTCAGGTAACCTACCAATCATTAATCGTCTGCACCTGTCACTTCATCGGCTGCTTCCTCTACGTCTACATCCAATACTTTGAGATGGCGCCCTTTTTCAACGTCATCTGCCACTTGGCCTGGATCGGCAACCACAGTGAGAAGCTTTTTCAGTATAAAAAAACCAAAATCCTCTTGAAAAATGCATTTCCAGGCCTTCCTCCGGTCATCTACACGTTGTTCAACGCCTCCCTGCGTGCCGAAATGATCAACTTGATTTTTCCGAAACGGAAAAATAACTCGAGTGTCATTTTGGTCGAGGATATCACTGGAGGAACGAAAACTGCATGATTTAAAGGAAAAGCCTTGAAAATTGAATGAATAGAAGTGAGCTCCATGGCCAATTTGAGTAGTTTTCAATTTGGATTCAGTTTTATGTGGAACAAATGATGCGAAATGCTCATTTATTTCAGTTCAAAAAATCTCGAATACAAAAAAAAGCTTGATTTATCCATAGGTTGCACTTCTATCATTAATAGCAGCTATTTTTTCCCAAACAGAAGGCCGGGAATTTGCGCTCTATGGTGAATATGAATATTTTTCAATTTTGATTCATTTTTATGAAGAAAACATGATGTGAAAAGCTCATTCATTCCAGTTACAAAAAGTTCGAATTATCCATAGAGCGCATTTGTTCCGTTATTTGGCGGCTATTTTTTCTCAGACTTCTACTCTTGGACCTTGTAAAAATTGTATGAATCTTGTCCAATTTTTTGAGATAATAAATAATTCTCCATTGATTTTTTTTTACAACTTTTCGTTGCTTATAACCTTTTTCAATCGGCGTTTTATTTATTTTTTTCCTTTTTTCCCTTTTTTTTCTAATTGGCGTTCATCCATTACAAGGAATGGACTATTTTTTTCAATTGATTTTTTTCTCTTTTTTTATCAGCTGAGATAATAATAATAATAATATATTATTATTATTATCTCATTTCATCACGTCGACTAGTCGGCCTCATTGCCGCTCTCTCATGGGATAATATTCCGACGCCCGTCAGCCCTGGACAAGATGCGCGCCGTACTGTTCCAACATGGTGAAGCAGTTTATTCGCTGGTACTACCGACGGGCCCACATTATTTCCCAACTGTCACGCCGGGACTTATTGGGCAACGATTGTGGACCGTAACCCGCCCCGACGACTAACTCTTCGATTATACCATGATTCAGCAGAGATTTCTTCTACATCTTACTCTGAAGACTGAATAAATTGTAAATTGTAATTATCAGCTGAAATATTAAATTTCGACTTTTAGTACTCTTCTCTAGTAGTATGGTCTTATCGTTCAGATGTCCGACTGTTTTTTTTTTTTGGCCGAGTCCTGTTTATTGATTCTTATCAGTTCACGTGACGGTTTCCTCTTTTTGATAGATGAAAAGCTCAATCAAATGATGATAAAATTGACTTTTTGCCTTATCGATTCGTATAGATTGGTAAACAAGTTTGACAAGGAAGAAGCTTTGAAAGAAAATTATTATGAAGACGTTTTTTTCGTGAAGAAAGAGGTTTTCCAGTGAAAATTGAACGATATTTGAATTTTTGGAAGTGTTATGAGAGACGTTGGGGAAAAGAGAGTTCAGAAAAAGTCGGAAATGGTGGAAAAAGGTTCCCTTTTTGCTGCCTTTTTACGCCCTCTTCTCGGCTATTATGCACCATTTTTGATGCCTCTTCCTTTCTCCACAGTTTCTTGATCCCAGAAAAAATGAATAATTCGATAAAGGGACCCTTTTTGCTACCTTTTAGCGGCCTTTTTTGAGCCTAACCCTTTTAGCGGCCATTTTACACCCTTCCAACGAGAAAAGGCAGGGAAAATTCGTCTTTTTTCAAACAAATATGTATTTTTTTGAATGTACCAGATCGGAATATTCTCGTGTAAAAATCAATACTTTATTGATGAAAATCAATATGAACAAAATATTTACAGAAAAGTAGTTTTTCAAAATCGGTTGCCGTAGGCGTCGTAGATCTTCTCATTCGATTCACTATCGCTTCGGTCAATCTTCAAACAAAGATGTAGGTTTTCAAATTGAAATTTTCAATTAAACTTTTTTCCTACTGTAGAAAAAAAAACTATTTATAAGGCTCAAAAGTTTCGAGCTTATTCGCTCTATTGAGAATTTGCTAATAGAGTGGTCTTTTTGAGGTTTATGGATGATGAATAGATTTTTTTTTTCACTAGTTTTGAAGGGAATAAGAATCAGAGCTGGTTTTTTGAAAGAAAAGGCTCAAAATTGTCGAGCTTGTTCGCTCTAATGATAATTTGCTAATAGAGTGGTCTTTTTGAGGTTTATTGATGAAGAAAAATTTTTTTTTACTAGTTTTTGAAGGGAATAAGAACCAGAGCTGGTTTTTTTGAAAAGGCTCAGGAACTCCCCCTTCCCCCGTGAATGGAATTAGCTCAAAATATGCTTGAAAAAAATTCAATTTTTTTCGGCTTAGGACATATCCTAAAACTCTGTGATTTAAATAAATGTTTTTTTCCGGCTCAATTTTTTTAAATTCTGGGACGTAAATACAACATATTTTTCTTCTTGAAAATTCAAAAATAGCCTATATTTGGGTCTGTTGTACATGGTTGATTCAAAAATTCTACGGAAATACCAATTTTCGATTAATTTTCCATGGAGCGCACATGCATTTTATCAAGTTGAACAAATCCTACCACAATCTCAGGCTGTGCCCGAATCCCCTCTCCAATTTGATGTCGCTCATTGACACCGACTCCTTTTCCAATGGTTCTTCTTTTCCGGGAGTGCTGAAAACTTCCTTCTTAGCATTTTCTTTATTGAAATTTGAAGTTACCGAGAGCTTTTTCTCTTGAACATGGAGTAGATGCTGTTGATAAACCTTTGAAAGCTCTTGAGAAATCTGGTAAGCTTCTTTCTCCTCGTCCTGAAATGAGCACGGTTTTTCGGAATTTTTTTGTGAGAAGAACTTTGTTCTATCATGACTTTTTGGTAGTACTAAGAACTTTTAAGACTTGGCAAGCTATAAATGCCTTTTCGGTTGAATCAGAAAGAATTCTGGGACTTTTCCAATCTGAGATGTTAGAAACGTCGCAAACCCTTATGGTTCGCCGGGCGCGGATCTTTCTCGGCTCCTCTTCCTGACTGAAGCTGTCAAACTCCTGACTCCTGTCCCAAGGATGCTTCCTTCCGTGACGAGCTCGGTGCAGGTACCCGCGTTCCTCGACGCTTCTACGTCTTATTCTCGTGATTTCCGGGTCCTGAATTTTTCCATCTTGTAGGACAAGGCTGATTAGGGCATTCAAAATAACAAAAAAGATAAATTAATACTAAGGAAGGACGAAAGGCAAAAATGAACTGTTTTTCCCAGGATTCAAACAAGGATAGTGTTATTCATAGCTTGGAGCGGTACCAATTGAGCTATCAGGCAAATCAGAATTAAAGGATGACCTAAAGTCATTTTTTTTCGATTGAGCCATGAAAATGAGCTAAATATCGTTTTGAAAACGCGGCATTTTTTTTTTTGGCGACCCCGTTTCCCTATTTTTCTGTAAAGTTTAGTGTGTCGTGTGCATGAACCGCGGCGCTCTCGTACATGCCACGTTCAAAGTAATTTTGGCAAGTTCAAAATCTTATTTTAATTTCTGAAGTTCAGTTATATTTTTCACTCTCTGGTGGCTATTTTGAATTTCGCGGAATTATTTTCAACACAGCATTTGGTTTTAAAAAAAATGAAACAGAGAAATCGCGTTTTTTAAATGTTCTAAGGGGCTTCTATGAAATATACGATTTTCATTTATAAGAAATAAAATCAAGCTTTAAGAAAATTATGGAGTATAGGATTTTCGTTTAAAAATACTCACTGGATGGCTAAGAGGTACAAAAAAAAAATTATGAAGCTTTCAAGGAGAAGTTTAATTTTTCAACGTCATTAAAGTAGTTCGAAATTTTATGCGTTTTTCAACTTTACAGCAAGGTTTTTGAACTGAAAATACTCATGGAAGACTTGAAAAATCAGTGATTTTTGGATTTTATATGGTAACTTTGTTCAATTGTGAAATTAGGTCCTTCAAAAAAAGATTTTTGACTTTTTTATTGCCTACAAGTTTCTCTTTGGAAATGGTCAATTTTAAGTGTTTAAGAAAATGATGGAGGCTGATGCAATAACCAAGATAATTGAATCGTTCCTATTTTCCCAGTACAAACCTCCTCCCTGACTATCGCATCTTCGACAGATTCCTCATCAGAAGCCAGCCTTGGGGCGGCCAGGGCGAAAGCGACGAGGGCGAGCAGTAGAAGGAAGAATTTTTGCATGTTTTCGAAAGAACTCGAACGAATAAAACTCCTCTTGGGATATTTAAACGTCCTCAGGTAGCCGTTATCAATGACGGAAAGGGGAGTGATAAGGTGGGCACAAATAATGAAGCGGAAACGTCAATTTCGTGAATCATCGGAAATGGAAAAGACCTCTTTTTTGGGCTTTAATTTTGTCACATGTCCTGAAAATGGTTCTAAAATTAGACCGGGAAGTGAGTTGTTGTTATTTTTATTTGTTAACAAGACGCAATTTAGCGCATTTTCATACTACTTTCTTTAACATTCTTGGTAAAAAGTGTAAAACTTTAACTGAGCAATAACAACATAATAAATTAATCTTTCTTATTTCCCATGCGGTCCGCTTTTTCTGTCGCTCCAACCACAGCATCAATGACAGCCGAGCGGAAGCCTAAAAAAGGCAGATTTAAAAAAAGCAACTTTCAAAGTGACCTCGGTTTTCCAGGACTCGAAGGCCTTCAATCGTGGTTCCACCAGGAGAACAGACTTTGTCCTTCAGGGCGCCCGGGTGTTCCCCTGATTCTAGGACCATTTTCGCGGCACCCTTCAATGAAAACAGTGAAAATCGACGACTGAATTATGAAAGAATTTTCAGGATACGATTGATTTTTACTGTAGTTTTAAGGCGTATAAATGGTTTACATGCATTTCATCAGAACGAAGTCTAGAAGGAGTCTTATTTCGTTACTTATTTTCCGTTTCGTTTCTAACGAACTACAGGACCCTTCAGGGAAGATTCCTTTCAATGCGCGGGGCCTGCGCCTGTGTATGCGCCTTTAAAATTAACCAAATTTTAGGCTGAAGTAAAGGTAGTTCGCGCACTTGGAAAATAAGCTCCCGGAAGGGTTCTGTAGCTCGTGGGAAAATAAAAATCGTGACAAGCTGGCGCTGTATAAGCTATATAATTTTTGAACTGGCGCCATGAGCGCATCGCAAACGCTTTGAACATATATACTTCTAACCTCTTTCGCAGAGTACTTTTGAATAATTTCTTTGCGTGTCAAAGTTTATAGTGGGATCCCGTCTAGATATAATACCTAGCCGGCCGTTTCAAGAAAAAAAAATACCATAACAGACTGAGCGGCGAGCCGTAGAGACTCGTTACGGCCCAGACCAGCAGCAACGCCGCCATCCGCCAAGGCTTCGATGAACATGAAAGCCTGGAAACTATTCCTTATAATTGAGAAAAGCCGATTGATGATAAATTTTGAAGCCTTGACAAAGTTCCCGTGAAATAGTATAAATCTTGAAGGCAAGAACAATATTAAGCTCCCATATTATTAAAAAAAACAGGGGCGGGCCGTAGCGCAACAGGTTGTGTGCCTGTCTACGGTCCACAGGGTCACAAGTTCGATCCCCCGACCCAACCAAGGGGTTTAAGAAATGTTGGTAGTGAGAAACCACGACTTCAAAATCCCCAGCCGTCACACACAAGGACGGATATGTCACTCGAGCCAGTCCACTGATATCAGGATAGGACCTCGGCTAATCGACTTGGGGCGCCGACGCCGCTCAAGCGGTACAAAGGCGTAGGAAGAAGAAGAAGAAGATTATTGAAAAACAGCTCATGGATTTTAGTCTCGTTTATCTCGTAAAAGTTTCAAATGGTCATTGAAACTTCAAAGAGGAGGATTTTGGGACGGTTTATTAAAAAATAAGAGCAAAATTGCGAAAGAACGAGGTTTTTGTAGTAGAGTATGAGCATTAGTTATAGGAAAATCAAACTTTACCTATAATTTCTCAAAATACATAAGTTATGAAGCTCTTTTCATAGTTTTCTTCATAGATTCTCCAGAAAATTCAGACTTTTTTGTTCCCAACAAACGAACCCAACCAGGCGTGCAGCCGCCAACAACCGCTGCAGCGTTATAGCATCTCGTCGGGACAACTTCGCATTTTCCAACACACTCTGCGAATCTTTTTGCATATGCAATCTTAAATACAGCTTTAATTTCTTTGAATTTTCTTCCAACTCACATCTTCTTCAGAAACATCCCCATCATAAGAAAGAGCAGAAGCTCCAGCACCAATGGCGCAGGGCGTATTCGGCATTATCCTAATAACCGGTACCGAGATTTCCGGATTGATTTTGTGGATCTTAAGACATCGTTGCATCGGCCTGATTCGAAAGTTTGATTGAACCAACTATATCGCGTATTCTCTGGGCGCTGATTCCAGCCATTATCGAAATAATCAGTTTGGGATTCGCGTGGGGCGGCCAAAGTGCAAAAACTTCCTCGATCACTTGAGGTTTAACCGAAAGAACGATGACCTCTGATAAATAACGAGTCCATTCCCATTAATCTGGACAGACTCACCATTCGAAAAAATGGAGAGAATTTCGTAATTGCTCGTGAAAACGTGCTCAAATCCTTTCTTCTACAAAAAAAAAACTAATGAAATTATATAGTCAAAGAAATTTCGATGAAACCTTCCATTCTTCTTTAGTTTTTTTCGCTCTTGCAACTGATCGCTATCTTGTCCTGGGTGGTGAAACCTTCAAAAAAATTGTTTGTAAAGAAGTTATTGGAATTTCTAGAATTTTTACCAGATTTGAGGACTCCCTGAATCAAAGCCGAAGCCATATTTCCGCCGCCAATAAAAAAACAAGATATTTATCTGACGACATGACTGTGAAAAAAACCTGAAAATATCGAAATTAACTTATGAAACAGCTTATAAAAGAGTGCAACTCTAAAAAAATAAAATTAAGAGTTGAAAAAAAGCGTAAAAAAACTTCCAAATCAGCCATTAGGAAAAAAAGTGTCTGCGGACTTTGGCGCTACCGTACTCGAAATCGTGAAAATTTCATAATTTTTTTATTTTTTTACGCTCAAAAATTCAATATAAATACGAGAAAAGCATAATCGTTAAGGGAAGACGAAAGAAGAAAAAAATCTGTTTGATTTATAAAAAAAAAAAAATATATAAAAATCAACAGAAGAAAGGGTTAACAAAAAAAAAAAATCAAAGTTCAATAAAACATGCATATTAATATGAAAGTTAGGAGATCAAAAATGATAAAGTAGTAGAAGAGATCATCGAATGAACGAAAAAAAAGCAAAATAGAAAAGGAGGAAAAAACGAAATTACAGAACAAAAAGCTCTACTCAACAGCGAGTCCAAGGAAAACTAGAAAAAATGAATTTCTCTAAACTCTTTTGTTTTCACACACTATTTCCTTTTGACTTGGTAACCAAGGGTCGCATGTGGAATGGCTCAGAAGCGCGTCCGACTCAAAACAATTTTCGCGCAAAGGCTTTGAAAGCTTAAAGCTATTTTTTAAATGTAATATAGAACCGCAACGCTTTGAGCCATTCAACATGCGGCGAGAAACTTCAATTCGAGGCAAGAGAAAAAAAAAAGATGGATAGAGCTTCAAAAAGGACGACTTGAAGTTCAAACTCGTGAAGATTTCTCATATCCCATCAAATATTCAGCGACGCCGATATAATAGACGGTTTGGGCGATTCCGAACAACGGCGCCATGACCATCATTCGACAAACTGCGCCCTGAAAATGATACTTTTCTTTAAAATCATAAAAAATCTCAATTTTCACCTTGAAAAACGCTCTTGGACCTTCGCTGCGAAGTAATGTGAAGAAGGCATCAATCATGTTTTTGTAGTTGGTCTGAAGAAAATATTTTAGACGTGTTCATCGGAGCAACGGAACACTTAGAAACTCGAGAGTGGTCCCTAAAGGGGCTCTTGGAGGGTACCTCTTTACCAACCCCCATAGGGGCCACTAAAGCTTGCAAAAGTGGTCCCTAAAGAGGTTTTAGTTAGTAGATCCTATAAGGAACATGCTAGTCGATAACTTTCATGAAATCTATGGGAAGAAGGCGAAAAAAAAATAGATCAGTGAATTTTGGATGAAACTGAAAGACCCCTATAGGTTCTACTTGAGCTTTAGGAGCTAAGATGTCAGACCATAAATCCCTAGAGGGACCACTTTTCCGACCCCTATTGAGGTTTTTTCTACCCTAACCCCTATAGAGGCTACTCAGGTACCCTAAGCATGTTTCTAAACGCAAGAGAGCGCTCACGAGCGATCCGAAAATGGGATAATTTTTGAAATGGCGCCAAAGTTTCAAAGTCCAGTTTCAAGCCAAGGATAAGGATTTTTCAACATTGAAAAGGACCTTTCCATATTGTATCCTCGTTTTGATGACATCCAAAGGCGTCACACAGAAAGAGGCCGTCGCTCCGGCTACCAAACCCGAAAAGAAACTCGTCCAAAAGACAGCATCACCTAGAATTTTCCGACTTCACCCGAAAGAAGGAGGGCCTCAAGTGCCTTTTATTTATTTATTTCAGGCTTAAATGCCAACTTTTTCCTTCTTTTTTGTACATGTTATTTTGTTCTGCCTGTAAATAAACAATATTATTAAAAAGGTTAGAGACTCCCGTTATATGAATATAGTCATTCTCAGCCTTAAAAGCGGTTCAACATTTCGAATTTTTAAAATAATATTTCTGATCTCACTGAGAGATTCTGAACAAGCAAATGCTCTACTAATTGCGAAAAAAGGCCGGATTCAAAGTTTTTGATTTTTTTGAAAAGATTTTTAGGACCAGTTTGAAAAATGATCCGATTTTGTTGGTCTTTCGGTTTTTTCCGAGTAAAATTCACATCTTTCTTTACGTACATATGTTATAAGGACATACTGGTTCAGAAATTGCTTAGAAAACTGTGAAAAAGACAAAAATGAGGAAAAACCAGTCCGGTTTTTCGACCAGACTAATGGTAGGAAAAATTTTTTTCGAAGTTTTTTAATTTCTTCGCTTTTTTTAAGAGAGTTGTATTTTTTTGTACATATAAAAAAATTTATGAGCAACAAATCTTCCTTAAAACCCAGAAAACGTTGAATTTTAACGAAAAAATGACTCAAAAATTAAAAAAAATGACTTGATAATCAGGGAGTTTCCTGATGGACTTTTGAATGATACTAAGTTCACTAGATGCAGTTTTTCACGCCGATTCCGAATCTACTCTCAAAAATCTTACCTCAAAGCGATGAAACGCTGAATCAAACCTGATTCATCCTTTTTTCGTGGTCCAAGGGAGTCAAGATAGGCGAAAAGCGGAAAATAGAGAGCAGAAAATGAAACGTCACGGGCCATAGTCGGTAATAGTCCGCGGTACAGTGAGAAGATGCCTTGAAAATTCAGCTTCAAATTATCAATGGAGCAGATAAAACCCCCATCACTGCGCAACAAATCTCGGACAAGGTCGAGAGCTTTTTTGTGTTTCGAAGAGCCTTGCATCCGGATTTTGAGCAGTTCCATTGGCGTCGTTATCGCTACCTGAAGGAAAATTAGGATTTTCACCTTAAACAACGAATTTGAATGATAGAACTTAAAAATACAGAAGGAAGTCCAAAATTTATTTTTTTAGGCTTGAAGGGATACTTTTTAAGTAGATATAAAGTGAGGAAAAGTATTGAAAATGGTTTTCAAAACCTAAAAATTCAATAGAAATGAAAGAAAGAAGAAACTCCCCGCACTTGGTAAAAATAAGGGCTACAAAAAATTAGCCCAAGATAAGAGCTTATCAAATTTGATGAGTCCGGTCCTTAATTTCTATCAAAACGAATTCAAATTCGCGCATTTCCGTGCGAAAAAAAACGTTGTTATACGCCCCAAGGACAAATTTATGAAAACTGAAAATCAAAAATGAACTTCCCTGAATTTTTATAAACATTTTATCCCGCACCTAGTTGAAACGAAATAGAAGAAATGGAAAAAGGTTTTGAGAAGCCAGAATCTTCGAAAATTTAATGCAAGTTGTGTGTGTGGCGAGCGGTTGGCGAGTTGAAGGATCAGCCAAAAATTACGTCATATGACGTAAGGGAGGGGCAACGCATGGAGGGTCACTTTTTGCACTCTTACACCAACTTTTCTTAACAACTTATATTTGTTCTCAATTGATTCCTGTTTCGATTTGTTTATAATTTACGTATCTTTGCTATTTTTTATATGATTTTTCCTAATTCATGGTTCTAGGTCCCTCGAAATATTCGCGCAAAATCCAAAATGACAGAGTGATAAGATATAAAAATTTTGGGACGAAATAATTTTGAATTTCGCGGGACTACATTTGGAACACGACATTGAAAAAAAAAATTAAATTCGCAAGTTTTCGCAAAAAATCACCTGAAAAAGACCGGCACAGGCCCCGGCCAGCATTCCACGGCCCATTGATAATCGCTCTGCGTGGTCGCGTAAAAGTTGTCGACGGAAAAAATCATTCGCCACCAGTTTAATCGCTTTTTCTGGAGTGATCAACAAAATGTTCACAGAAGCGCCCTATAAGTCAAATTCCTCAAAAGAATTTCAAGTCAAATCACACCTGGTACATGTTTCTCAACTGATTGATGCGTCCAGGGCCGCCGGAAACCCAAGTTTTTTGGAAACAGTGAATAATTCCTTTGTATCTCTGTCCTCCGGTTTGATTTTGAAGTCTAGTTTTGACCAAATCCATGGGAAAAACGCAGGTCACGCCAACAATACCAGCGATTCCTATAAATGTAATAAAAATCGAATGAAAACTATCATTAAGAAACCTCCATTCACTATTTTCGGAACATAACGGACTTCTTCAACTTTTGTTTCTTCAAACAAATCGAGTTCGTCGATATCCATGTTGTCTGAAAAATTAGAGCAAATATTGATAGGCAAAATTGAAAGAAATAGATGAAAAGCAAAGAAAAAAATTAAAATAAAAACGTAGAAAAAAAATTAAAATTTTGTGTTGAATCTCTTCGCTGTGAGACTATTTTTCCTTCGCGTTGCGTATGCGGAGCAGTCTCACGCCGATTTACGCCGCTCGTTGTGTTTTCGATTTTTTGTGTTTTTCTTTCGTATTTTCCGCGTTTTTATAGGGTTTCAACTTTTAAAGATCACTTTAAAGCTTTCTGAACATTCGAGAATTGCACGAAAATCATTTTTCTTAATGAAAACAAACCTCGAAAAAAATGGAGTTTTTTATCTTCATGATTTCTTTGGCTGGTATGGCAGTTCAAACCGGAAAACGTAGAATTGGAAAGTATTCATTAGAACCCGAATTTTTCTTGAATCAGTCGTCATTTCCGATTGAAGAATTTTTTTACCTTTTTTGTCTCTCCTGTTGAACCATTATTCTCTTGATGTTTTTTTTTTCACTTTTTAAGGATTTACAGATTTGAAAAAAAATGATTGATAGCTCAAAACCGAATGTAAAAGTTGGTAACGAATCAGACGCGGACCAGTCGAGCTCCAACCCCGTCTCTCAACAACTTTTATCTTGGATTTTTTTGATGAACAAGTTTTCCTAAATTTTTAATTTTTATAAAGAAACTTTTTACAAGGTTTCTACGAGAGAAACCCGGTAGGAAAGAGGAACTAGACCTCGATAAATATTGGAAGGACCAAGGCGAAGAGGAAAGAACGCGTGAGATGATGCTTCTACAGCGGAAGCAACGTTTGATGCAATACTTGCACTGCGGTAGAGTTCGCTCGTAAGTTCAAATGGAGCTAAGTAGCCACTTTCTTAACTTTAAGATGGTCTTGCACGGAACAGGTGGGCAAGATGGTTTGCATCAAGCGTGACGACGTTTTCTTCGAAGAAGGTGACGAACATGCTCTGGCAATGTTTTCACCACAAAAAGTGAATTTTTCAATCGAAATAGTAAGGTCTACAATTATTTTAGCTTAAATCGTTCAAAGAGGCCGCCGCCTCGTTTTTCAATGAGCTGGAAGCTCAGCTGAGTCCTGCTGCCGACAAAAATTCCAAGTCGAATAAGAAGAAAAAAGGCAGAAAGTCGAGCTCTCCATCGAACCAAACTGATGAGAAGCTAATGGAGTTTTGCACGGTTATTTTTAACTTGTTTAGCACTATATTCATTTTTTCACTTTCAGAATAACATTGACTCTTGTTCATGCAGCTTCATGGCACATGGAGACGAAACTAAGGCTACTTTGATGGTTTTTTTTAAATCTATTTTCTCTAATATCATGTTGATTTTAGGAACTGACGTGCCACTACCAGCATCGACTTCAGGCTCAGAGATCTCTTCAGGAATTTCTGTCTCTTTTGCTTCAAAAATACTCTACGAACGCTAAAGTCGACGCGAACGGCAATGGGAATACGTGTACTTGCAAGGAGTTTTGCTGCAACAACAATAATAATGGAGATGCTCATCAGAACCCGGCCCATTTCTTGGAGAAAGTTCTTTTTGCACCGAGTAATTTTTCATGTTTTTTTCTGAAATCTTCTCATCTAGTTTTCAACGTCAGAATCTTTTGATCAACTATTTTGAAAATTTTCGTTTTATTTTAGAATTCATGAATGCACAGAAGTTTTGCACGAAGAAAAATGAAACTGAAAAAAGTTCTATGTTTTGAATTTTTTTTTTCAAGCTGTTATGTTTCTTTCAAAACCCCAGCGCGAATTTTTCAAATTGAAATTTTTAATAAGAAACTCAGGCAAAACTGAAAAGCTCCCCAAAAGCTTTTCTCAAAAAAAGACCTTGAAAGGGTCCCCAGCAGATCTTTTTTACATCATTTCAGTTCTCTTTTGCGTCTTTTTCACATCCTCTGACAAAAAAGATGCTGGAAAGCAACTAAAAAGATCCGAGAGGATTCAAAAAGGATCTTCTGAGGCTATGAAAAAGGTGCTCAAAAGCTTTTTTACATCATTTTAGGAGCTTTTAGAGGAAGCTTTTTATCTCCCTCTCAGGATCCTTTAAGGATCCTCAAAGGAATTTTTCCGTTTTACCTATGAATCAAGCTTTTAATTACAGGTGTGCCAAACTGTGAAGAGGGCGAAAACGTCCGCTTATCTCGGAAGCAAGTCAAAATGATGAAAAGTATCAAGCCGAAAGATCATTGTCATGCTCGTCACGGTGCTCAGAGGTCTGAAAAGAAAATATTCAAGGCTGAAGAAAATTAACTTCAGATGCCGTCTCTGTATGATGGCTATGACGGGTAACAGCCCCAGGAAGGGTTCTCTTGGCCAGGAGTTCAACACGGCTGTCAGTGTTCTTTTTTCCTTTTTGTCCACAAATGATTTTCAGAGCGCCTGATGTAAATGGAGAGAATCCGGTCGATGCTCAAGTCTTTCACTTATTTTTTTTGTTAATGTGTTATTTTTGTTAAATATTGCATGTAATGTTTGTCTTTCTTGTTGTTTAATAAATTTTTTTATCAAAAAACATGATCAACTTTTTTTCCTGGTTTTGCTCCATCATTGGTTAACTGTTGAAATTGAGGGTATGGGTGAAGTTTTTCTGGGATCGTATTGGAAAATTTTTTCTCAATCTTAACAAGAAAATAAACCTTGTTTGAGGAATGGAAAAAGAAGCTTTACATAAACTTTTTAGTAACTTCCCGTAAACTTGTCAAAAAAGCCCCAAATCTTGGTTTTTTCTTCATTTTTCTGGGCTCACCTTGATGGATTTACCTGTGGAATGCAATTGTCAAGACCCGCTACGGAGCTACTGCCAAATAGTCCGCGCCAAGTAAGTTTGAAGTGATTTCTTTTTAGAACGGAAAAAAATTGTAAACCGAAAATCTAGCGTGGAACTTCATTTTTGAAGTAGAACTATGTTCTTCTGTCGATTTTTCATTTTTTTTCAGTAAAAAAAGTTTTTTTTTCCATAATTTTTTCAAGAATTGAAGCGATTTTCAATAAAAACATCTTCTAACAGAACATCTTGAGAAATGCATTGATCGCAAAGATCCGCGAGAAATCCCGCGGCTACACGTTCATGGAATTCGTCCTGCCGATGTATCTTCGGAATGGCAAGAATCGGACCTACAGCGAATTATTGGATGTTTGTATTGATTTGTGTAAAACCAAAGTAATTTCCGCAAAATACAAAATTATCTCTGACTCTCTCAATTTTAGTTACATTTTTCTTTCTCTGACGGCTATTTTGCATTTCGCGGAATCAATTTGAACTTGGCAAAAAAAATTTTTCTCGGAAAATACTCAAATTGGTTTTTTTTTTTCGACAAACTTGCTTTTTGATTGCGAGTAATGTTAGTATAACGTTAGACGGTTGTGATCCTCCATTTTTATTTCTATTCTATACCGAATTTCGACATGCTAAAGATTTTATGCCTTTAATCCTTAATAATAGGAAATGTATCGCATATTTATATTATTAATAAGTATATTTTTTTAGGTGTTTTTGTTAAGCTTAAAGTATCTATATTTCACGAAACTCGGAGTCAAGTTTTTCAAATATTGATTAGCGCAACTCTTGCTTCAGGAGGGCTCAAAAATGTTTTCTTTTTCTCGATTTCAGCCTTATTTCAGTGTCAGCTGTGTTTATTAGAGGACTTTGCAGTAGATTTTTGAAATAAATGGGATTCTGAGAACTGTTTCCGTTTTATTGGTATCTTCTCGTAGAAACTCAAGTTTTAAAGTTTTTACCCTCCTTCTCCTAATAAAAAAAATTGGAGCGATTCCAGGAAAAATTCCGTCACGTGGCTCAAAAACCACGACCAAGGAAACACTTCTGCGTCCGCTGTGACAGGAATTTCGACAGTCCCGGCAAATTATTCATCCACAACCGCCGGGTACATGGTCAACGGCCGCTCCGGAAAGCCATTCCGTTTTTCGTCATCGAAGCGGTCGGAAAGCCCTTCATCAAGAAGTTATTTTCAATCGGAGATGTTCAAAATAAACCTTGGCCTTCAGTTACTTTGTGCAGAACGCCTATGAGACCCACAAAATCAGACGGGAGGTCGAGAAAGTCACGGACGATCGCTGGGAATGGAAGCAGGTTGAGAAATTGAACAGAGTTTTGTGGCGTGGAAAAATCGAAGTTTTTGAGAGAAAAAGTGAATAATGTTTGACGTAAAATCCGTAAAACAGGTAGAACTGGAGAACGAGCAAATTAGGATACTTGAAAAAATTATAAAACTCGTCTGGGTTAAAGAAAAGGTTCCCAATGAAAACTTTTTTTCTTAATTTCCTTTAAAATTAATTTCTTATGAACAGGAGAACTGTGGTAAAGAAAAAAATCATTTCAAATAAAGTTTTGAATGCATTTTTCTTGAAATTTTCACTGAAAATCATTATTTTCGATCTTTTCCGGCTATAGAAACAAAAAAATCTCAAGTTTGAAAACTTGAACTCATTTCTCTTAAGAACTTCAGAGTGGTCTCTATAGGGGCAACTTCAGGTCTCCTTGGACACTTTACCAACCTCTAAAGGGCCCACTAAAGCTTGCAAAAGTGGCCCTTATAGGGGACATTCTAGTCGATAAGTTCCATTAACTCTATGCGAAGAAGCTTTTCCATGCGAAAAGTTGGAAAAACACCTTTTTGATTAAAATTGAACGGCCCTTTAGGGACCACTTAAGCTTTAGAGGCTAAGGGGTCAGATCCTAAATCCCTATAGGGACCACCTTGATTATAACCCTATAGAGACCACTTTTCGGCCTCTATAGAGGTAAAATAGGGACTGTTTTTTCCCCTAGTCCCTATAGGGACCGCTCTAAAATTCCCAAGCTATTATCAGTCTAAAGGCTCGGAAAATTTTTTTTTTTCTGGAAAATTATCTTGACGGGAAAAAGGAGCAAAGAGCCTCGGATTAATTTTAACAAAAGTGGGAATTTTTTTCGATTCACCTCAGTTTTTCTTCTCAGGAAAGACTGTGCGAGATCGACGACACCGAGGACGATTTCCGGGACCGGTACAAGCATTGGGACGTCGTTGGCCGGAAAACCGATTCCTGGATCCTGAGAAGGCCGATTTCGAGTGTGGAGCACGTTGTCCGCGTCATTGTGTGTCTTTATTCCAGAAATTCCTTGATATTTATTAAAAAAAAGTCCTGGAAATATTTGAAACGGAGAAATCATTTTTTTGTAGAAAGTGTCTAGAAATAATTTGATTAAAACATGGAATTCGCACCATCGCTTTTAGACCAATTTAAGCTTTTTTTGTACGAAAAACGAGAGAATGTCGAAATTGAATTGCGTTTCCGAATATTCTGGTCCTTCAAAAGATATTTTTCTTCATGTTGTTTGAACTGTCAAATTATTCATTTTTCCGGCTTATAAAACTTCCTGATTTGTACAGTTTTCAAGGAGGAGGATTAATTTTCAAATTCTGCCAGAAATGAATTTTTTAGAACGGCAAAACCCGGAAGTTCCGCTGCCTGAAGTGCCCGTTCACCTCGCCGTCGTTGGCCGACTTCCAGCCCCACTCTGACCGTCATGCGCTCTCTTCATCTCGTCACTGCTCTCAGTGCTCTTTCTCCACTGAAGATGAAGCCGAGCTTCTAAAGCATTTGGCTCTTCATCTACGGTGCAATCAGATAATTGTTCGTTTTTCGAGAATTCATTGACAGTTTCTTATAACTAAAAATGAGACTAATTCGCATGGAAAATAAGCCTTTTTGGGTTTTTTCTGCTCCGGAATCGCTTTTCAATCCATTATGCAGATCGAATTAACAGTTTTTTTTTCCGATGATTCATCTCCTTTTTTCCACTAAGAGCACCGTGGAAACATGGTCAAGCTTATAAATAGCGGAGGGGAACGTATAAAAGAAGGAAAATTTTCTTCCGATGTCATTTTTTCATATTTTGCTCATTTTCCTTTAAAAAAACGAAATTTTGAAAGATTATAGTAGTGACAGAGCTGAAAATTTTCAGGAAATCAACATTTTATCGGTTTTTCGAACTGTTTGAAACTTCGTTAGATACAGATTTTTTTAAAAACAGAAACTTGATTTTTAATAAAGTTTGAAGTACCGAGTTAATTTTTCTAATTTGTCTTAAATTTGAGAAAAAAAGGTTATTTGAAAAAAATGCAAGAAATAGCTCAAAATGGTTATTTTTTTCAAGTACCTTGCTTGTTAGTTGCGACTAACGTTAGTATTAAGTTAGGCCATTTTTTATTTTCATTCCTATATCAAGTTTTTTTATTTAAATATGTTAGTTTTCACCAAGACCCTGTAAAAAGAAGAACTTTTTGAGAGATTTTTAGTGATGAAATTGCTTGAAATTTTCGAAAAAAATTACCATTTTACAGTTTTTTTAACCCTTAGGAATCTCGTATGGAGTAGATTTGAGAGATAGATTCTTTGAAAAATGCAAAAAAAGCTGAAAATGTTTATTTTTCTCGAAGGTCCTGAGAAAAAAAAAGTTTTAAAAGATTTTAGGGATGAACATGCTTGAAAAATTTGAGAAATTACCAATTTGCGGGGTTTTAGAACCGTTGGGAACCTCTTTAAGAGCAAATTTTTTCTAAAAAACAAGAACTTGATTGTAATCGAGTTTAAACTACCAGATTACTTTACAAAAAAAAGAAGAGCCAAGCTTTTTCACACCTCATTTAGGGTAGGAAGAGAATAAATGCTTGTGGGCTTTTGAATGGGGTCATGCGCTTCCCAAGATTTTTTGTTTGGTTTTTTCTTCACCCTGTCACTCACCTCTACTAACACTAGTTGCCGAGAAAATCCCTAAAAAGGTCAGAAAAAAATTAGGTATGAGAAGGAAAAGTAAACATTTTCAAAGGTCATCTCTGTTATGAAAGTTTTTTCCTTTTTTTTTGATTTTATTTTTCGGAATTATAAAGGTCGCGTTTTATCTAGAAAACCCTAAAAAGGTACTTTTTTGGTACTCCTCAGACGTATAGCCGTTTTTTCACGTCTTTAAAAGGAATATTTATTGTTTGAAACTGATAGATTTTCGAGAAAAGAAAGCATAGAAGTATATAAATTAGCTCTTGACCTAGTTAAGCTCGAAAGTTTGACAAGTTATAGATTTTTTTCATTTCTAGTATGAGAAGCGAAAGCTTGTTCAATATTTTTCATGCTTCTTGCAATTTTTAGAGAAAAAATTGCTGCTTTTCCCACAGTTCTAATGATCCCAAGCAAAATTGAATTATTTCCATTATCCTTGAGGAAAAAAAGAGACCAGTGCTATAAAGTTTCACTCAAGAAAAGCTTCTGTGTTCATTTTTTAATTTTCTGTGTAGACATAATATTTTTGAACCTCTTCCCACTGCTCCAATGATCCTAAGCAAAATTGAATTGTTTCCATAATCCTTGAAGAAAAAAGAGACCAGTACTATAAAGTTTTCAAGAGAAGCTTCTATGTTTCTTTTTCAGTTTTCTGTGTAGACATAATATTTTTGAACCTCTTCCACGCATTTTTGAGACCGTACTACGGCGGCCGGTGGCCGGTAAATATTGCGCAGTCAGTTTCGGAGCCAGGAAATTTTTTTAATTTTTATTCTTTCTTCCAATTTGTTAAGGACCTATTTCTCAAGGTCACGAGGTAAGTTACGTCACAAAAAGTACACAAGTTTTCATTCTATTATTGAAAAACCTATCCAAACTACCGTAATACGACCGGCCACCTCAAACAGGCGTGCTTCCCACTGCTCCAATGATCCCAAGCAAGGTTCAAATCCTCTCCCAAGTTCCCATAAGCAAAGGACAAGCCCACGGTAACACCCCATATCAAACTGACCGGGCTCCCGGACGCTTCTTCGGCTCACACCTTCCGGGGTCAGTTTCTCACCAGGGACACGTGTCAATCAAGAAGCCGCCGATGGCCATACCGAGGTGTGAGATCCTGTGTGCACGGCGTGCTTTTTTGTGGGCGGTGCTTAGGTCCGTGCCGTCGGGACCCAGAAACTGCGTCCCACCCCCCAGTTATTGTTGTTTTTGTTGTCTTTTCTGGCCGGTTAGCTCTTTCTTTTCTTAGCTTTCCTGTGTATCATTTCCTTTTCCAACTTTTTTCATCTTCTGAATTCCTCGTATAGAGCTCAAATCATTACGAGCGGTTCTTAATGAGGAAAGAAGAGGAGTGACGTCAGAGTTTTTTTTTCTTAGGCTGTCTGGACCCAATCTTTATTTTTCTTTTTCTTAAGTTCGTAGATTATCGAAAAAGCCTCATATTTTCTCTTTTTTCGATTTTCAACGGATCCTGAAGTCCTAAGATTCAATATGGCTAATAGGTTATGAAAAAATCTTCATATTTTTTCTTTTTTTTCGATTTTATGTTGATTCTGAAGTCCTAAGAATCTATACAGCTTATAGATTATCAAAAAATTCTCTTTTTTTCTCTTTTTTTCCAACTGATTCTGAAGTCTTAAGGTCCTAGAACACTTAGAGGTTCGTATTGAAGGTCAGACACTCCTCTGATTCTCACTTCCCAACTTCGAGACCGTAAATCATTTACAATGACGTTTTTACGGTCTCACAATTATTATAGACACTTCCATCTTTTTTTCAAAGTGTCTTTTTTCTCTCACGTCAACCTCCTCTTCGTACGTTTCCTCCAGAGTTAAAAAAAATCAATTCTCAAAAATTCTCATTCTTTATTCTTGAATAGTTCTCAAAAAAAAAAAATCGATTTTTATCCGAATCTCAATAACACATAAAAAATAATCTTTCTAAGAAAACTATCCACTTTTTGAGAGAAAAATAGTCATTAATATTCTCTTAGAATAGTTGTATTGAGAATTGCTTGAAAAATCATATGACAAGCTCTCCTTTCCCTTCCAAATAGCCTCATTACCTGTTGCCTAATGATGCACACCTGGATTCGCATCCTTTTCGCCCTAATGAGAATAATGTTTGAACTGGCTTCATCAAAAGTTGGTCATTTTGTGGAGGATCGTGAAACCTTGGTAACCTACTCTTACGGCGGCTAGGGGATTGAACTTGGGACCTTTCAGACTAGAAGCGAGAAAAATCGCACTGCGCTACGCTTTTTGATCTCATTTTTCTTGACTTGTAAACAATATCTCTTATAAGGGTTGGAATTCAGTAAAAAAACTTGTTTTCAATGATGAAATGCTAAAATTTCAACATTCTGGGATAATTTTTAGTGGCCTCTATAGGGTTTTTGACGTTTAACTGGAAGGAATACTGGATCAAAAACTACTAAAGTGGTCACTAACTAGAGAACCTCTATAGTGACCACTGTAGAGGTGGGTTTAGTGTCCTCTCCAAGCCTCTATAGTAGTTGCTAAAAGTTTTCTCAGTCTTTGATTCCTCTTTCTTTGCCGGAATCGAACTTCTGACTCTTCTTGCCAGTTCTTACTGCACTGTGACCACTTCCATTGATTTATCATTTTCCTCCTTTCAAATCAAAATTCAATCACTTTTTTGACTTTTTTTCTCCACAACTTCCTCTAAAAGACTTGATTTCATTCCAGCTCTCCTCAAGCCAAAAGCAAACGGTTTTCGGGCCCAAAAAAGCCATCGTCGGTCATCGAATCGGTCGCTTTTTCCAACACATCTACCTCTGCAACCAGTGTCCCTACGCGTGCTCCTTCTTCTCTCATCTCCTTCTTCATTCTCGGTAAGGAATATACTAGGGTCATTTTTAGGTTGCGAAAAAAAAGGAATCATTAAAAAAAAACTTTTCAGAAATCATCGAGCCAAGGAGTTTGGCGAAAAGTGCACCGATTGCTCATTTTCCAGCGAAATGCCAGGCAAACTGAAGTCCCACTCGATCCTGCACCAGGCCGTCAAGAAGGTAGAAAATCATTGATTTTCAAAAACGCTTTTACGATATCCCTTTGCAGGTGTCAACACGTCGGAACTCTTCCAAGGACTACGGTAGCCAGAAGAGTCGCGTCTCGTCGTCGGACGCCTCCTCGCTCTCTGCGATCTCTACGCCATCGCCACCCAACCAGAGTCCGTCGGTCGCAAGGAGATGGTTCCGTTGCAGGTATGAAATTGAGGAAATATGATTAGAGCACATTGAAGTGTACTATTGATTTTGGCAGTCCCAAACGCAGCACCAAAAACAGCACCAGAGTTTTCCATTCCGAAAAAAGATGAGATCAACTCCTTTCAGCTCAAAAATCAATAAAATCGATATTTTGAATTTTCCAGCCGCTGTCCCTTGGAATCCCACGACTACCAACGGATTTATCGACACAAAAAAATTCATTCTGGATCGTCCCGGGTGCTGCCAATCGACGAGCCAAGGTCAGTTTTGACTTAAGGGGAAAAGTTCAAAAAATAAATTTTTTAGGCCCGAGCCGAAAAAGGAAGCTGAACTGCTACCAGAACCGTCTACTGTAGAAGTGGATACTGTAGAACCAGCTACCGTAGAACCGGCTTCGGTCGAAAACGTCACTGTGGAAGCTGCTACTGTAGAAGAAGCTACTGTAGAAACAGCTACTGTAGAACCAGCTACTGTAGAAGTCGAGGAAGACCCAAGAGGATTACAACTTTCGGTCTCTGATGCGATTCTGATCGAACAATATCGACCACAATTGGAAATGGCCGCGTCAGTGGACCCCAAAATGTCAATCAGGAAATTTTTCAACCTGATCAATGCCAACGCCCCCTTGGCTCCTCAACAAGTTGATCCAGCTCCAGCCGCACCAGCTCCAGCTCCATCTTTCCAAGTTCTTCTGGAAACTGTTGGAGCGGCTACAGTTCCCCCTGCTTCAGCTCAATCTGCTTCTGCCTCAGGTGCTTCTGCTCCATTCCAAGTACTTCTGGAAGCCGTTGGAGCGGCTACAGTTCCACCTGGTCCAGCTCCATCTGCTTCTGCTTCATGCGCTGCAGCCCCTGTCCAACTTCTTCTGGAAGTCATCGGAGCGGCTACAGTTCCACCTGCTCCAGCTACATCTTCTCCAGCTCCATCTGCTCCAGCTCCATGCGCTCCAGCCACATTCAATTTCCTTCTGGAAGCCATCGGAGCGGCTACAGTTCCACCTGTTCCAGCTTCATCTGCTCCAGCTCCCTGCGCTCCAGCCACGATCAATTTTCTTCGGGAAGTCGTCGGTGCTGCTACAGTTCCACCTGCTCCAGCTTCAGCCTCAGTTGCTCTAACTCCCATCCAGTCTCTCTTGCAAGAGACAAGAGCAACTCCAGCTTCATGTGCTCCTCTTAGAGCAACTCCAGCTTCGTGTGCTCCTCTTAGACATCCTCTAAGTCGACCTAATTCACTTCTCCGTGCTATGCTTGCTTCACCTGTTAAAGAGAAAGCTTCACGGCCACGAGCTAGACGTGCTCCAGCTTCAGCTCCACCTCCGACTCCAGCTCCAGCTCCAGTTTCCACGAAGCCAGCTCAACAAGCAGTCCAAGAAGCTCTTCAAACGCCAATCTTGACGCCGGAACTGCATTCCGAAGCATCGACCTCCAGTACCGATTCTGGTCCTGGTCAATGTGCCACGATTTCTTCTCAATCTACCCTCGAAAGGTGAGTGGAGAAGATCAGGAAGATTACTTCGAAAATTGTAACTTTATTTCAAAAATATATTTTCAGGCTCTACCAGTCGAAATTGGACGAGGCGAAGAAACGAGGCTCAGTTCGGTTCAGCGAGCCGTTGGTGGAATCCTCTCCGGCGAAGAAACCGGAGGAGGAGCCGAAGAAGACCGGAAGAAGGGCGCGAAAACCCGTGAACGATGCCGAGAAAGTGGAGATTCCGGCGAAGGAGAAGATGAAGACGAGATCGGCGTCGGGCGTTTCCAAGAGATCCTATCCAAAGTCGACGGAGACGCCGGAGTTGCCAGCAAAACGGCCGAAGATTACAAACGTCACGCCAGCTCCCGCCAGAGCGACGTCAACCCCGAAGACGGCCGTCAAGGCGCCGAAAATCCAAGAAATACCCGTCAAAAAGTTCCGATGCCCCGAGCCGAACTGTCCTCACGAGTATGAGAAGAAGGCCGATTATAAGAAACATTTGGGGATGCACAACGCCCAGATGCCCCTGACCTGCTCCGCCTGCTCTTACAGGTTTGTATTTTTCCTGGAAAATGCACTCATTCTAGACTCTTCCTTGCATACGGTAATATGTTCATTGAAAAAAGACGGTTTTGTAGGTTTTTCAATCTTTTGAAATGTTCTGAATCCAACTTTCTCAAAGCTAAGTTCTAAAATAAGAAATTTTCAGTTGCTTCACATTGGACGCCTTGCAAGCCCACACAAACCAGCATCGTGTGGCGGATATGAGAAAGGAAAATGGCGTGATTCCGTAAGAAAAAAAGCATTTTTCCTTAAATGAATATACAATTTTCAGCGTTGAAACGAAGCCGACGACGAGCTCAACTCGCATCGTCACCAAGCAAAACACCAAGGCCAAGACGTCACTTCCGCCGCCGCCGGCTCCTACTGGAATCGCGTGCCCTACCGCCGGCTGCAAATTCGTCGCCGCGACCGGCGACCAATTCTTGGAGCACAGAAAGACGCATGTTGTGGTTAGTATACTGGGAAATGACTAAAAAATAATGACAAAAATTTAACCTCCTTGACTGGGGTCGAACCTGTGACCCTTTGGACCTTAGACAAGTTCTTTCTTTGCTGCGCTAAAGCTTTAAAAAAGCTATGAACGTTAAAATTTTAAGAAATTTCCCACGTTTTTGATGTCCTCTTGATTAGGATACAACGTTTTGATCTTTATCCGTAATGCTGAGTTTTTTGACTTTCTGCTTTGGAACCGAACTTTCATCCTCCTATGCCATAGACTAGAGTGCTATCCACTGCGACAGATTTTTATTCAGCTTCAATTTTTGCAGACCAAATCGGTGCAAAAGTTCATGCAGCATTACAAGATGACGGCCCCGGAAATCGCCACGAAATCGGTCGATAAGTCTTCGGAATCGACGCCGTCGCCGGCTCTCTCACTTCATGCCGATTCCGATTCGCCGCCGGTTCTCTCGCGGGAAACTGATTTCGGTCCGGAGGTAATAGGAGATGGTTGAAAATTTGATGAGATGGAAGAATTTTGAAGATCGCTCCGGAAGTCGGAGTCTCAGGCAAATCCAGTGCCTTCCACGCGGTCGGAACGACTCCGCCATCGAGCATTTTTCCGTCCCCGGTAGCGCCACAGACTGTTTTTCCGCCAATGAATCCGTTCGGTAGGTTTTCTCAAGCATTGTCGTTAATTATAGAAGTATAAGAACCTTAAAAAAACTTAAAAAATGAAAAATCCTTTCTCAAATTTTTCCTCATTTTTCAGACCAAATTACTTACATTCCCACTTTTGCAGCTGCCAATTTCCCAGCAATGATGCCGAACTTGAACGATCCATCGGCCTTAACCGTCGCGGTCCCTCATGCGAACTACATGCAGATGTCGAACATGCAGATGGAATACATCCGCTGGATGCTCACCATGCAGCAAAACTTTGCCAACATGACGGCCAACCAGAACTTCAACAATGGTGATTTGCTTTTTTGGTTTGAGAAAGGATTTGAAAGGGGGCTTGGTTTTGAAAATTGAAAAGATTCTATGAAAACGAGATGGTTGTTCAGCGATAGGAGCATTGAAACACTTTGAAAATTCTGGCAGTCCCAAAAGCGGCACCAAAAATTGATGATAATTTTGGCATACCCAAAAAATGATGAAAATTTGGCAGTCCCAAAAAATGATGAAAATTTGGCAGTCCCAAAAAAAAAACTGATAAAAATTTTGGCAGTCCCAAAAGCAGCACCAAAAAAAGTTGATAAAATTTTGGCAGTCCCAAAAAATTTGATGAAATATCTGGCAGTCCCAAAAGCAGCACCAAAAAACTGATGAAAATTTTGGCATACCCAAAACCAGCACCAAAAATTAATAAAAAATTTTGGCAGTCCCAAAAAAATTGATGAAAAATTTGGCAGTCCCAAAAACCAGTACCAAAAATTAATAAAAAATTTTGGCAGCCCCAAAAAGTTTGATGAAATTCTGGCAGTCCCAAAAGCAGCACCAAAAATTTGATAAAATTTTGGCAGTCCCAAAAGCAGCACCTCTCCGTCTTTTGGAGCTTCTCTTGATGGTATCAAGAAACTTCAAGCTTTTGGATGAAGAGAGCTTTTTGGTAGCTGTAATGATACCTCTCGTTTCTCCGGACTCTCTTCATACTTCCACCCTCTCAACCTTTTTCTGTAGTCCTTTACTCTTTTTCCGAAATTTCAATGATTATTTTGCAGGCAATGCTCTCAGCCTGATGCCAATGCCGATGCCAATGTTCCCATTCGGATTCCCGATGCTGCCTCCGAGCCAGAACAACCAGCAGAACTGAAGTCCTGAAACTATATATAATTTCCCCGTTTGTGATACTTATTCATGATTTTTGTTATATGTCGGTCTTGATCATCCTAATTACCTAATTTTGTATGATAGATCCAGTCTTTTATCAATGAGGTGATCCCTCTACGAGTTCTTCAATTCTTGTCTTTCGTCGAACTTGGTCACTTCGATTGTTTGGTCGATTAACCTCTACCCCTTTTATACACGGAATATGCTTCAGTCTTATTATACATTATTGCGACACGTTTGTTTTACATATCTCTTCTTTTTTTACGCATTAATAAAACTTTGTCAAAAAAAAGTTTTTTTGAAGTTTGAAAAAGAAACCCGGATATTGGCAAGGGGTCAAATATATACAATCAATTGGTTTGATATTGCAACGAGGATTATTAATGGTACTTTGTGAGAATAATATTGGTCACTATAGGGTCTTCCTGAAAAGTTGTAGTGAACATTAAGAGGAGGATCCAAACTTAGATACATAGGAGAGGAAGAAGATACATCAAGTGATCACTTAAGGGTATCCTTTTTCAAAAATTGTAGAACTACCAGAGCCACAAAAAAAGTCAGGAACTACAAAAATACTCCAGGGACCATTTAAAACCCTCAAGAGGCTCCTTATAACTGGAGAAAAATCTAATAACAACTGAGTTCGATGTCGGATTTATCTTGAATAAGTTCTTGGAACCATTTCGGGAATTCGGAGCCGTTGCCGAAGGAGACGAAGGAAATCCGTTGAACTCGCGGATTTGACGTCACGGCTGACACCAGAAGCTCAACTCGTCTGCAAATTTTGAGAATTAAAATCGGATTTAATATATTATATTAAATCTTGCTATCCCAATTTGTAATCTCAGGTCATAGGTAAACTAATTAAATTCAGTCAAAACCCTTTTTTATTACCTTAATATTCTCAGGTATGTGAATACGATTTTTGAAAAAGAGATGAACAAGTAAAAATCCCGTTCTGCGCCTTTAAATTTTTCAACAGAAATAAAAAAAATATCCGAAAAATCACCAAAACTGATTTTTCATGTCCAAAAATACATGATAAACTCACTCCTTCTCGCTGTGAAGATTTATATAAAAGTAGATTTTGACGGCGCGAGCGTCGACGTCATCAAGATGAAGCGGCGTGACGTCATCATTCAGGCCATGGACATTAATATCCAGGGAGGCGATTCGAAGGTTCTCGTAGCCTGGCACCAGCTCGTTGGGGTACACTTTTTCTGAAAAAAACAATATTTTTAATTTTATTCCTAGCTGAAATTTTCGGTTCATCTCCACAATTCATTGGGAAATCAGACAAGTGATTAAACATTGAAAAACGAACTTCAGGGCGCCGCCAAAGATGCCAATCGATCCAGTACAGTCCGAAATCCTTGTGATTTTCTTATTGTAGTCAATTGTCAAAGAGCCAAGTTCCCGTTTTGCGTATTTGCTTCTTCTTGCACTGGAAAGAAGGAAAATGAAACCTTTCACGAAAAAAAAGTTTCTCCTTGGAAACACGCTACTCATTGTGAAGTTTTGCGCAGTAATCAGTGAATTTTTCAATTTTTGAACCATTTCAAACAATAAAATATATCTAGAATACTTCTAAGTTCCTTTCAGGGCTTAAAAAGTGGAAACAAATTTTTGGTGGCCACTATAGAGGCTCGCCGAGGACTACTTGGAGAGGACACTGAACCCACCTCTATGGGGGCCACTAATTTCTAATTTAGTGACCACTATAGAAGTTCTCTATTTAACGACCACTTCAGTATTTTTTCATCCAGCAATCCTTCCAGTAACTCTGATAACTTTAAAACAAACAGACTGGACCAGTTCCATTGACCCCTCAAGTGGCCATTAAAATTTTTCGTGGTCTAGTAGTAGCACTTAGACCTCTATAGTGACCACTAATTTTTACCTCCTTAAGTGGCCACTAATTTGACTACTACAGTGGTCACTAAAACGTCAAAACGCTATAGTGGCCACTGGATATTTTCTCAGGACCGGTATGGAACTGACGGTTAAGGATGCTGGTTATTCTACCGCTCCTTTCTGTATTTTTATAACTACATTTTCTCATCGTATGCAGTGAATAAACCTACTAGTATTATTTATGAATTTTAAAACCAAGTCTAGAAAAAAATCCTATCAGCGTATGAAAGTATAAGACAAGCCGAGAGAAGTTTTTCTGTTCATTTCAGATTTTTCAGACCCACGATTTTCTATTTTTGTTCAGAAAAGAGTGATTCTCACAGGGCAAGGTTGCGCCAATGATGGGAGACTTGCTGAACGCGGCAAATGTCAGCACTGCGGAGCCTCTGGAAAACGAGGTCCAGGACTTCGGTTGGAACCTGGGTGAACTGCTCCATGAACGCGTCGGGCTCTCTGAAAAGTCGGAAACTCAAAATGGAAATTTTTTGTTTTGTTTTTTTGATATCACTCTTTTACTTTCTTAGGATCTCCAGAGTGGTCCCTATGGGGGATACCTTAGACGCCTTCGGACGATATCCTCTAGGGACCCTTTACCAACCCCTATAGGAGCCACTAAAGCTTGCATAAGTGGCCCCTATTGGGGTCATGCTAGTCGATAACTGCTATGAACTCTAAGCTAAGAAGTATTCCCATGCAAAAAACAAATTAAAAAAGCTTTTTAATGAAATTGAAAGACCCCTTCAGGGACAACTTAAACTTCAGGGGCTAAGGGGTCCGACCCGAAACCCCCTGTAGGAACCAGGAACCACTTTTTCCGCCCCTATAGGGAAAATTCAACTTTTAAAGTCAAAATTAATTATTAATGTTTTATAAGCTTCAGCCTTCTCATATTCAACCTCTCATCATGATCTTTATTCTTGTCATCAAAAAAAAGTCATCAACCATGTTTCCTTGTCCATCTCCTAAGCCTTTCCATCAGAAACCATGACCAACAGGAAAAAAGTACGACTGAACGAGGAAGTAAATCTCGGAATTGATAAGCTTTTCAGCAACAGATCGTTTTGGGGGTGATTGACAGAGAAAGAAAGGAAGTGCGAGAGAAAAATGGCCTCGGAAGTCGAATTCGAGAGAGAGAAAATCTCACACCACCCAGCGCCGAAATTAGTTGGTTCTCTGCAGTTTCGGGAAGACAAGGAGATGGTTCGGGATACTGTAGGGAAGGTCCTAATTTTTTGATTTTGCACATTAATTATTTAGGATCTGCAGAGTGGCCCCTGTAGGGACAAGGGACAATAAAGCTTGCAAAAGTGGTCTCTTTAGGGGTTTTAGCTAGTGGCCCCTATAGGGTACATGCTAGCCGATAAATTTTATAAACTTCAGGCAAAAAAACTGAATTTAGATCCCCTTAGGGACCACTTAAGCTTTTAACGCTAAGGGGTCAGACCCTGAACCTCTGTAAGAACCACTTTGATTTTACCCCTATAGGGACCACTTTTTCGGCTACTATAGGAGCTGTTCTTCCCTCTAATCCCTATAGGGACCACTCTAGAAATCTTGAACCCATGCCACTGTTTTTTTCAAATTCTTTTCAGTCTGATGGGACAAAAACTCCAAACTTCGAAAAAATGAGTAAGTTTTGCTTAACTCAAGAGTAGACAGTAAACATTTCAGGATACTGTAAGATCTAACATCTTTTCATTTTCAGAAAAGTAATGTACAACGGTCAAGTAGCCACTGAAGGGAAATCGGTTTTATCGCCTTTTTTTTTAATTTCTGTTCTTTTTGCAAAAGCAAAGGCGAACAAAATTAGTTCCTCATTCCGATTTTAATCCGGCCGACTCAATTAATAATTATTCAAAAAACTTGATAAGAAGTCCCAAGGTTGCTCGCGTGTTTCGCATACTGTTTGCTCAAAAGATTAGAGAACGAGAGGAAAACAACGAAAGATAATGATAATCGGGTCGTCATGACGCATGAGCGAAAAAGGTTGTTCAGTGAATTGATTGGTCTTGGAAAGTGCGGAGAAAATTTTGGAAAATTGAAAAATAAAAGTTTTTATATACTTCTGGTATCAGCAGGGAAAGGAAAATTCGGCAAAATGAAGTTAGGTTGTTCAGTGAAAATTGATTGGTCTTGGAAAGTGCAGAATAGAAAAAATTTAAAAAAATTGAACCGTGACAAAAAATAAAAGTTTTTCTATACTTCTGGTATAAGCAGGGGAAGATACAAATTGAAGTTTGAAAAATAAATTGAAGACCTTGAAAAGGGGCCAAAAAGGAAAATTCTCAGGGCTCCAACTTCATGGTCAAGCTTTTATACCTTCAAAAAATTCAGATTTATCGATTCTTGGATCATTACCAAAAACCTTCTCCATGACGCTCAAAAACCCAAAAACCAAAAGTTATAATTTTTTCCGTTCAAAAATAAAAACCGACCGGATGGCCAAGCATCCGCTGGCCCTCAATCGGACGATCTCGGCGTCGTGGGATCGCGTCGCGAGCAGCGAATCGACGACGCGAAGTCCGGCGAGATGCGCGCGACGGTAGGCGTCGCAGAGGTCGCGAAGCGTCGCCGTCGTCGCGTCGTACAGTAGTCCGCGAGCGTTGCCCAGCACCAGCGACGCCACCATCGCCGACCATCTTCAATTTATCGCATTTTCTCACTTTTATACTAGTTTTCTCGATAAAAAAAAAAAGTCAGGAAGGTCTCTCCCAAGGGAGGTCACTTTGTTGGGATTTTCCTGAAAATTGGCCAGAAAGTTCCTTGAAGCAAATTCTTAGTTTCAAACCGCAAAACTTTTTCGTTTTTGAGAAAAGACACTTTAAAGTCAAAGAAAAATGAATAAAATAGGCTATTTTAGGGACTTTATTTCTCGTGAAGCAGGTTGAGACTTCCAGGATCTTCCTTTGGTACATCAAGGATTTTTCTGGCTTGTTTCCAAGAGAATCCCAAGCAAAATTACCTCCCTTGTCAGCTTTTCACTACTGAACTTTCAAGCAAGATAACAAAAATCATTATTTTTTCTTCGAATTCCCTGGACACATTGACTTGAAGCTTGTCAGGGCAATAAAAAATTATTCTTTTACGTTTTTTTTTTCTTCGCATCCATATAACCCATGGTACAAAGAACGGATGGAAAAACAACAGGAAGAAATTTGATTGATACCAGAATTTTTTGATTGATAAGACGATGACATGGTGTCGGGAACTTATAAAAAGAAAAAAAAAACGGAACCCTTTAAAAGCATGATCCTTGATGTTCAAAAAAAAATCCAAAAATTCGCCCGTGAATAATAATATCATTACTAAACCTTCTAGCCTTCAGAATAGCATAATATCGGAACGATTTTGATCGTAAAAGTCGCAGAAGAACGTCGGAGAGCATGATAATAATATTTTGACGCTTCAAAACTATCGGTTTGGCCCGTTTTTGAATCGGTTTTTCGCTCCGGTGTTTGTGTACGGAGCGGCGAACTCGCAGCAAACATGCACGATTGCACAAAACGAGGCCTCGGTATCTATTTACTGAGAAAAAAAACCGAAGCCTTCCGCGTACTTTAAGAGTTTCCTTGGCAAAAAATAACATCGTCAAGATTTTAGTTGGTCAAGAACATTGGTCTTCATTTTTCTGGTCCTTATTTGCAAAAAAGGAGAGCTTTTTGACTAAAAGCTCGAACTTTTGTAACTCCGAACGCTTCTCAGCAACTCTAGGGGTCACTTAAGAGGGCTGACACTACTAAAGTGGTCACTAGAAATGCTCCGAACCGTCCGAATCGCGTCCGATTCACGGCTAGCTTGGGACTCTAAGGGGGCGTGGCCTGTCTGCGCTCTCCACGAACCCGACACTATCTCTTTTCTTATCGTCTCAGGACCCATTTTTCGATGGCTCAAGCCAGCCGTGAATCACCTATACCAAGGTGTGAAAATTGATTAAAAGGCGCAAAAGGAATCTCATAATAATAAAACCGAAAACTCATAAATCTTTAACAGAACCACAAAGGAAGCTTTGAGATTTCAAAAAATCTGCCCATTAAAGTTTATATTTCCTTTTTTTCAATCGTTCAAGTTGTTCATTACCGAAGAACTTTTGCAGTTAACTTCTCAGACAGCCCCTTTTTTGCAGAAAAAAGAAAACCAAACAAAAACCACGTTGCCTAATCGAGCGTCGAAACACAAACCGTCAATGTAAATTTGGCATCGAAAACCAAAGAATTCGTCGCCAAAAATCGGGTGGCCCGTGCCCAAAACGCGGAAGTATTTTCGCGCCAAAGAACTTGTTCTATCAAACAACAAAAGATCTCATTTTCTTCCTTTTTTGGGCATCATTTGATTGTAAACGGCTGCTTATCAATGAGAAAGTTTATCACTACATAAAAAGCGCGCGCAATCAATGCAAAGATCATGAATTATGATTGAAAGCTTACAGTGGACGGTTTTGATCGACAGTGCGGTCGATTGGGTGCGGAAGGTCTTTGGAAGTAGATTGGAGGCTCATTTCTGGAATTACAGTAGTCTTTGATGAATAAATCGAGGAATAGATAAGGAACAAACGCTTGAACGCGCCTAAATACTTGGGAAATTGATCAAATGATCCTTCTGATTGAATATTTCACCGAAAGCGCAAAAGACGGGTATGGGTGCGACGGAAAATTGGAGAAATATCTCATGACATAGTGGCGCCGGTACACAAAAGACGTTTTAAGATCCAATTAAACGCAAGATACCATACTTAGCTTCAGTTCTGCTAATCGAACATGAAATTGGGTTCAAATCGCATGGAACAGAAAGAACACAGTTTCCAATAATCATCCGAAGAAAAAATAATTGAAAGGGGAAAAGGAGGAATAAATCAACACAAAAAGTATTTCCAAAGTTTGAGCTCATTAAAATAACACTTGAGATTCATTAGAACTCACAGAAAACTTTAAAAGAGCTCTAAACTGACAATAAATGAAATCTAAAACAAGAAAAGAATTTTAAGAATAAAAAAAAGGAGTTAAAAAAAAACTAAACTCTCTTCGTTGATATGTTGCAGAAATGAAATCAAGCATGCGCCTTTAAATAAAAAAGTTATCAAACATTTGTTTCTTTTTTTGTTGCATTTTTATTTTATTTTTCGTTCGAAGTGAATTTGCAGATTTGTAATTCAAATAAAAACGTAGATTAAAGGGATGAAACTTGATTATTTTATCGCGGTCACTTGGTCTACGTAAATCATTCCTAAAAAGTAACTTTGAACGCAAATTGTTAATTTTTTCGAAATTAAAAAACGGAGTATTTGTTTCAGATATAAATAAATAAAGATGCCGGACCGTTGGCCAGCTGTGGGTTCTTATTCGTCGACTTATCGGTCCCATGGCGCCGCCTTCTTTTAATCAGTACAAACGAGGGCCGGTCCACTCGTTCCAACTGCGGAATTTTACTTCCTCGTTGCCGCCGCCGCGGCGTCGTTCATCAAGCGACCGCCTTTCTTCGATCAGTATCCGAGGACCAGAAAAAAAGGCGAAAAGATGTCTTTACCGTAACGCCAGTCGGTTTGTATTTTTTGCTTGAAAACTTTTTCAAAATTATTTAAAAATCAAAGTCTTCTCTGCTCATCATTTAAAAAAATGATTTTTTGAATAAAGTTCATCAGTCCATAGGAGAAAAATCAGAAAGGGAAGGGCGATGTGTGTCAATGAAAATTTAGTCTGGAAATAAACTTTTATCGGAAAAATTTAATATTCAAAAAAAGCGAATTGTTATGCAAATAAGTTGTAACCCGTGAAGAGTACAAAATAGAATTTTGAGCCAATAAGAAATTATTTCAAAAGAGTCAGGAGGGAGAGGGAGCCGAAGAGAGTGAGAAGACTGGTTCCAGAACTGGATCGGGTGGTTGTAATGACTTCGGCGGTAGTTGATGCATAGGGAGCTGAAAATTCCTTATAAAATTTATTTTGAGGGAAATACACAACCTTCGAGGTTATACTGAACGGCAAATGGTCCAAGCGAGTCGAATCGAATCCTTTGAATGGGGAATTGGCGAGTCACTTCCGCAGAGGTTGAGTTTGAGTCAAGATTGTTTGGAAGTTCGGTATCAGTGAAGCTTAAGAAAAAAAATTGGGCGTTCGAGAGGAATCATGACAAACCTAAAGATTTCGGAGTTCGAAGGGCCAAATAGGGTTATTTTAAGGGATTTGAGGTTTTTCAGAAGGACCTGAAAGTATTGGTTATCTTTTTCGTGAGTCCTTTCACTTACATTGAAAGTAATAGTGACATTGAGAAGATTTGGGTTTTCAAAAGAGACTTCATTGGTCTCCATTGCATCAACTTCAGTGTTCGGATAGTTTTGGCTGACTAAGGCGCCCATTGTCGTCAAAGCCGAAGATTTCGTCACAGGGTCTGAAATGATTCAGTGATTCTTCCATTGTGCGCGTTGGTACCCGTTTATTAACTTTAGAAAAATTTTAGATAATTTCGAGATTAGGACTGCCAAAATTTCGGAGCTGTTATTGGAGCTGTTTTTGGGACTGCCAAATATTTTTAAAACTTTAGATGATTTTTGAGATTGGGACTGCCAAATATTTTAAAACTTAGATAATTTTGAGATGGGGACTGCCAAAATTTTAAAGCTGTGATTGGAGCTGCTCTTGGGACTGCCAAATATTTTAAAACTCTTGGATAATTTCGAGATTAGGACTGCCAAAATTTGAAAGCAGTGATTGCAGCTGCCAAATATTTTAAAACTTTTGGATAATTTCGAGATTGGGACTGCCAAAATTTCGGAGCTCTGATTGGAGCTGCTCTTGGGACTGCCAAAAATTTTGAGATTGGGACTGCCAAAACTTGAAGCTGCCTTCTATACTCCCCTATGAAGTTCGACTGCAGAACTTATTCAGGACTCTTTTTGGAGCTGCTCCGCCAACTTCAAAAATCATTCTATCTCGAAAAACCAGGTTTTGAATCTTCTCACCTTTCTAGTTAGTAATCGATTATTCAAAAACTATGATTATTTAAGTTTCATAAAGAAAAGCAGATTTCAACTCTTGTGATTCAAAAAGTCTTCCGTTTTTTCTAAAGAGACCTCCATCAAAGAAAATACTCACTGTAATCTTGTCGAATGTCGAAAGAACAGAGGCCGCCGCTAGTTTTGACGTAAAAGTTGCCGAGAGGAATCGTCAAACTTTGAATTTTGGTGTTCCTGAAAAAGATCAGATTTTACCATAAAGATCGTAAAAAATCAATAATAGATCATTTTTTCAAGATTTAACGTACCCATTATTACGAGAACTGTCGAAAAGCAATCGAGAAGCCTCATTAGCAGCCGAAGGCTCGCCATAGTAAATGGAGATTTTAGTAGTCTAAAAAATGATTCATTTCTCAAGTTCCTTCTTTCTCAATTTTTATATAAATGGAGTAAACTTACAGAAGGGTAGTTGAAGTTACTCAGGACCGCAGAATAAGCAGGAATAGATGCATCAGTAGTCGGCTTATACGTTGAGAAGAAGACGTTCGTGCTGACAATGTCCTTCATAACAAACGATTCAGCTCGACTTTTTACGTCGTAAACGTGGAAAGTGCCGCCTGAATTGATAGTTTTTCTGTGGTCATTCAATTAGAATCACTAGTGGAGACGTCTTCGGGAGCGATGACGTAGACAAATCCGTCAATTCTTCGAATATCGACGCCGGTAATGGAGAGCTGGGAGTCGTCCGGCAGAATGTAGCCGATTTTCTCGCTGATTTGCCCATTTTTCCCGGCCGACGATTGCGAGATGTCCCAGGCTCTGAAGACAACCAATTTTCTGGATTTCACTGAGTTCAAAAAATGCTGGGTGGCTAGAGTATAATTTTCTAGAGTTAAGAAGTTAGATGGAAAATTAAGTTGAATAGAAATAAGGGTTTCCATAACCGTATTTTTTTAGCTGCTTTTGGGACTGCTTAAAGTTTGTTTTTTTGCTGTAGTTAGGACTACCAAAACTTCAAAATCTATTTTTAGTACACGGGCTGTCAAGATTCCTCTTTCTAAAAAAGGGGGGCGGGTAGTTAAGCCGTTTTGTGATCTTTAATTTATTGATTGAACTTCGAAATTTTAAACTTACGTTTTGTTTTCGACCGAGTTGTAGAAAACAATCTTTTGAAGTGTGGCTAGAGGTTCTTCTGACGAAACAAAAAGCTGAGAGCCGTTTTTGAAAATTAGCTTATTTGTAAGCGAAGAGAATGGGATGATGAGCGAGTTGGCGGCAGTGGCAGCCAAAAATAAGGCGATTGTTGAAAAATTGAGCATTCTGAAATAATTTTTTTATTAGGAAGAGGCTTTTCAGTTTTTTTTGGAGTGTTCGAAAAATCGAAGAAATGTGTTCAGCAAGAAAAAAACTTTCAACAAGCAGAAGGCCACCTAAGGAATAACTATGAAGTCTGGAAAAAAAAGTTTCCAATTTACCTATCGTTCCGTATAACCTAACCGCTTTATAGGTCTATTGAAAAAGGCGACCACAAGCTCCGCCCAAGTTTATCTTATCTTTTCGAAACTCAAAAAAAGAGAGTGGGAGGTTTAAGAAGGTTGTTACTCATCAAAGTTAAATGGATCGGACTTTATGACACATCGACATGAAAGGAGGCCGGTGAAGGAGGTTTGAAGTTTTACGGCCGTCGTTTCCGATGCGTAGGTATTCCTTTTTGAATCATTTTCGAACTTTGCGGCTCTTGGGTGGAGATTAACAAAGATCCATTGAAAAGAATTCAGAGAAGAAAAATAGGCAGTTCTTATCAATCGAAGCATGTTTAAAAGAAAATAAGATTTTAGCTGAATGAGAAGGAAAAAAATCAAGAACGGTTTTTCAAGGTTCCAGAAAAAAAAATGAAAGGTGAAAGCATTTTTTTCCCGAAGAACCACTTTGGCACGTTTCTTCGAAAAAAAAACCTTTCATCACCGATTTTATCAATGCAATTTTGAGTCACCAACATTTGCCTTTTTGTACAAAGAAAATGTTTACAAGGACCATTCATCCCTGTTATTCCCTCTTTTCACCGAGGAAAAATGTATGATATTTTGAAAATAGACCTTTGGTTGCCTGCCGCATTCCTTCCGGAATTTCGTTGAAATCATTATTCAATAAGGTTTCATTGACCGTTTTAAGTAGGAACTTCATTTTTGGAAGGAAATGACTCATACTTAAGAACTCCAGAGTGGTCTCTATAGGGGCAACTTTAAGGGCTCTTGGATGGTCCTCTCTAGAGATCACTCTACCAACCACTATAGGGGCCTCTAGAGCTTGCAAAAGTGGTCCCTTGAGGAATTTTAGTTAGTGGCCCCTATAAGGGACATTCTAATCGATAATTTTTATGAACACTATGCGATGAAGCATTTCCATGCGAAAAACTATATAAATAATCGTTTTTCGAATAAAAGTTGAACGACGCCTATAGGGACCAATTAAGCTTTTAGGGGCTAAGAGGACAGACCCTAAACCCATATAGGGGCCACGTTGATTTTACCCCTATAGGGACCACTTTTGCGATCTCTAACCCCTATCGGGATCACTCTAAAAATTCCTAAGTATGGACCAAAACGCCGTGAAAAATGTTTCGAATTTTTGTTTTCAAAAAGCGTTGAAAAGTCGCAGAAACTAGGGAGGAAGTGGGAAAAGCTTTGAAACCAACAGATTTGGGTTTGATGAGAGTCATGGCTTTCAGTGTTTGAATAGAAGGGCTACTGAAAATTATTAGAATAGCGTGAAAAATGGTGTCGGCAGAAGAGGTTCAGCTGAAAATGAATAAACTATGGTTTAAAAAAATTCAAGTTAGCTCAGAATGTTCAAGCTTTTTGAGACACATTTGTTTATTTTTATTCGCGTCTTTTTTTTTCTTGCTTCACGTTTTTGTAAAGTAAATTCTCCACTCCAGATTCTCCCTATTTGAACAATTTTTATCGCGCCGTACCTTTCAGGTATGTTGCTATAAAAACGGTCTTCTTGGAGGAGAACAACCACCTTTGCCAGGCGAGGAAAGTTCTTGCAACGTAATTTTTTGCCCCTTCTTGAAACAGTCCGACGTGATGATTGAACTGCTTCAAGGCATGTTTCAGTACACTTTTCAGGATGCTTCCCAAGATTCTCCTAGTTGTGATGCTATCTACAGGCGTCCTCTCCTTGAAGTAAGGGTTTTTTTGTGCTTTTACCCAATAAAAAATACTTCCTATAGTCTGTTCACCACGATTCGGAATTTCACCGAACGACATTCCGCTGTTTCGCTGCGTGCCTTTGCGCGCTTTTAATTTTTCCTTTTATTTAAGAACTCGGCCAAAACGTGTTCCTAGTGGAACAGTCCATCTATCAGAAATGAGAAGCGATCCAAGGCGAGACCAAGGCTCGTAAAGACGCTTCGCGACGCAGCGGAACAGCGGAATGTCGTTCGGTGAAATTCCATGTCTTGGCACACAGACTATACCAGATCTGCAATACAAACTTGTACAGCAATCATTTTTTGTGATTTTTTTTAGGTTTACTCTCTTCTTATATTACAGGTGTGCCTTCGAAGCGAAATCGAGTGTGTCAAGTTTGGACATAGGAGGTGGTGTTGACAAGTGCCAAAACGGGGATGATTACTGTGTCCGGGTGAGAATTGTTTTGGTCTGCTTGATTCTCAGAATTTTGCAGCTCTCCTCCAACGGAGTCAGCGCCAAAGGTTGCTCGAAGACGGCTGGAAAGATAAGTGGACAAGGAGTTCCGACACGAATCGACTGTCTCGCGGAGGATTGTCTTCCTGATGGAAGTCTGTGCTGTTGCAAGGGAGACATGTGCAATACGTCCTTCGGAACGAGTGTTTTTTTGCCTCTTGTATCATTCACATTGTTGAGGATCTTTCTGTTTTCGCTTTGATAAATTTTATTTGTGTTTTTTTTGTGGTTCAAAAGTCCATGGCTGTTTGAAAACGACGCCATGAGCGGATTAATGTGGTAACATGGCAAAGTTTCTGTAAAGGAATATCGGTATTCATCACAAAAGACTCTAGGAACTGGCCAGCTTCTCGGAACTGATCCTAATATTTTATTGGATTTCGACGGTTTCCGTTGATTTCTAGACGTCTTTTCTTAAAAACGGGGGAACTGTGCAGGTTGAGACCTTCCGAAGCTTCTTCTGGTACATCAAGGGGCGTTCTGGCCGATTTTCTGGAAAATCCCAACTGAAACGACCTCCCTTTTAAATAACCTGAGCTGGTTTTCATGAAGTAACAGTCGAGACTCTGAGTTGGATATGAAGGGAGCTAAACTTTTTGTTGGCTCAAAAAAGTCCCATTTCACCCATAATCTTTGGAGAAAATATGTTAGAACTTTTTTTGGAGCCGCTCATGGTACTGCCAGAACTTTACGTGGACTTCCAACAGTTTTTAAAATTTGCAAGGCTTGAGCTTGAACTACAGGGAAACGTTTTGAACAGAAAAACGGACTTCAGTTTCATTTTAAAACTATACCCATATTTATAAAGCACACGTAAATCAAGTTCAAACAATGTTCAGAAAAAGCGCTGAAAAAAGACGGGGACAACGAATAATATGGAGAATGTTTCAAAGTGAGCAGATTTGGTCGTAGTGGGAATAATGGCCTTTTCTGTCGTAATGGTAGGAATTTTTGAAGTTACGGGATTTGTGGGTGGGTTTGTCGGCGTTGCAGAAGGTGTAGGCAGAAGCGCTCCTCCTGAAAAATACAATAAGAAAGTTCCTGTGTGATATGAAGATCAGCAAGGCTTTCTTATTGATTAAGAGCTTCAAAGTGACCTTCTGATCCAGAGGAAAAAAGATTTGTCACAGAATTTGTCTCAGAAAGTTTTTAAAGAAGTAAGTTCTTAGTAGTAGGAGTGTTCAGGTTTTTCAAGAAGAAGAGACATTTCTGATTGTTTCGTTTGTTTTCAACTCACTCAAGTTATAATATTGGTAGCTGTAGAAACCCATATTTGGCGCGGTAGCATTAACCATGACCATCCGTCCGTAACCTTCCATCTCGCCAGCAGCATAAGAGAGCCCGTCATCAAGACTGCAACTTACAATTTATTTCATTTCAAAAAGAAAGTTTTTCACTTGAAGCCAGTGAATCCGCCTTTGAGGCCATAAAGGCCGCTCTGGACTTCGACACCTTTGAGCAATTCGGAGACGTACTGAAAAAAGAAAATTGTCTTCAAATGTTTCTTTTTAACTTCATTCAACTTCTAGAAGCTTACCATGAACCCACAAACTCCATCATAAGCTGGATCGGCGTTGAAATTAACAGTATAGTTCTGAGCGATTTCGTCGTCGTTGACCATAATCAGGCCAGAAGTCGATACGGCGGTTGTGTTGATGGTAGTCGCTGGGACTATAAAGAAAGACTTTCATCACTATTTATTGATGTGAAAAGTACTTGATCCAGATTCCATGGTGAAAGTTGGGCCACCTAGAGTTCCAGTAATGTAGAAAACGGGTAGAGGAATGGATAGAGGCTCGATGTTCGTGAAGAAGCTGAAAAATATAATTGAGAAGTGTGCAACAGTTGGTTTGGAACGAGTGTTGTTCTGTGTCTAATCCCTCTTACAAATGCCAAAGGTGAATCGGGAGGTCGATGCAAGTAGGTACCGGATAGCGACCGCTCGTGAGGTAGCTACCGGGCAGTACTTATTTGCTACTTTCATGGTGCCGGAAAGCATACGCTGGTCAGGATTCTTACTCGGTAGCATTCCGATACCTTGCCGGTAGTATTCAGGTACGAGAGAGATGGTACCCGGTCACATACAAACGACCACCGATTGACTTCAAGTCACTACCCGGTACCTACTTGTATCGACCTCCCGATTGACCAGTGGCTAGACTTTTCCTGAGCGCGGTTCGGTCTCTTATTTTCTTGTGCGGCTTCAAAAAGGAAAACGACACTCACTGCCCAAAAGCAATCTCATCGAGAGGATTGACAAAAAATTTGGTAATATTGCGTAATCGCTGTCCAGGTATACCGGTATTCATCACGAGGATGCTGTTCTAAAATGATTACTTCAGCAATTTTACTCAGAAAGTTCCGAACCGGGTCCTGTTTCAAGTTGGAAATTATGCAGGAATAGTAAGGGTAGGAGCTGTCGACAGAGTAGTTGTGAACATTGAAAAGAACATAAGTTTTGCTCAAATTATCAGTCGGAGTGATGGTTTCACGGGCAACGACGTCGTAAACTTGGAAGTTCGGATCTGAATAGGGTTGAATAGGAAGAAAATTTTCTTCAATACTAATCGGATATCAGATTGACCTAGCTGGAGCTCACGTCAATATTTATGGTTATAAAATGATAAATTTGGCGCTAAAACTTAAGTCGATCCAATAGGAATAGCTAACGAAAATCACTCTGGTGCTGCTTTTAGTACTGCCAAAATGTTAAGAAACCGTTCTGGTGCTGCTTTTAGGACTGCCAAATATTCCAAAAATCTTCAAAACCTTGAGCCTGAGCTGCGGTAGTGACGTACAACTGTCCAAAAAGCTTGCTAGAAATCGTATTATTATTTGTAGTCGTTATCGACAAGCCACGAAGAACTTTTAATCCAATTTTCCGTCCTGATGTACCGGAGAAAAATCGATTAGAAATATCCAATGCACTGAATTTCTAATCGTTATCAAAGGAATGAGCAATGGCAATCACTTGAATTGAGTTCCAGCAGTTTCAATTTGAATGTTCCTGAGATAGTTAGAATCATCACTGGAGGAAATGAATAGAAAGGCGCCATCTTCCACATTTGTCAGCGTCGATTTGAGTTCCGATTTGAAGGTGGACAGTTTGAAAATATGTTGACCATTGATTCCGGCTAGAAAAAAGATGAATTTTTATAATTTTTTCCATTCAAACCAGCCAGAGAAAGGAGCAATAAGTGTAGGGATGAGCGCATTTTTTTGTTCGAAAAGAGTGATCGTGTTATCTTTGGCGGGCCATTCTTTTATATTTCGTTGTGCTATCGGCCGTAACGAAATTCGACGTCATGGTGACTAACGCACTTGAATAGGGACACTCAGATAAGGGTTGGAAATAAAGATTCGGGTTTTTTGTGTCTATAGTATTATCGGCAGCTTATATAGAGTAGTTCTAAGATGTAGACGACATTCTAAGCTTTAATGAATTATTAAAAAAAAAAATGCTTCACACCTACACCATCGTGAATGTCGCCTAAGCTTTCAGAAACGCTGATTTGAAAACAGAAGAAAATTTATTGTAGAAAAAAAAAATACCCATATTTACAACAAAACACGTAAATCCAAATCTTCAAGATCTTCAGAAGAGGCGCTGGAAAACTGCTGAGAAAACCAGTAAAATGGAGAACGTTTTGAAATCAGCGGATTTGGTCGTGGTGGGAATTATGGCTTTTTGTGTTGTACTAGTGATAGGAATTCTCGAAGTTGCTGGGTTCGTGGGTTGATTCGTCTGCGGGGTAGGGGGTGTAGGTAGAAGGGCTCCTTCTGGAAAGGAAAAGTTGAGATAGTTCATGTAAATCTTTTTTTTTGTTCTTGTATAGAACTCTCAACTTACTTATATTATAATATTGGAAGCTATAAAAGCCCATATTAGGCGAGGTTGGCCTGATTCCGAGCTGCTGGGCGTAGAATTTATACTCCCGCGAAGCATACGGCTCAGTATTGTCGTAACTGGAATTCATAACCCAAGAATTCAAATAAAAAGCTCTTCTTCTCACTTGAAGCCAGCGAACAAAACGGCTCCGTAGAAGAAACCGTCAGCTTCGACATTGTCGACCAGGTCCGAGACGTACTGGAACAGAGAAACTTATGTTAGATTACCTGAACAAACCAAAAATCCGCAGACGCCATCATAAGCTGGATCGGCGTTCAAATTGACAGTGTAGTTCTGAGCGAGTTCGTCGTCGTTGACCAGAATCAAGCCAGAAGTCGATACGGCGGTTGTGTTGATGGTAGTCGCTGGGACTTTAAAGAAAGACTTTCATCACTATTGATTATGAAAAGTACTTGATCCAGATTCCATAGTGAAAGTCGGACCATTAAGGGTTGCAGAAATGTAGAAAACGGGTAGGGGAATGGATAGAGGCTCGATGTTGGTGAAGAAGCTGGAAATATAATTGAAACGTGTGGAACGAATTTTTTTCATAGGCTCAAAAAAACACTCACTGGCTGACACCGGTGTCATTGAGCGGATTCGCGAAGAATTTCGTGACGTTTCGAAGTTGCTGCCCAGGTATACCTGTATTCATCACAAGGACGCTGTTCTAAAATGATTAATTCAACAATTTTACTCAGAAAGTTCCAAACCGGATCCTGCGTCAAGTTGGAAATGATGCCGGAATAATACGGATAAAAGCCGTCGACGGATCGATTATGGACGTTGAAAAGAACATAAGTTTTGCTCAAATTGTCAGTCGGGGTGATGGTTTCACGGGCAACGACGTCATAAACGAGGAAGTTGGGATCTGAAATAAAATTAACCACCTTAGTGTGATTATTTGTAGATTATTATCTGATCTAAGGGAAGCGGACGAAAGACCTTCTTCACTTTCAAGTATATTCTTGTTATTTCGAAAAGTCACAACTTGTTTTTCGAGAAAGAAAAAAGCCGAAGGGAAGATTCACCAAAAAGTCTCAACGCTTGGGACTGCCAAAAGTCATTATAAGGCTGCTTTTGGGACTGCCAAAATGTTTAGAAACCGTTTCGGTGCTGCTTTTAGGACTTCCAAAATGTTTAGAAACCGTTTCGGTGCTGCTTTTAGGACTGCCAAACTGTTTAGAAACCGTTTCGGTGCTGCTTTTAGGACTGCCAAAGTGTTTAGAAACCGTTTTGGTGCTGCTTTTGGGACTGCCAAATCTTCGTAAAACATCAAAAATTTCAAAAATCTTCAAACCTTGAGCCTGAGCTGCGGTAGTGACGTACAACTGTCCAAAAAGCTTGCTAGAAATTGTATTATTATTTGTAGTCGTTATCGACAAGCCGCGCAGAACTTTCAATCCGATTTTTCGCCCCGACGAAGCAGAGAACATTCGCGTGGAAATATCCAACGCACTGAAATTTTAATTGGTATTGAGGAGAGTAAAATATTGCCAACTTGTAGAAGGATCCAGCGGTTTCAATTTGAATGTTCTTGAGATAATTGGGGTTATCACTGGAGGAAATAAACAGGAATGAGCCTTCCTCGACGTTAGCCAGCGTCGATTTAACATCAGAGCTGAAGGATGCAAGCCGGAAAATATGTTGACCATTCACTACCGCTAAAAAAATATCGAATTTTCGAAATTTTTGAACTACTTAAACAAACCTGCAAACGAGAGGAGCAAAATGTGCAGGTAAAAACGCATTTTCGCCGTTTTGCAAATTTGCCGCGTTATCTTTGGCATGTCATTCTTTTATATTTGGGTTTCCTATCTGTCTGGAAAGCTGAAAACGATACTTTTAGAAATAATCAGTGATCTATCATCTATGACTAACTTACTCAAATTTAGCTTGTAGTCAGTCGGATGAAGTTTGTGTTGTGATCACCAGGTAAACACTGCGAAAAAAGATTATGAATCACTGAAAAAAGAACGTTTCTGCCATATATATTACTGCTTAAAAGTAAGGCGAATCAACTCGAGTTAAAATAATTCTTATATATTTTTTCTAAAGTAATCATACATCATTCTTCATAAATTGAAAGAACTTGGCAGGTTCAATCATGATAAAGTCTTCCAGAAACGGCGAAGTGAAGATTTAAGAAAAAATATTTGTGACAGAAATAATTTTTATGTACATATGTCAACGTATCACAAAAAATTGAACCATTCTCAAAAGCTGACTTTAAGTTTACTGCAGAATAAATTTCACTAAATTCAAAAATTCCCTATGCAATATTGCACAACCGCGAGGATGACAAAAAAATACAACCTACACGAAAAAACCAAAAACCTTATCTCAGTCCCCCCATTCAAGTACGTTAGTCACCATGATGTCAAATAATTTCGTTTTCAATCGGTCTGCCCCGATAGCAAAGGGGAATATAAAAGAATGGCATGCCGAAGATAACGCGGCAGGTCTGCAAAAATGCGGTTCTACCTACACTTTTTGCTCCTTTCGTTGGCAGGTTCTCTAGTCAAAACAATAACTTTTACAAAATATAATTTTCCAGTCATCGAAATCAATGGTCAACACATTTTGCGACTCTCCTCGTTCAGCTCCGAGTTCCAATCATCAGTGAATAACGTTGAAGACGGCGCCTTTTTATTCGTTTCCTCCAGTGACGATCCCACTTATCTCAAGAATATTCAAATCGTTACTGCTGGATCAACATTCAAGTCGGTAACTTTCTACTTGGCTCAACTCTGATCAATATTTTAGTGCATTGGATATTTCGAACCGATTTTTTTCTGGTAGTTCTGGCAGGAAGATTGGTTTGAAGGTCACGGGAGGTGTTTTCATAACAACTTCTAACAACAATACAATCACGAAAAAGCTTTTTGGCCAGTTGTATGTCACGACCGCGGCTCAAGCTCAAGGTTTGAGGATTTTTTAATTGGATGCTTCGCTAAAGAAAAACGGTCCCACTGGCAGTCCTAAGTTTTGGCAGTCCCACCGGCAGCCCTAAGTTTTGGCAGTCCCACTGGCAGTCCTAAGTTTTGGCAGTCCCACCGGCAGCCCTAAGTTTTGGCAGTCCCACTGGCAGTCCTAAGTTTTGGCAGTCCCACCGGCAGCCCTAAGTTTTGGCAGTCCCACTGGCAGTCCTAAGTTTTGGCAGTCCCACTGGCAGTCCTAAGTTTTGGCAGTCCCACCGGCAGCCCTAAGTTTTGGCAGTCCCACTGGCAGTCCTAAGTTTTGGCAGCCCCACTGGCAGCCCTAAGTTTTGGCAGTCCCACTGGCAGTCCTAAGTTTTGGCAGCCCCACTGGCAGCCCTAAGTTTTGGCAGTCCCACTGGCAGTCCTAAGTTTTGGCAGTCCCATTGGCAATCCTAAGATTTGGCAGTCCCACTGGCAGTCCTAAACTTTGGCAGTCCTAAGTTTTGGCAGTCCCACCAGCAGTCCTGAAATTGGCAGTCCCACTGGCAGTCTTGAATTTCGACAGTCCCACTGGCAGTCCTAAGTTTTGGCATTCCCACTGGCAGTTCTAAGTTTTGGCAGTCCCAAATTTTGGCAGTCCCATTCTTTAATTTAGGGCAGCTCTGAAATCAAGAAACCTTTCAAAAACGTTATTTTGAGAAAAAGTCTCCAACAATATTATTATTTTCAAGATTCAAACTTCCAAGTTTACGACGTCGTTGCCCGTGAAACCATCACTCCGACTGACAACTTGAGCAAAACTTATGTTCTTTTCAACGTCCACAATCGATCCGTCGACGGCTCTTATCCCTATTATTCCGGCATCATTTCCAACTTGAAACAGGACCCGGTTGGCTTATCAAAATCAAATGATTTTATCACTATTATCTTCAGACGAGCACTCTTGTGATGAGCACTGGTATTCCTGGACAACAACTGCGAAATGTTACCAAGTTTTTTGCCAATCCGCTCAATGACACCGGTTACAGCCAGTAAGTTTGTTATTCAAAATAAAAGAATATAGTTTAAAGACGCTTAAACGCCTATTTTTTTCTTGTCTTCTTTGTCTCAACTATATTTTATCAGCTTCTTCACGAACATCGAGCCTCTTTCAATTCCTCTACCCGTTTTCTACATTACTGGAACTCTAGGTGGCCCAACTTTCACCATGGAATCTGGAGCAAGTATTGTTCTTATAATAATAAAAAAACCAGAAAAAATTTGATTGCAGTCCAAGTGACTACCATCAACACAACCGCCGTATCGACTTCTGGCCTGATTATGGTCAACGACGACGAAATCGCACTGAATTACACTGTTAATTTCAACGCAGATCAGAATTACGATGGTGTTTGTGGAAACTTGGTCAGTTTTAGAAACTAGGGAACCTTCAAAAAAGGATTTTTTCTTCAGTTTGTGTCCGATTTGGTGGACTATGTCGAGGTCGACAGCTTTTTCTACAGCATCACTTATCTCAGTGGCTTCAAGTTATTAGCTTCTTTTGAACAATAAATTATCACTTCATTCTCAGTTTCGACAAGACCGAACCGTACTTCTCTCGTGAGAATAAGTTCTACGCTCAACAGCTCGTTATTAATGCGACCTCGCCTAATATGGGCTTTTATAGCTTCCAGTATTATAACATCAGTGAGTTTAAAAATCGACAAAGCACATTTTCAAACGGATATCCTTTTTAGGAGGAGCGCTTCTGCCTACATCTCCTGCTCCGCCACAAACGAATCAACCCACGAATCCAGCAACTTCGAGAATTCCTATCACTAGTACAACACAAAAAGCCATAATTCCCACCACGACCAAATCCGCTGATTTCAAAACATTCTCCATTTTACTTTTTTTCTCTGCCATTCTTCAGCGCCTCTTCTGAATATCTTGAAGATTTGAATTTACGTGTCTTGTTGTAAATATGGGTATTTTTTGACTCGATAAAAACTTTGATTTTGGCTTAATTTTGTTCATTTGTTAAAGAAAGAGTCTACTTCAGCTATTACTTATGAAAAATATCGCCAAAATATTCGGATCAAAAAAGTTAGAGAAAGGTTTTAGATTTTATCAAATGATAGCTGCCTTCAATATTTAGAAATTCAGCAGGTTCCGAATGTTTGATTTTGTCTTTCTAGGAATTGAAACAGAACCAAGAGTGTATTTTTTAATGTATTTTCTCAAATTCTAGATCCAAGTTAACTCATTAGGGCTCACGCTGATCTGTCAATAAATTATTATTATTAAAAAGAGACAATTACTATGATTTTTCGAAGTTTTTCGTGCGATCTCACAAAAGTTTTCTATTAAAAACACTTCTTCAAGAAATTTTCTATGCATCCATTTACGTTTCACAGAATAATATGTTCCGAAAAAAAACGTTGCTTCCAGCGAAATATGGAGAAAAGTTGAAAATGTGAACACGGAGAAAAAAAGGCCTGATCTGACGAAGAGGAACGATATTTTTAATGAAATTTTTGTCCAGTATCCACAAAGGTTAGTTCGATTTTTATGTTCCGACAAAAAGCTTTGAAAGTTTATGGGAAAAAAATGAAATTATTCAAAAAAATAAAAAAATATACCAATTTAATTCAACAAAAAAATACCCCCTAAAATTGATAAAAAAATAAGCAGAAAGCGTTTTGATGAATATATGAAGACTTAGTTGTTGTGGCCAAAGTTGTTGTTCTGCCGCCAACGTCTTGATTTTTTGCTGAAAATCAGAAAAATGAAGTTTCATCAGATTTGGGGATACTAACCAAAAGTGTAGTACTGGATGGTGAAGAAGTACTGTCCGTTTGGATCTTCTAAGGTAAGTCTAGCGTAATCTGACTGGAAAGTCGCCCAGTAGTCGACAGTTTGTTGGAGAGCTGGCCCGAAGCTGAAAATGAGCGAATTTTGGCAGTCCCAAACGCAGCACTAAAAGAAACTTTCAAAATTTAGCAGTCCCAAACGCAGCACTAAAAGAAACTTTCAAAATTTGGCAGTCCCAAAAGCAGCACTAATAGAAGCTTCTGAAAATTGGCAGTCCCAAGATTCGTCTTGCGTCGATGAACAGAATTTGAGGAAATCGATAAAGACTAGGTAAATTTGAATTTTCTTTGCGATTTAAATCAGTTTGAAGTGGGTGAATTGTCAATCGAAGTACCATTTTCAAGAGTAGGCTAACTATTACTCTGAAAAATTGAAAAACTAACTCGAATTCCATCGGAGCTCCGTCCGTATCGACAAATATGAACTTCATGTTGGCCGAGACTAGCGTTGACTGGGCCTGAATCGAGATTTATGAATGAATTTTTCAATTTTTCGAAATTTAAGATTTTAGCTTGTACATTTTCCTCACTTTAACACCGGTCCATCTTTGCTGATTTGGCGTCGGATCAAAAATGATCTTTTTCTCTTTCATCCGGCCTTGGCCCATCAGAAAACCGCATGATTCTCCTGTCGCTTGAATATGTTCCGCTTCATCAACTAAAGACTTCAAAAAAGTTATTTAAACTTGAGTTCCCGTTACGGTAGAGGTTCCAAGCTTGAAAGGAGATTCCGCCATTGACGACAAGGTAAAAGGCGGGGAAGGTGATTTGGAGAGGTTCGATTTTGGGGAAAAATCTGGAAATCACGAGCATTTCTCAACGGATAGTTCTCAAGTTTACTTGGTGAAGTCCTTGGTGGTGACGGGGTTGGAGAAGGCGATCGTGTCGGCTGTTTCCTGTTTCTGTGGGACTCCGGAACGGATCGTTAGAGTTGCCTGAGAGTTAAATTTTTTCATCCCAAGGAGAGAGGTGATTTACTATAACAAAGGATTTTTTGAAACATGGCCAAAGCGCTTCTCAATGAACTTCTAAACTTGTAACCTTGCTATTTTTCGAGAATGAATATCTTAAAGTTCATTAATTTTCACATAGTGGAAGTTTGGTCTATTGAGTACTAGGATGACTGTCAGGATCTACTGTTTTGATTGGTCGATTGGTCTTATCAAAAAATAGATACCGTAGATTTTTGGGAGTAGTGGTCAATGATAGCGGCGTACTCCGGGGCGGAGACATCAGTACTGGCAGTGAGACGATTTAAAAAAACTATCGTCGTTTTGGCATTCCGAGCGGAATAGTCAAGAGTTGCATGTAAGACGACGTCGTAGACGAGAAAGTTTGGGTCTAGAAGTATTGTAATTTTTGATAAGATGTTTCTGGTCGAGGTCATACAAAAATCAGATCTCAATCAATGTGGCTGGAAAGTTGAATGAAATTGCAGTTTCAATCGGTTCCTTGATTCCTTTTCCAGTATGATTCACTTAGCCTTGACATTTCGGCTTCCTTTCTTATTTTTCTAAGCTTACCATTCGCCTGTTCCAGAGTAGTGATGTAGAGATGTCCCTTCATTTTTTTGACATCGACTGTTCCGATATCGGCGGTAAAATCGACACTATTAGCCACCCAAGGCTTTTTCAGCCCATTTGGAGCGTCCGTGTAGTTTTGAGAAACGTCGAAGGCACTGGAAATTGGGTTTGTAGGGAAAAATTATGTCCAAAAATTTGTTTAGTCCTTCCAACTAGACAGTTATTGCATGTCTGCGTCTCTATGTTCCATCACCGGCGAGGTCAGAGAAATATGGAAATAGCACGTGTTTGTTTCCAAAACGGATTTTGGTTTGGAAAAAGTCCAAAGGCCTTCAAGCTTTGTTATGGGTCCATCCGTAGATAAAAATACACGTTTTACTCAGAAAAAAAAAAGTGAAAAACCCACGTTTTCACCGTCGTTCCCATCTTCAACTTGATTCCCTTCAAAGCGGTTGCATCGTCAGTCGAAGAAATGTAGACGTGGGCCCCGACTTTGTCGATTTGAAGCAACATTCCCTGTTTCAGGCCAGAAAGGGGCATCCATACTTGAGCGCACGAAGGGCCTGTAGTGAAATTCGTGCCGTTGGAAAATGTTTTACTCAAATTTAGAATTCTTTGAGGCTTAACTTACAGTAGAATGTTTTAGAATCACCTAACCTCAACAAAAATAACACGGATTTCCTTTAAAAATCATATTTTTATCTGAGTTTTCCAAAGAATTGCGAAACCGTACCAGCAAAGGCTAGAAAAAGAAGAAAAGCGAAGAATTCCGCAGACATGACCGCACCAGACAGAAATCGAAAAAGACGCTATTCAAAAAGTCTCAGGCCTTATCAATGCAAAAGCTCTTGTCTTTTTTTTTTCCTTTTTGGTTTGTTTAGTTAGTAATAAAAAGAAACTTGAAAGACGTCTTGAGTCATCGAGGATGACTTTTGAAGGTCATAAAGTTCGGGAGAGATTTCGAAACGAATTTGAGGATTTTCAAGAGTTAATTCGTGTTGTTAAACGGGCTGAAACGGAGATGTGAGAGGAGAATTTTGAAAATTGGAAGTTTTGAAATTTTTCGCGAAGGTAAGATCTATGTTCAACTTGACTAGGAAAACTTAGAAAAACGTTTAATTTCGAAATTAGATTTTCGATCCAAGAATTTTAAATAAAAACCTTCATTCTTAGTTGATTCACCGCTGGCTCGAGGTGTCAACTACAAAATGAATAAGAAACACACTTTTTTTTTCAAGTCCTTTAAAATTAAAAGAGCCTAGTAAAAATAACAATTACTTTTTCTAACTGTGAAATCTTTCAGTGCCCACTATAAGGCTTCCCAAGGACTACTTGACGAGGACACTAAAGTGGCCACTAAAACCACCTCTACAGAGGCCACTAATTTGTTCATTAGTCCCTCTAGACGTCCCTCAAAGGGGCCTCAATGGAATCCCCTATAGAGACCCCTCAGAAGTTTCTCAGGAGATGCTGATTTTTTAAAAATAATCTTGTTGAAAATGAATAGTTGGGTAATCTTTCACAGTAGTTTTTATTATTTTTAAGAAATTTTTAATTTACTAATTCCAAATGATCCAAAAATGTTGAAAGCTATTTGAAATCGGCTTTTTCTCAAACTATTCGTTCTCTACAGTGGACTCATCGTAATCATGATGATGACAATATATATTTTTATCTGTTTTCCTTATCAATGTCCCATTCGCAATCAAAACCCCTCCTTTCAAAAAAATTCCACGTTAGGCCTGCAAACAGTTTCAAAAGATCACACTTGAGTCAGAGCAAATAAGAAGAATATTTATTGCAAAAAAAAAGTCTCGTTAAAGCTCAATAATTTCATTTCGATATGTTATTATGGCCGTTTTTGAGAAGCTACAATGGAATTTAGAACAATCTAGCAGTGAAAAACAGGAAAAAGCTGATGAAAATGGCGGAAGACGTTGAGCTTTTCGTGGTGGTTTGGATGATTGTTGTGGATTTTTGTTGGAATGTTGGTTGAGTGGGAGCCGAGGTGACCACCGTTGTTGAGGGCGGAGCTAGAGCTCCTTCTGGAAATTGGTTTTTTAGGTTTTTATCAAGTTTAGGACAGAGGTTGATAGGTTTTGGAGCTAGGGATGGGAATGGCTTAAAATGGTTTTTGGTCAAGGATATACTAGGGGAAAGTCGGAAGGGTGGATAATGGCCGCCAAAAAGGAGAGGCTCGAAAAAGGCCGCAAAAAGGCAGCAAAAAGGTCTCAAAAAAGGCCGCAAAAAGGTCTCAAAAAGGGCAGCAAAAAGAGTCCCTTTATAGAGCCTTCTATTTTTCTGGAGGCTCAAGAAATGCTAGAAAAAGGGAGAGGCTGCAAAAATGGTGCAGAAGGGCCGATAAAATGGCGCAAAAAGGCAGCAAAAAGGAACATTTCTATGGAGCCTTTTTCCACCCTTTCCGAATTTGCCTATTTTCCAGGGACCCAAATAGAGACTAAAGGGGTCTTCTGGTCCTTTTTGATTCAAATAATCGTTATTTCACGACAGAAATTTCGACCATTTGTAAATGATAGTGATAATTTTCGATTTTAACTGGTAAAGAAAGGCTTTTGGTTGGTTCTGGTCCAAGAAATAGCTCGGCGTGGCTTGAATTTGATTTTTTAGCCTCAATTTTGATTCTATTGATAGCTAGAGACAAGATTTCAAGCTCCTAAAAATGTGCATTTCCCGAAAATTTATCGAAATAACTAACGAATCTGGAAGTACTGAACCGTGTAGATGGCGGCTATTGGGTTCTGTGGAATGACGTAGAAATAATCGGCTCCAAAGTTTGACGAGACCATAGCGTCGGTTATTGGATTAGCGTACCTGGGATTTATTCCAGTCTGAGATTAATTAATAGAAACTAACGTGGAATTGAAGACAGATGTGGGTTGTGTGTATAGAAGAGTGACCGGCGCGATAATATTTCTGATGGTGACCTGAAAATTTTAGCTATTTTTGGCTTTTCTATCAAAAATAATAAGACTTGGTTGATCGAAGGAAACCCAGAGTGGTCCCTATAGAGACAACCTTGAGGGCTCTTAGAAAATCCCCTCTTGGGACCATACGGGTCACTAGAGGCGGACTTGGGACTATAGGGGTCACCAAAGGGGGACTTGGGACCATAGGAGCCACTAAAGGGGGACTTGGGACCATAGGGGCCACTAAAGGGGGACTTGGGTCCATAGGGGCCACTAAAGGGGGGCTTGGGATCATAGGGGCCACTAAAGGGGGACTTGGGACCATAGGGGTCACTAAAGGGGGACTTGGGACCATAGGGGCCACTAAAGGGGGACTTGGGACCATAGGGGCCACGAAAGGGGGACTTGGGACCATAGGGGCCACTAAAGGGAGACTTGGGACCATAGGGGCCACTAAAGGAAGACTTGGGACCATAGGGGCCACGAAAGGGGGACTTGGGACCATAGGGGCCACTAAAGGGTTTTGAAGCCGCTAAAGTGGTCACTAGAGCGGCTTACGGCCCAAGGCGCTTTCTTAATTGAACCATGATCATCAGATGATCAGTAGATGATCAAAAAAATCTTTATGAGTATTCCGAGGCGAAAAAGTAAGAAAACGAATCTGAGAAGAGAGAAAAAACGAACGTCGTATCCACAGACATAACTGTAATTCCTGTCCGGGAAAAAGAGAACAGTAACGTTCGTGGCGAAATCATTGGTCATTATGAGTCCGGTAGTAGTGGCTGCCGAGGTCTTGATCACGGCTTGAGTTGCTGAAAAGCTCATTTCAGTCCCATTTCGAAACAAATCAGAAGCTCACAATAAGCATGGTTGGTAGTGAAGGAGATGTCGCCTTTAACGGAGATGTAGTACGCGGGGAACGTTATTTGGAGTTTCTCGATGGTGGTGAAGAACCTGAACGTTCGATCGATATTAGAAAAATAAATCTAAATATTCAAAAATTTTGAAGCCTGACATGGAAGGTTTTCCAGAATTTTTAACAAATTTGCTCAAAAATCTTTGATCAGAATCGACCCCCCATAGTCGCTATCTACGCAAACTTCTTGTTTTTGAGATATGATTTTATAAAGTTTATATTTTTAAGCATGTGATAAAGTTTGGAAGGAATCTGGCCGCGCCACCAGCCCTTGCAAGAATGTTAGTAGCGTGGTGCAGTGGCTAGCGTGTCAGCATGCGGAGCCGACGATGAGGGTTCGAATCCTATTGCCGTTAACTTTTTTTTGCCATTGTTTTTTTGAAGAATTATGATGAGAATATTGAAATTTGATGCGTATACTCACTGGGTGGTGTTTTTGTCGACTTGCAATGGGTTCCGGAAAAACCGTTTCTCGTAATTGCTCGATAGATTTGCTGGGGGGACGTCGTAGAACATGACCATGGAACCATTCTAAAAATATCACTATCTTCATTGATGTTTCAAAAATATTTACCGCTGGTTGACTAATATTCGAAAGGATGGCTCCGTACTTTGGGCTTTCAAATTCTGGGGGCAAGAAAGATGGGAACAGGACGATGGTAGAAGAATCTTCACTTCTAGTGATATTTTGGGATCCGACGATGTCGTAGACGTAGATTGATGGGTCTGGAAGGAATCATTGAAGGAATTTTAATAAATATTTGAAAAATAGGGAAAGTTCGACATAGTCCGTCCGTCGCGAGTTGACAGTTTTTGCGTGTCTGCGTCTCTCTGTTCCCTCACGGGAGAGGTCAGAGAAACGCGAAAATAGCGCGTCAACAAGAGAGGGTCGTCGAGAGACGAGGAGGGCGCAGAGAAGTCCCACCATTTCGAGTCGCGAAAATCGGACTTTAATACAACCGACTATCTAGGACTATGCTCCATTATAAGGGAAAGAAAGCTTCTCTAATGCTCTCCCCCCCCCCGGCGAAAGTAGGAGAGAGTCGGGTGCGATTAGAAGCTAATCAGTGGATTTTTGAGCGACAACGCTACACAGAAATAGTCTCTATAAGCCAAAAATCTTCGATTCCCTACCTTGAGACTGTTCCAACGATTGGATATACAGGAAACTCTTGACGGTGTAGGATTTCGTCGCGTTGTTCAAGTTCATGACGGTCAACTGACTGGCAGGGATACTCCACGGAGCTTTCAGACCGGAAGCTTTATCCGTATAACTTTGAGAAATTTCATAAGCCCTGAAAATTCGATTTCAGAAGTTTTGAGCTTTTAGTTGTGGTCACGTTTTGGAAACTCCGCCGGAAAGGAAGACGATTTCGCCTAGAAGGTCTTTGTCGACGTCATTGTAGGAGACGTAGAGGTTCATTCCGCCTTGAATGTTCTTCAGGTCCTCGTTGAAGTTGGGGTTGAACTCGGAGAGGGGCAGGAACTGTTGGCATTGTGTGAGGCCTGGAATTTTGAAATTGTTTTTTGAACGTTTGGGTTTTTATTTATAGTTAATTTACTGATAATTCGAGCTAATAGAGCTGATTCACGGCTGGCTTGAACCATCAAAAAAAGGGTCCTAACACGAAAAAAAGATAAAGTGTCTCGTTAGTGGAGAGCACAGACAGGCCACGCCCCCTTAAGTTAGCCGTGAACCTATATTTGTAAAATAAAGGTCTTGGAACGATTTCCATTGCCCTAGGAAGGAGATTTTGAACTTTTTAATGTTTTTTAGGCTGTTAGGGTATAATAAATATCACAAAAATTATAAAATGAGATCATTTTTGATTTTGAAAAATTGCAAGCCGAAGACATGTCCAATTCAACTCACCAAAAAAGGCAGCAAGGAGAAGGAAAATCGGCATTTTCAGCGTGGAAAACTGGCGCCAGAGCTCAGGCCAACAATGTTTTATACTCTTTTTTCGTTGCAAGACGCGGGGGACCGACAAGTGATATCATTGGTTTCTTATCGATTTTGAATCATCCTTTTCAGGCGCTATCTAAATTTCTCGTCGGAAATATTTATAGAGGCCTTTCTAGTTTGGTTTTCAGTTGGTTTGAAGGTAAAAATGGAGTTGAAAAGGGGAAAAATTATATGGTATCTTATAAATATCCTCCCGAGGGTTCTAAATATTTTTGCGGACCCTTTTTTTGGATTTAAAAGACCTTGGTGAAAATCCTTAGAAACAAGAGAGATTTTGAGATTAGAGCCATAGATTATTGAGGTGGATAATGGCCGCTAAATGAGAAAGGCTGCAAAAAGAGCCTTACAGTTCTATCAACCTCGATTCCTTCACAATAATCCAAGTTTGTTCCTAGCAAAATTCTGATTTTACACAGCGTTTTTCTGAAAGACGCCCCGCCCATATTTTTTCCGTAAAGTGTAGTGTGTTGTGTGCATGCACTGCGACGGTATCGCACATACCGCGTTGAAAGTAATTTTGGCTAAACTCAATATATCTTTGAATTTCTGAAGTTCAGTTCGGAAACCGATTGACCCATTGAACATGCCCCTTTAATATTTTTTACGCTTGTTCCCCATGACGTCACTTCGGAATGGCGAAGGTTTTGATTCCGCCCCTTTCTTGGTTTCGGTTTTTTTTAAAAAGAGTGTCAATGGAAAGATTTTTCGCAAACTTTTCAATGTTATACTTTTTTTTTTCAATTTTGAGAAGTTGAGAACGCATTGCGATTCTCCATGAACAAAATTGTTATTAAACAAGAGAAATAAAATGTTTATTTTGGAAGAAAAAGAACCGTGGAAGCTTGACAATCTCATTGAGAGGAGTTATTATGACAGTTTGAAGGTGATCTGAACAATATTAGAACAACCGCGAAACGAAAATCAAAACAAGACTGATTAAAAATGAAGTGGAAGTTGAGCTTTTCGTTGTGGTTTGGATGGTAGTTGTTGGTTTTTGTGGAATCGTTGGTTGAGTCGGAGCTGATGTCACTACCGTGCTTGGAGGGGGAACTTTTGTTTGAGAAGAAACAGTTGAAGGAGGAGCTGTAGTTGAGACAGGAACGGTTGTTGAAGGAGGGACCGCAGTTGAAACAGGAACAGTTGTTGAAGGAGGGATCAAGGCTCCTTCTGAAACTTTTTCTTGTCTGTTTTGGAAAAATTTCTCAAGAAAGAAAAATGGCAAAAAAATTTCCCCAAAGTGGATTCGAACCTGCATTATAGGTTCCCCGACGCAAGTTCGCTAGCCATTATACCACGCAGCCTGCTACTAGCTAGAGTTAGTCGCCGCAATACATTCCCTCCTTCCATCCAATGCGTTTTTTTTTTGCTAGCAAACTTTGAGGCGCCATAACTCGACTAGAACCAAAAAAGCGCACTTTCTTTCAACTTCATTAGATTCAGGGTGTTCGAAAGTACCTATGTACCAAGTCTCATCAAATTCCAATACCTGGACCTTTTGCACTTCCCGTGTAAGCTTTGACGGTATTTTTCAAAGTTCTGAGTGGATTTATTCATCATGAGGCCTTGAAAGAACTGAAACTTTCCTATTTCGATCTTAAAACTGAACAAAACAAGCTTTTACACAGATTTAAAAAAAAAAAGAAATTTTTAAAAGCTTCAATACCGTCATCATATCCACGCACTACCCAATTTTCAACGTTTCCAAAAAATAAAACTCACGAATTTGGAAGTACTGAACCGTGTAGATGGCGGCAATTGGATTTTGTGGAATGACGTAGAAATAATCGGCCGCGAATTGGTAGCTCTCCAACGCATCAATTACAGCTATCGAGTATCTTAAAGTGTATTTTTAACTTGGATTTTTCAAAAACTAACGTAGAATTTGCGACGAAGAACGGCTGAACGTACAGAAGAGTGACTGGGGCGATGACTTTGTTCAGGGTTAGCTGGAAAAAAAATGTATTCAAGATTTTAGAGCCTAGTTCTACAATACAGCGCGAGTCAAGAGTTTAGCCCCCCATAACTTGCGTAATTCCGGACATTATCCATTTCCCGTATAGCATACATGGGATAGTCTCGGTGGGACCTGAAAAAGGGGGGGGATGAGAAAATTGATATACTTATGACGCGCACTGTAATCACTTCAAATAGTGGGAAAAGTTTGGAATTTCGCAGCTGGGAAGGATTTTATAGCTGATTCACGGCTAGCTTGGGACGCTAAGGGGCGTGGTCTCTCTGCACTTTCCACGATCCAGGCACATCTCGTGCATTATCGTGTCAAGACCTTTTTTTCGATGGCTTAAGCCAGCCGTAAATCAGCTATATGAGGGATCAAAGTGATGGGGCAAGTTAGGGTGGTTTTTAACTTGTTTTTAAAGGTTCACAATTTTTTTAACTTAAGGGCGCACCGTAGCGAACAGGTTGTATGCTTGTCCACGGTCCGCAGGGTCACAAGTTCGATCCCCGCCTCGACCCAACCAAGGGTTTAAGAAGTATTGGTAGTGAGAAACCACGGCTTTATAATCCCCAGCCGTCACGCACAAGGACGGATATGTCACTAGAGCCAGTCCACTGATATCAGGATAGGACCTCGGCTAATCGACTTGGAGCGCCGCTAAAGCGGTTCAGAACGGGGGAAGAAGGAGAGGGTCAAAACGAATATATATTTTATAAAAAGACGCCTTGAAAAACTAAGAACTCCAGGAAAAGCTCTAATTTGAATTGAAGAAGTTCTTAAGAAACCTTCAAGGACCAGAAAACTCTAATCAACTCACATCGTATCCACAGACATAACTGTGATTCCTGTCCGGATAGAAAACAACAGAAATATTTGTAGCGAAGTCATTGGTCATTATGAGTCCGGTGGTGGTGGCCGCCGAGGTCTTGATCACGGCTTGAGTTGCTGAAAGTCGAAAGGTCCCCTCTTTCCATTGAATGCAGAGCTACATAGACTGTCAATGGCGGCGGTGAAAGAAATTCCCCCCTTGACCAAGATATAGAACGCCGGGAATGTCACTTGGAGCGGTTCGATGGTGGTGAAGAATCTGCAAACCTTTTTTGGAGTCTGACGACTGAGATAAGAACGGTATTTGAGCTAAAATGGAGCTTGGGAAATGAAATAAAAGCTAGAGCCGTTCCTATATTCTCCATGGAGAAGGTAGCGAAGATTGAGTCATTTTACTTTGCGGTTGGGAAATTCCTGAAAATCGGCCAGAAATCTTCTTGACTTACCGGATGAAGATCCTGAGAGTCTAGACCTGCACAACTTCCTAGTTTTTGAGAAATAAGGTCTCAAAGCCTCAAAAAAGCTTGTTTTTGGATTTTGAGGGTTTTCTTCGACTTTGACGCGTCTTTTCTCAAAAACGAGGAAATTGTGCAGGTTCAGACTCCCAGAATCTTCTTCTGGTAGGAGCTTTCTGGCCAATTTTCAGGAAAATCCCAGCCTTAAAGTGAAATGACCCCCCTTGTTAGGGCTTTTTAATGAGTCACAGTGTAGAAATTAATAGGGAATTTTAAAATTCACCTTCCTTTTCTAATTTTGATTGAACTTTAAAGTCGGAAGGACCCTTTACAGACCCTCTGAGCGTCCGTTATGGATCAAAAGGTTTCCATAATTGTTCCTAAACGGGTGGCAACAGATTCCTTTCCACTGCCTTTTTTCACCCTTTCGTCGACCTTTTTTACCCTTTTTGGACTCTTTGAGAACCGCAAAATTTTTGAAATTGAAAATAATCTTCACCGGTGACTGTGTATGAACCAAAATGTGCTACAGTGATATAATCGGAAATTATAAATGGCCCAGACTTTCAGCACCCTTTTTGCACCCTTTTTTGAAGCTTTTTAGCCCCCCGAAAAAGGCTCAATAAAGGCCGCAAAACGGAACCCTCTTAGCGGCCATTTTGCACCCGTTTTCCGCACTTCCGACTTTGGCAGTGACTGATTTTTTTTCAAGTACTAAAATTTCGAAGCTTTTTAATTTGAGCTTCGAAAATAACTGACTGATATGTGTCGCAGAGCAAATGGAGCTCAGAATATTCCAGCAAAATTTTTTTTTTTGATTGATAATTTTATGACGTTTCAAGCTCAACGCCCAAAAAATAACTGACTGAGTCGTGTTTTGGTCGATTCTCAAGGGGTTCCTGAAGAAACGATTCGCGTCGCTATTAATGGTTGTTGGCGGAATTCCGCTGTACATGACCACCGAACCATTCTGAACTTTTCCTGTTCAATTTTCCGAAAATAAGAATGTTACCGCAGCTTGACTGATATTCGAAAGAACGGCTCCGTATTTTGGGCCCTCGAGCGTCTGGGGCAAGAAGGGTGGAAACAGGACGATGGTGGAAGAATCTTCATTTCTGGTGATATTTTGAGATCCGACGATGTCGTAGACGAAGATTGTTGGGTCTGGAAGGAATCAAATTGAACGAAATTTTCGAAAATTAGAAATTTATCATTTTTTCGATACAATTTCAAAGCTTTTAATGGCCACTATAGAGGTTTCTTGAAGATGACACTAAAGTGGCCACTAAAACCATCGCTATAGAAGCCCCTTTCTTGCGTTTCAGCGGGAAGTCCGAAAGGTGCTACTGAAATATTCAATGGTTTACCTTGAGACTGTGCCAACGATTGGATATACAGGAAACTCTTGACAGTGTAGGATTTTGTCGCGTTGTTCAAGTTCATAACGGTAAGCTGGTTACCAGGGAGTTTCCAAGGAGATTTCAGACCGGAGGCTTGATCCGCGTAGCTTTGAGAAACTTCATAAGCCCTGAAATTTCGATTTCAGAAGTTTTCGGCTTTTAGTTCTGGTCACGTTTTGGAAACTCCGCCGGAAAGGAAGACGATTTGGTCTAGAAGGTCTTTGTCGATTTCGTTGTAGGAGACGTAGACGTTCATTCCGCCTTGAATGTTTTTCAGGTCCTCGTTGAAGTTGGGATCGAACTCGGAGAGGGGCAGGAACTGTTGACATTGGGTGAGGCCTGAAAATGCAAGACTGTCAGGCTTTTTGCAGTGTTTTGTTTCATTTTTGGATCACTGTTGACTTCTTAGGAACTCGAGAGTGGTCCCTATAGGGGCAACCTTAGGAGCCCTTGAAGGATCCTCACTAGACACCACTTTACCAACCCCTATAGGGGGCACTAGAGTTTGCAAAAAGTCGCCCCTATAGGGGGTTTTTGGTTAGTGGGCCCCTATGAGGGGGGTCGACTATTCGATTATTTTTTTATGAACCCTCTCAGGAGTTTTTAGAGTGTCCCCCATAGGGGTTAGGGGCCTCTACAGGGACCACTTAAGCTTTAGAGGTTAACGGGTCAGACTGTAAATCCCTATAGGGACCACCATGATTTTACCCCCATAGGGAGCACTTCTTCGGCCCCTATAGAAGCTGTTTTTCCTCCTAATCCCTATAAGGACCACTCTGAATTTCCTAAGCAAAAACAAAAAAATTCTAAAAAATACGCGCCAATTTTTTGCATTTTGAAACTTTCTGGACCTCGGTAACGCATACCGGAACAACTCTAGGGATCACTTAAGAGTTCTAAAAAGCTATAGTATTAAAAATTTTCTTCTTTTTGAAGAGACTTACCAAAAATGGCAGCAAAGAGAAGGAAAGACGGCATTTCCACTGTGGAAAAAGAGCCCAAATCGGGAATTTTTTATACCTTTATGTTGCAGGAATTTTATCGCAGGGCGACCAAAAGTGATATCACTGATTTCTTATCAAGTAGGCGGTAACCGATTTTTATTGGATTTCTTTGGCACTTATTTTTAGGTGCATGTCTAGTATGATTCTAAAGGGGGTGAAGAAAAAGGACAATATTTTTGAAAGTAAAATTTCATATATAACTGAAGTATAACTACATCTTGATCATATGTGATGCGTTTTGAGACATAAAAATAAGATATGAAGGTCATTTTGAACTTATCCAGAGGTGGATCAACTGTTTTTCAACGTCCAGATCGTTGAAAAAGCACAAAAAACTGTAGTTTTGAACAAAATTGTTCTCGGCGCGTTCAGAGGACAAACAGAACTTGTCTGGAGTTCGAAAATTGCGACTTCTGAGCGCAGTAAAACTTGAAAAGTAAGAAAAAACCCATTGAGAACGAGAAAATGCCCAAAATAGTGAAAATGTAACAAGGTTGGTCCATTAGAAGCTTTCAAAAATGGATTTTGTTCCATTTTCAAATTTTTTACCGTAATTCGAAAACCCTTTTTGTTTACCTTGAAGATAAGGCTCAAAAAAGATTTCGAGAAAAAAATTGAGTTTTTTTCATCTTCTTTGTGTCTTTTTCAACATGTGGATTAAAACCTTTTTGTAATTTCTGAGCCCTTTTTTCATGAAAATAGTCCAAAAGCTATTATTTCGTTCAAAAAATGAAGGTAGCTATAAAATTTAATCCCCTTTAGTGGCCACTATAGGTTTTTAGCGTTTTAGTGGCCACTTGAGGGGCTAAAAATTAGTGACCTGTCTAGAAGTGTAAGTGATACTACTGAGCCACTAAAAGCTACTATAGTGGCCACTAAGACTCAAGATAATGGCTTGTATAGGGGTGGTTTTAGTGGCCACTATAGAGGCTCCCCAAGGACTACTTGAAGAGGACACTAAAGTGGCCACTAAAGCCACCTCTATAGAGGTCACTGTTTTGTTCATTAGTGGCAACTGTAGTAGTTTTAGTTATCTTGTAGTACCACTTAGAACTCTATAGCGGCCACTAACTTTCAACCCCTTAAGTGGCCACTGATTTGACTACTATAGAGGACACTAAAACGTCAAACCCCTATAGAGGCCACTGAAAATTTTCCCAGTATGTAAATCTTCATTGTAGGCGGCCCCTAATTAGACTACTACAGTGGCCACTAAAACGTCAAAACCCTATAGAGGCCACTATAAATTTTTCCAGTAGCTGTGGTTTTTGTGGCCACTTTAGTGTCCTCTTTAAATAGTCCTTGAGGGACCTCTATAGTGGCCAATTTTCCCAGTATTTTTAACTTCGAAGTGATTCAAATTGATGATGAAAACCAACTCTTCAAAAAACTTGTTTCACGAAAAATGAATATAATTTTCTTCATATTGAACCATTCTTCACCTTGAGTCGTTAAAATTCAAACTCAGGACGAGTTTTATGCTTTGAAATAAGTAATAGAATGCACTATTCGCCGAAAACTTTGGTTGTGTTGAACTTCGGTAGCGACATGGTTTCTCTATTGACTATGCAATTTGTTGTGTTGACTTCCCCTCCCACGTTTCTCCAAGCATTTCGAGAAGGATGACATTTTTTTGTTTGGAAGGGGAAAAAAAAAGTCTCCGGCGAAATTTTGTTTTAAAGGCACACGGCAACCGTTTCGTTGTCATTTTTTTGTTGTTGGTAGTGATATTTTCAAAATATTTATTGGCCAAATTCTGATTAAATTGATTAATTACCTAATTTCCTTCATCCACATTTTAAACTATGACATTTTAGGGTATGATAAAAAATCTGGAAGTTCATAAAGTTGAATTTCATGATTATATAGTCATCTATTCTTCACCTTTTTCAATTTTTCGACCTTAGTTTGGTCCTTGAAACTCGAAAATTTGCGTTTATTCGTCCGAAAGATGGCCAGGACTCCAATTTTTCGCAAATTTTTCCCAAGTTTCTTAGGAACTCGAGAGTGGTCCCTACAGGGATTACTTTACCAACCCCTATAGGGGCCACTAAAAAAATTAAATCATGAAAATTACTCCGGAACTACAGAGTGGTCTCTATAGGGGCAACCTTAGGGATAATTGGAAGGTCCACTCTAGGGGCCACTCTAACAACCCCTATAGAGGTCCCTGAAGCTTGCAAAGTGATCCCTATAGAGCTTTTAGTTAGTGGCCCCTATAGGGGGCATACTAATCGATAATTTTTATGAACTCTGAAGATGCATTTCCATGCGAAAAATCAAATAAATAAGCGCTTTTAAGTTGAAAGATTCCTACAGGGACCACTTAAGCTTTACGGGCTTAGGGATCGGACCCTAAAACCCTATAGGGAACTATTTTTCGGTCCTTCTAGAGGCTTATCTTCTCGCTAATCCCTGTAAGGACCACTTTAGCTTTCGGGGCTAAAGGGTCAGACCCAAAAACCCTATAGGGACCACTTGCATTTCACCCCTATAGGGATCACTTTCTCGGTCTTTATAGAGGCTGATCTTCCCGCTAATCCCTGAAGGGACCACTCTGGAATTCCTCAGCTCCAGCAATTTTCAGATTTTTCCCGTTCAGAATGTTGTTCGCCGCCTCGGTCATCGTCCTGTTCAACTTGGCATGGGCCCAAAATTGCAATTACGCGGCAGCCGGCGTCAACGTCAACTGGCAGGTATTTCCCCACGTCATTCCCGGAAATTTCGTACAAATCGAGTGATTCATCTTTATTTGCTTGATAATCAACAAATTGGTGAAAATAGCGTCACTTTACCGGTTTTTAGTGACGAATATCCTGTTAGGAATCTTTTAAAATGAAGATTTGAAACGTATTTTTTTTTGTTGAAATGAAATCCCAAGCTGAATAATTTTGAAATCGGCATTTTGTTGCTGAAAAGTTAGTTAGGCAGCTGGAATTTATTAAAATACGCGGAAAAATCACAAAATTAGGAGAAATGGGATACCTGAATTGTTTAAAAATCAAAATATGCCGCTTTGAAATTGATAAAATTATGCTTTTTCTGCATTTCTACTTCAAGAATTTGCTTATCAAACAAAATCGAAAAAACTAAATTTTCATGAAAAACCTTAAAATTTAAATTTTCCAGACCTCTAATGGAATGCTGACCATTGACTTTTCAAACGGCGTCATTCAAAATAACGAGTGGACCGCGATTGGCTTCGGAGCCAAAATGGTAAGCTTCACCAAAAATGTACCTACAAGACATGATTCCAGGCCAACTTGGAAGTGATCGTCTTCAAAATCGTCAATGGGGTTCCCAGCGTCTCCACGGGCTTCACCAAGGGCTACGGTCCCCCGACTTTGGATTCCAATGCGAATGTCGGAGTTCAGACTCTGATGTATAATGGTAGGTCTTCAAGTGAAAAAAGGTTTTTACAGAAATATTCTATAAGTCCATTCATAAGCCTTGGATCCACACACTTAAAATTCCTTATATTTTTCTTCAATACCTCAATTTTCCCCATCTTTTTATGATTTTAACTTCTTGGAAAAAATATTCACAGCAAGTTTCCGAACACTTATCTATGAAAAAAAAAATTGAATCATGAAAATTACTCCGGAACTGCAGAGTGGTCTCTATAGGGACAACCTTAGGGATTCTTGTAGGCTCCACTCTAGGGACCACTTGACCAATCCCTATAGGGGCCACTAAAGCTTGCGAAATTAGTCCCTATAGGGACATCGAAAAAATTGAATAAATAAGAGTTTTTAATAAATTTTAAAGACCCCTATAGGGACCATTTAAGCTTTAGGGGCTCAGGAGTCACGCCCTGAACCCCTATAGGGACCACTTGAGCTTTAGGGGCTCAGGAGTCAGACCCTAAACCCCTATGGACCACTTTGATTTTAACCCTTATGGGAACCACTTTTTCGGCCCCTATAGAGGTTCTTTTCTCCCTAAACCCTATTTTGTACCTATAGGACTCACTCTGAAGTACCTGAAAAATGCATGTTTTTCTCGGGGCTCAATAAAGTTGGTAAGAGTGGAAATTTTAAGGAAATACCCTGACGGCTCGAATCGTCAGACCTTTGGCCGCAAATGGCCCAAGAAACTTTTCGCTTCAGAACTGCATGACCTGGACTGTAAGTTTAATTTTTTTTTTTCTTCCATTCGGGGCTTTTTTGAGCCTAGAATGCACTCTGGCCTTTTTTAAGCTTCTAAAAGGCTTTTTCATTAGAATATCATCATAGGAAAAGTCGGAAAGGGTGGAAAAAGGCTCCATAGAAATGTTCCTTTTTGCGCCATTTCATCGGCTCTTATGCGCCTTTTTTGCTGCCTCTTTTTTCTTCCATCCCAGAAAAAATGGAAGGCTCAATGAAGGGGCTCTTTTTGCGGCCTTTTGCGGCCTTTTTTGAGCCTGTTTGCGGCTTTTTTTGCGGCCTTTTTGCGGCCTTTTTTGAGCCTTTTTTGAGCCTGTTTGCGGCCTTTCTGCGGCCTTTTTTGAGCCTGTTTGCGGCCTTTTTGCGGCCTTTTTTGAGCCTCTTTGCGGCTGTGTTTGTGGCCTTTTTCAAGCCTTTAAGCAGCCATTATCCACCCTTCCGACTTTGCTCAAGATTAAATTTTTAAGATCGTCCCAAGAGGACCTCTAACCAATGGAAACATTCACAAACACACCACCCGACCCGAAGCGATTCCGGTAAATTTAACCCAGACAAGCGACTCAAGACCAAAGACTGGTTTCAGAACGTTTGCCCGGCGCAGTGCTGATGAGAGAACTCAACCTTGTATCACAATGCAAATAAACGGTTTTTCCTCCTCGAAAATAATACAAAGTACGAAAAGAAAAGAAGTTGGACGTGGAAAATTGGTCGCCATTTCGAAAACAAGGCGAGATGGCGACGCCGGCCTCCATAACTGGCAGCGTAATTGGTTCGAATTTATTTGAGAGTATTTAAAAAAAATCGGAAGAATCAAATAGAAAATATTCAGAAAAAATGCGAGAAAATATCAAAAATTCAGAGAAAAATGATTCAATAAGGCATTTTTCTCAAATTTCCCACACAGATTCGTAAGAGCGTCCCAGATCGGTGTAATTTTAAACTTTGCTCTAAATCTGCTTACCTGGAAAATTTTATATTCTTTTAAAAGACCCAACTTTGAACAGAGTATACTCGGAAACATCGGGAATTTATGAAAAAAAATTTGAGAAAAAAATCGGGAAATTTTTCATTTATTATTATTCAAAAAAAGATTTCCAGATGAAAAAAATTGGATAGCTGAATATTTTTTTCAAAATCAAAAACCTTTTTAATCATTTTTTTCTTCCAAGTTTCTGAAAGATATTGAGCTCAAAAAATTATCTTTCTTAAAAGGGACGACAAGCTCACCATCAGAAGAAGCTTTCTGTGTGTACCTTTTTATAGACGTACCAATTTTTTTTTTCTTTTTCGAGCTTCTGGATTTTATTCTGTCTTTGCGAAAAAAATGTCGGTATAGGCTCATCTTAACTATTAGAAACCGGTCTGATTTCATGATCGATTCAAAAAAAAGGTTCTAGTCCCATAAGTTGAAACCTTTTTTTTTTTGAAGCAACGCCAGAAAAACCGAAAACGGAACGGGAAAAGACGCACAAGTCTCTGTCGAGACCGCTATTTCTGCATCAATCAGAGCTGTTTGTTATTTTTCTTCTTCTTCTTGGATAAAATGGATTGAAAAGAACTCGATTAAGCTGAAATTTTCTTTTCGGTAGGTATAGAAACTTTTTTGAGCTGAAGACTTTTGGCAAATCCTGGGAAGGTAACCAGCAGGTGTTTGAAAGGTGTATGGAAGCAAGAAGGTCTTAGGAAAGACTTTGGAAGGTGTTTGGAAGGCGAAGAGGGAAAATACCTTGCTGGAAAGCTTCTGGAAGGCCTCTGGCCTTTTTTTCTGAGTAGAAAGTGTTGGGAAGCGTTCCTGGATAGCTTCCAAACGCCTTCCGAGGAAGCAGAAGCCAACTTTTACCTGAGTTTTTGAAATTTTCAATCATTCTGGAGTTTCTTCAAGCTTCCAGGATTTTCAGATACTATATAAATTATCAGATACTTCATAAAAAATATAATTGTTTCAGATCGATGGACGTGACTCAACAGCCGTCGGAGGGCGAAAATGAGCGGCAAGGCTTCGTCACTATCCAAGTGAGATTCAGAAACATTTCAAACATCTGAAATAATATTATTTATCTTTTTAAGACGAGTCTTTTGTACTTAGGCATGTTTGAGCAATGTATATTCTATCAATTTACGTAAAAATATCAAAATAAAAATAGGGGGCGCAAAGCCCCGCCCCTTCCCGCCACCAAAAAGACGATTTTTTTGTTGCAAAAACGGTTTTGAGGCGTTTATACTAGCTAAAGTCCCACTTTAAAAATGAACTGTTTCTGTTAACCTATGTAATCGACAACGCTCTACAGGGCTGAATATTTTTTTAAAACTATGTATTTTTTTCAAAAAAATAAGCGAAAAAGTAAGATTTAACTCGAAAAAAACTGAGAAGTTTCACAAAATCGTCGCGTTTCAGAAAACCAAGTGAGGATCGCTTCCAAATTTTGAGTATGTTACTTATTAACACTTTCTTTATTTTTTTCGAGTAAAAAAATTTCAAAAAAATCTAACGACGCGAAAAAATCGAAGCTTGTAAAGTGACACCAAACTTTGAAGCTGAAATGCGAAAAAAAATTTCAGCGACATGGTATACTTTTTTATTTGATTTTAAAAACTCACAATGTGTTCAAAAAAATAAAAAAATTCAGAATGAAAAATAATTATTGGGACAGCGAATCAAATTATATTTGGATTTTACCAAAACCTCCTTTTTTTCGCCTGCCTCGTTGACGCATGAGAGAATAGGATCGCGTCTATACTTTTGATTATATTATTAAGCGTTCAAAACTCTATCAATGAAAAAATTATGAAAAAAATCTAACGACGCGAAAAAAATAACGGCTTGGAAAACCTCGAAAAAATGGCAATTTTTTTTGAAATTTCGCAAGATTTCTTGCAAGTGTCCGTAGCAGTGTTTGCGTCAAACACACCGATGCGCCCTTTTAAATGTTGCAGGAGCCGTTTTTTTCGGAGTCAAATTGCACTTTTTTTCCTGTTTTTATTTCGAAATAACATTATTTTTTTCATTTTTTTCTATCTTTCAAATCGAATGATAATAATTTTTTTCTGAGTAGAAAAAAAGAAAAAAATAAGCTGAAAAAAATCCCTTTGACCTTTTTTTCTAAGTAGTTTTTGATATTTTATCAAAAAAATTCTTATGAGAGTTATACAAAAAGAATTATACCAAAACATTGAGCTCAGTTCGGACAACCTCTCAGAACAGAAAACCGATTCGAAAACGGTTCAGAAACGCGTAAAAACATTTAAAAAGAAAGCGTGCGGCAGCGGGTAAACCGTGAGATTTTGCCTCCAGTTGTACGCCGCGCGCGCTCGTTTTTTGGCCATAACTTTTTTCTTAGCGGACCTTTTTTCAAAAACTAAACGGATTATGAAAATGGACAGTCTCCTCTATCGAACAATGTGAAAAACATATTTTTTGAATCGTTCTGAAGAAATGGCTTGCGGACCCTAAATAAAAACAAGAAAAACTACAAATTTTGAGAGCTCCTTTGGAAAATGACGAGGGATATAGAAGCTTGAAAAAAACTTTATTGAAAAAAATGTATTGAAAAAAATAATTTTTTTCTAATGGTGCCATTTCTGAAAAAAACGGTACCATTTCGAGAAGAATTTTCAGAATATTTCCCTTTCGATTTTTTTATTGATCGATTTCAAAGAGAAAAGGTTGACAAATTTTAATGTCGAGGACAATTTTTAGAGGGAAAAGGGATGATTTTTCAAAAGCCTTTTACCATATCTTAAAGCTAATTTTTTCGAGACCACTTCTTTGGGAGAAATGAAGCTTTTCAAAATGAAAGCCTACCGAAAATCAGCTTTTCCCTAAATTTCAAGCCTTTTTTCTATTTTTATTGTACAACGGGTGACTCCTGATGCTTCTACTGATTTTTAAACCGATCAAAATCAAAACAAGACTTTAGACGATGCCAAAAATGCAGCCCGACTGTGACGATTGGAACGTTCAACGCGAGAAAGTCGGCAAGATTTGCCTCATCGTCGATGTATGTCCCTTTCAGTAGACACCATTAATCAATTAATTAAGGCGGTAATTATGGTGACTCTCCTTTGCGAGGTGGCGATCCTATCGCTCAACGACGAAGTCAGAGATCTTTTCGTGGCTTTCATTTTGGACTGGCTCTGGTTGCCCGTCTGTTGCATGTTCTGCATTAGTGTGAGCGGCTCTTTTGTAGGAAATGCAAGTGCGCTCCAGCAAACAGAATCTCTGCTTAAGGACTCCATAGTATGGAGGCAAGGGCCCCCTCTAGGGACCACTTTACCAAACCCTTTAGGTGCTACAAAAGCTTGCGAAAGTGTTCCCTATAGGGGACATTTTTTGAATGAAATTGAAAGATCCCTATAGGGGCCACTTGAGCTTTAGAGTGGTCAGACCCTACTGAGAAACTTTTGAGGGGTCCTTAAGATTTTTACCCCTATAGGGGTCCCTAGAACAACGAACCCCTATAATGACCCCTCAAAAATTTCTCAAACCCCTATCGTGACCATCTTGGCCCCTATAGGGACTGTTTTGCTGATTCACGGCCAGCTTAGGACTCCAAAGGGGCGTGGCCTGTCTGCGCTCTCCACCAACTGAACACTGTCTCTTTTCTTATCGTGTCAGGACCCTTTTCGATGAGCCAGACGTGAATAAACTAGGAAGTTGCTGGGACCTCGTTCACGCAAATCTGAACGCTTCTGAGCACTTCTAGTGATCACTTAAGGGTACTGAAGCCACTAAAGGTATCACTAGAAACGCGAGAAAGAACGGCCGGGCGGAAAGTTGAAAGTAGCCAATTTTGGAAAAATTGGATGATCCTTTCCCCCATTTTTTTGCGAAAATTTGCCACTTCCAGATCATCTTGAATGCGGTCGCTATCAGCCTTTTTCTACTATCGACCCCTTGGAAATGGATAATTCATGTTTATGTCTTGGTACGTTCCTATTTATTTTATAGTCCATTCTTAGGCACGACTCTGAGATTTTCAGGCGGCCGAATTGGCGACAAACACAATACTTGCAGTCGTCATCACACCCGCCTATTTCGGGGATGTTTTAAGTAGGTTACAGTGGCTGATGGTCGCATTTGGAATGGCTCAAGCTTTTTGCCAGACTTTCCGATGACCATGAGCGAGAGTCGTTTTTGGTCGGGCGCACCTCAAAAAGCCATTCTCGGGATAAAAACGCAAAAAAAGCCCATTTTCCAGGTGATGGCAAGGAATCGAAGGTTTCACAGCAAAAACACAGCGTTTGGCTCATTTTCAGCCTTTTCTTCTATCTTCACCTTTTTGCGACGATTGGTTTTTCTGGTCGAAAAACAGATCTTTCAATTGATTTTCCAGCAATGATACCGCTCGTCATTATGTCCTTTATGATCAGCGGTTCGAAGCCGAAAAGCTGAGAGGACAAAAAAATCGACTTTTCTTCTCTTGTTGGAATAAAATCTAGTTTGGCTGATTTGTTGATTGAATTTTAGGTAAGAAAGTTGGCAAAAATATTGAATTTCAAGTCTTCGACGTTATTAATTTCTTCTCTGAAGATTCATTGCTTGAAAAACTTCTAAATTGGGCTTAATTTAACAAGGAAGGGAAGCGAAACCTCAAAAGTTCTTTTTTTTTCAGAAATTGGAAGTTATAGTGTACGATTCCTCCTGGGAGACTTTTGGCAAAAAGAAATTTCTTCAAAAAAATTCGAACCCGGGTCATAGACACCGCAGCGCGAGGACTCTAGCCACTTCGCCACGCTGCCAACTGGTGTAGAGGGCTCGTACGCGAGTCACATACCCTCCTCTACAGAATTTTTGCAAAGTGCAGTGCCTATGGCGGCATTCTGCAAAAAAGCTTCATGCATTTTGCAAATCAGTGCTTTGCATTTTGCCCAGAAGAACCTCGCATTTTGCATTTCTTTTTGGGCTCACTTTTGTACAGACGAAAAAAAGTTCAAAATGCAAGGTACTTCTGTGCAAAGTGCATGAAGCTTTTTTGCAGAATGCCGCTATAGGCACTGCACTTTGCAAAAACTCTGTAGAGTCTCGCCTTGCAGCTCTTATTTAGAGGGCAAACTTTGAAGCTCCATAACTCGAAAACGAGATCTAGAAACTTGTTTCGTGTTCTGGAAAGAGGAGGTCTTATAGTACATTCCAGCAAAGTTCAATCAAAAGTTCAACCGGCCACCAAAAACATTTCCCTTGTGAGATTGTACAGGTACCGTTTGTATAAATTTGTCTTATAGAAAATCTTAAAGCTTCGAGGATATACAGGGTGCGCAATAAATATTGAAACCGTTTTTTGTTTGATCGCTGCTTTTTGCACAATGGACTGGCCTTTGAACTTTTCTGTTTATTTCGTTTATTCATGCTCACTTATCATGTGTTTGAAGTTACAGCTCACACTTTTCAGTTTTCAGGTAATGGTGGCCCCATCTCCGTACCGTACCGCAATCATTGATTGTGTCAAAAACGGAATGACGAATTCAGAGATCATTAAAAAGCTGAAAGTGTCTCGTGTTCTCGTTTTTCGAACTGCAAAACGCTATCGGCGTCTCGGTACTTCAGATGACATGCAAAGAAGTGTATAGGTTCTTTCGAAAAAAAAAATATTTTCCTCATTTTTGAAAGTTTCCAACAGCTAAACATATAAAGAAGAAGGATTGTCACTTCAAAAAAGTCAAAATTTCGCCTGAAGTCGAGTTTTCAGCTCTACGGGTATAGTCTGTGTGCTACGACTTGATATTTCACCGAACGACATTCCGCTGCGTACGGTCGCAAAGCGTCTTTGCCTTTGCAGATCTAGGTCACCCTTCCAGACTATTTTTATTGCTGATATGATCGTTCCACTGCGAGTATTTGAATGAAAGAAAAAATTGAAAGCGCGACCGAGATTCGCAAAGGCGCCCGGTGGAACAGCGGAATCTCGTTCGGTGAAATTCCAAGCCGTGGTACACAAACTATACTCATTCAATGAAAATGTATTCTGTTCTCAATTCCAACAAAATAAAAATGAATATAACCGTGAAGACCTTGAAAAGTATAATTCATTTTACTTTATTTACTGGGATGAATCTGTTTGATCGTTTGAAGGAGGTTCTTTTTGAGCTCGTTAAGAAAATAATTTGATTATCAGAGATTCGCATCAATTGAAGAGGCGCCATCCGCCGAGCGAACAACCAATGAAGTCGTGAGTTTGAAAAAATAATATGTGATTCAATATTTTGAAAAAAGGTTCGCTTGGTTCACAAGAGAGAACGAGATGACGTCGAGTTGCACGGGAGAATGCGGACGATCGACGACATTTGGAATATTTTTGGTGAGAAAAATTATAGAAGTAATGAGATTTCTGTATGGCTCGCTGAAGCTAGCGGCTTCGAAAAATAAAAAAAAGTTTCACTGAAAAAGTAATTTTTGAAACGAACGTTTTTAATCATGAAATTTCGATATATTCATCATAATCCGTGAAAAAAAATAATGGCAAAAAAAAGTATGCGGCAGAAGGATTCGAACACTCATCATAGGCTCCGCAGGCTGACACGCTAGCCACTGCACCACGCTACCAACTGTCATTCAAGGGCTTGTTTCGCGCACACATTCCTTCCAAACGGTGTCTTAAATGGAAAAAAAATAAAAAAAATCATATCTCCAATACAAAAAGTTTGCGCATATAGCGATTTCCCAGTCCATCAAAGATTGTTTGAGCAAATTTATAGACAAGATGCTTGAAAATATTCTGTGATTGCGCTCAAATGCTTCAAGATCTAATTTTAGGGGTATAAAAAGATCCTCTTTTGTACAGGAAGGCATCTGACACAGGATACTTATGACGCGCACCTGTATACTGACCATATAAAAAAATTTTGTCGAAAGTTTTGTTCAAATTAGTGAATTTCAAAATTTAGAGCGCTTTTTTTATTCCAACTTCGAAAATTCCTCATTTTTTCGAAGGTAAAAAATGGCAAAAATTAACAGTACCAAAAAAGATTCGAACCTGCGTGATAGGTTCCATAGTGCAAGGCCGCTAGCCACTACACCACGCCGCCTGCTACTGTAACAAAAGTTGCGGTGCACCCCGCGTTGAACTCTCCTGTACACCCCGCAGTGTAACCAGGGGTGCACCGAAAAGTCCAACGCGGGGTGCACCGAATCCTCATTTTTTCAATTTTTGCTTCTTGCACTTTTAAAATACCTTTATACTTCTATATCCCATATATATCATCAATTGAGACCACGTTTCAATTTATATGTTTTATTAAATGATATATCACATAATAAGACAATGAAACAAAATAAAACAAAAAAAAATTACAGCGAATAAATAGGGTATTTGAAAAATATTCGAAGATAGACAATTTCATTTACAAGATTTATAAAGAAAAATAACAACGTTTACAAAATGTGAGAAAGAAAAAAGGTCTCTAGAGCTGTTTTCTGCGCCTTCTCCCCTTTTTTCTAAGCATCTAGCCAACTTTAGACCAAAATCGTGAGAGCATGTTAAAAAAGTAGACATAAATCGAAAAAATTGATAGAAACTGAAAATTAAATCAGGAGAAAGAAATTGAATAATAAGAGAATACAACAGAAAGAGTGGATAGTACTGAAGAAAATTAGGCAAAAAACAGAACAGGCTTCATAACACTTACAAAGTTGACTGGTAATATTTAACACATGATTTCCGAGAAATTTTATGAACTGGGAAATTAATTGGTACAATAATTTTGAAAATTATGATTTTTTGAGCATAAATTCATATCACATACTATTAAACCTTTTTTATTTCAGGCACCGAAACGCTCCGCACACTTTTAGAGCTACTAAGACAAAATTACTGTAAGAAGCTAACTTTTTTCCTCGTAAAGCGTTTCGCTTCTAAAATGTCCTTTGGAAACATCAATTGTGTTGGCAAAATGACGACTTCCGCAGTTGTTATAGCTCTATAAAAACCGGGACCTCAGATGGCCTTGATTTTTATACACTAAATTTTTATACGGAGCTTTTCGGTACTTGTTTACATGAGTTTAAAAATTTGCATAGTATCTTTGATATGAACTTCAGCTAAAAAAATCTTTTAAAATTATTTGCATCAAAATTATCACCAACGTATATTCGAAAATTTCGGAGAACGTGTGTTCAAATTTTTTTTAAAAACATTGTCAGTATGTTTTCTCTTTTTTTCGAACGATACTTAAAGATGAAAATTATTTTCATAGCGAGCTAGATGTGAATAAAAACGTTGGAAAAGCTGAAAAAGGATAAGTTGTCCAATTTGATCTTTTGACTTGTGCCAACTTCACTTTAAGCCTTCTCTAAACATATTCACTAAGAATAACTGCCAAGATAAACGCGATACGCTGGCGGTTATCGACAAACTCGCAAAAATGTCGCATTTTTCTCGGCGCGACCTTGCATTTCGAACATTTTCAAATTGCGAGAGAAATGCGACCTCGCGCCCAGAAAAATGCGAAACCGGCGAGAGAGTAGAACCTAGTGTTTGCGAGTTCGCCAATGTTGATTCCAAATGTGTTCTCAAAAACTGTCGCGGATGTCTGGAAAAAAGTTACGGACCCTCAAAGCGGATAATTTTACTGTCTCCGCTTGAGCTTATTCTTGGAGGACATATAGATCTTGACCCTCTGGTCTCAAAAAAGCTTTTATTTTCGAAAAAAAAAACTTTGGGCGTATTCTAAAGCTCCGCACATGATAAGAGAATGCGCGCGGCGCGGTTTTCTCATATCTGGGCTTCAAAACTTTTTGAAAAAAACAGTAATTGGTTTTATGTTGTCAAAGGGACAAGATCTATAACCTCCAAAAATGAGCGCAATCGGAGAAAATGAAGTTTTCGACTTTTGAGGGTACATAACTTTTTTCCCAAATTTCCGCGGCCGTTTTCGAAACCAGATTTTTAATAAGCGTGAAAAACTATGCCTAGAAAACTTGGTCTCATTCCGATGCCCCACTGCGACTAGAGACTATTCCCTGGTATATTTCGACGAAATTCGCGAAGATTACTAGCATAGTCAGTTCAAAATGAATCAATTATTTTTTTCAAACTACGCGCTCTTAAAAAAATTTAATTTTTTTCGTCTTAGCTAAAAAAAGGACAAACTCTTCCAATGTCAACTATTCAAACTTTTCATCAGCTATTAAAGAACAAAAAAAAAGAAGAAAAAAGTAACGGCTAAGTTACTCTGCTCCCCTTATTCGACTGCAGTCCTTCTGTTTGTTATGAATCAGGATCAAGTCGTACGGCTATCTGAAATATTACAAAACTAAAATGCAAAGCTTTAAAAAAATTACCTTCATATTATATGCGTTTTTCTCTCTTCCTTGATGGTCATAAATTTATTCTCTTCAAATGAACCTGAAACGCATTTTTTTTCACAAATAGTCGCGAAAAGTTAGCGAAACCAATAAAGTTTAAAAAAATATTTACTTTTTAAGAACGAACCGTTTTTTTAACTAAAATCTACAATAGTTTTTTTAATTTTTGATAGTTTCTCAAAAAAATTGCTTGCTGGACTCGAAAAAAATTGAAAAAAATATGTCGAGGCAAAAAAATAATTTTGGCTTTGCAAGATTTCTGCATATTTGAAAGACTCAAAAAAAGCATTTTTCCAGCGAACTATTTTTGCGAAATCAATGCGCAAGCCTTGATTACCTGACAACTTAAAAAAATGAAATGTTCAATACAGCTTTTTAGACTAAATTGAACAAAAAAACCTTCAAGAAGGTTGGAATAAAAAAACCGATTCGAAATGTTCAATTCAAAAAGTTACATGAGCTTTTGGAAGTAAGATTACTTTTTTTATCCATCATTTCTAGAAGTTTGCGATCGAAAAAAATATAATTAAACAACGAATTTTTGTATTTCAAAAAAATGTCTCAAAAAAATTTGCCAATAAGAATAATAAGAAGAAGAAATTCATATGAAACTACTTCCATAAACTCACTAGTAATGTTAAAACATCGAATAATAGAAAAAAACACGAAAAAGCGAGTGGTAATAAATTAAAACAAATAAAAAAACAAATGAAAACTTCAAATTTCGTAACTTGAAGTTTGAAAAACGCGTTGTTCGGAACATCGTTCCAGATGACCGAGGGGTGCACCGAGTTTTCAAATTTTCGGTGCACCGAAAACATCAACGCGGGGTGCACCCAATCGCGCTGAGTCCAACGAGGGGTGCACCCCGATGGCCGGTTCGACGCGGGGTGCACCGCAACTTTTGTTAGAGTAGCAGCTAAAGTTAGCCGCCGCAACACATTACCTCCTCCCTTCCAATGCGTTTTTTGCGTGCAAACTTTGAGGCGCCATAACTCGACCAGAACCAAAAAGGAACACTTTTTTCGAAGTTTTTTTAATTCAGGGTGTCCGAAAGTACCTATATACCAAGTCTCATTAAATTCCAATACCTCGACCTTTTGCACTTTCCGCGTGAGAAAAAGAAATTCAAATTGAAACATGTGAACTGGAACAATCAAGACCATTCAGGAGCCCAAAACAAGTTCTACACGAAACACATGGCGATGAACGCGCTGCTCTCGGCGATCGGCTCCCTTTTCATCGAGACGATGCGGCTGAGCACAACCGACAGCACCGAGTACGAGTTCATCAACTGTCACCACGAACTCATCACCAGACGGGCTGCCATCTCGGCCGATAATGGGTATATGGTGAGTTTATGAGTTCTTTTGTGATTCAAAATCAATTCGAGAATGCTTATAAATGTCCACTTTCGGGCCTTATTGGGGATTCGCTCACCGAACAGAAACTATCGTAGAAAAAAACTGAACCGAAGGAAATTAGTATCATCAAAGAGGCCTACTAAACACGGCGTTTTTGTAAGTGGAAAAAAAAAATGCAAAACCAAAAATTAAGGGGGCGTGGTCGAAATCTCCGCCGTTCCCATGTGACGTCATGGAAAAAACGCGTAAACTACAGGAAATTTTGAAGGCGCATCAATGGGTCATGAGACGAACCTATTTCTCATTAACAAAACGCGCTTTTTCTGTTTTTTTTTGTTTTAAAACACATGGCGTGTGCCAGAGCGCCGCAGTGTATGCACACGACACACTACACTTTACGGAAAAAGTATGGGCGGGGCGTCGGCAAAAAAAAACGCCGTGTAAATGCTGATGAGTCAGTTAAGCAGACCAAAACACACTAGAAAGTCAGAAAATTTGAAAGTTAAGCAGACCAATACCTTGAAGTTATAGAGGCACGCCTGGGCCATTAAAAAAAGGGTCCTGAAACGAAAATAAAAGAAATAGTACCTGGTTAGTGGAGAGCGCAGACAGGCCACGCCCCCTCATCGTCCCAAGTTACCCGTGAACAGAAATATAGAAAGCAAAAAAATTTCCTCCGTTTTTTTAACTTTATCAAAATTTAGCGGCACTCAAAAGCCCAAAATTCCAATTTTTCTCTTAAGATCGCTTTTGAAATTTCGATAATCCTGGACTCGACAAATAAAAATTTTTCTATTTGAAAAAAAAATTTCCGGATCCAGGTGTTATTTTTCAAAGACTTTTCGAACATTTAAACTTTCTGCTGGCCATTTTTTGCGAATCTTGTTCGACAATAACTTTTTTCATACATATCCTCTGTTTTTAAGTGTAGATTCTGAGAAAAACGTGAAAAAAAACTGCACGAGAAAAGATCAAAAGAGCATTTTTTGCAGTTCTTCCAATTCGGAACGGTCTCCTTGGAGACCTTGACGCATCTTTTTGCCTACGGTGGCGTAATCTCCATGTCTATTTTGGCGTATTCTTCTACGTTGGTCCCCGGAATTTGACGAAGAATCACTGATTTTCCAGCAAGGTGACCACAAAACGGGTGGCTTTCTGGTGCATGTCCGTCATTATTATCTTCTTCGTCTTGTTATTTCTCTTCAACTTGGGCTTTATGAATCGGCTCTCGATAATGTCCGTGTTCGGCGCGTGTTATGTGAGTCGATTCACCAAGAAAGAGCGGCGGTAAAAAATGGGTTTTCAGGTGAAAGCAGCATCTTATATAGTTTTTTTTTTGTGAATCGAACGGTGTATAGCTGATTCACGGCTGGTTTGAGCCATCGAAAAAATGGTCCTGACACGATAATGCATGAGACAGCGCCTGGCTCGTGGAAAGCGCAGACAGGACACGCCCCCTATCCCAAGCTAGCCGTGAATCAGCTATATTCAAAAAAATTACAGATGTGACTAGTTTTGAAGAAAAACGCGATTTTACTTTCCCGCCTTTAATTTTGAAAAAAGCTTTGGATCGGTATACGGACAACTGATTACAGTAGATGTGCACGCGATGTTGCGGACGTCTCATTAGACTCGCATTTTGTGAGAAATAACCGGATATCTGCTTCAAATCAAGGGTTGCTACTCTGTAAAATCATTTAGTCAAACAAAAAACACACACCGATGGAAAAGGAAACACAAAATATTGCTATCCCAATCGAAACCGATGTAAAATCATCATTTTTCACCAAAGAAGCATTTTTGCAATCAAAGTTTGCAAATTATACATGAATAGAAAGCTTTTGTGACGAAAAGAACTTTGGTGACAACAGAAAAAATTTAAAATTGAAAGAAATGAAGAAAAAAAGCGAAAATCCGAAAAAAATGGCGATAGGTGTTATCCATAGAGCAACTTTACTGCAAAGCGCCCTTTTCGCGGGAACTCAAGATTTTCTTTCTCCGACTTTGATTAATTTTTTCTCCAAAACTAGAAACTTCTGCACGTTTCCAAGTTCACCGTTCGATTTGCAATGAAAAACTCTACAAAATACTGCTTTGTACTGAAACTCCGTTTTTTATGCCTTTAAAAAAATATCATTTTTCCATTTTCAGACGATACTAGTGGTGGCGATGGTGGCCGCCATCGAAACTGTTCCCGTTCACTTGAGGGATTTCGCCATGTTCACCTTTTATTTCACTGTAACTTCTTGAGAAAATCTCGTCTGATGCATTTTTTCCCAGAAAAGCATCACAACTCTGATCGCGGGAATGATGTTGAGTTATTTCGCCAACATTGACGTCGTCGACGCGATCTTGGTGGTGCTTTTGGTCGTCAGCGTCACGATTTATTGCATTTTCACGCCGCCGGAACTGATGATGGCCATCGTGGCCCGCGACTTTGACACGATCAAAATGTCGATTGATCAGTATGCTAACCAAGGTTTTCAATAATCTTGTCTTCTAGTTAAAACTTACTTATGGCTGGCTTGAGCCATCGGAAAAAGGGTCCTGACACGATAATGTACGAAACAGTGCTTGGTTCGTGGAGAGCGCAGACAGGCCACGCCCTCTTAGCGTCCTAAACTAGCCGTGAATCAGCTATATCAAAGAAGAAAGCCGCAAAACAGCTGCAAAAAGGCTGCAAAAAGGCAGCAAAAAGGTTGCAGTAAGGCCGCAAAAAAAGATAGCAAAAAGGCAGCAAAAAAGGCAGCAAAAAGGCAGCAAAAAGGTTGCAAGAAGGCCGCAATTAAGCTGGAAAAAGGCAGCAAAAAGGCCGCAAAAAAGCTGCCAAAAAGCTGCAAACAGGCAGCAAAAAGGATCACGCCTTCTATTTTTATAGGATTTTGAAGGCTCAAGAAATGGTGGAAAAAAAGGGGAGACAGCAAAAAGGGTGCATAAAAGCCCATGAAATGGCGCAAAAAAAGCCTTTTGCCACCCTTTCCGACTTTCCTATGAACATAAGGAACAAAATTTCGAGCCATAACTTTTTTCACAGAATGATTGAGCAAATTTGGGTGACCATATTTGGAATCAGCATAAAAACTTCTTTTAGGGAGCCTAGTCTCATTCAAAAAACTCATTTTGTAGCTGAGAACATTCCCTATGAGCTTCTGAAGCCAAGACGAGAATTTATTTCTGGATCAGGTCCAAGAAGTTAAAAAATGATTGTTTTCAAACGAAAATGGAAAATATTGACGAGATCTTCCGTTTGATCAATAGTTTGCTTTTTTTTGGCTTGGTTTGAGCTGAATTATGACCTTGTTCAGGTGAATAAGGTAAATCTTGACTCTATTTTTCTGGTGATCTCTTAGGTATATATTGTTGGGTCGTTTTGAACAGCCTCCTTCAGACGCCAAAATCGACGTCGAGGCGATAATTGACGACGTCGTCTACCTTGGAGACGTTCCGTCTAGCCGATTCTCAGCCGTCCTGAATCTCCTGAAGGCCCCGGCGTTCACCTCGAAACTCTTCCTGTTGCTTTTGGTGATGTGGGTCCTCCTTCTTTTTCTCTATTTTTTTCTGATTTTCGGACTCAGTTCTTATGGACCCAATCAATAAATGAAGCCCATTGAAATTTAACAGCCGCTTATAAAATCCCAAGAACCTGCGAGTTTTTTCGGACCTTTTCTTCCTTGAAAGCTATCTATTTGTTCCTCCATGTATAGCTGATTCACGGCTGGTTTGAGCCATCGAAAAAAGGGTCCTGACACGAAAATGCACGAGATAGCGCCTGGCTCGTGGAGAGCGCAGACAGGAAACGCCCCCCAAGCTAACCGTGAATCAGCTATAACTCCCTCAAAGTTCAGGATAACATCAATGTCGGCTCTCAAAACACGAAACCATTTTCGACATTTGATGCCCTACAGCAACTTTGAACTGACGGTCGTCGACTCGATTTTCTACTCTGCCGCGTCGCTTTTGGCTCTGTACTTGATCAGGAAGTGAGCAAGAAGTTCAAACTATAGAGAAAAAATATTTAAAAAGTTCTTAGGGCTTATTCGCTCCATGGGAGAAAAATTATTCGTTTCCCGATTTTTATTGGAATTATCACTAGAAATCAGACAAGGGACAGTTTTTGAGGGAATAATTGCTCTATGGAGAAGGCTTGAACATTTTCATGTATACTCGGACGTCGGAATCTGGACGCGCTCCGGACGCTTTTAAGCAGTTCCAGGGATCACTTAAGGGGTCTGACGCTACTAAAGTGGTCACTAGAAATGCTCCGACATGTCCTGTTCCCATTACCAAGGTCCGAGGAATTATTGATTAAACGAAAACCGAATGTCCTCCATACGCTTCTGGGCAACTCTAGGGATCACTTATGGGGTCTGAAACTACTAAAGTGGTCACTAGAATTGCCTCGACGCGTTCGATTCGCGTGAACATGGTCCGAGGAGCTATTGAATAAAACGAAAACCGAATGTCCTCCGGACGCTCCTGGGCAACTCTAGGGATCACTTAAGGGTGCTGACGGCGCTACTAAAGTGGTCACTAGAATTGCTTCGACGCATCCGATTCGTCTGACCAAGGTCCGAGGAGCTTGAGGAGTCTACTAAAGCGGTCATTATATAAAAAAGAGGTTAAAAAAAAAGATTGAAAATGGGCATTGAAGCTGGATGTAGGTAAAATGTTTTGGAAAAAGACTTCCTAGATATTTTTTTTTGGTTTTCACAAAGATGCCATCCTATCGCCTTTTTGTGTTTTCTTCCATTTTGAAGGCTCCAAAAGCTTATTTCAAGCTTTTTCCGAAGTCAAAGTTTCTTCTCGATTCAAAATCTTTAACTCACTGTAAAAAAAAAGTGATTGTCTTTTACAGATGTGGCCGCCGAGGGACTCTAATCATCGCTCAAATGTTCATCCTGATATCCTTGACCATGCAACGATGTGTAATCCTGAAAAAGGACCAGTGCCATCAGAAAGATCGTCCGATTCGTGAGATTTTTCTTGTGGGGAATAATGCTGACAAGGGAAGTGTTTTTGGTGGCCGGTTGAACTTTTGTTGAAACTTTGCTGGAAGGTACTATAAGACCTCCTCTTTCTAGAACACAAATAAAATTTCTCGCAATAGATCTCGTTTTCGAGTTATGAAGCTTCAAAGTTTGCACGCTGAATGAGTGCTGCAAGGTAAGAGGGAATGTGGCTCGCGTACGACCCCTCCACTCCAGTTGGCAGCGTGGTGTAGTGGCTAGCGTCCTTGCACTGCGGAGTCTATGACCTAGGTTTGGAACTTTTTGAAGAATTTCGTTTTTGCCAAAACTTTCCTAGGAGGAATTTATCGACATTGGGGAAATGGACCAAAACTTTTTGTCCAAAATAACATAGCTTCTCATTTCACTCGATTTACCAAGAATTTCGACAAGCATTTTCCTTCGGCGGCTTATAGGCATGATCAATGGATCGCTTTCTGTTTTTTTTTTCCAAGAAGAATCTGGAGGAGACTTACTCATCTTTCTGTGGCGTAAGTTTTTATTTGATTCCTTTTAAATTATCAACTAGACTGAAACGCTGGTTAAAAGGCACGTAGAACTTTTTCCCCCCAAAAAGGACTATTAATAATTTTTATAAGCGGAAGAAAACATTTTAATCGGTATACCGAATCAAAATGAGAAACTATGTTATTTTGGAAAGAAATGTTTGGTCCATTTCCCCAATGTCGATAAATTCCTCCTAGGAAAGTTTAGGCAAAAACGAAATTCTTCAAAAAGTTCTGAACCTAGGTCATAGACTCCGCAGTGCAAGGACGCTAGCCACTATACCACGCTGCCAACTGGAGTAGAGGGATCGTACGCGAGCCACATTCCCTCTTACCTTGCAGCACTCATTCAGCGTGCAAACTTTGAAGCTTCATAACTCGAAAACGAGATCTATTGCGAGAAATTTTATTTGTGTTCTAGAAAGAGGAGGTCTTATAGTACCTTCCAGCAAAGTTTCAACAAAAGTTCAACCGGCCACCAAAAACACTTCCCTTGTGAGGCTTCTTGATGGCGAGAGTCGTTTTTGGTCGGGCGCATTGGAACAGAAGTGTCATTTTTCTCGCAAAAACTGCTCTAAAAATATATACATATATAAAACTTTCGAAATGGCTTTTCCTGCGTCTCCAAAAGGCTTGTCTGACTCTCGATAGCATCCTGCGCAAGTCGCTTTGTGGTCCGGCGCAAATCGACCTTCAAAGTCCTTTGAATACTATTTTGCTTATTAAATATTTATTTTCTTATCAAGGTAATTTTTCACATTCACACCTAAATTTCAGCCCAACAAATTGACCTTGCCTTTGTCCTCTACCTCACCATTAAAATTGGAACGATTATGAAGGATTTGACTGGTTATTTGGTGAGTCTTTTGGATCCAACATGACAAATTTTCGATTCAAGATGATCATCGAACACATTCCCGCGACTTCGAGAATGGCCATTTTTCCGTTTGTAATCACACTTATTGAACTTCTCGACGATATAGTCAGTGGTGGTATCGAGGCGAGTCTTTGAAAGTTGTGAAACAAAATTGTGAAAGAAAAAACCGCGAAAAAAGGACGAAAAAAAGCTCAAAAAATGAAAAAAAAAATGCTAAGACAAGTCCTTTTTCTATTTCAAAGCATTTTTCATCAGTTTTATGTCATTTTGATTAGTGAGCACGTCGTGAAAAACTTGAAAACTCATAGAAGCTCTGTAGCTTATCCGTGGAGCGCAAGAGACTCTTTTTTCCTGAGTGATTTTTTTTTCCACTTTTCAAATTCATCATTAGTTTTCTCTATTTCAGGGTCACGGATGGGCCCGATCGCGGGAATTTCAGATAGTTCTCGTTTTACTTGGAATGACTGCGGCACTTTTCGTCGACACCACGGATTACAGTGCAGTTGCACCGGCCGAAATTCCTTGTTACAAGTACTTTTTCCTGAGTAATTTAATAACAAAAAATTTCACAGAAGCAAACAGGCAAACGACTTGGATATAGACTTCAGCCAAGAGTACATGGAAAACAGCGATTGAATCTTATTTTTCGATTGTAATTCATAACTTCTTTCTTTTTTTTACTTTATAGTGAAATTCTTGCGTTTTGGTGTGTTCGAAATAAAGCTATTGTCCTTTTTTCGTTTTTTTTTTCTGTTTCTTTTCTGACGTTTTCATTCGTGGTAATTATTTATCTTGAAAAAAAAAGAAAGTTGAAAACTCGCACAGTGAACCATGGGGCGCACTTGCGATTTTACGTCGTTGACTCATTTTTTTTAAAATTGGTTTCAGAATTCCTTCAACACGGCGTTCTTGTCAGTGAAAGAAAATGCAGAAAAAAAATACCAGGGGCGGGCGCCGTAAATCGTACGGCAGCAGTAGTTTTGATCTGTTCAGGACCCGTTTTTGGATTACAATACCCACCCTTTAAAGCTCTCGCAAGATTTACGGAAAGAATTAGTTGAAAAAAAAGCATTTTTTTGCTTTTTTTCTTTATTAATACTTCTTTTAACGTTTTTTTCTATGAGTAAAAGTTATTATCCAGTTCCTTTGGCGTAGTTTGAAACCAGTTTCGTGTAAATTAGAGCCAAATTGAATTTACTGATGCAGTTTGAAGATTTTTGTTATATGAATCATCTAAATTATATTTTTTTCCAGTTGTTTCATGGTTTTTTTCGGATTTAAACAAAGATTTCGCCATACGAGGTTTTTTTGAAAAATTTCTGCTTCCTATCCATTATTTGTTTTTTTCTGAAGCTAGGTTTTTCAAGGTATATAAAATGTTTCTTTTTTTCATTTGCTCCTCGAATTTTTCCTCATTTCAATATTTTTTTCGTATTTACAATTGCTTATTCAATTAGAGCTGATTCACCTTCATAATATTTTTTTGTTTTTCATTTTGTAATTAGTAATTTAGAGTTTTTCCCCTTCCGAAATCGTTCCTAAATTTTTTTTAACGCAAGTGAATGTTTTTTTTCACATCATAATCTTCGAACTGACAAGATTTCGAACATTTCAGAAGTTATTATCCTAAAATTGCAAATTCTAAAATTGAAAAAAACAATTTTGAGTATGCGATAGTGCGTCTCGGTGTGCTTACACCCTAAACATCATAATTTACGAGAAGTCTTGACCTTGCGTAATAAAAAAAACGCCGTGTCAACCTTTTGTTTTTCTTCATAGTTTTCTATGAATTTTCGTTAGTGAGCAAAGTAAAGTTTTATTTCATACTTTGAACGTACAGGTGAGCGACCGATCAAAAGATTTATGTATATTAAGTATTCAAAAGAGCGTCTTCGTTTTGGGGTTCATTTTGTATATGCTCTCGATTAATCGGGTATTTCTCAACTAATTCTTCTTTTTTCATTCATTCTTGTTCAGATAATGGATCGGTCACCATTCCAAAATCGCCGACCAGAATTTGAATCAATGTTTCCCGAAATGCGCGAGTTTGAACGCGATTTCATGGACCGGGCTCGGAAAAACAGGGAAAGTCGCGAATTCAAGCCCAGCAATGAACGCGAGGTAGAGTTAACTCGTTTTCACGAAAAGGAGGATGAATTTGGTCCGGAAAGATTCCTTTTTATTTCAAATCCGTTATTAAAAGTTGCAAAAAACAAAAGTTGATTTCACTATTTCACAGTGTAATTTTTCCTGTTAGTATGTTTTTTTTTGTAAATTGTCTGAAATTCGAGTAAAATTTATTCGCAAAAGGTTCTCGAACACAAAGCAGAGTTATAAAACAATTCAAAATGAAAATTACTTCATTTTAGCCCTAATTTTAACTTGCAAATTTTTTAATGAAACGCCAAAATCCAGGTCGTCTACAACGATAAGAAGTACGTGATGCAAATCGACGTTCCGGACTTCCGACCCGAAGAAATCAAAGTGAACTTGGATGGACGAAAATTGACGGTTGAGGGGAAACATGAGTCTCACTCGGAGCACGGGTCTTCCAATAGGTTCTTATCAGATTTCTAGGTCATAGAGAAAACATGACATTAATGCTATTTTTTAGAAATTTTCAAATGGCGCTGAGAAAAAAAAGCGAAAAAATGTATAAAGTTGCTTTCTAATTTGAACGCTGGACCTCCTTTTTACAATTTTTAGTGAAATTTTTTACAATATTATTGTTTTTAGCTTTCACACCGTTGTTTTTAAACTTCGACTTTTTCGTTTGAGATCCTTCTCGCGAAGCTTCATGCTGCCTGAAGACGTCGACATTGACGCCTTGAAATCTTCACTGGCCAACGGGAAACTTTCGATCGAAGGGCCGAGAATAGTCCAGCAAAGCATTCATCCCATTCCAATTCACATCAACAGGAAGAAATAATTTCCATTCTTCTCATTATTATCATGTTTTTTTGTTACTTCCAAAGATCCGTACTAGATTTTGTCTGTAAATACTTGTTTGTTGGGTTTTTTCGTGGTTTTGCTTCAGAAAGGCAGGGAAAAAGTAATATTTTAGAGGATTTGCTGAAACTGAGCTGAGAGGTATTTTAAAGGACCTTGATTTTAAGTTTGAAAATATTTTTCATGTGTTTTGTCTTGCAGTCTAGTTTCAAGGCTTCAAAATGTGTCTGTTTAAAAAAAATATTTTCGAATTTTAGGCTTCGCGTCTAAAAGTCGAAGGGCTTGAAAAATTCTGTTTCAATACAAACTAGGAACTTTGAAACATCTCTCAGGCAATTTTGGCAGTTCTCTCTTGACCCTTTTGAAGAAGAAGAAGAAGAAGTTTATAAATTTTTATGCATTGTTTGAATGTTTTTTTTGTTTGTAAAGCGTTCCTAAATCGCGTGAGGTCGAGCTCTATTTCTACAAATGGTGACGGAAAAGACAAACGTCGCTCCAAGTTCGACCACGACGCTTCCTTCTTCAAGAAGTGCTCCGACTCTTGACACGAGAAGTCCGGCTGTTGTTAATTCGCCGCCGCGAGTTCCGCCCGAACTTTCCTCCAGCCGACCTCGTGTCAATAGCCAACGTTCCAGCACTCTCCAGGTTTTACTCAGTTTTTTCATGAGCAAATTATTTGTTTTTGAAGCTGTACCTTAATATTCGTCAATAAGAAAGCGAGTATAGCTGATTTACGGCTAGCTTAGGACGTTAAGGGGGCGTGTCCTGTCTGCGCTCTCCACGGGCTAGGCGCTATCTCGTGCATTATCGTGTCAGGACCTTTTTTTGATGGCTCAAGTCAGCCGTGATTCAGCTATATTTTATGAAGATAGAAACGGGGATAATGAAGGCTTTTAGGCTTCTATCGTTCGTATTTTCTTTTTGATGAAATTTTTTACGTAAATATGTTGATTATAATTTTTGGGAAGCTAAAATTAAAGAATTAAAAAGTTTTAGTTCAAATGTTCAAGTTTTAATTTCAATCACATTTTTTTTTAAAGAGGATTTCATCAAAATTTGACTTGTTTCAAAAAAAATTTTCCGTTACTTTGATTTGTGTCACTTCTAGGGCAGTTATTTTTCTTTTCAGCATGGACCCTGGTCATATTCTGACGATTCGCGAGATAGTTCGGAGGAGGAGGAAAGGGTACACATATTTCGGGATTGCTAATTGTTGAACTGTTTTTTTCAGGAAGTCAATTGCGCCTGCGTCAATGTTCGGGTCCGTTTTTATAAAATTGTGTATTTTAGATTTATTTGTTGAATTGCTGGTGACAGAGTTTTTTTTAAAATTTTTTAAAACACTTTTATTCGCGAATAGCTTTTCAGGGCATTTCCTTCATTTTTTCACTACATATGTTCTTTTCGAGACTGTCAAGGAGAAAACGGCATGCCAGCGCGCGTGCATCAGTTTAGAGAGCACGGTAAACTTGGAGAGACCAGACTTGTACTCTCTTCGATTTACACACTGTCTGCCCGTAGGTATGCCAATTTGAAAACCAGCAGGCCAACGGGCAGCTCCTCAGATATAGTCTGTTCAGATTTTGAATGTCAAGTAGAATGACGTCATTCGAAAACTCTCTGTGGATGGTTATTGGTTTACCGCGCCATTAGGGGGCGGAGCTTGAGCGAGGACTTGACATTTAAAAATTGAACAGACTATAGTGTGTAAAGCGAGGAGAGTACGAGTCTGGTCTCTCCAAGTTTACCGTACTCTTTAAACTGATGCTGGCCAGCCGTTCTCCCCGTGAGCTTAAGTAGCAATATATTCAGAATCCGATCAGATGCCTGGCGGCGATCATCATAATGGTCGTGATTTCGCGCGACATTCTGCCTTACGCGCTCATCTTCAGCTCCTCGGAAGCTCGCGTCACCCACGTCGAAATCGGCGTCGTGTCTGCGTCGATTGGTGGTCTTATGGTAATTAAAATAATATTTGAGATATTTTCCGAAATCGAGTTTTGTATGTAAAAGCACAGCGGGAAAATTTTTTTGCCATTTTCGCTCTAAAAAAGATCTCGAAGCGAAGTTGGATCAAGTCTGTATACTATCTTATTGCGGAAAAACGGCATATTCACGTGCGGAATGGGCTATAACTGTGTATATTAGTAATCGCATTCAAGAATTTACTCAACTTTTTGAAAGTTTGAAAATGTTCGTATATAGTCAGTTTAGATTTCGAATGTCAAGTCGTCGCTCAAGCTCCGCCCCTCATGTGTATATTAAACCAATCAGAGAGCGAGCCATCCACAGAGCGTTGTTGGGGGCGGAGTTGGCAGCTTGACATTCAAAATCTGAACAGACTATATTTTCTTGTCGTTTTTTCGTCAATTCAGCGGATGCTTTCAAAATCAATGAAGGTGTATTACGCTTAAAAATCGAGATTTCTTCATTATTTACACCTCTACAAAGCTTGTAATAGGCTTTCTTAAAATTTGTAATTTAATATTTGGAAGTATAACTTTTCCGGTTCTCTACCTTCATGCCACAGATCTGCCTGTAAGCTAAAAAACCCTTTTAATTGATTTTTTTTTTACTTTTATACCGTTGGATCTTGTTTTGCTTGAAGTTTTCAAATTTTGCACCTTTAAAAAAATTCTTGAACAGATTATGAACTTAAATTGCCTGGAATTGGAAATTTGCAACATACTTTAGATTATGATTCAAATTATTATATTCTGGCTGTCGACTGGGTACAAGCCTCTGTATGTTGTCTTATGGATTGTGAGTTTCAAAAAGCTTTTTTCAAAAAATTTCCATCACTTCCAGCTGGCCGATATCTTATTGCTGGCCCTCCGTGTTGGTCAAGTCGTTCTATTTCTCGTTTGTGAGTCTTATGAAAGGAAAATGGGTGGATTTTTTCGAGTTTTCCAGTCCCCGAAAAGCCTCTCTACACGGACAACAAGTACCTCGAAAAGCTCGTAATGCAGACTTCGCTGTACCTTTGTTGCGCTCATCTCGGATGTAATTTTTGCCTTTTTTTTTATTGATGGAAAGAAGGGGAAGAATCAGAAATAAGTTAAAACTTGTAGTAATTTGAAGAAATTAGAAATAAATAGGGCTGTCATAGAAATTCCAGAGTGGTCCCTATAAGGATTAGGGGGAAACTCTATAGGGGTTCAAGGTCTTACCTCTTTAAAAAAAAAAACTAGGCCTTTAGAAGGTACCAAAAAAAATAGGGGTGTTATTGCTAATTTTATAGTCATTTTGCCTAGATTTTGCTATTGGTTGAAAATTTTGTCGCACTGAGAATGACTTGGAAATAAATGAGGTCGATTTGAAATTGCACCCGACCACAAAACGGTTTCCGCAAGCTCGGTTCTAGAAAATTTGTTGAAGTATGAAGGTTTGAAAATCTGTCAAGCTGCAAGAATAAATGATTATAAAATAATGATTAAGAGGAAAAATTCAAGATAAAAATTTCTTTTCCATTATCAGTCCTTCTGATGAACCTTGCCTGCGCCCTGAACTGGTATATCCGAAAATAACGGCTTCTGGAATATTTTCTCGATTCGTGATATTTCTTCCTCGCATCATTTGTTCAATAAATTTTCACCATTTCGTGCTTTTTTTTTCCAAGAAAGGTCCTAAACTCGAATTTTACAGCGGCTTTTAGAAAGTATTATTAGGTTAAATTAAGGTAATTTGTTATTAGTGAACACTGTTTCAACAGGGGAGTAAATAGAAGTTTTTTTTTCTGATTGTATTGTTACGAGCTTAAACATTAATTTTTCAGACTTCTTTTTGATTTTAGTTTTGCGAAAAGTGAGTTTTTTAGTTTTCAGCTAGAGCTAGATATTTTTCCAAGTGTTATTCATAAATTTTAAGTTTTTTTCCAATCTTAAATCTCTAGTATATTTACCAATGGCTGAAAGCAAACCAAGAGCGAAATAGTATACGAAAAGAAGAGGGTTAAGCGTCTATGTGGTGTTCTCGTCAACAGCGAATGGAGTATAGAGTTCAGAATCATTTTTCTCAAAATAATTATTTCAAAGATCATTTTCTACAAGAATTTTAAAATCAAATAGCCATTTCTGGTGACGATAAAAGACGTGTTACCTGGCCGAATTTACCAATCTTTACGATTTTTTAAGCACCTTCTGTTGTCATTGTGCTCTTTTATCGTACATGATATGAATCACGAAGACCTGATTCGATATTTCTTGATTTCTTCTTGAAGTTTGGTCTTCCTTTCTTCTAGTCCATTAAGATTTTTTTCGAGAGTTCAATTTTAGTATTTCGTGCGAAATTTCAATCAAAAGATGATCTAAATAGTGCTTTTTGAGCTTAATTTTAAAGGTCGTCTAAAAAACCGATACGCCGATAATAAATCAAGTCCAACAGTGATTTTGCTTGGTACCAAAGCTTCAGAAGAGCACATGGAAGTTTTCCAAAAAGAACCGCGCGAAACCTTTTTTAAATGGTTTTTCCAATTCCAGGGTATCATGCGGTTTTTAATCGTTTCCCTCGTCTTGGTCTCATTTTCCATAGCGCAGCAAGTGCTAGTGAATCTGCCCCAAGGACAAGTCGCTGGCTACCATGTGGATTACGGTAACGACACGGATCAGCTTTTCTACGGCTCGGCTGACGTTTTCCTTGGCATCCCATATGTTCAGCCCCCAATTGGGAATCTTAGGTTCCAGGTGTGTTTCTAATTTTTTTGGCTGGAAAAAAATTAATATATATTTTGAGCTTTAGAAGCCCCAGGAGCTCTGTCAGTTCCCTGGCCCGGCACCGTACAATGCCACTTTTTATAGGTAAAGTTTTTGGCTGAAAAAAAAGTTCTGGGCAAGGGTAAAAAAATGAGTTTTTTGCAATAGTCCGTTGACAGTTTTCGCGTGTCTGCGTCTCTCTGTTCCCTCACTGGCGAGGTCAGAAATACAAGGAAATAGCACGTAAACATGAGAGGCTCGTTGAGAGACAAGGAGGGCGCAGAGAAGTCCCGCCCTTCGAAATCGCGAAAAACGGGCTATATTTATTGAGGATAACACAGGCAAGATTGGCTAATTAAGGTGCAAAGATGTTCAGAAAGTCCTAACTTTTTTTTAATACGAGCTAGAGGCGAATGAACTGTGAAAAATTCAAAAAAAGGCTCTGAAAAGTTTTTTAAGCCTTAATTAAAATTGTGGATATCAAAGTACTGCAAGGATTCTTCTGAGCCTGCTAAACCAACTTTCGTTCTTCTGGATTTACAAATTTTCAGACCTGCATGTCCGCAGAGCGGAAGCTACCCAATGTCCGAGGATTGCCTGTATTTGAACGTTTTCACGCCTTCTGTTAAACCCGATGTCAAATACCCGGTCATGCTTTGGATCCATGGAGGGTCTCTGAAGGGCGGCAGCGCCATGGATTATCAACCAAAGGTCTGACCTTGTAAAAAAAAAAAAATTCATTTTCTCAATTTTTCTAGGGAGCCATTCGGAACCTGGTGTCGCGTGGAGTCGTCGTCGTCACAATTCAATACCGCCTGGGACTTTTGGGCTTTTTCACCACCCACTCGCCCGATTTCCCACCGAACTTGGGACTACTGGATCAGGTTGGACCGTTTGGGATCAAACAAAAAAAGAAGTGGTCTACATTTTTGTATAAGTGTACCTTTAACTTTTTCTATAATTCAGGACACTTTATAATTTTTCAAGCTTTTTAGGTGGAAGCCATCCGTTGGGTCTCCAACAACATTGTCAAGTTTGGCGGCGACCCCTACAGAATCACACTTTTCGGCCAAAGTGCCGGAGGATGCAGCGTCTCGGCGCATACCTACTCTCCTTTGAGTCAAAGTGAGATTGAAAACGAAAAAATTGAATGAAATTAATGCCTTGACAGACCTGTTCCATGGCGCGATTATGGAGTCGGGCGTCGTCTGGACTTGCTACGAGGGAGCCTTGTCTTTCACAAATCATTCATTCAATCGAGCTCAGGCGGTTGGTAGAGAAACTGTGTTCCTGGCAAGAATTATATCCTACTGAGGCTTTTCGGAACGAAACTCATCGGGAACTGTTCAAAAAAATCCTCAAAATTTGAACTTCCAATAGGAAATAAGTGCTTGCCTGGTAAATTCCATTGAATGTCCTTCAAATTAAGCAACTGATCAGAAGTATGCGTTTGAGAAAACTTTTTATAGTAAAAACAGCCTCTGTCCCCGCCTTATGAAATTTTACAAGTTATATAATTTACTGATCTTCAATTTTATATTTATAGTACTAACCGTTGTGCCCGTAGGTGGCCAGTGAAGACGTTGTAGTAGAAGATTTGTCAGTAACAAGAAACTAGACTATTTACAATAACAAACAAGGGGTTATATAGTGCTGAGAGAAGAGATCCCGAAGATTATGAAATGTTCCAGAATGGGGGTGGGGTTTAGATAGTATTAAGATTAGAGTGAAAGATGGAACATTCCAGAGTTTTAGAGATCTGTCCTGAAAGCAATAGAACATTCGAGAACAATGTGGAACCTTTTAGAAAGGTAAAGAACAAATGAGAAGATTGTAGAATTTTCTAGAAGGGAAACCTTTACACATGATCCCTATGACGTAATGAGACTAGAAATGTATTAAATACTTTAGAAAATTCTAGAATCAGCTTAATATAATAGTTATGCTCTAACACTAACTTATCATTAGTTATCCAAAAAAAACAAAACAAGTATTTAGCTCTGTAACACGACTTTTCAACAATGGACCAGCAACGACTTTGACAGTTTGAAAACTTGTATGATGAACACGGACTATCGTAAATGGCTTCCGATGGATGATGTAAGAGGGCGAAACTCAGAAGGAAACGAAGTGAAGTCCATTTATTTCAGGGGATGAACGAGCTTTTCGGCTGGCGAATGTCTCAAGATAACTATTTCCTACCCGATGTTCCGAGAAACTTGGCCAAATACCGTAAGAATATCCCGGTTATGTTGGGCAGCAACCTCAACGAGTACAGCTTATTCGGTAGAACTCCATTAAACGCTAAATTCTATCGATATTTTTGAGATTTGAGTCTCTTGGCGGAGCAGGCGACAACCTTGGACACTTACACGCGGCAGTTTTTCGAAGCGAATTTGGCCATGGTCGGCAGCAGTTTTGGAAATGAGACTGATCAGATCACGTGAGGAGATTTGAATATTTTTAAGCCGTGAAGCCAGGAAAGACTTTCAAATTAAATTTTCAAAAATCAGAAATGGGACTGACATCAGGTTAAGGACCTGAAGTTTTATGTGAGGCAAATTGAAAGGCTTTGAAAATTTTTTTTTGGTTTGGGGAATCTCTTGGAATGCAGCTCTCAAAAAGTTAAGCAGACCAAAATGCAGCTCTCAAAAAGTTAAGCAGACCAAAATGCAGCTCTCAAAAAGTTAAGCAGACCGAAACGCAGCTCTCAAAAAGTTAAGCAGACCAAAATGCAGCGCTCTATAAGTTGCTTAACATGTTATTTCATAAAAATTTTCAACTTTCATAGCTCTGGAATACTTTTTTTCATTAAATGAGTCTATAAAGTTCAAATTATAGTAAAATAATGGAGAACACCTACGCGGCACCCGAAATCAAGGACGACGATCATATCGAATGGCTCAAGGCCAATGATAGAGTCAGTTATATGATTGTAAAATTTCTCAGATAAAGTTTTGGTCGCAATTGGAATGGCTTAGTGGCGAAAAACTGGAAGTGTATTTCTGTAGCAATGGAAAATCGAAGTCAGATTGATAAACTTATCAGTAGATATCAAAAGTCTCAATTATTTCCAGGCGTTGACCTGCGGGGGATTCACTGGGTTCATTGGTCGCGATATTGATAGTTGGCTGGAATTTGGGAACCAAAACGTCTACCTATACGAGTACACCCATCCGTCGAATGTTTCCTTCGTCACTTATCACGTTCCTGGCTGGGATCGTTAGTTTCTTCAACGTCTTTTTCATGCTTTCCGTTCAAAAAACGACAAAGTCTCCTAGACCCCTAAATTTTCAGCAGTACCCCACGCCGCCGAAATTCCCTTCATCTGGATGCCAGAATATATGTGGACGGCTGGCCTTGCCACCGACGTTGATTTCGCCCTTCTAGATTGGTTCGGCGAGACTTGGACCAATTTCGCCAAGTTTGGGTGGGTATTTGAGAAGGAAGATCTTTTGGATTTTTTGAAAATTAGAAGGTTGGCTTCTTGATATGATAAAGGCCTACCCTGAAGATTCGGAAAAAAGGCTCAAACCAACTTTTGAGGAGATTCTTCACCTTTAAAGGGTGCCCTATCGAAAAATATGAAACTATGAAGATTGAGGCTTCAGATTTTTAATTTGCCTCAGTACAGAGTTTTCAGACCAGTTTTCCAGTTCAGAGTAAAATCATCTTCTTGTTGAGAACAATTTTTGAAGATTCCCGTTCCTTGACAAGTTTTGGACGCCGGTGCAAGGTCGACGGCAACTGAACTATGTCAGCATCGGGGAAGCGACTTTCGCAATGTTGCCCGACTACAGACAGACTGATCAAGTCGTCTGGAATAGGGTATAGTCCAACTTTGGCCGCGTTTGGAATGGTTTGAAGCGTTGCGGTCGCGCTGCGTGAATATTTTGTGAAAAAGAAGTATTTAAAAGTTTTCATTGTAGGGAGAAAGGTGAAATAACCCTTGTAAGAGATTGAAAAAGGCCGAAAAAGACCAAAACTGAAGGGTTTCTCTATCTTTTTCTGCTGTTTGAAAATTCTTCTTCAAAGATTTTTAACCGAATCATAAAAAAAAATCAGATTTTTTTAAATGTTTCATTCATTTCCGCTCACTTTTTCCAGGTAAATCCTGCCCTCACCGGTATCCTACCACCTGACGTTCCTGACTACAATAATGGAACGAATCGCATTCCGGGTTTTGTGTCATGTAAGTTTAAGGCGAACTACTAGTTTCTGTGTTATTTCAGAGCTTTTAAAAACAATTCCCAACAGATTAAAATCCGAAAATGAGGGTATTTTTCAGTTTAGTGCCCGCTTCCCAGTGCAATTATACCGCTTATTCCACTCTGAAGCCATCGATTTCTACTTTTTCAACATCCTTTGCGGTTTCTCTTTTTTCAAATCATATCATTCATTTTCCTATTTTCCAGCTCCCAACGTTTTCCACGATTTCCTCATGGTTCAATACAACTACCACTACAACTACCACTATAGCCACGACGACTTCTTTTTCAATTTCGCCCTCCTATTTATTTTTCCCATTGGTTATTGTTATATCTCGTTGCTTCTTCATCGAATAAAATTTTACCTTCTTTCAAATCTATTTAAAATTTCGTGTTTGAAGGTTGAAATTGATTCCTTTTGATTTTTCCAGAGGTTTCTGAACTTTTGAAACTTTTTTTAAAATAATAACTTCAACCATATTATCCATAGCCTTCCATAGAACCTTTTTTTTTGAATACTCGAAATTGATAAGGAGCCGATTTCAACGAAATCGACGTTGTTTCTTTGATCGGTTAAGATCAAGAGATTATTCCTTACAATATTCAGTGCCGTCTCAAACTGGGCGATGCAATCTTTATCATCCGATTTACAGAAAACTGACGGAAGAAGCTGGTTTAATTCAGTGATGGGATCCTTCATAAACTGAAAATACGCGAAAATTAAAACTAAAACTTAAAGTTTACACTAGCACAGCAATAAGTTGTTTATTTTTGGTAATAACTGTTTGTTTATTCGGGAGTTGGGGAAATCACTATTTCTATTTCTTATTTCTTCTTACATTTGTCTTTGAAGTACATTTTTGGTGCCACTTACTTTAAATATGAGATCGAGGAACGCCGTGCACGAAGTGCAACTCCACACTTTAGCTGGTAACTCTCTTCCGTTGGGTGTGACTTGTCAGATTTCGAAAAAAAAAAGACTACACTACTAATTATCACCTTAGCTGTGTAACTATGATTCAATAACTGAAATATCCCAATTTAGATTTTTTTTTTTTTGCAGATTTAACAAGCTCAATGCCATTGTACAGCTTTTTAGATGCTTTTTGAACGATTTGAAACGTCTCAAAACAACGAGAAGCTGGTTTCAACTGGAGCAAGGAGCAGGTACTTTTTTTTTGTATTTTTCATAAAGTGGAAATGATTATTGAGAATTCAGTGTGTAAGAGAGCTCTAAAAATAGATGAAAAAATTGGAAAAAATATTATTATGAATAACCGAACGAACTCTTTAGAAGGATCTTTCGAAAAAGCTTACTAAATAGGAATTTTTCTGAAGTCATAATGAGTTTTTCAATCGACTATTGGTCAATCTTCATGGACTGGACGTGATTTTCGAGTGTCAGGCTCTTTTTTGTATTGAATTGAAGGAGCCTTCTTAAAATCCTGTAAGAATCATAGATAGAAAGGCTTACTATATCTTCTTGGGATTGTTTCAAACTCAAGGGGAATGGAATGCGAACTAATTTCTTCTGGACTGGACGTATTTGAATCGTGGTAAACGTTCTTGACAAAGAAAAATTAAATTAAAGGAGCATGCTCAAATGTTTTTTCTGATTTTTGAAGCAAATAGCTTACTGTGATAACCAGAAATGTCCCAAGCTGGAGATGAATGGACTATGAACAAATTTTCCCCGGATTTGACGTTATTCGGAAAGAAACGCCTTTAGAAGCATGTTTTCGGCCTTCTCCAACGTGATTAGACGTCCATGTCTCAAAAGTACCTACGACCTCCGCCCACCGAGAAAAATAAGGCGAAAAAAAAACAAGGACAACAACTGGCAATCGGAAATGAGTTTTCGAGAAGAAGACGGATCGGATTTCGCAGTGACAACTGACCACCCCACCCGTCAGCCGCTTCTCTTTGATCTGTTCCTAGCTTTTGACTCTTACGATTCGTGTCGATTTATTACTGTTTCGCGTGATCGCGAAGAAATTATAACTAACGTTGTAGGTGTCGCGAAATCGAGTATTTTGTGCCGAACGAATTCGATTATTATTCTGACCTTAGTTTCCTCGAGGAATCCGAAAAAACTTTTTTTTTTCAAAGTTTTTGCTCATTTTTAAATTTTTGTGAATGAATTTTGAGAAAGCTTCTTTCTCATTAGGATTGATCACATTGTTCTGATTCTTTTGATGCCTTGAACTCGATTTTAGAAAAACTGCTAATACTGTTTGTGATTTTTTGTAGCTTGTGACCATAAAATTAATAATCTTTTTCTATGGAAGCTGATCCTATAGACACATCGAGGCATTGTTCTGATTATTTTGATACCTGAAACTCGATTTTAGGAGAAGTACCAATGAATTTGGGATTTTTCGTAGTTGACGCTTGACAATGAAATTAATGTTTTCACTTGATTTTGAGTCTTTGTTAAGCTTTTCTACGATATCTGATCCCACAGAAAGATTTAGCGCCTCGTTCTGATCATTTTGATACCTGAAACTCGATTTTAGGAGAACTACAAATGAAGTTGTGATTTTTTGAAGTTAAAGCTTGAACAAATAATCAAGGGTTTTCTTCAATTTTGAAATTTCGTTAAGGTTTTTTTAGGGAATCTGCCTTCACAGGAAGATTGAGCGCCTCGTTCTGATCATTTTGATACCGAAAAGACCTCCTGGAACCCCCTCACAGCCTGAAAAGGAACATGGAAAAAGCTTTCGAGCCGCAATCAGACTAATTAACTTCCTTCTTTGAAAGTTTTTCCGAGTACCTCCAAGAAAGTCGCCGGAATCTAGTGTTTTCGCGTGTCACTCACTATATTTTTTTTCCTCAACTCGAACAGCTGAAAAACCGATGATAAATTACCTCAATATTGAGTCATTTACATGAGGGTTCTCACGCGAAAAATTTTGTTCAGAAAAAAAATTTTTTTTTTGTTTATATGAAAAGGATTTTTGGCTTTATTCAAACCAGTTAAAAAAATTAGTTTGAAGAGAACTTTCTCAGTTAATTTTTTTGTCATGGGCAAGTGGAATGGCTTGCAACCGACCCGAAATGACTTGCGCTATGATGCATCAAAATAACAAGCCCTGAGCTGATTTAAAAGACGTATTGAGCCATTCCAAATGCGACCACCGCTTTTCAAGGAAGTACCGAAATTATGTAACGTTTTGTTTTTATTGACTAGCATGTCCCCTATAGGGGCCACTTTTGCAAATTTTGTGGCCTGTTAGAGATTCATAAAGTGGTCACTAGAGGGTACCTTCCAAGGCCCTTATAGAGACCACTCTGGAGTTTTTAAGAAATCTTCTTTGGAAAAGCCTCTTTTTTAGAAACTTCTGGTTTTATGGGTTTTATGATGAAATTGTGACTGTTAGGTTAAAATGTTTATTTTTTATTTAAAAGATCTGAATAAAAAAATTTTTATCAATGGAGCGCACATGAAATGCTTTTTGAGCTTTTTCTAGAATTCTTCATGGAAAAGACCAATCTCTGATTATAAGCAGTGGAAGTGAAGATTAGAACGAAATTTTGAAAATAGGCTCTTTTTTTTGATTTTTTTTTCCTTGAGTTTCAAAAACTTTTTCTGATCATCTTCTGTGCAAGCAACTTTATTTTTCGCTTTCACTTTCCTATTAATAAAGAAAAAAACTTCTAGTTTTATCTCGACAGAAAGTGATGAAAAATAAGCTCGACATGTGTGTTTTTGCCAAAAACAGCCCTCCCACCCACTCGATTTATAAGAAAAATAGTTCATTTATTCTTCTTCTGGATAGGAAAAAAAAATTGGGGAAATTTTTGCTCTCTGAGCTTTTCTCTTTCATCCATGCGCATGGCTACGTACAAGTTTCCGTTTGGTCCTTTTTTCTGCAACCAATGATCGTTCTCTTATTTATTTATTCCACTTATTCAATTTTTCCCCTGACGGATGTTTTTGCATGCTTCAGTGGACAGTGGTCTTCTAGGCATTTGGGAAAAAAAATGGCTTTAAACAATTTTTTTCTTGAAATTAACATTTGTTTTGCTTCTTATTATATTAATCTATACAGAAAAGGACGAGAAATATTTTTTTGGTCAGGAAAATCCTTTGGGCAAGGAGCCTTTAGGCCAAAAAAATAGCCGTGGAAAAAAAGCAATGAGACTTAAAATTAGCAATAGAAAATGATACAAATCTTTTTATTTCTGATCCCACCTGTCTTAAGAAAAAAATATTTTTTTAAATAAAAAAACTTTAAAAATTTGGGAAAAAAATAGGACTAGAAACGAAGAGTCGGATGTTTTATCGATGGAGCGCGTTTGTCTCTCAAAAAAATGGCTACCAATAAGGTTTTGCCTAAAGAAAAATAAAAAAAGCATTTTTCCAGATTGCAATTCATCAGTTAGTCACAAGTAGAAAGTGCTCGCAGTTTAAATAGTTATGGCTGGAAGTCTTTTTCGAAAATAAAGTCCTCGGATTTTTTAAGAACTCATGTCAAATTTTAATTAAACAAAGCTAAACCCCTGAAACCCCCTCTGTAAGAAAATGCGACCATTTCTCGTTCCCACCTCGAAGAACTGCAGGAGCCAAGAGCAAAACTAATTTAAGTTCCCTTTCTCGTCATTTCAGAACAAAAAGCCCTACCACATCAAAAATCAGGATTGCCGAAACTTCCGGCAACAATAGATTCAATTTTGGACATCATGTGTGTTCTCTTTCTGTTGAAACTAGAGTAAATAACTTTGGGATAGGACAGGAATCTCTGGCCTGAGTTCTCAGGTGGAAGCTCCTTCTTTCTGTTCCTTGGAAGGCGTTTGGAAGCTTTTCAACAAGTAAACCTGCTGGAAGGCTTCTGGTAGCCCCCCAGAGCTTTCAATTTTTTTCACCTTCTATCGATACTCCTACCCCTTTCTGAACACCTTCCAATGACCTTATCGAAACCTTCTGGCTTTATGAATACTTTTCCTTAATTGGGTCTTTCACTGGGATTGAACTTGCGACCCTTTGGACCGTAGACAGGCACACAACCTGCTGCGCTACAGTCCGTCTAATATTTAATTCATCATGGAATAGTCTCAGCTCACAGTGGGACTTCTGAATGAGGCCATGTTTTCTAAATGTACTTTTTTATGCTGATTCCAAAGCTGCCCAATACGTCTGTGAAAAAAGTTATAGACCCTCAAAAGTCGAAAAGCTCATAGTCTCCGATCGAGCTCATTTTTTGAGGGTAGATCATGTCCCTCTGATCACGAAAATCCATTTGACTTTTTCCAAAAAAATGTTGGAGCTTTGATACGCATTTTCAAGGACACCGAGTTCGCAAGCTCTTATCACAAAACATGAGCGCGATCGGAGACTATGAGCTTTTCGACTTTTGAGGGTCCATAACTTTTTTCACAGACGTATTGGGCAGTTTCTGAGTTTGGATTCGGAATCAGCATAAAAAACTACATCTAGAAAACATGGTCTCATTCAGAAGTCCCACTGTGAGCTGAGACCATTCCCTGGTCAGTTCATAACACCCAAACTCCAATTTTCATCCATCTTTTAATTTTGGCCTTTCCCATTTTCAAATGAGGCGTTTTCAAGCCCGAAAATGCGCTCCATTGACAAATTTTAAAATTACCTACCCTTGAGTTTATTTTTAGACGAGAAAGGTAACCTTTTTATAGTTCATTCCTGCCTCATTTTGAGTAGAAAAAGGCTATTTTCGACTCAAAAATGCGCTCCACTGACCGATTGACAGATGTTTCAATTGAAATGAGGAAGTTGCATCTTTGCCGCTAACTTTTTTTCTTGCTTCAAGAAACTCGTAACTTATTGAAGAATCCTCCTGGGGACCCTTCTCACAGGCCTTTAAAGCAACTGAGAAAACGAAAAAAAAGGAAGTTGGTTAGTTTTTTTTTTCGGAACTGGATTTGTTTGCAGCTTGAAACTCTTTTTTTTAAGCTCCCAATTTAAATTTACCTTTTCAACAGGTTACAGTAATCATTAGAAGCTACAGTACACCTGGAAAATTATTCGCGGATCTTTTGGCTTTTTTACCATTCAAAATTCTTGTTATGGGATTTCTGTCTTTAATTTTCATATTCATACTTTTTACACTACAGTACGCCTAGCTTGATTTGAAAAATGCGTTGCGGACATTCCGGCTACAGTACCCACCGATTTTATTTTCCATCGTTTCAAACTATTTTTTTGAGCTCTGGCGCTGAACCCCTCAATAATACAGGCGAAAGTGAACAAGAAAGAATAAGATATAAATTTTTTTTGACTAGAAGGGTAATTGCGGACTTTCTGATTACAGTAACCTCAAAAGCTTTTATCAGTCATTGTTCTATACATTTATTGGTTTTTTCTCCATATCAAGTACTTGAAACAAAAAGAAGTTGCGGACTTTCTAATTACAGTAATCTGGACATTATCTCTTGATTTTGTGTAGATGCTCTAAACAAGTTCCAAAGTAAGTTTCGAAATTTAAGACGCAACATTCGAAAGTTTTTCAAATTTACTATGTTCCAGCTTCATTGAAAAAATTTACTCACATTTTTTTCTTCTTTATCTCCCACGTTTCCTAAAATTGGACATAAAACCAGCTGTACGATGTCTGGAATAATGGCGAGAAGTTCATAAAAGAGGGTGGAAAAATGTGGTCATTACACGGCAAACGATGAAATGAATTTTTCACCACGCGTAATACGACATTTCGTTTTTTTTTTTCCGTTTCAAAGTTTGTAATTAACTTTTGTCTACACTTCCGGCTCGTTCTCCTTTCTTTTTTGGAGCCTAGGAGTTGGAAAAAGTTGTGAAATTTGAGGAATTTTTTTGAAATTTTCTAGCTTGTACGTTTTTAGTACCTTTTATGACTCAGAACCGTTTTACTGGGTTTTTGAAGGTTCCATTTTGGTTTTTGAAGGCTCCACCGTTTTTCTGGGTTTCTGAAGGTTTCATTTTGATTTTTGAAGGTTCCACCGTTTTTCTGGGTTTCTGAAGGTTTCATTTTGATTTTTGAAGGTTCCACCGTTTTTCTGGGTTTCTGAAGGTTTCATTTTGATTTTTTTGAAGGTTCCACCGTTTTTTTCTGGGCTTCTGAAGGTTCCATTTTTGATTTTTTTGAAGGTTCCACCGTTTTTTTCTGGGCTTCTGAAGGTTCCATTTTGGTTTTTTTGAAGGTTCCACCGTTTTTTTCTGGGCTTCTGAAGGTTCCATTTTTGATTTTTTTGAAGGTTCCACCGTTTTTTTCTGGGCTTCTGAAGGTTCCATTTTGGTTTTTTGAAGGTTCCACCGTTTTTTTCTGGGCTTCTGAAGGTTCCATTTTTGATTTTTTGAAGGTTCCACCGTTTTTTTCTGGGCTTCTGAAGGTTCCATTTTTGATTTTTTTGAAGGTTCCACCGTTTTTTTCTGGGCTTCTGAAGGTTCCATTTTGGTTTTTTTGAAGGCTCCACCGTTTTTTTCTGGGCTTCTGAAGGTTCCATTTTGGTTTTTTTGAAGGCTCCACCGTTTTTTTCTGGGCTTCTGAAGGTTCCATTTTTGGTTTTTTTGAAGGCTCCACCGTTTTTTTCTGGGCTTCTGAAGGTTCCATTTTGGTTTTTGAAGGCTCCACCGTTTTTCTGGGTTTCTGAAGGTTCCATTTTGATTTTTGAAGGTTCCACCGTTTTTCTGGGCTTCTGAAGGTTCCATTTTGGTTTTTGAAGGCTCCACCGTTTTTCTGGGCTTCTGAAGGTTCCATTTTGGTTTTTGAAGGCTCCACCGTTTTTCTGGGCTTCTGAAGGTTCCATTTTGGTTTTTGAAGGCTCCACCGTTTTTCTGGGCTTCTGAAGGTTCCATTTTGGTTTTTGAAGGCTCCACCGTTTTTTTCTGGGTTTTTGAAGGTTCCATTTTGGTTTTTTTGAAGGCTCCACCGTTTTTTTCTGGGTTTCTGAAGGTTTCATTTTTGATTTTTTTGAAGGTTCCACCGTTTTTTTCTGGGTTTCTGAAGGTTTCATTTTTGATTTTTTTGAAGGTTCCACCGTTTTTTTCTGGGCTTCTGAAGGTTCCATTTTTGGTTTTTTTGAAGGTTCCACCGTTTTTTTCTGGGCTTCTGAAGGTTCCATTTTTGGTTTTTTTGAAGGCTCCACCGTTTTTTTCTGGGCTTCTGAAGGTTCCATTTTGGTTTTTGAAGGCTCCACCGTTTTTCTGGGCTTCTGAAGGTTCCATTTTGGTTTTTGAAGGCTCCACCGTTTTTCTGGGTTTCTGAAGGTTCCATTTTGGTTTTTTTGAAGGCTCCACCGTTTTTTTCTGGGCTTCTGAAGGTTCCATTTTTGGTTTTTTTGAAGGCTCCACCGTTTTTTTCTGGGCTTCTGAAGGTTCCATTTTTGGTTTTTTTGAAGGCTCCACCGTTTTTTTCTGGGTTTCTGAAGGTTCCATTTTTGGTTTTTTTGAAGGCTCCACCGTTTTTTTCTGGGCTTCTGAAGGTTCCATTTTGGTTTTTTTGAAGGCTCCACCGTTTTTTTCTGGGCTTCTGAAGGTTCCATTTTTGGTTTTTTTGAAGGTTCCACTGTTTTTTTCTGGGCTTCTGAAGGTTCCATTTTGGTTTTTTTGAAGGCTCCACCGTTTTTTTCTGGGCTTCTGAAGGTTCCATTTTGGTTTTTTGAAGGCTCCACCGTTTTTCTGGGCTTCTGAAGGTTCCATTTTGGTTTTTGAAGGCTCCACCGTTTTTCTGGGTTTCTGAAGGTTCCATTTTGATTTTTGAAGGTTCCACCGTTTTTCTGGGCTTCTGAAGGTTCCATTTTGGTTTTTGAAGGCTCCACCGTTTTTCTGGGCTTCTGAAGGTTCCATTTTGGTTTTTGAAGGCTCCACCGTTTTTCTGGGCTTCTGAAGGTTCCATTTTGGTTTTTGAAGGCTCCACCGTTTTTCTGGGTTTCTGAAGGTTTCATTTTGATTTTTGAAGGTTCCACCGTTTTTCTGGGTTTCTGAAGGTTTCATTTTGATTTTTGAAGGTTCCACCGTTTTTCTGGGTTTCTGAAGGTTTCATTTTGATTTTTGAAGGTTCCACCGTTTTTCTGGGCTTCTGAAGGTTCCATTTTGGTTTTTGAAGGCTCCACCGTTTTTCTGGGCTTCTGAAGGTTCCATTTTGGTTTTTGAAGGCTCCACCGTTTTTCTGGGCTTCTGAAGGTTCCATTTTGGTTTTTTTGAAGGCTCCACCGTTTTTTTCTGGGTTTCTGAAGGTTTCATTTTTGATTTTTTTGAAGGTTCCACCGTTTTTTTCTGGGTTTCTGAAGGTTTCATTTTGATTTTTTTGAAGGTTCCACCGTTTTTTTCTGGGTTTCTGAAGGTTTCATTTTTGATTTTTTTGAAGGTTCCACCGTTTTTTTCTGGGCTTCTGAAGGTTCCATTTTGGTTTTTTTGAAGGCTCCACCGTTTTTCTGGGCTTCTGAAGGTTCCATTTTGGTTTTTTTGAAGGCTCCACCGTTTTTTTCTGGGTTTCTGAAGGTTCCATTTTTGATTTTTTTGAAGGTTCCACCGTTTTTCTGGGCTTCTGAAGGTTCCATTTTGGTTTTTGAAGGCTCCACCGTTTTTCTGGGTTTCTGAAGGTTTCATTTTGATTTTTGAAGGTTCCACCGTTTTTCTGGGCTTCTGAAGGTTCCATTTTGATTTTTGAAGGTTCCACCGTTTTTCTGGGCTTCTGAAGGTTCCATTTTGGTTTTTGAAGGCTCCACCGTTTTTCTGGGCTTCTGAAGGTTCCATTTTGGTTTTTGAAGGCTCCACCGTTTTTCTGGGTTTCTGAAGGTTTCATTTTGATTTTTGAAGGTTCCACCGTTTTTCTGGGCTTCTGAAGGTTCCATTTTGGTTTTTGAAGGCTCCACCGTTTTTCTGGGCTTCTGAAGGTTCCATTTTGGTTTTTGAAGGCTCCACCGTTTTTCTGGGTTTCTGAAGGTTTCATTTTGATTTTTGAAGGTTCCACCGTTTTTCTGGGCTTCTGAATGTTCCATTTTTGATTTTTTTGAAGGTTCCACCGTTTTTCTGGGCTTCTGAAGGTTCCATTTTGGTTTTTTTGAAGGCTCCACCGTTTTTCTGGGTTTCTGAAGGTTTCATTTTGATTTTTGAAGGTTCCACCGTTTTTTTCTGGGCTTCTGAAGGTTCCATTTTTGGTTTTTTTGAAGGCTCCACCGTTTTTTTCTGGGTTTCTGAAGGTTTCATTTTTGATTTTTTTGAAGGTTCCACCGTTTTTTTCTGGGCTTCTGAAGGTTCCATTTTGGTTTTTTTGAAGGCTCCACCGTTTTTCTGGGTTTCTGAAGGTTTCATTTTGATTTTTGAAGGTTCCACCGTTTTTCTGGGCTTCTGAAGGTTCCATTTTGGTTTTTGAAGGCTCCACCGTTTTTCTGGGTTTCTGAAGGTTTCATTTTGATTTTTGAAGGTTCCACCGTTTTTCTGGGCTTCTGAATGTTCCATTTTGATTTTTGAAGGTTCCACCGTTTTTCTGGGCTTCTGAAGGTTCCATTTTGGTTTTTGAAGGCTCCACCGTTTTTCTGGGTTTCTGAAGGTTTCATTTTTGATTTTTTTGAAGGTTCCACCGTTTTTCTGGGCTTCTGAAGGTTCCATTTTTGGTTTTTTTGAAGGCTCCACCGTTTTTTTCTGGGTTTCTGAAGGTTTCATTTTTGATTTTTTTGAAGGTTCCACCGTTTTTTTCTGGGCTTCTGAATGTTCCATTTTGATTTTTTTGAAGGTTCCACCGTTTTTTTCTGGGCTTCTGAAGGTTCCATTTTTGGTTTTTGAAGGCTCCACCGTTTTTTTCTGGGTTTCTGAAGGTTTCATTTTTGATTTTTTTGAAGGTTCCACCGTTTTTTTCTGGGCTTCTGAATGTTCCATTTTTGGTTTTTTTGAAGGCTCCACCGTTTTTTTCTGGGTTTCTGAAGGTTTCATTTTGATTTTTTTGAAGGTTCCACCGTTTTTTTCTGGGCTTCTGAATGTTCCATTTTTGATTTTTTTGAAGGTTCCACCGTTTTTTTCTGGGCTTCTGAAGGTTCCATTTTGGTTTTTTTGAAGGCTCCACCGTTTTTTTCTGGGTTTCTGAAGGTTTCATTTTTGATTTTTTTGAAGGTTCCACCGTTTTTTTCTGGGCTTCTGAAGGTTCCATTTTGGTTTTTTTGAAGGCTCCACCGTTTTTTTCTGGGCTTCTGAAGGTTCCATTTTTGGTTTTTTTGAAGGCTCCACCGTTTTTCTGGGTTTCTGAAGGTTTCATTTTGATTTTTGAAGGTTCCACCGTTTTTCTGGGCTTCTGAAGGTTCCATTTTGGTTTTTGAAGGCTCCACCGTTTTTCTGGGTTTCTGAAGGTTTCATTTTGATTTTTGAAGGTTCCACCGTTTTTCTGGGCTTCTGAAGGTTCCATTTTGGTTTTTGAAGGCTCCACCGTTTTTCTGGGCTTCTGAAGGTTCCATTTTGGTTTTTGAAGGCTCCACCGTTTTTCTGGGCTTCTGAAGGTTCCATTTTGGTTTTTGAAGGCTCCACCGTTTTTCTGGGTTTCTGAAGGTTTCATTTTGATTTTTTTGAAGGTTCCACCGTTTTTTTCTGGGTTTCTGAAGGTTTCATTTTTGATTTTTTTGAAGGTTCCACCGTTTTTCTGGGCTTCTGAAGGTTCCATTTTGGTTTTTGAAGGCTCCACCGTTTTTCTGGGTTTCTGAAGGTTTCATTTTGATTTTTGAAGGTTCCACCGTTTTTCTGGGCTTCTGAAGGTTCCATTTTGGTTTTTGAAGGCTCCACCGTTTTTCTGGGTTTCTGAAGGTTCTATTTTGGTTTTTGAAGGTTCCACCGTTTTTCTGGGTTTTTTGAAGGTTTCAGTTTGCTTTCCTAATGTCTTCGAAGTGCAAAAAAGTACCTGAAAAAGAGAGAAAAAATCAAGAATTTCGTACATTTTGGAACTTTTAAGCTCCGAATATTTTTTCATTACCATAATAGGAATATTTTAAGACCATTTTTCGGTTCCCAAAGACTTGAACCAGAGTTTTTAGAAATTTGAGCGAAAACTTCAACTTTTTGATACAAGAAAGTCAAGGCGTTTTTGTAGTACCTTTCGTGACTCAAATATTTTTTTCCCTATAGTTCTCAAAAAAAGGAACCTTTTGTCATAGGAACAAAGAATGAATAAAAATGTCACCTTTTGTGACTCAAAACACAATTTTTGTCCCACTTTTTCCGAGTACAAACGGACGATTTTCTCACAATTACTCCTAAAGAAGATCAGAAAAAGTAACTTATAGGCCTCGAAACTTTGAACTTTCCTTCGGTTTGTACCTTTTTTCGTGTGACTCAGACAACTTTCTTCCTCATACTTTTTTCTGCGATTTATTTATAATTCACCGGGTTCCCTAACCTCTATTTTTTATTCACAACATCTTTCCTCGTCCAATCTTCAGTCGGGTGGAAAGTTTCTGCACGACTTTTTGAGATGTTTGAGATGTTTTTCAGTGGTTTTTGAGTTATTGGGGAGGATCTAGGAAGTTTTTTTTCTGATGAGGCAAGCTTTTTTAGTTCCTGAAGGAAGGCGGGAGATTTAGTTGGTTTGAAAGAGATTTCAGAGTTTCGAAAAAATCCCGAGAAAACCTAGGTTCCTAAGGAAGATAGGTGTAAAATGTTTCTTTCAAATAATTTATTTTTGACGCCAAGAAGACCTGGAAACCTAAGAATTATTTTCAAAATCGTGTTTTAAGAACATTTTTAGGTACCCTAGAGTGTTTTAAGATTTTTCTAAGGTCAGAAAAAGTAAGGGAAAAAAATTTTTTTGAATGAGAAAAAAACGCCAAAATTCCTGTTTTTCAAAATTCCTTTGGAAGCTGCAAAAGTTGGCAAACTTTACGAAGCCCTCACAGTTCGTACTATTTTTTTCAATTTTTTTGAGAAGTTCCCTTGAATATTTCCTAAAGAAAGCATGGTATATTCTTTCGAGCCTAATTATCTGATATGAACTTCGAAACCGAAATAATTACGGCCTGAACTGACCTACAGAACAAGTTGCACAGAAAATGCATCCTTTTCGAGAAAAAGTCTAGTGAAACCTATTATTTTTCCCAATAACCTGCCATTATCAACGAAAAGACATGTTAATAGTCGGAATTGGAGTTCTTAGAATAAATTTGACAAGAAAAGCTTTGGAGAAATTTTTCGGATTTTTTTTTGCCGTTAAATTGGATATTTTAATACGCAAGTTCTGTCTGAAAAACCAAATTTTCTGTAAAATTGAATTTTTTGAATATTCGGCCCTCTGAGAGTTTTACCACGACTTGGAACAGTCTGACCTGTCTGCGCTCTCTTTTCCCTCACCGGAGAGGTCAGAGAGACAAGAAAAAAGGGAAAAGAGGGCCCAGAGAAGTCAGACTTTTTCAAGTCCTGGCGAATGAACTATACGCATTTTATTGCGAATCTCCCCAGAATTTTTTTGGAAACAAAAAATTTTCAAATTGATCATTTTTCCGGCTAAATAGGTTCCTAGTTGACTCAGCCAGACTTTTCGCCTTCTAACAAACATCCATGTCGTCATACGTCTATAAAATGCGAACACTTGTGTGTCACACGCTTCTTCTTCTTGTTTTCAATGTACTTGTCCTGAATAGTGCAAAAAAGTGAACACAAACCTATCGTTTGCACTGAGGAAGAAGGCTTAATTGCTTTTTTTTTCCTCCTTTGCTTGTCCATTACGTTGCCACTTTGGAACACACATTTCTGTGTTTTATTTGGCGTCCTTTTGCACCTTTTTTGGAAGGATTCTTGGAGAAGTTGGTACATTTTTTGTATTTTTTGAAGAGATTGAACGGAATTAATGTGTTTTTTGAAGTCAGTTGCAAAATTCCAACAGTTTGATATACTGGGAAAATTTTTAGTGGCCACTATAAAGGCTCGCCAAGGACTACTTGGAGAGGACACTGAAGTGGTCACTAAACCCACCTCTATGGTGGCCCCTATTTTCCGTTTGAGTGGCCACTATAGAGGTTCTCTACTTAGTGGCCACTTCAGTAGTTTTTCATCCAGTATTCCTTCCAGTAACTCTGATAGTTTCAAAACAAACAGATTGAAGCAGTTACATTGATCCATTGACCCCTAAAGTGGCCCCTAAGATTCTTAGTGGTCTAGTTGTAGCACTTAGACCTCTATAGTGGCCACTTCCTTTTATCCCTTAAGTGGCGACTTATTTCACCACTACAGTGGCCCCTAAAGCGTCAAAACCCTATAGTGGCCACTAAAACATTTTCCAGTATGTTGAAGTGATAAAACCAGGTAAAATCGGGAAAAGGTATATTGAAAACGGACCTTTGTTTAATCTGAAAAAATAATTTCAAGACGAAAAATTGCTGAGGAAAAGCTCATAAAGATTGGCAAGTCAGACTCGAAATTTTAGGTAATCTGAAGATTTTAGGGTTATCTAGGCCGGGTTTCAAGATTTCAAGTTAAGATATCAGTTCAAGAATGTATTTTTCAAGGTTTTGAGTCGAAAAATCGAATAAAATAGCAGCTAAATTCAATAAAAAGACTCTCAAAAAAATCTAAGAAAAAAATTTTTAAAACTTGGAAATTTTTTTGGGATTAACCAGAGATAGAAATTTATAGCGTAAAGTAGTTTTTGATTTCAATGAAGTAATTATTGAAAGAGCATATTTTCAAAGAATTTTTTTCATATTTTTTTAACTTCCAATCTCATATTTCCATATGATATTCATGTCAATGGCCGATGCAAAAAGCTCAACTTTTTCCCAGACTTTTTTTCAAACTCGTTTAGCGAATCCACCTTTCTCAATTTTATTCTTTTCAAAAACGGGGGAACATCCAAAGAGGAAGTGTTTCGATGATTTCTCGGCACCTTTTCGAGACGAAAAAAGAGAGAAAGGATAAATTGCGTCCTGAAATCGGTAACGTCGATCTTTGCGCGAAATCTTTCAGGCTTGATTAATTTTTCACCGTAAAACTCGGGGGTTTTCCAAGTGATTGACGAGTTTCCGTTTTTTTGGAGAATCGGAAGGCTTTGAAGGAGACATGAAACGATTTTCTTTATTAAGGATCTGAACTTTTTACTTAATTTAGAAGGATTATCAGTGGAGCGCACATGTGTGCTGAAAAATTGCCAGTTTATCATATATTTTTTTACAGTGTAAGAAGTACCTTGTGGTTAATTTTCGTTTCATTTTTGAAAAACTTATTGTAGGTTACTGTAGGTGTCACCATTTTCGCAGTACTTCTTCACAGTAGAACTCCAGAGTGGTCCCTATAGGGGTTAGGGGGAAAGCAATCCCTAGAGGGACCGAAAAAGTGGTTTTTATAGGGATTTAGGTTCTATTTTCGTTCCATTTTTTTGAAAAAAACTTAAAAAACGAAAAAAATACTGTTCAAAGTGTTAAAATTCACTATTTTATGTCGTTTTGAGAAAGACTTTCAACAAAAAAATTTTTTAGTCTTTTTTTGTCATGCTCTGTGCAGGAAATTTGGGCGTCGAAATTATTCTTGCGAGAGTTCATAGGTTTGTGATATAAATAACAACTTATTGTAGTTCTATGCTTCTATTCTTATTCATCAAACGATTTTTTTCTTCAAAGGTGCCGGTTAGTTGATCCACTTTCTTTTTTTTCCTCCATGCAGCATCGCCATATCATCTCGATTGTGAAAATAAAGTGAAGCTGGACTTTAATACACATTTTTTTACACACATAACGTCATAAAGAAAGGAAAAAAAGAATAAATCTTTTTAAAACTTTGATTTGATTGGTTCATCAGAAGATTTTTTTAAAGGAAGGGGTCGACCATAAGCTTTATGGTTAGGCAAGAAAAATGGAGCAAAAAAATTTTTTGTCGAAATTCTTTCTCAGATGGGCATAAAATGGTGAATTTCAAAATTTTGAGCTGTTTTTTCACTCCCTCATCAAAACTTCCTCATTTTTCAAATAAAAAAAATTTCACCAAAAAGGGACCGTACCTGCATCATAGGTTTCACAGCGCAAGGCCTTTAGCCACTACACCACGCCGCCTGCTGGCAGCTAGAGTTTGCCGCCGCAACACATTCCCTCCTCCCTTCCAATGCATTTTTTCGTGCAAACTTTGAGGTGCCCTAACTCGACTAAAACCAAAAAGGCGCACTTTTTTCCAACTGCTTTGGATTCAGGGTGTTCGGAAGTACCTATATACCAAGTTTCATGAAATTCCAATACCTCGACCTTTCGCACTTCCCGTGTTAGCCCCTAAGTGAAGTGGACCCTAGAGGGTTCATTTAAAAACCGCTTTTTTCTCATGGAAATGTTAATGAAAAAAATTAGGGGTCACTAAGCAAAATCCCTATAGGGACCACTTTTGCAATCTTCAGTGAACCCTATAGGGGTCGCTGAAGTGGTCCCTAGAAGAGACCTTTATAGGGACCACTCCGAAGTCCCTTTGTATTCCATGGACCCTCTTCAGTAAGAAAAAAAAAACACAGCTTCTCCAAACATTGGTCCGAGAAACCAATGAACCAACTATATATAGTAATTATATTTTTCGCGGAAGGAAGTAGGATTATTAGTGGGATTCTGAGATTGTAATATTCAGAGAGGAATTCGAAATTCGCCACGTGGGTAGTAGGCGATTTAATGAGCTTCTGGGTCTAGACGATCGTAAAAGACTTAAATTCTAGATTTTCTGGAAAAGATTATGTTCTGGTTTTTTTGAACCTTGATTTTGAAGGGGCTGAATTTCGAGGAAAAGTATTGACTTGAGTAGTTTTTGGGACCGATATACACCTTTTTTTTTGAATTTCTAAAAAAGAACAGCAATGTATAGGTGATTCAGAAGCAACAAAAAAATCGAAAAAACGACTCAAAACGATGATTATCCGTGGAGCGAACAAGGCTGAGTGAAAATAGCCGAATTTTTTTAAAATTATCTTTTTATGATTTCTGAGATGAAAATTCCTATTTTTAAGTACCTTAAACCTTTCAATTCATCAAATACCCCCCAGAAAAAAATTCATAATCAGAAAAACAATAACAAAATGCCGACTTTTGTACATTCAAACCCAAATAATCGGTAATTTGTCCCAACCAGTTTTTTTTTTCCTTGGCGGCGAACCTTTCAACGTGTATGTTTTTTTGGGTTTGCTTTTCGCATTCGGCCTCATTTCCGAGGAAAATTGGGTTTTTTTTTGTGAAGGATGTGAAAATTGGGCTTTTTCCTTCCCTTTTGGTTTAGTGAAGTTCCTTGGAAGCTTTTGAAGATCTTCAGAATGAATAATATTTTTTTAAATTTTTAACGGCTCACTTTACGTTTAATCTGTGAATGGAGAGGATCAGGAAACATGTTTTTTTGTCTGGGAATTTTTAAAGAATGAAAAAAATTTTTAATTGTTGGTTCGAAGGAATTTGAAAATTCCCGGTGGTGATCTCTGACTGGGAAATTAAAAAAAAGAGCTTTTTTTATATGAATTTTTTTGAGTAGAAAAAAACTTAGATTTCAACTGTTTTTTTCTTCAAAAATCCGGGAAAAAAATCAATTTTTGTTTGTCTGGAGCTTTTTTTCAGCTTTCTAGCTCTTCTCGTGGGAAAATTCGATCAGAAACTGTTTGGATAGGTCTTTTCTGTGGGAAAATATAACAACGGATCTTCGGTTATTTTCATCTTCAATTTTTTTAGGCTTCCAGGAAAATTTTCTCTCCAAACTTAGAGCAGAAATTTTAAAAAAAGTTGATTTCTCAGCTCAAAAAAGACTCTTAATTTTAAAAATCAGTTGTTTTCCCGGAATTCAATGTTGATAATGAATTTTGAAATATTCTTGAATTAATCAGAAAAAAATAGAGGGCGAAAATAAGAAATTTGCAAAGAGAAAAAAATATTTTCTTCGTTCGCTCCACTGATAATTCCTGCGATTTTGTAGTCTTCTATATAGGTTTTTCGAGTTTCTTTCACCTCCTAACGGCTTTTGAAAGAGCTGAAAGTACGTGAAATATGATTTTTGGAACAAAGTTTCTCCCGAGAACGTAAAAATAGAGTATAGTTTTTCCAAGAAATCTTGCTGAGATGATAAAAGATTCAGAAGGCTTGCATGAACTGAAAAAATGAAAAATTTTCGGAATCCACATTTTTGGCTTGGCCATACATGGGCAAGGCCCGAAAGTCTATCTGCCCAAGCTTAGTTTTGTAGAGAAATAATTCAAAATCGGAAAGAAAACAGTTTGAATGGTACGAAAAAATCTCAAGTCCGCAAATCTTACCGTAAGCTTGTGTACGCACATCTCAAAGCCCAAGGACTTGGAAAGCAAAAAGCTCTTTTTTTGTGATTTCCAAGATTTTGGGCTTCGAAATGTGCATACACAGGCTTACGATTCTCAAGGTTTGCGGACTTGAGATTTTGTCGTACCATCCGAAATCCCGCCAAAAGCGCGTTTTGCAGTAATGTTGCTCTATGGAAAAATGCGTCATTTTGAAGTTTAACCTAATGTTTTCGTTGAATATTCTCTACAAAGATAAGATATTGGGTTTAGAAGTTTTCCGGGGTTAGGCGTCAATTTTCGATTTTTGGACCCGTCGAGGCGGTGCTGCTGCGTTGATTTTGGAAGCATTTTCAATGAAAGGATTTTTGAACTGACTATAATCTTGTTTTTACGTGGTTTCACGTCTCCTTGATTTGAAAAAAAAAACATGAGAAGCCCGATTTCAAGACTTCTTCCTCTACATTTTTCCTTGTCTCGTACTTGCAAGGTCATCGGGGGGGTGGCTTCCATGTCTTCTTCTTCTCCTTGGGATTATCCAATTTCACTTGGAATTCACCGGGGCTTCCTCCTCTTTTTCTTCCCTTTTCGCCTCTTCGCAACGTTCTTTTGAACTCGCCGAGTTGAATTCATTCCCCTTTTCGGATCCCATTTGATCGAATTTCGAGGGGAAAAACCTTTGAAAGACACGAAGAATTTGCATTATTTCAGGATGTTTTCTTGAAATTCCGCTTCCTGCTATGTTAAATACGTGTTTTGGGGGTTCAAAATTGGATTGGGAAGGACTTTTGATAGAGTTCAAGGCTATAAGGACTTTCAAGCTTTCATGAAAACTTCAGAAAAAGTCTGAGAAAAATTGAAAATTTTGGGGACTTTAAAAGTTCGAAAAAGTTGTGAAAATCTATGTAGAATCAAGTGATCCCCAGAGTGATTTTCTTCAAAAATCGAAAAAAAAAATTGTAAGATTTTCCTGGAAGCTTAGGAATTTTTCAAATCTCCCAGGACAAGCTCACAAGAAAACAGAGAAAAATTTTTAATTTTTAAAAATCGATAACAAAAATATAATCTTCAAAAACGAGCTTACAAGAAAATCTGAAAAAAATCAAATTTGTGACCTTAAAAAAATCTTAAAAGCGGAACCGATGTAGATTCAAATGACCCCTTGAGTATTTTTCTCAAAAATCGATAACAATAATGAAACCTTCCTGGAAGTTTTGGAATCTAAAAAATGAAGGAAGTTGACCAATGACGACTATTCGAGAGGCCCCTTGAGTGATCTCTTCAGAAATCGGAACAAGAGAATATTTTGGAAAGAATTACAATCAAATCACTTATGAAAACCTTTAAAATCGGTTCAATTTTTCAATTTTAAGCAATATCTTTTCCATTCGAAGTGGACTTTAACCCTGAAAAAATCTTGCAAAAAGGGGAAAAAAATGTTTCTTTTTGACGCCCACACGTCATGGCAATTATTGCCTTTCCAACCGAGAAAAATGCAATTCTGTGGTTTTTGGTTTAAGGACCCAGATTAAATGGATTAGGCTATAATATCAGCAAAAGTGATATTGTTTTTTTGCAGTTTTTGATGTTGATCATTGTTTTTTTTTAGCCAAGAACATTCATTTCTGTTTTAAAATAACTTCGAAAAATTACCGAATCCTCATATTTTAAGTGGCTCTGAGTAAAGTGTGGCTCGCAAAAATAATTACCAAGAGAAAAAAAAAAACGAAAAACGAGCCACCTGGGCTTCCTTCCACATAATAATAATCAAGATTGTTTTTCTTCTTCTCCTTTTTTTTTCCTGAGTGTTTCCGAGTCTCCGGCCAATTTGTGGACCCAACTAAATGATGCGAGGGAGAGCCGGTTATATTATAAACGGATTAGAAGTTGGTCATTGAGCTTATTAGCCTTTTTTTCAGAGTTATATGCTTTTATTTTTGCGTTAGAAACTTTCCAAGAAATCATTTTTTAAAAAGTTGTGAAAAAAACAAAATAACGAGGTCGTTTTTTTAAAGTTGTAAGCTCTATTTTTGCATGTAGAAGCTCGATTAGAAACTCTGAAGTTTTTGAATTTTTAAACGATCTTGAGAAACAAAGGAACTTTGGAGCCAGTTAATGATTTTCAAGAGTACAAGCTGCGTTTTTGCATGTTGAAGATCAATTAGAAACTTTTAGGAAAGCACTTTTTGGGGTGGAAAAAAAATAACGAGGCGATTTACAACTTTTTAGAGGCGTAAACCTACCTTTCTAGCGCTTGAATTTAATTAGAAGATTTTTAGAAAGAAAAAATGAACTAAACGATTTTTGAGAGGAATTTCCCTGTGAAACAAGGTTTATAAAACCATTTTTTAAGCCTTCAAAATTTTAAAACCATTTTTTAAGCCTTCAAAATTGCATTACTTAGGGTAACTTTGGTGTGTAAGAGATCAATTAGAAACTTCAAACTTTCCAACTCTCAGACGGTCTTTGAAAATAATAAAAACCAAGAAATCATTCTTTGAAAGAATTATCTCATTTTCAAAAAATCAAGCTGAAACTCGCGTGTAGAAACTTCATCAAAGAGTTCCCAGAAAATCATTTTTTCAAAGAAGGTTTGTGGATATCAGGGTAACGAGTTTATTTTGAAGCTTTTTCAGCCATAAATTTGCTTTTCTCGTGTTCGAGCACCGTTAGAAAAATTTTGGGAGTTTGAAAATCGTATTTAAGAGAAAGTTTCTCTTGAAAACTGCCCATTTTTCGTTTGCTTTTCATGATTTCTTCGATTCCGTAAGAATTGGCTGGAATTGGAATCCGTAAGATTTAAGAATTCGCCTATTTATAGCTCATTATTGCTCAGGTTAGAGAGGGAAGCATGAAAAAGCTGTTCAATTTTATAATGGTTCAAAATTGAAGTGTTCCTTTCAAGTCAAAAAAAAAACCACCCAGCTTAAGAATCCTCCAGAAAGCGTCTATTGCTCATTCTAGCGTCACTTTTAAGCTAAATTTCCTAAAAATAAAAGAGAAAAAAATCTCCCGGGGCGATGGCTCTTCTACTTGCATATGAAACACTCGTAAAAGAGCGTCATTCACTTTTTTTTTTCTCCTTTCATTCGCTTTTTTTCTGTTTTGTTTCAGTCCTGAAGGGCAGAATTCAATTTCATTCCCGATGGGTTGTCGCCTTTTTTTCTTGAGTTCTTCTTGTCGAAGACCCTTCTTGAGAAACATTTGCTTCTTTTCTTTTGTGAAAGTGAATCAGATAGGTTTTTTTTATTCCAAAGTACAGGTTGAAGCTTTGAAAGAAGGTTAAATTATTCCAACTTTGCATGAAACTTGAGCTTTTGTAGGAAAATTACAAAGTCTTCCTCATGTTGAAATTCCAGAAAAATGTCATTTTTGATCAGTCTCAGCCTTCTCAAAAGTCTCCTAAGGCGTCGGAAGATTGAAAAAATGGGCGTGGCCAGCCAATTGAATCCATCTTACGTGTTATTGTTATCATTAGAAGAGTTGTAAACATTTGTGAACCTTATAGTGACTTCTTGAACCGCTTAGCTTAGTACAACTTCAATAAAAGGCTTTCAAGTGGTTCCTTAAGAGCTCAAGAAAGATTTCAGACCACCTTCGTTATTTCTAAACCCTTCAGGGGTCACTGCAAATTTTCTTGTAGGCTCTAAATCTCAAAAACCGTGAACTCATCTTTCAACCCTCTGAAATTATTCGGATTTGTTGTCCAGATGCTAATTTTGAATGAGCGTTTTATGCAACGGATTCTATTTGCCCGTGGTCTTGAGCAATGAAAAAACATAAATTTCCATTTTGATCGACGATTTTGTTTCTGTTTTCGATATCATTATATACTCGGTTTTTGAGGCTTCTCGGGAAATTTTCGGGTTTTTTGGTGACGACAAAGTTTATGATGTTTGAAAGGACCTATCGAAAAGGTTTTATTTGAAAATAGGACCTGAAGTGGATACTTTAGAGGTTTCTAAAGGTGTCACTTGGTCCATTTTAGAGGCCGATTTTTGGAAATTTTCATGGCAATTTCAAAAAAGTGCTGCTCCAGCTCACATATTAAGCTTTATTATCAGTTTTTAGGTGCTAAAGCTCCTTCAAAATGACTTGAGAGCCCAAAAACTCTTCCCGCAGTTCTCTGCTGCTTGCGATCTTGTTGCAAAGGCTTCAGATAAACTTGAAAAGCCAAAAAAAAAAGGCCAGAATTCAGCTCCCTACAACCTTGACAGTGTCATTTTCACTCCAAATTTATTCAAACCACCAAAAAATTGTTCAAGCTTCATTACAGAAGCTGGTGTTTCTCAAAAAGGTGCTCCAGCTCAACTTGAAAAAAATGAAAAAAAATCTAGATATCAAAATTGTCAAAGAGCCATTTCTCGTAGTTGCTCCAGCTCCTTGACAAAAATCTCCATCACCCAAAAAAGCTTCAAAGAATATTTTTGGCATTTTTTTGTTGCTCCAGCTCAACCCAAAGAGCCCCGAAAAAGAGCATTTCCACTACTAGAAAGGCTCCGCCCATTGTCATTCTCGAAGGCTCGTGGGAATGTCAATCCACCTTGTCCCACCTCAGCTCCTTCAAACGCTTACTAGCTCAAACTGAAGAACCTAATGAGCCTTCTTATTAGTTTCGAGTTCTCCCCTCAAGCAGAAAAGCCAAAAAATATCACTTCAAGTAGCCCTAGACTACTCAATTTTACTAGTGCATCAATTACTCCAAGGCCATTCAAAACGCCGGAAAAGTGTGTAAGCTTCAGTGCAAAAGCTGCTGTTTTGCCCGGAGCGATAAATAGTGGGCGGGGCCGGGAACAAGGAAAATGCGAACATCTGCGTTCCCGGGGCCGTTTTCACCCGTGGCTTTTATGTCGGATCCACATGTTTTCGAACACTTCGAGGATATGAGTAAGCGTGGAAAACAATGTGGGAGAAATAAATCAGACACTTTTTTGAGAGATTTTAATTCCGCTTGGTCTAATTTTGAGAGCCTCGGCTTGAAAAAATTTGAAGGATAGCCAAAATTCAGCTTCGAAGAGGAGTTTTATATTTTTTAGCCTTACCTACGATGGCTAGAAAATCATATAATCTTCATTTTCTCATCAGAAAGTTCAACTTGGTTCCGTTGGAAAAGTTCAAGAACAATTTTCAAATTCTTTCATTGGAGGAACGTCTTTTGTTGCATGTCATAGTTGGTCCATCTCCTTCTCAACTGAAGAGCAAGAAAGAGCTTTTATGATGATTTTTGAAGCTCCAGCTCCTTCAAACTATTTTCTAGCTTGGAATAAAGAGCCCAGATGAATTCTTAAGCTAGAGAGCTCAAACTGAAGGTCTAGGGTCACTTTCATCCGTTTTTAGTCGCTCTAGCTGCTCCGAAAAATCTCCAGCTCTTACGGGTGATCTGAAAGGTTAATATGAGCAGCTTTGAGCTCCTCCAGCTCTTTTAGAAATTTTTCCAATGACTTCAGAAAAAATCCCGAAGGAGCCGTCTTATTAGTTTTCAGCTCCTCCAGCTCTCTTAGAAAAATCTTGATTTTTTTTGGATCACTTAAAGATTATTGCTAGTTGTACCCGTCACTTCAGAAAAAAATTTAGAGCTCAAAATTATTTTTCTTGCAATTTTCGAGTTGCTCCAGCTCCTTTACAAATTCCCATGACCCAAAAAAGCTTCAAAGAACATTTTGGCAGTTTTTGAGCTCCATCAAAAATTCCAGCTCAACACAAAGAGCCCCGAAAAAGAGCATTTCCACTACTAGAAAGGCTCCGCCCATCCCTCGAAGGCTCGAGGAAATTGGGCGTGGCCTCGGCGGAAAAATGTCAATCCACCTTGTCTTTTTCGACGCTGAGACACATTCAACCGTCTTTTATATTTTACATTTTCTTTTATAACCTGATTTTTACATTCATCCTTTTTTTGAATAGAGGAAATGAAACATGTGAAAGGTATTTCTTGGTCTTGAATTGACGTCAATTTTTCTTTTTTAGAATTTTTCTTCCTTTTTTTTCCTGATCTCGTCTTTTTTCGGTTTCTAAATTTCATGGGAGCAACTCCGAGCTTCTGCAACATGTAAGGAAAAAATAGCCTCGAAAGCTTGGAACTATTACGCTCCATTGATAAAATTTTACTCATGAAGTTCCTGGATGAATTTTTTGTAGTTCCAATTGTCCTTTTATAAACTCAAGCTTTTGATGAATAATGATGAGCTGAGAAAATTTACAGCAGATAAAATAGCTTCGAAGTTTTGACGAAAGTGTGCTCTGTGGATAAAACGCGCGAATTTTTGAATTTTTTTGCAAAAGATTTCAGATTTTTCGAGCTGAAAAAAATTGCTCTCAAACACTTTCTACAGAAAAATTTATTGAAAAATGATTTTGATAATATTTTTCAGAGGCCTTATCGATTTTGCAATACTCAAGTTTTTTTTTTTGCGTTCAGTTCAGTTTTTTTTTTTAATTTTTACTAAAATTTTCAAAGCTTGAAGTGTCTAGACTCATTTTCTTGGGTTTTTTTCGTGAGTCGTCTCAAATTTCCTAGCTGTTTTTTTCTCCTCTCCCTCTCCCAGTTTAAACACCCCTCTTATTAAACTCTTCTCAACTTTTTTCGAAGATTTGTGCTCTTAAAAACTAAATTATGCAACTTGTTGACATTGGAAGACCTCAAAAACCTACGAAATTTCGAATTTTGCAAATAAATTACTACGCTACACGATTCTTATCGCCAGACCAATTAGGAGAGGTTCCAAGGACCACGAAACTTGGAATCTGAAGCCACAAAAACAAGAAAATAGCCAAGGACGACCACTACAGTGGAGGTTTATTAGAGTTGCAAATATAGATGAGCTTTGGCGTTCTTTTTTTGGCCAGAACTTTTATTTTTGATTCAAAGATCTGGATTTACGTCTCAAAATTGGTCTCTTTTTCAACTTTTTCATATTTTGTGATGGATCTAGGTAGGAAAAAATGAACAAAAGCTCGATTTTCTAATGATTTTCGTTTTTTTCAAACAATTCTTAGGGATTTCAGCTCGTTCCAACAGATCCAAATACAGTGTGGAACTTTTTTTACTGTTAATATTTGATTTATTCGACTTCTGGTTGGATTTTTCTGAACATCGAGCTGATTCTGATTGAGAAAATTAAGTTTTTTCAATGATTTTTGTCAATTTAGGTACTTTCTCCTCATTTATTTGTCCATTTTTCGGGTTCCAGAAGATTTCCATAGACTAGACGGCCTCTAGAATGATGTGGACAGGAAATTTGAGCTTTTCGGTTCAAAAATTGATACCTATCCAATCCGAATCCCCAACGAAAGTGTTCTAGACTTGAAAAAAAAGAATTGCCGACTCGGAAGTTGTGCCCGACCTGAAACGACTTGCGCACTTGGACATCATAATCCTCAGCCATTCCGAATGCGACCCGGGTCAATAAAGTGTTTTTAGCTCATTTATTTGTCTCCAACCCATTTTTTTCGGGTTCTAAAAGATTTTCCTAGACTAGACGGCATCTAGAATGATGTGGAGGGGAAATTTGAGCTTTTCGGTTTAAAAATTGATACCTAGCCATTCTGAATCCCCGACGATAGTGTCCTAGAAAAAAAGCCGTCTCGGATGTTGCGCCAGACCTGAAACGACTTGCGCACTTTGACATCATAATTCTCAAGATCCAGAGCCATTCCAAATGCGACCTGCGTCAATACTGTATTTTTAGCTCATTTATTTGTCTCTAACCAAATTTTTTCGGGTTCTATAAGATTTCCATAGACTAGACAGCCTCTAGAATGATGTGGACATGGAATTTGAGCTTTTCGGTTCAAAAATTGATACCTATCCAATCCGAATCTCCAACGAGAAGACTCTTCACCCGCGCCAGACCTGAAACGACTTGCGCACTTTGATATCATAATTCTCAAGAGTCAGAGCCATTCCAAATGCGACCTGGGTCAATACAGTATTTTTAGCTCATTTTTTTCCGAAGAGACCATAAAAGTCTCAAACTTTTGATCAGCCGATCTCTGGGCCAATAAAAAGTTTCCGGCTCATTTCCTGTTTCCACTTGCAAATTTGTTTTTCTCACGCATCTCGTAATTCTTTTCCCCACTTATTAGCGTGTTATCCGCTAATTTCGTACTTTATCCGTTCGAACTTTATCAAAAACATTTTTCAAGATGCCACCAAATGCGTCGGGGCAATGGTCGGAGATACAGTGCGACTACTTTGACACCGTCCGAAATTATCAGGTAACGGGGTTTTTTATCATTGGAGCGCAATTTCTGATGAAAAAAGAGCTTCTTTTTCTTTAAACTGCAGTCTGGGGCCGTCTGGACTTTTTCGGAATTTTTCATTTTCTTCGTGACGAAAGAATATTTTTTTGAGGGCGAATGAAGAATTTTATCATTGGAGCGCATTTGCTGATGAAAAAATAGATTTTTTTTTCTTTAAACTGCAGGTTATATCTTTGAGGACTTTTTCGGAATTTTCATTTTTCTCGTGACGAAAATAATGTTTTTTCAAGGGCGAATGAAGAATTTTATCAATGGAGCGCATTTGCTGATGAAAAAATAGCTTTTTTTTTCTTTAAACTGCAGTCTATGGCTCTAAGAACTTTTTCGGAAATTTCCAATTTTCTCGTCACGAAAATAATGTTTCTTAAGAGCGAATGAAGATTTTTATCAATGGAGCGCATTTAGTAGCAAAATTTGAGCTTCCAAGATTTTTAGGGCAGTTTTCTATAGAGGATCTCTAATTTTTTTTTTAAACTTCAAAGAAAGTCTGGACCAATTTTTAAGCTTGCCGAATCCTCAAAAAACCCAAAAAAGTCAGATTTCTAACAGAAAACAAAGCCATTTTTTTCCTCCATCAGATCTATTTTGAGATGACGCCAAATTGACTATTATTGCTTTGAAATGGGTTTCTCCATTTGGAAGGACAAAATAATAGAAAAAATTCTGGTTTTTAAATGACGTGATCTGGTTTTTGAATGGAATTAGGCGTAGAAAAAAATGAATTTTTCCAGACGAAAATGAGAAAAATTTGGATAATTTTTGTTTGATTTATGAGGAAATTCAGGGCTGATTTTTTTGGTTTTTCTTTGGAGTTTTTAGTTATAAATTTGCACTGTTTTTTTAGATAAATTTGACGAAAATATGAGAAAATTTATGATCCGATCGATTTTTTGGTGATATTTGATTGGTTTTTGAGCCGAAATGAGGTAAATTAATCTGACTTCAAGGATCTTTTCAAGAAAATGTGGCCAATTCTTGATTTTAAGCAAGTTTGTAGTGTGGAATATCCCATAGTCATGCCGAAATTTTGGTTCCAGTGAAAAATTTGGTCGTTTTATTGCAGATGAAAGGCAATTGAAAACCAAAAATAGCCCTGCAAAATGAAGTTTGAGGGGCAGAAAAATAGGCAATTTTCCTGGGTTGGCTTGGAAAAAAGAAGGCTTGAAAGTCGAGTTGAATTTTTGAAATTTGAGTTACTTTGGAAATTATGAATTACTTGTATCACTGATTGTTGGGAAATTTCAAGAAAAAGCTGTTTTCTCCGTTCCAAAACCGAAATAATCCTCAAATTTTTCATTTTCGGCTCCATTTTTGCTCGAGTTGAAAGATTGCCCGTCTAGTTATTTTTTCCGCCCCCCTAGGTAGACTGGAAATTATCCCGAAAGGCTATACATCATAGACTAGGCAATAAGTATAAATATATATATTCATGGTTTTGGCGGGGAGAGATGAAAAGTTGCCGTCCTCAGATATTTAACGTCTCCCGTTTCTTGCCTCGTCGATTGAAGGGGAAGGCTTCCATTTGTTTCGACAAGGCGCCAGGGGGGGCGGACACATGCCTCAAAGTCTGAGCGACCGCTTCCGGCAGCTATTTTTTCGCTTGTTTCTCCCAGAAATGTTATGTTTGATGGAAGAAAAAGGCATGTTTGAGATAATCGAGGGGCTATTTGGGGTTTCGGAGGCTTTTGAGCAAAAAAATTCCACAAAAATGAATAAAATTGAGCTTGAAAATAGATGGGAAAAAATAGCCGCGTGACAGTGACCTTTCGCGCTCCAACGCTAATTTCTTGGAATAGGTTTTTCTATTGTTAGTTATAAACAAATGAAGCCAAAAATGTAGAAAATTGAGCTTGAAAACAGCCGAGAAAAAATAGCCGCGTGATAGTAACCTCTTGCGCTCCAACGCTAATTTCTTGAAAAGTGTCTTTCCATTCCAAGAAATAATCAAATACAGCCAAAAAAGAACAAAATTGAGCTTGAAAACAGCCGAGAAAAAATAGCCGCGGGATAGGAACCTTTTGCGCTCCAACGCTAATTTCTTAAAGACGGTCTTTGACTTCTAAGGTTTCCAAGATTTGAAGCCGAGAAGTAGACTATACGATCAAAAAATCATAAATTTTGGAAGAAAAAATAGTCGGGAAAGAATGGCCGCAAGTAGCTAGCCATTCGTGCTCTATTGCTAATTTTATGTCGAATTCAAACTCATTGCATTTCTCATGTGTGAATCTTTGTACAGCTCGAAAAAAAAAGGCAATGATTTTGCTGGACCTGCTAGAATTTTCTTGCGAAACAGGTGTTTCCTGTTGAATCGGTCACTTTTTTCTCCGACAGTTGTCGAACGGCTCTTTGAACTTTGCCGGATCCAGTTTATCCGCGTCCAATCAATGTCTCATAGCCATTAATCACAGAGAAATGTGCGATTTTTCCGTCTTTTCCCCGGTTTCTGGGCTTTGCAGAAGCTGGGAAACACGGAAAAGCTTCGAAAAGAGAAAAAAAAGATTTAAGATTCGGTTGAAAATAGGTACAACGAAGTCGTGTAGGAAAATTTAAAATCTACGAATTTTCTTTTTCGAAAAAATTAACCCAGAACTTTTTTCAATGACTCACCCAATGCTCTCCAAGCAAAATTAATTGCTCTTCTTTTTTTTTCGAAATTGAAATTAAAATTACGTTTTCGTGAACCTCAAATTGAGAGAACCCGTTCGAGGAATAAGAAATTGGAGCCGAACTTTTTTTTTTGCAGAACAAGATCTTTTTTATTACGTCCTTGCACTACTAATTAGAAGGGAGAAGATATAGAATGTCGCTTTTCGGTGGATATTTTTAAGGGAGGAGGCCGTTCTTTGATTTTCAGACGGAAATCTCGTGTGGGTAATTCAATGAACGGTTATTGGGTGTTTGAGAAAAACGGCTGTTCTTTGTTGGTTTTTGGAGAACGGAGTTAGGGGTTCTGGAGGAAGACATTGAAAAAATTATTTTCTTCAGAAGAACTGGGAAAATATTTAATCGCCAGTATAGAGGCTCCCCAAGGACTACTTGGAGAGGACACTAAAGTGGCCACTAAACCCACCTCTATAGTGGCCATTATTTTCGCTTTTAGTGGTCCCAGAAGTTCTCTATTTAGTGGCCACTTCGGTAGTTTTTCATCTAGTGATCCTTCCAGTGGCTCTGATAATTTTAAAACAAACAGATTGGACCAGTTATAATGATCCATTGACCCCTAAAGTGGTCACTAAAACTTTTAGTGGTCAAGTAGTAGCACTTAGACCTCTATAGTGGCCACTAATTTTTAACCCCTGAAGTGGCCACTAGTTAGACTACTATAGTGGCCACTGAAACTTCAAAACCCTATAGTGGCCACTAGTTTTAAATCCCTTGAGTGGCCACTAAAACTTCAAAACCCTATAGTGGCCACTAGTTTTAAATCCCTTGAGTGGCCACTAAAACTTCAAAACCCTATAGTGGCCACTAATTTTTAACCCCTCAAGTGGTCACTAATTCAAAGTGGACTACTATAGCGGCCATCACAACGTCAAAACCCTATAGTGGCCACTAAAAACCCTTCCCAGAACCTGGAATATTTTGATTTTTAGTTATTCAACTAGCCATTTCTCTTGAAACTCGAGATTTTTGCACAAATCTTTTTTTTTGAATGAAAATTCAAGTTCCATGATTTCTCCATTACCCCTGTCTGATTTATCCTTTCGGAATCTCCCAAATTTTGTTTTCCCAAGGAAAAATAATAATTATAGCACAATGACTCAAGTCTCTGCAAAAAAAAAATTTTGTATCTTGTGCGAAAAATGGGAAATTTTCTCACAGAGCTATTTTTATGTGTGTCCTCATCACACATAGTGAAATTGACGGAAAAAAGTAGAATTTGGGCTTCCAGTCAAATCGACTACATACACACACTCACGGCGTGTTTTTTAACGACTTTGTGTAGAGTAACGTTTTTTATTGGCACTTGGACGGGAAGAATCGGCCGCTTTTCCGGTCTATTAGAAAAATTTTTCCAGTGAGATTGGAGATGTTCTGAAGGGGTTTTTGATTGGGAAAGTGGGAAAAAAAAGCCATTCCAAGCACGGACAAAACGAGCTGAGCTGTAGAATTTTCAAATTTTCACAAATCACATATTTTTAAGGCTTAGAAGTTCTTGAAATCTGATATTGGGCGTCTTTTTTCGGAAAAAATTGAGCCGTTTTTCATGACCGCGACGCAACAAGCCATTCCAAATGCGGTCAAAAAGGAGTAAAATGAATGGCAAAAGCCTAGAAAGTCATAAAAATCAACACCTTTTAAGGCGCCTTGAAATCTGATAATCTTCAAGTTTTTTTTTGAAAAATTATTTCCCTTCTTTTTTCAAAGCCGTCACGCAATCGCGACGCATCAAGCCATTCCAAATGTGGTCAAAAAGAAGTGAAACAATTGACAAAAGCCTAGGAAAAAAAACTAGCACTTTTGAAGGCATCTGAACACTGAAAATCAGGTACCAAACTGGATTTTTTTCTTTTTGAAAGCCGTGACGCAACCGCGACGCAACAAGCCAACAAACGTGGCTGAAAAGATGAATGATCTATGAAAGGACTATCGTAATCTGCTCACGAAAAAAAGCTCCCCGAAAAATTCAAACTTCAACTTTAAGACGTCTGAGCTCTTGTTGAAATCTCGCATGAATAACATTTTCAAAACTCTTGCAAATTGAAAAAAAAAGATTTCCAACAACAGCTATTTTAATCCTTCCACGAAATTCAAACTTCAGAAGCTTAAAAATGTCTGAAAGGCTGATTCATTGGAGTTTTCTGCAGAACAGCGTCTACAAAATCAACTTTGACGGGTCGCCGATCGTACCGCTGTACGGACTCGTCTGCACGTTCGGCGCCATCGCCAATTTCGTCGTTTTGTTCGCGTTTGCGAGGACGGCGAACCTGAGGAATCTCAGGAATAGGTGAGCCTTTTTAGCATGAAAAATTAGATAAAACAAAGGAAATTCAACCTCTTAGAAGCTGAAGAGCGCATTGAGCCACTTGAAATAGAAAAATCTGAAAAAAACTTCAGTTTTAACAAAATTTAGACCTTTTCTGGCAACAGTAAGAGTTCAATTCTGAAGCCTCATTGGTTCATAAATAGATCCGGAAGCCACAACGCGACCGCGACACGTTTAGCCATTCCAAGTGCGACCAAAATGGTCACCTAAATCAGTTTGGATGACTTTTTTCAAACGACCAAATTTTTTTTCCTCCACTTTTCCAAGCATCCTCAGCTCTCAAATTCAATAAAATTTATATATCTCCTCATTTTGGACCTCTGCCAAGGGCAACCGAATAAGAAGAAGCAGAAAAAAACGTCATAGACCAATTTTCTTGAAACGATTAATGAGCACCCATCATTCTTTTTCCTTGATTTTTCGCAAAAGTCCTGAAAACAGGGAGCCTTTTTTTTCAGCTTCATCGTCAATTTGGCCTTCTCGGACCTACTTTTATGCGTTGTGACGGCGCCAGTGACGCTCTACACGAGCCTCAACTTGTTTTGGCCCTTTGGCGATATTTCCTGCAAAGTGGTTCGTCTTTTTCGGGGGCTCAATGTGGAAGAATTGAAAGACAGGGAGAAAATTAAAGAGACTGATTTATTTTTACGATGTTCCGTTGGAACGCTCCGGGAAGGTTTTGAAGTCTGAAATTTTTCCCGGTGCTGTTAAAACGTGCTGTATTTCCTGGAACATTTTGAAATTTAGAACGAAATGTTTATAAAAGTCATGACAAAAAATTTGAAAATAAATTAAAATTAAAAAGTTACTCTTTCCACTCTTCGCTTCGAAGATTTCTCAAATTTTTTTCCATGCTCCTTTAATAGCGAGGTGTGATTCAGTTTTTTTTTTCTTGGTTTCTTCAATTATTCTACATCGAATAATAGGAATTTGAGATGCTCTGTGAACTGAAACTACATAAGAGGGGTAAAAAGAACAGTCATTACAACTCCAGAAAGTTTCAGAACGATTAGAAGAAAGTTGTGACTGAAACTCCGTTTTTTTGTATTTATTCTGACGGTACCGTATACTGAAGCACTAGGAATTGAGAAGGAAATGAGTCGAATATTGGGAAAAATACGAATTTTAAAATATTAATACAATTTGACAAAATATTTATGTCGGAGGTGTCAGCTTTTCTTGAACGATGTTCCATTGAAAAGTTTCAAAAACTGATTTTTCGTTTTCAGTTAGCCGGTGTCCAGGCAGTCAACACCTTCGTTTCTTCCTTGACCCTGGCTTTTATCGCGATGGACCGAGTTCTTTTGACCCTCTGCCCCGTGAAATGGTTCGTTTTTGAGCTTCTCCTTGACGAATTTCCAGAACTATTTGTTTTTTCTAGAAGCCATATGAAGGTTTTCAGAAGTTTGAGGGTCTTTTAGAACATCTTCACTAGTTATTTTGAGTATATTGGAGCCTCATCTCATTGTCTTAAGCGTTTCCTATCTTTTTAGAAAATTTTAAAATTTCACATTTTCATTGAAAGTTTGTATGAAAATCTCATGAAAACCCCCAAATTCCAGGCGCTTGGCCGCCACAGCGCCAGTGATGTGTTATTTCGTCGTCTGGGTCATTTCGATTATGGTAGCGCTACCGTACGCCCTGGCGGTACGGTCAAAGTTGGCCCCATTTGATCCCTGGAACGACAGAGCCACGCCGAAAATGGTAGGCTTTTGATGAATTGCCTTTTTCCTTGAAAGTTATGATTTTTTTGCTTTTTTGCTCCGAAACACTGAACATTGAAAAAGTAGCGATTCGAGATTGAGTAATGACAAAACTTTGGTTTTGAAACGAAAAAAACCTTGTCAGCATACACAAGAACTGACACGAAATGACATTTATTCCCACAAATTTCAGCTCTCGTTTTGCAACAAGGGGTTTCCGGAAGTTTGCGCCGAGATGCAGGAAGCGTGGGACAACGCCGCCATCTCCAAGACCACCTACACTTTTGTCGTATTGGGAATTCAGGTATGAAATCGGATTTTCGTTTGGAAACTTCACTATAGTTCAATCACAACTGTTTCCGAGCAAAAAAAAATAAAACAAAGGCACTTATTTTGTCCTACGTCTCGTAGATATTATCTCAGATCCTCCAAAGTTCAGTTATCTTTCCCTCTCTCTGACGCTTATTTTCGATTCTGAAAAACTTATTCAGAAAGGTACAATGAAATAGACTGCGTAGAAGCGATTTTTCTCCCATCTTGTAGTTTTTTTTATTTTAATAATTTTTTGTGTTCCTCTCTAACGATAACCTTTTAAATCCGAAAATTCCAATCCATAAAACCAAGAAAAAATCAGAGAAAAATACGATGAAAAATACGACACTCCACTTGACGGCTTAGCCGTGGCGCTAATTTTCCACTTTTTTATTGATTAGTTCAAAAACTTTCCTTCCTTTTTTATTTTTTTTTCCTTCTTTCTCTTTCTAATTTTTTTGAATACGTTCTCTGTGGTGTTCAAAGACTCGAAAATCACGCTTGAATTGAATTTGCGCTGAAAATGGCTAATCACATTGATCCCTTACTGAAATTTTCATGTGCTTCTTTTAAATTCCAATGAAGGATTTCGGAATAGAATCTACTCTGTTTGTTGCTAGCTTTTGGTAGGAAATTACTACAGAGCCGTCTGAATCTCTTGTTTGTTCATACTATTTCGCTGATGGTTTCCTAATTTATGGGTAATTGACTATATTTCCCGGGAATCAGAAAAAAATAAACGTCTTTTTTTCCTATTTTTTTCATCTTAAGCAATTATCAATTTCTGGCTGTGCAATATTCGAAAAAAATCTCTGACTCTCAAAAAAATATTCATTATCTTTTTTTCCTTCTCTAACGGTCGTTTTTTTGCCGCAAGCACTGCAAACGCAATGTGAATTTTTTTTATTTTTTATGAAAATGTATGAAATTTTTCTATTTTTGCAATATTTGATTTCTAAATTACAGTACCTGCTCCCGCTCGGCGCCCTAGCCTATGCCTACTTCCAAATCGGGGCCACCATCCGGAAAAGATCGAAAGTCTCGCGGACGGTCGATCAGAGCCGCCGGCTTCACATGCAAAACCGCAACCGGTACAAAATAATTGACCCATAGACCCATCTTTACCCAAATTTCTGCAGACGAGCTCTTCTCCTCCTTTTCCTGTTGGTCTTGACATACGCCATTTGCTGGGCGCCGATGAACGTCTATCACGTGTTGAATGGCCTCGAATTCATCAATTATTCCCAGAACATGTGAGTTGAACCGTTGCGGCTGATGTCTTCATAAGGGGAGGTTCCCGAAGAAATGCCATCTTTTAAATAAATTCCAGAGATCAAAAATAATGGGGAGGTGAAAATCGATGAGGGAAGTTCATTGGCATTCTTATTCCATCAGGACGGGAAGCCTAATTGAATTTCGAGGGCGGGAGTTTGTAGTTTGCTCAAGTTTTCACAGCAGGGAAAGTTTTGAAAAGACGAGAAAGGAGCAGTTTTTGGGATTATAGTGATTTTTCACTAATTTTTGGATCAGTTGACCACTTTGAAATTTCCTGAGCCCTTCATACAAACTTGATATAGGCCATTCCGCGCCAGCTTGTCACGTTTTTGTTTCCTCCAAAAGGCCAGGTCAAATTTAACCAACTTTCGCTTCAAGACCTTTGTTTCTTGCCGTTATAAAAGCAGAAATTTGATCTAATTTGGTATACGGTCTTTTTGGCGGAAAGAAAAACGTGACAAGCTAAGAAGTTGCTTCCAATGGTTTCTACAAGAATATTGAAAAAGATTTTTCATGAACCATTTTAGGTACCTATTCTGCCACCTGGTGGGTATCGCCTCGGCCTGCGTGAATCCGATCGTCTACGCGTTGGTCAACGAATCGTTCCGGAACGCCCTCCACTCGATGATCCTCTCCTTTCGGCCGTGCTACGTGACGACCGCGGGAGGAGCCTCTACCAACGTCTACAGCTACACCGCCGCAACCAAGGCCGACCACATCACTGTTGTACGTTTTTTGTTCCCGCGTAAACATTTATGTAAAGGTAGGTATTACGATTTGCTTAGAGTGATCTCGCAAGCTCCGCCCCAGCCATAAGCCAATCAGAACGAGGGTGATTTGAATGACGTCATTGCGCTTGACATTCAAAAGCTGAACAGACTTTATGTCACTGATAGAACTTGGAATTTAGTTTAAAAGAATCACAACTAGGGAAAAAAACAAGCCATTTTTCAAGACCCGAAAAAATGAGTTTTTCACTGAATACGAAGCATTATTTTTCCAAAATTGAGATGAATATCAGGAAATTTTCTCATAATTAACAAGAAATATAGAATCAAGGCTTATATTATAGCGATAAAATTGTTTAAAAAAATCTCAATATAGAATTTTCAGGTCAAAGACGCCCTGATATCCCCTCGCGACAAGCCGGCTGACGTCTGAGCCATTTTCCTTTCAATTTGCCTCCCTTGGGTATATTTATAGCCAGAAATCTGTACGGGTTGTTATCACGTTGCAATCTTGTACATTCAATAATATTAACATTATGAATTACTTGTATTTATTCTCGCCAAATGAAACTTACCGGTCGCTTTTTCAAAAATAAAAATTTTTTTCATTTGTTTTTCATTGCGTTTTTTTGAAAGATATATACATTCAAATTGCGATACTTTTTAAAATAAAATATCGAATTATTCCCCGGTCATAGAGTCTCATTCCATTTGGGAAACAGATACTCGACAATTAACGTTTTTCGTGTTTCTTGAGTACCCTATAATTTTTAACCGGATTTTTGTTCAATGGGGCTCGGATTTCAATGCAAATACGCCTGTTACAAAGGTCATTGTTCTCAGAATAGTTTTATCAAATCATATTTCAAAAAAAAAAAACGGTTTTTTATGTTAATCAAACACAGTTTGAAGAATTGCGAACGAAATCATTTAAATAATTTAAATCTTCGTTTAAATCGGAGGCATATGAAAAGATCTTATCCAAAGATTTTTTTCGTTCAGAAGTTAATGACAAACAATTTAAAAGCGTTATTATTTCGTTAAACGAGTTTAGTTTCTCTGTAATATTCCCTTTTTTAAATCAATAGGTTCAAAACAAGGTCATTGATCGATTATACCCCTTATCATGGCCGGTCGAGGGCTCCGATTGATAGAGTTCCTGCTCACTTTCGACAGGTTGGTAACCGTTTTTTTTCCTGTTTTTGTCACGTATTTCGTGTCTTCTTTGATTACACTCAATATAAATGGAGTGCTATCAGAATGATAAAAGTATTTAGAAGCTTCTGTAATTTCTTTGAAACGTGATTTCTGTTTTAGTTCTTAATAATATAAATCTTCTTTTTTGCTCAATTATTTTCTCACTTTTCCTTGGGTTCCAGAAATGGGTCCGATGCTATTATTTCTGCTTTTGCCGTTTCTAACATGTACGAATTCCTTGGTCGTCGAAACTTCGTTTGGAAAAATCGAAGGAATTGAAACGGCAAGCATCGATGGCAAGAAAATGCACATTTTCAAGGTAGTTTTTTCCTCCAAGGATAAATTTGCGAGTTTTCATCTATATAATCCATGTTTCATCGACTTCAGAAGCATTTAGAACTTCATTTGTTCAAAATATTGTCCTAATACGATTTATTCTTTTTTATTTTTCGGGAAAAGCTCTGAAGCGGTTTTAAAAAATCTAAAAGGGGCCGTTGAAGCGTTTAAAAAAATGGAAGAGAATTGTTGAAACTTCGAAATTATCACTTACTTTTTTTAAAAATTTGAGTAAATAATTTCAATGAAAAAGTCCTCTAATTTGTAAAGTCTAAGTTTCCAAGTTTCCAAGCTTTGTTCTTGAAAAAGCGCCATATTATAAAGAAAATGGCTGGCAAACTTATTTGGAATAGTTATACTCATCAGAATTCTTCGAAAAAATAATGGCAAAAAAGTTAGCGACGAAAAGTCTCGAACCCCCGTCTTAGGCTCCTTAGGCCAACGGGTTAGCCACTGCGCCATGCTCCTAGCTGTCATTCATAGGCAGATGGCGCGGAGAGATTCCTTCCAAACGGTGTCACATGCTTAAGGAAAATAACTATAAAATTTTTTTGAGCAAATTTACAGAAAAATTCTGAACCATATGCTAAAATGATCCCTCAGAAAAGGAAATTTATAGAAAGTTCCGTTCGCCGAGCCGCCAGTAGGCGACCTCCGATTCGCTCTTCCGAAACCTCCGAGAAGATGGGAAGAAGTCTGGAATTCAAAAGGTTTTAGTGAAAATAAGACAATGTTTTTGGAAGTTTGGTTCAGAATACGGACCGGCGTGCATGTCGAACTCTTCGGAGACGAGCAGTCCCCAGAAGTGGGTCGACGAGGATTGCCTTCATCTAAACGTTTTCACGTCGGAAGCTTGTCTGGTTGATTTTACAACTATTTAACGGAAGAAATAAGTATCTTAGGAGTCGAAAAACTGCGCGGTCGCTTATTACCTCCATGGTGGCGCGATCAATTTCGACTCGGCCGTGATGTTCAACGACACGGTCGTCATCGAGGCTTTCCCCAGAAAAGGTCCGGAAAATCCGAGAAATATCTTTGATGCTCCATGATTCCGAGTTTTATATCTTACTTATCGTCGTTTTTTGATGAAAATGTGAAGCAGCGTTTCACGGCGTTTGTGACAGTTAAAAAAACCAGGAGTGGGCGCCGTAAATCGTACGAATACCATAGTTTGGTCTATGCAGGACCCGTTTTCTAATGAACAGACTCACAAACCGGAACCCTTTTTAGACCAAGTTTTTTTCTTTTGTAATCAGCAATTTAAAGTTTTTTTACGTTTCAAAATCTCTGGTATATATTTTTTTAGCATTTTTCAAATGTTTTTTTAACATCATATTCTTCGGATAGAAAAAGATTCCGTAATGTTATCCTAAAATTCCAAATTTTGAAGTTCAAAAAAAGTTTGGAGTATTCAATAGTGCGTTTCGGTGTGTTTACACCCTAAACACCATAATTCACGGAATGTTTTGACTGTGGTACTAAAAATAAAATTTTTCAAAACAAATTTTCTCACTGATTCGATGTTTTCAGACGTCGTTATTGTCGTCGGAGCTTATCGTCTGGGCGTATTTTCGCATGTGATTTTTAAGAACGAATCCCTTGTCCCGTACAATCTTGCCATGTATGGTGAGATCATTTTTTAAAGTTTTGATGTACGCGATTTTTTGAGACATTATTTCTGGCCTGGAGTTTGTCCAGAAGGAAATCGAGCATTTTGGTGGGAATAACCAACGAGTTTCCGTTTTTGGTCATTCCTACGGCGGCGCTATTGTCAACGCAATGTACCACAGTATCCACGTGGATCCTGAGAATCGGTTCAAAAAAAATTTTAAAAAAAATCACTTCTCAATTTTCAGACTTTTCCAAAAGGCCGTCGCCATGTCGGGCCCCTTGAAGTTCAACAGCTTAGATTTTCAACTTGATGGCACCCGGCAGCTCATCGATAGGGCTAGAGTTCGAAAAATGGAATTCTATCTGTACTCTTAAGAAAATTCAGTGCAATCCTCCCAACAGACGCCCTCCGTTCTCTGAGAACTTCCGCGACAGCTACGCCCTGAACTGCTTGAAGAAGCTGGATCAGCGCGTTTTATTGGGGTTGAACCACAATATTTAAAAAAGACAAGAGTTCCTTTTCAAGTTACCAACGTGAATTGGAAGAGGAAGGCGTGAAAGACCAGTTCTCGCATCTTTTATTGGCTGAACCGCTTTTTCAAGGCAAAAGCATCCCGGAGCTCCTTTCTACCTCTGTGGTTTGATAATTTGGGGTTTTTGGCTGATTTTTCTTCTTTTCTTATTCATTGATAGTTGAGTCATAACTGTAGCCTTAAAAAGGAAATTTTTATCATTATATAAGGATGTTGGATTGGAATATTTCCAAAAAAAGGCACCAAAAAAAGAACTATTTTGAACTGGCTGCTATGAATCTACAGGCGGATCACTTGACACCAAAATATTTTTTCTTTCAGAGAAAAATCCCGTATATGACTGGCACCACATCGAAAGAACTCGATACAAGCAATGATCCATTTGAACTTATCGAATTTCTCTCTTTCAAAAACATGAACCAAGTCAGAGCAAAATATTTCGATGACTTAAAAAACGGAAGGCTTGGTTAGTTTTCCAAACAACGTTGAAAAGAAATTCATGAGTTTCCGGTTTCAATCACTCGGAAGATACCCAAGGATTGTTCCTCTCAACCTGGGCTGATGCACAGACGGCGACGCGAAATGGCGCCCAAGTTCGTTTATCAGCTCTATTTTGTGGCTGAAAGGGTTAAAAAAACTTATCAAGTGCTCCTCAGACATTCCATTATCTAAAACAGAGATAAGAGTTTTTTTTTTCTTGATTTTTTGGCCACTTAGAAGGGTCTGAACAACTTTGAGTGACTACCAAATGATAAAGGGGCTCAAAATGCGCTACACACTTTTCTTTTGTCTATGCCGGCCTCTTGAGTTTAAAACTGAAGATTGGAAGAATATTCGAATTTTGCAAGCTCTTCGAGAGCTAAAGATAAAAAATGTTTGAAATTGGAAAATTTATGACTTGAAAATCTGCTGAAAGGAAAGTTTTTTTAATTGAAGCTAAGCTCACTAGTGCAGTTTTTTTTTAACTCTAACTCTAAACTCCCCCTCTGGAAGTCTGGAAAAATTGATTTTTTTGGCTACAGTAATCCTCAAAAGGGGCGGAGCTTGTCAAAACCTCCACTAGAATTTTCAGAGACTTGTGTAGTGTTTGTGATAAAAGTATAAGCTCAAAAAAAAAGCAACATGAATTTTGTAGTGCCAATAGTTAATCGGAGAACGTGGGATAAAAGCTCAAAGTTATGAAAAAAGATATTATTTGTATCCTCTCAGGTTTACCTCTACTCGTACCAGTATCCGAAGCATCCGAGACACACCGACGACCTCTACTACCTTCTCGGCGTTCATAAATTCGAAAAGGACGAAAATGAGGAAGCTTTGTCCCAGTTGTATCCCGAATACTTTGCTCAGTTCTTCAAAACTGGCCGGCCAAGTCAAGGTGCAAAAAAGACCACAATTTCTTGTCGACTTTGAAAAATTCATTAGAATGGACTCGATTCAACGCTTCTTGTAACAATTATTTTGACATCAACTACAATAATACGTCAGGAGTTCGGCCTGTGATGAAGATGCCCTATGAGAAGGAGGTTCTGAGAAAACTTTAGCCGTTTTCTAAGGATAAATTGAGGTTATAAACTATTGGACAGTCGGGATGAAGAATTTCGACGAGCAGGTCTCGATGGAAAAGCTGAAAAATTCGATCCCGAAGGTGAGTTGGGAAGAAACGTAGTATTTGAGATAGAAACCAACTGAAAATTTAGATTTTAAGCTTGAATAGTGAAAGAAAGTGTTTTTTGATCCGAGAAACCTAACGTATTAATTTATGAAAAATTCAATGCTCTTGGTATGTAATGCCGTGTTTGTAACCCAAAAAAACGGCATGGAATACACTTGTTTTCAGGAATTTGTATTTTTCCGCAATTATACTTTTAATTTTCCCAGAATTTTGGCAATTCTGAAAAGGCGTTAGAAATCTGGGCAGTCCCAAGAGCAGTGAAAGTTTTTGGCAGTATCAAAAGTGCAATGGAAATTTTGGCAGTACCAAAAGAGCAGTAAAAATTTTGGCAGTCCCAAAAGCAGTCCCAAAAGAGCAGTAGAAGTTTTGGCATACCCAAAAGCAGTCCCAAGAACAGTGGAAATTTTGGCAGTCCTAAAAGAGCAGTGAAATTTTTGACAGTCCCAAAAGCAGTCCCAAGAGCAGTGAACATTTTTGGCAGTCCCAAAATTAGTGGAAATTTTTGGCAGTCCCAAGATTAGTGGAAATTTTGGCAGTCCTAAAAGAGCAGTGAAATTTTTGGCAGTCCCAAAAGCAGTCCCAAGAACAGTGGAAATTTTGGCAGTCCTAAAAGAGCAGTGAAATTTTTGACAGTCCCAAAAGCAGTCCCAAGAGCAGTGAAAATTTTTGGCAGTCCCAAAATTAGTGGAAATTTTTGGCAGTCCCAAGATTAGTGGAAATTTTTGGCAGTCCCAAGAACAGTGGAAATTTTGGCAGTCCCAAGAACAGTGGAAATTTTGGCAGTCCTAATGCCGTGTTCAAAGTAATTCCGCGAAATTCAAAATAGCCGTCAGAGAAAGAGAAAGATAACTAAATTTTGGAGGGTCAGAGACCATTTTGCATTTCGCGGAAATTACTTTGAACACGGCATAAAAGAGCAGTGAAATTTTTGGCAGTCCCAAAAGAGCATTGAAATTTTTGGCAGTCCCAAAAGCAGTCCCAAGAGCAGTGGAAATTTTTGGCAGTCCCAAGATTAGTGGAAATTTTGGCAGTCCCAAGAACAGTGGAAATTTTGGCAGTTCTAAAAGAGCAGTGAAATTTTTGGCAGTACCAAAAGCAGTCCCAAGAGCAGTGGAAATTTTTGGCAGTCCCAAGATTAGTGGAAATTTTGGCAGTCCCAAAAGAGCATTGAAATTTTTGGCAGTACCAAAAGCAGTCCCAAGAGCAGTGGAAATTTTTGGCAGTCCCAAGATTAGTGGAAATTTTGGCAGTCCCAAAAGAGCATTGAAATTTTTGGCAGTACCAAAAGCAGTCCCAAGAGCAGTGGAAATTTTTGGCAGTCCCAAGATTAGTGGAAATTTTGGCAGTCCCAAAAGAGAATTGAAATTTTTGGCAGTCCCAAGAGCAGTCCCAAGAGCAGTGGAAATTTTTGACTGTCCCAAGATTAGTGGAAGTTTTGGCAGTACCAAAAGCAGTCCCAAAAGAGCAGCGGAAATTTTTGACCATGATCATTACCAAAGACAGTCCCAAAATTCATTCTATTTTCCAGGACGTACCGATATCAGTGAGAACCTTTTATGATGAGCCAAACAGCCGCCGGACTTTTCTGTTCCTCATGGGGGCTGTGGCAGTTTTCGCGGCATTCGTCACACTCCTACACATGTACCTAGTGCATAAATATGGAGACGTCACGACGATGAGAAACAACTACTACCTCATCAACGAGAAAACGCCCCTGTACCGCAGACCTAAATAAAACGTTACAAAAGTTCAAAAACATCTTCAGTTTTCGAGAGATTGGCACGAGATAAAAGACGTAGCCGTGGAATATATAGATACCATCTCTTCGTGTGCGGAACAACGCCCCAGTCCGAAAGATCGAGTAGCCCGGATTTAAGGAGGCAAATCCAAGATCTCCGTCGATTTTCGTTCAGAAGCCACCTCCAATTTTATCGATTCACACCTTTTTGACGCACTTTTTCGAGTTTATTTTTTACCTTGCGCTCAGAAGTTTTCTGAAAATTGGCCAAATAGCTTCTTGAAGATCCAAATGAGAAATTGAAGGTCTCAAAGTCTGAAAAATCCCTGTTTTTCTATAAAAGAGGGCTCACAGCCTGAAAAAAGCTTAATTTATTTGGAAGGCTTTGGACTTGAAGAATATTTCTTCGGAAACCGTAAAAATTGCACAGGTTTCGCCAATTTTTCGAAAATCCCAGCGGCCAAAGTTAAACGTCCTTTAATTTTGGAAGAGCTTTGGCTAGGAAATCATTGAAATCGAAAAATCGATTATGGTTCCATGAATAGTTCGTACATATACGCCATGTTTCTCCGCTCCTTCCCTTTTTATATTACTAAAAGCGCCCAGAAATTGAATAGCCTTCAAATTTTTTTTCTCCCCACGATGAAGGTAACTTTATTCCCAAATTTTCCTAAAATTTACTATGATAATCTATGAAAATCTAAATGAATCCTTCATAGTTTCTACATCCGGAAATTTCTGTTTTTTTGATGATAATTTTTTTCAAATCTGTAAAATTTTTTTGCTCATGAAATTTAAGTTCATATCTTCGAATTAGAAGTTTTTGTGAATATTCTTCCAAGCTTAATCTGGGCTACCAAAAAGAGTTTGGCAGAAGTTCCAATATCAAACCTGACCTTGTGTTCATTTCATATTTTTTTCCAGATGGGTAAACCTGAAGACCAGAAAAAGAAGCGGGACGACCTGCAAGGCCTGCGCGGCTGTGCCATCGGCGCCGTCCTTCTCTTTCACTTCTTCCCCGACCATTTCCCCAATGGCTACGTCGGCGTCGACCAGTTCGCTCCCTTCAGAATCCTCCAGAATCCTCGTCGCTTTCAGATTCTTCGTCCTCTCCGGCTTCCTGATGTGCATGTTACTCCAGAAGTCGCAGACGATGTCGCGACGCCAACTCGTCCTCAACTTCTACTGGCGACGTCTCAAGAGAATCCTGCCGCTCTACCTTCTCTGTCTCCTCGGCATCCTCCTCGCCTTGTACGTCTTCTTCCCGAATTCTTCCGTCGACGCGAATCTTCGAACCGCGCCTTGGGCTCTCTTCTTCGCCTCGAATAGGCCGAAATCCACTGAAGAAAACTATTTTCAGCTGGTTTTTTAGGTATCTTAAACCTATAAAATGGTTTTTTTTTGCAGCTTCATTCAGCCGTTGATCTATTCACTCATACCTGGTCTCTTTCTGTAGAGATCCAGTTCTACCTCATCGTTCCATTTCTCTTCATTTTGTCCAAACTTTTGCCGGAAAGACATCAGCCTTCGTTTTACGCCGCCTTGGGTAATTTTAAACAGTCTGTCCTCTCTGAGCTCTCTTTTTTTCTGAGTTCAAGTTGTGGCGATAATATTTCTCTCCTTTCATCACCACTTTAGGGACCACTTCATTCTTATTGCAAACATATTCAAGTGAGAGCTTCGCATTCAACAACGTCTTCGCGAGAGTTTGGCAGTTCTTGATAGGTTTTTCAATTTTCAAAAATATACTAAAATAAAATTACAGGAATGGTTTCGTACCTGACTTGCAGTTACGAATCTGATTCAACCCTGGGAAAATACAACGTAATAAGTCAGAGCGAAGAAAAGGAAAGATTCGTCATCGACGATGAGCTTGACCTAGGAGGTTGGTTAATCAATTTGGAAAAATTTTTGTTTTATAAATTTTCAGAAGAAGCGAAAGAATTGGAAGATGGAGATGTTTCTAGTGGGTTCATAGGGTTTCATGAAGAATCTTGTCAGTTTTCAGAAAAACTTGGAACCATAGAACCAGGAAATGGTGATGAATTGCCGAAAGTTGCTCAGATTACAGCGATTTTCCTCATGTTTTTCGCGGCTTTTGGTCCGACTAAGTTCAGCGAATTATATGTCAGGTATTATCGATTTTTATCTCGATCAATATCTTCTGAAATAAATGTTTTAAGACTTAACACAACCCTCCTAACGGGTCTTTTGATTTGCGCGGCCGCGGAACACCCGATTTTGTGCAGCCGACCTTTAATCTACTTGGGCGACATTTCCTATGCTCTATATTTAATTCATTGGCCAATTTGTGCCTATTGCAAATCGGTCTTCCCGGAAAGCACCTTTGGTTTGAACATTCCACGTTTTTGAGTGAATTTCTAAATATTTAGCTGTAATTATCGGTCTTACCGTGTCGGTTTTGGCTGCCGTCGTCGTCGGACAAACATTTGAAAAGTGAGAAAAATGTAGAAATCTCAGAATATTAATAGTTTTTGTCCAGGTGGTACCTGCGCATGAATTCCAAAGGAATAACAGCCCTAGTGACAATATTTTACATTATCATCGCTGTCGTCTTTTTCCACCTGAAATCGTTGCGTGTGCCGACCTTCGTCGACAAAAACTCGATGGGAAACGAAACTTGGCTGGATTTCGACCCGAGTAACATGACTTTTGGTGAATCCACCACATAGTCCTACTGAACTTTTTTCGTTTTAGAGAAAATCAATGAGAAAAACTGGCTTTTCTCGTACAATGACTACAAAAACTTGTACGTGGAGCAGTGCGATTACAAGTTCGAGGAGAAAGGTCCTCTCGGGCCTTGTGAATTCAAAGTGGGGCGGAAATTACGGAAAGGGTGTTGATTTTGATAGATTTAGGGGCTGAATGAAAAGGCGAAATACAAAATCGCAGTTCTTGGCAACAGCTGGGGGGCGAATCACGCGAGGATGTTCCATAAGGCGTGTTCTTCGAAGGCGAGAAACATGTCCATGTTCAATAGTTATGGTAAGGAATATCAAGGGTTCTGAAAAATTGGGAAAAAAAATGTTTCTGGAAAAAATGCACGTTATTTGTCTATTGCATTCCCAAATAACTCAGTTTGCCTTTCAACTGGGTCGCGTACAGCTTGGAAAATTTCCTAAAGAAAAACCCGTGTAGAAAACCCAAAAGCTGGAAAACTGGGGAAATTTTGAAAAATCGTGCTCTCCTTGCCTGCCGTTGGTTACGGTACACATCCGAACGGTGTGCTTTTCGCTGTGAGAGACTCGCGCGCGCGTCGTTGACACGCCCTGCGTTTTCAAGCAAACTTCGAATTTAGCCTATTCCAGATGGATCTGGTACAGGTTGTCAACTTAGAAATTATGCAAAGTTTGTAAAAATGTAATTTTCACTCTGGTTTTGTGTTTCATAAAACTCAAAGGGCGTAAAATTGATTCACGGCTGGCTTAATTCATCAAAAAATGGTCCTGACACGATAAGGGAAGAGATAGTGTCTGGCTCGTGGAAAGCGCAGACAGGCCACGCCCATTTAGCCCCCCAAGCTTACCGTGAATTGATCATAAATAGGGCTTGTAGAAAGAAAAGTAAGCCTTATGATCGCCAAAAGAAACACTGAAAAAATTAATCGATACCCTTTTTGAATAAATTTTTTAATTTAAAATCTTCTATTTCATGCATCTGATGAGTTTCAATGCATTAAAGTTTTTTTTTTCTAGATTGTAGATTTTTTTTTGTTCCAAAAATTTTGGAACAAAAAAATGTTTCGGTTGAAGGGTACTTAAGCAAGTCCAGAGATTGAAAAGGTACATATTTTCAACTTTTACAAATTTTGTCCATTTTTTTTTTGTCAAACACAAGTAAAAGTTGAAGAAAGTTCAGAATGGCTCTAGTAGGCGTTTTTATATAGTCTATTCATATTTCGATTGTCTAGTACGAGGACGTCATTCGGGGATGCTCTGTGGATGGCTCGGTCTCTGATTGGCTTATCGCGCCATTAGAGGCGGGGCTTGGCATTTAAAATCTGGATTGATTATAGCTGGTTTTTGATTTTGAAGCTGTACTTTACCATGTGAAACACTTCAAAAAGGTCAAACTTCTCAATTTTCATGAGTTTTTTCCATTTATTTTTCAAAAAGTACAAGTGAAACCAAATTTTAGGTTGCGAACCCCTCTATCCATTCGATGACCGGTGTAGAAAAGGAGCCCATTATTTTGACGAAGTCCTGGACACGGTCAAGCCTGACTACGCTTTCATGTTCATGAGGTTCAGTTAGATAGGAAAAATTGAATAAATTAAAGTCTTCAGACACATATCAATGATGGACCCCTTCGTCGACGCCCAGAACGACACGGTCTACAACGTGGCCAAGAAGAGGATCATAGACTTTCGGGACAAAATCGACAAGAAGCTCTACATGGTCGGTCCTCTGCCACAGCCAACCGCGCTGAGTTGGAACGTCCAGGAGAGCTTCAAGGCCGGGAAATGGCCCAACGACGTTCGTTTTTATTTTTTCATCACAAATTGAAGTTCATAGATACGGCTAGGATCACTTTGTGCAGTTTTGGCACGATCATTTTTTCGAAATTTTCTAAATCTGGGCTAGAAATTTTTCAAGGATAACTATTCTCGAAGTTTTTCGAAGCGATTTTTGAGAAGAAGACTTTAAAATTGGTTAATGAGGCCTTGAAGAAAATGAAGTTTGCTGAAAAAGGTTCTTGAAAAAAGTTTGGTCGCTGAAAATTTAAAAAAAAATAATTGAGCCGCTCTTGAAGGTTACATTGAGCTGGCTAGAACAAAAGATCACGATTTATTGATTTTTCTCTTGTCTGAAAATTTTTTTGAGCCGGGATATGGTTTAAGAAACATTCGCATATGCTTCCCAAAGAGAAGATCAAAACTACGAATTTAGAAAATCAAAAGTGGCTTTTTTTTTGGATTTTTTTTTTCGAATTTTGAAAACACATAATTTCGTTTACAGACTCCAGCTCATATCCATTTTTCAAAAATGGCTCTTGATTTTTTTTTTTTGAATTTTGAAAACACATTATTTCTTTCAAAGACTCCAGCTCATATCCATTTTTCAAAAATGGCTCTTGATTTTTTTGAATTTTGAAAACACATTATTTCTTTCAAAGACTCCAGCTCATATCCTTTTTTTCAAAAAAATGGCTCTTGATCAAATTATTAACACCTATAATTTTTTCAAAGACTTCATTGGTCGTTTTTGAGCGTATTTTCCGAGGAAATAATTTTTGCGACTCTAGTTTCAATAAGAACTTAGTGCTGACAAAAAAGGTAGTTTTACTTTCAAAATGGGAAGTCCCCGAAAGACGGCTTGATGTACCAGGTGAAGATCCTGAAAGTTTCCCAGCTTTTGAGAAATGAGTGCTCAAAGCCCTGGAACAACTTGTTTTTATGGAGTTTGAGGATTTCCTCTGTCTTGGAGATGTCTTTTTTTGGAAACTAAGAAATTTTGCTTGTTAAAACTCTCAGGTTTTTTCTCTGGTACATCAAGGAGTGTATTGAAAAATTTTCAGGAAACAAAAAAGTGAAATGGCCTCCCTTGTGAGATCGTTCTGTCAGAAATCTTGAATTTCCTTTCCAGGCGACGATAATCACCCCGGACTCCGTGAAACGATACGAAGACGGCATGAAACGGATGAACCTTCTTCTGAAGGACTGCGGGAGCAAATGCGAGCTGATCGACTACGCGCCGTCGTTCCGAAACTCGACGACCAACGTATTTCAATATTATGACAAATATGGAATGCTTTACTGGAACGATAATCTGCACCTGACGCCCCACGGCCTTGCCCTCGTTAAAGGTCTTTTCGAGAATATTTGCAATCATTTATAAGCCTTTTTTGGAAATTTTGCAAGTTCTAAGCATGGTTACACTAGTGCATGCTTAAAGGCATAGGGGCAGTAAAAAACGGGGTTTCAGGTGAAAGCAGTTTCTTATATAGTTTTTCATTGCGAATTGAATTGTGTAAGAAGCAAAGAAAAAAGCTGAAATCCGGAAGTTGATAAAGCCTGCTCCATAGAGCAACTTTACTGCAGAGTGCCCTTTTTGGCGGGAACTCAAACTTTCCTCCCTCCGACTTTGAATAATTTTTTCTTCAAAACTAGAAACTTTTGTACGTTTCCAAGTTCACCGTTCGATTCGCAATGAAAGACTCTGCTTTGAACTAAAACACCGTTTTTACTGCCCCTATGCCTTCAAAATTGATTGAAAAATGAGTGGTTGAATTCTAAAAATTCTAGAGAAGTTTCAAGATTCTTCCCATCACAAAAAATTCTCATAATAGTCTTTTTTTCAAAGTAACCGGCTAAACTGGAGTTTGAAAAAAGCTCTTTTTTAAAATTTCAATAAGTACTTTGAATAGCCAAAAAAAAGACCTAGCTATTTTTGATTTCACTATCATTTTCTTAAGAACAGTGCAATGCTATATATATAGACCTTTTTCCTTTCAATTTCTTCCAGTCAAAATTTGCAAAAGAAATTTCGATTGTGTATGTTTTTTTCATGTCTTATTGCTTTTTGAAGTGCATGAAAAGGAGAACAAAGTCATGCATTATTTCGCATGTTTTTTTCTGTGTATTTGTAATAAAATGTATTTATTTGAATCACGTAACGTTGGAATTTGCATTCTGAAAAAAATTTATGAAGAAATTAGGACGAAGAAAAATTATTAGAACTCGCAATTTTCCTTGGAGACGACTCTTTCGGCGATAGCAGACCAAAGTCCTGAATTATTTTAGTTCCTTGTACCGACCTGATCCGGTTTTCGCGTGAAGGCATGTATAGTCGATCCATGGCTGGATTGAGCCATCGAAAAATGGTCCTGGTACGATTAAAAAAAGCGCAGACAGACGACGCCCATGCGCGCCCAAAAATAACGGTGGAATCGGCTATAGATTTTTTTTTTTGTAGCGTGCAAAGCTGCGCATTTTTTGGAACCTTTCTTGGATTTTTGATAGTTTTTTTAATTTCAATTGTTTCTTAGATGACCAAAAACTTCCACCTTTCTATATTTTGGTCCTTTTTTGTACCCAAGCCAGCAGCATTACCTATGAGAAAGAGACCTCATCCAGGTCAAGCAAAAAAAAAAGGTGGCAGGTGATTTTTCTTTTTTCCTCTTTTTCAGATTTTCCTCTTGTTCATTAGCGCCTCTCCCGACCCGATTCGTAGGTTGAAACGTCCTTTTTCGGATGTCGCCGAGGAATATTCCCGATACTATCTTTTTGTTTCGGCCGGTCCGAGTCGAATATTCCGGCTTCTAGAATCGAGAGAAAGAAGCCTGAGACTCGCTTCATTTTTCATTTGGAATGGCTTTGGTTTTCAGTTTTTTCGTCCCGAGTCTTTTTCTTTCTTGCTACCTCGCTCGACTTTCGAAAGGAAGTTTTCTACTTATTACTTTTTTTTTAACTCGAATTTTCCTTTTATTGTCGTTAAAAAGTTGGAAAAAAGGAGGTAAAGCCAGGAAAATAACACTCTTGTCCATTTTTCCAGCAGAACTTGAATAAAATCGACCTGATTTCGAAAAAGATGAACCACTTTGTTATTTTCCACCATGTTCTATACTCTTCCTTGTAAAATATCTAGTCGGCATAATTTTTTTCTGAGTAGGTCGCATGGAGAATGGCTTTGAGATAACGTAAATAAACATGTTATTCTGAAGCCTGCTTTGGCTTTCCAGTCTAAAACAAATCGATACCGTGTAGCCATTCCAAACGCGTCCATTCCGATGAAGGCAGTGTAACCACATAAATTTTCCAGATGGGTAAACCGGAAGAGCACAAGAAGAAAGCGGGACGACCTGCAAGGCCTGCGCGGCTGTGCCATCGGCGCCGTCCTCCTCTTCCACTTCTTCCCCGACCATTTTCCCAATGGCTACGTCGGCGTCGACCAGTTCAGTCCCTTCAGAATTCTCCAGAATACTCATCCCGTTCAGATTCTTCGTCCTCTCCGGCTTCCTGATGTGCATGTTGCTCCAGAAGTCGCAGACGATGTCGCGACGCCAACTCGTCCTCAACTTCTACTGGCGACGTCTCAAGAGAATCCTGCCGCTCTACCTTCTCTGTCTCCTCGGCATCCTCCTCGCCTTGTACGTCTTCTTCCCGGATTCTTCCGTCGACACGAATCTTCGAACCGCGCCTTGGGCTCTTTTCTTCGCCTCGAATAGGCCGAAATCCACCGAAGACGACTACTTTCAGATGGTTTGCTGTAGCTGATCAACTTAATGAAGCTGTCATTTCAGCTTCAAGTCGCCATCGATCTATTCACTCACACCTGGTCTCTTTCCGTTGAGATCCAGTTCTACCTCATCGTTCCATTTCTCTTCATTTTGTCAAAAATCATACCAGAAACGCGTCAGCCGTTATTTTACGCCGTCGTGGGTACGTTCAGGAACATTTTTCATTTTTAAATATTTTACAACAGGATCGGCCTCATTCCTACTCAATGTTTCCACAAGTGAGAGCTTCGCCTTCAACAATGTCTTCGCCAGAGTTTGGCAGTTTTTTTGATAGGTTTCTCAATTTTTCAAAAATATATTAAAAATAAAATTACAGGAATGGTTTCCTACCTGACTTGCAGTTACGAGACTGAACCAAAATCAATAAAGTACGACCAAATAAGCCAAGCCGAAGAAGGCGAAAAATTGGTCCTTGAAGACGGGGAAATCGACCTTTCTGGTCTGAAAACGACAAAAAAGTTTGAACAGTATTCAATTTTCAGATGAAATCAAAGCCATTGAAGAAGAGCCAAAAAATGGTCAGGAATTGCCGAAAGTTGCTCAGATTACAGCGATTTTTCTCATGTTTTTCGCCGCTTTCGGGCCAACCAAATTCAGCGAATTATACGTCAGGTGCGACCATTATCTTACCTTAAGAGTTTAAAAACTATGTTAGAGACTTTATTGGATCTTCCCACTCAACCATTATTTATAAATATTTTTTTCAATTTGAAAAAAATCTCCCGTCAATAAGGTAATCAAAAAGTACAATTTACATTTCAGAGCTTTTTTTAGCTTATTATGCAAACATTTTCTTTTCGAAAAAAATTAAATAAAGAAAAAGGAAATTTGGAAGAAAAAAAGAGAAGAAAAAAATGTTTGTTTGGCAACCGGAAAAATCTGTCATTCACGCTCTCCTGCGCAGCGGAAATTCCACTTTAGGGCTTTGTTGATTTTTTTTTTTTTCTTCAATTTTACTACTTTTTTTCTTTTTTTCTTCAGTAAATTTCTAGATTTAGATTTTCATAAAAGATGGGTGGTATCCTTGAAAAAGCCGAGCGGCCTCTCTAGAACAGTTTTGAAAAAAATGATGAGAATTTTTCTCTAATTTTTCAAGGTGTTTTTTTGTTGTTGTTATAATTATATCCTATATATCCTCAGAAGCGAGTAGAAGTTTTTTAATAAAAGATGAACATTTTTCAAAATGATCGGCGCAAAGACCTTGTTCCGCTGTTCTTTTCTCTAGATGTACTACGCAATAGGCCAGCCTGTTATTGGAAAACTGGGGGATATTCTCGTTTCTATGCAGAGTTGAATTTCAGTTTTTTGTTTCTGTTTAGAATATATATTTCCAGGTTTAACACGACTCTCCTAACTGGACTTTTGATTTGCGCGGCCGCAGAACACCCGATTTTGTGCAGCCGACCTTTGGTCTACTTGGGCGATATTTCATACGCGTTATATCTTATTCATTGGCCAATTTGTGCTCATTGCAAATTGATCCATCCGGATAGTACTTTTGGTGAGGCCATCCACATTTCACTCTTGATTTTTTTCTTTTTAGCTGCACTCGTTGGCCTTATCGCGTCAGTTTTGGCTGCCATCGTCGTCGGGCAAACTTTTGAAAAGTAGGAGTTCTTGAGTATACTCCCGTACTCTATATTTTGTCTCCAGGTGGTACCTTCTTCTGAAATCCAAGAGTTTGACCGTCTTGGTGTCGATCTTCTATGCCGTCAACATTATCCTGTGGCTGCACTTGAAATCTACCCGAGTCGCCGAGTTTGTCGACGACAAAACGGTCGGAAATGAAACTTGGCGGGATTTCGACTCGAGTCAAATGACTTTTGGTTCATTTTCCTGTCATTTTCTGCTTAATTTTCCAATAATTTCAGAAGAAATCGACAAGAAAAACTGGATTTATTCCCACTTTGACTATCAGAATCTCTACTTGAAGCATTGCGAGTACACGAACGCGGAAAAAGGGCCACTCGGTCTTTGTAAATTCCAAGTGAGGATATAAATGTTCGACGGATGAAATTTATGATTTTCAGGGTCTTAACGAACAGGCCAAGAATAAAATTGTCCTTTTTGGTAACAGTTGGGCGGCGAATCACGCAAGGATGTTTTATGACGAATGTTCTTCGAAAGCCAAGAATATGACCATGTTTAGTAGTTATGGTGAGAAATCCTGTTGAAAGCTGGGGAACGGAATTTTCTCTTTGAAAAATGTCAATTTTAACTTTTTATAGTGATGTATCTGTTAGAATTTGCAGGGGACGAAATTGAATTTTGGTACTCTTTAAGTGACTTCATTTGAGGGGCCACTTAGGCTCTCTAGTGATGACTTAAGCAGGAAGATTGTTCCCGTTTCTCTCTGTAGTGATCACTTAATGGCATAGGGGCAGTAAAAATCGCGTTTTCAGTTGAAAGGTTTTCAGGTGGTCAGTTTCTTGTAGAGTTTTTCATTGCGAATCGAACGGTGTACTCAAAAAAGCACATATATGACTGCTTTTGAAGAAAAATGCGATTTTATTTCCCCGCCTTTCTATAGTCTGTTCAGATTTTGAATGTCAAGTTGTCGCTCAAGCTCCGCCCCTAATGGTGCTATAAACCAATCAGAGATCGAGCCATCCACAGAGCGTTTTTGAATGACGTCATTTCACTTGACATTAAAAGTCTGAACAGACTATATTTTGGAAAATGCTTTGGATCGGTGTACAGAAAACTGTTTACAGTAGCCGTACACGCGATTTTGCAGACTTTTTCCTTTGGGGACAGCAAAAAAAATTGAGAATTGGAAAAAAAAAACGAAAACAAGAAAAATTGCGATTCATGTTGTCCATAGAGCAACTTTACTGCAAAACGCCTTTTTGATGGGAATTTTTTTTTCATATGAATTTCTCCAAAAATAGGACATTCTGTACATTTTTAAGTATACCGTTCGATTCGCAATGAAAAACTCTACAAGATACTTCTTTCACCTGATACCCGGTTTTTAACTGTCCCTATGCCTTTGAATTTTAGCAAGTTATTAACCTAAAACAGCTTTTTTTCAGGTTGTGAACCATTTTATGGGTTCGACCAACGCTGCAAGCAGAATATGAAGGATTTCGACGACCTTCTCACGTCGGCCAAGCCTGACTACGCGTTCATGATCGTCAGGTACAGAAAATCCCATATTTTTAATAGTAATCATGTGTTTATACAGACATATCTCCTTGATGGACAACCTGGCCGACATCCAGTCGGATAATCTCTACAAACTCGCCAGGGATCGACTGATCTCTTTCAAGGATCTCGTGGGGAAGAAACTCTATATTGTTGGGCCTCTCCCTGAGCCCAAAACTTTGAGCATCTTCGTCTCTGACAGCTTCAAAAATGGAACCTGGCCCAAGGATGTTAGTAGCAAAGTTGTTTTTTGGTTTCTCAACGTTTAGTTGGTTTTCTGGGAAAATTCCAGAAATGCTCCCCCCACGTCCGAAAAAGCCCCCCACCAAGGCAAGTTTCGACTGGTGGGAGGTGAACTCAAAGACAAGGTCATTTTTTTGCAAAATGAGAATTGCCCCCCACATTTCCAAAAAGCCCCCACCAAGGCAAGTTAAGACTTGTAGGAGGTGAACTCAAAGACAAGGTCATTTTTGGAAATTTAGACATTTTTGGGAATTTTCCAGAAGTCCACCTCCCCCCACGTCCGAAAAAGCCCCCCACCAAGGCAAGTTTCGAGACTGGTGGGAGGTGAACTCAAAGAACTTTAAGTGCTGGCTGAATCGAATGGGGGGGGGACTATATTTAATCCTAGAATCGTCCCCCTCCCCCACGTCCGAAAAAGCCCCCCCACCAAGGCAAGTTTCGAGACTGGTGGGAGGTGAACTCAAAGAACTTTGAGTGCTGGCTGAATCGAATGGGGGACTATATTTAATCCTAGAATCGTCCCCCTCCCCCCACGTCCGAAAAAAATCCCCCACCAAGGCAAGTTTCGAGACTGGTGGGAATTGAAAAAGTTGGGAAGTTTTTTTACCCCTTCCCCCCTCCTTAAAAATTTTTGATGAAATTTCGCTTAAGTGTACTTTAGGACCTCCTGGTTCCAGAAAGAAAAATATAAGGACGGGAAAAAAAAAGTTCCCTAGAGAGATATTCTTCTGGTGACTCAAAACTGACCATTTTCGATTTCAGACCGAAATCTTCCCCGCCAAAACATCGTTAAAAAGGTACGAAGACGGCAAGAAGAGGATGGATCAGTTGGTGAAGGATTGCGGGAGCAAATGTGAACTTATCGATTACGCTCCCTTGTTCCGAAACTCGACGACAAATGTGTTTCAATACTTTGACCAAAAAGGGATGCTCTATTGGACCGACCCGCTTCATCTCTCCCCACATGGTCTCTCATTAGTCAAAGGTCTTTACACTAAAATTTGCAATGATATGTGATAACTGAAAATTGGTCATTTTTTACCGGTAGCATTTTCGAAATAGGCATCAAGGTAGTGCAATTGAAGTCCACAAAAATCGAACAAAAGTTCGATCTAATTTAATTTATTCATCGCTGTCTTGAAATAACGCTCAATGGCTTGCAAACGTATGAGAAAATACTGGATTTTGACATTTCCCACTGAAATAGAGGTGAATGAACTTTTTTCGTGAGTTTTACAAGTTTTTGCACGTTCTCTATTCGATTATATCGCATGTTCTTTTATACTCTCTGTAGTTTGAAATTATGATCTTTTTTTTTTCTCGTCTCCGCCCATTTTTCAATAAATTCCGTCTGAAATTTGCATGCAAAAGCTGTTCAAATAAGAATTTTTGTCAAAGGACTGCAAGGGCGTATGTTAATACACAAAAATTTCGCATGTGAAATATTTCAAATTTTGCATATGCTTGATTTCTTGCAAATCTGGGGAAAAACGAGGGAATCCTACAAGGTTTCGGATTCCATGGATGAAGCAAACTTCATGGTGAAATTTTAAGTTTCTCTTAAAAGTTTTGAAGTTTACGGTTAGAATAGATATTTTTCCGATGGTACAAAGTTACCGATCGCAAACTATTCACTCAAGTTGCGGAATATGAAGACTTGGCAAAAAAAGAGAAAAAGGGGGGGGGCATAAACCGTAAAAAATTTTCAGGGTGCGCGCTGGGCGGAGCTAGTTCGATCGTATAAAAAAAAAAAAAAAATTCATTTTTGTAATTTTTCAAGCGATTTTTTTCTTAGTGATCGAAAAAAAGAGCTTTTACTTGGGATTAGGGGGCATACAAATCTATATATTAACAAGTTAGGAACCAAAATCATTAGGAAGCCTCCGATCTCAATAAGAAGAAGGACAGGGAAAAAATGATCGACCCCCTAAAAACGGACGATTGCAATCATAACTGCTGTTTTTGCACTGGGGAAATTTCGCCGTTAACCTCGGCTAATCTATTCTTCGACCTGACCTCAATAAGTTCGGGGAAAGGTCGACCCTCTAGGCTTCTCAGTCGAGTTTATTTCTGGTCTGAATATGTGCTTCATGGAAACGAAGCCGAAATTTTCGGTTTTGTCCCTGGAGCACTCTTTCTCGCTAAAATTGAGCCAAATTTTTTCCGCGTTTTTAAAAATTTTTCTTGTTTTTTTCTGGAATCAAGGCTGGATATGATCCCAACAGAAAATCTGGAAATCATATTTTTGGGAAGAATTTTGAGCTCTAGAGCACATATTCACGCCAGGATTAGCTTGAAATTCCTTTTTTTTTGTACTTACTGGGAAAATCTTTAGTGGCCACTATAGAGGCTCGCCAAGGACTTCTTGGAGAGGACACTAAAGTGGCCACTAAACCCACCTCTATAGTGGCCATGATTTTCCCTTTTAGTGGCCCCTTTAGAGGTCTCTATTTAGTGGCTACTTCAGTAGTTTTTCATCCAGTAACTCTGATAATTTAAAAAAAAAAACAGATCGGACCAGTTATGTTGATCCACTGACCCCTAAATTGGCCACTAAAAATTTTAGCGGTCTAGTAGTAGCACTTAGACCTCTATAATGGCCACTAATTTGTAAGCCCTTAACTGGCCACTATATTGACTACGATAGAGGCCAATAAAACGTCAAAACCCTTTAATGGTCACCAAAAGTTTTCCCATTCTTCATTGAATTTTCCAGGTGCTCTTCCTGTAAGAAGTTTTTTGGATCTTGAAGGTCAGAAATCAAAGATATTTGGGCCAACTCCTTACCCAAATTGTTCAAAGGAGCATTGGAAAGGTCTCGAAGCGATCTTTCGTCTTCCGTAGGGTGATTTTCGGTCCGCCCTTCTTGGTTGATCTTTTAATCACTCCAACAAAGGAAATTTGGACAGACTAGAGAAAAGTCCGCATGGCCCAAGCCGGCCGAACGGGCGTATCTCTTCCATTTCACTTTCGGTCTCTTTTATCTTTTTGCAACAACGTCCTCATTTTTCAAATAGTTCACACGTTTTTTTTAACGAGTAGAGCGTTGAAAGTGAGGTGGATTTTTCATTTCTTGCTTCTTTTTTCGTTCCCGTCTGCATCTCATGGGATTCTCAAAAAATTAGACGCCGTCAAGGGACCACTTGAGGTTACTAAAGAACTTCCAGGAAACTATAGTCTGTTCAGATTTTGAATGTCAAGTCGTCGCTCAAGTTCCGCCCATAATGTTGCGATAAACCAATCAGAGAGCGAGCCATCCACAGAGCATTTTCGAATGACGTCATTCTACTTGACATTCAAAATCTGAACAGACTATATAAATCTTTTTTTGTTCCGCAAAATCACTTTGAACTATTGTAATCCATACATTTTGGCTTCAAAAACTTGGCCTTTTTTGCACCCTGTCGAATTTTTTTCCATAGACTCAAGCCCTCGGTGAGTGGACTTGCTGGAATTTTAAGGTACAAAAGTTCCTTGAAGCCTTCCGGAGTTTTTTAAAACGAGTAGAGCGTTGAAAGTGCTTAAACTAGCAACAGCTTTTTTTGCAACCTGTTCTTCCAGGCTTCTTCGAATCAACTTAATAAGTTAAAACATTCAGATGGGTAAACCTGAAGACCAGAAAAAGAAGCGGGACGACCTGCAAGGCCTGCGCGGCTGTGCCATCGGCGCCGTCCTTCTCTTCCACTTCTTCCCCGACCATTTTCCCAATGGCTACGTCGGCGTCGACCAGTTCAGTCCTTTCAGAATCCTCCAGAATCCTCGTCGCTTTCAGATTCTTCGTCCTCTCCGGCTTCCTGATGTGCATGTTGCTCCAGAAGTCGCAGACGATGTCGCGACGCCAACTCGTCCTCAACTTCTACTGGCGACGTCTCAAGAGAATCCTGCCGCTCTACCTTCTCTGTCTCCTCGGCATCCTCCTCGCCTTGTACGTCTTCTTCCCGGATTCTTCCGTCGACACGAATCTTCGAACCGCGCCTTGGGCTCTCTTCTTCGCCTCGAACAGGCCGAAATCCACGGAGGACGACTATTTTCAAATGGTTTGCTGGAGCTGATCAACTTGATGAAGCTGTCATTTCAGCTCCAAATGGCTATAGATCTATTTACGCATACCTGGTCCCTCTCCGTCGAAATTCAATTCTACCTCCTCGTTCCATTTCTCTTCATTTTGTCGAAACTTCTGCCAGAGATATACCAACCGTTGTTTTATGTCTCCATAGGTATGCGAACACTTTCAGGTCGGAATATTTATTTTATTCAGGTGCTGCCTCATTTTTGTTGAATATATCCTCCAGTGAAAGCTTCGCATTCAATAACGTCTTCGCCAGAGTTTGGCAGTTCCTAATAGGTCGGTTTGTGGCAAAATTGGAAAACTTTGAGAAATCTCCAGGTATGAGCGCCTACCTGACGTGTAGTTTCGACCCAAAAAGTACACTGGGAAATTATTCTCGACTGAGTCAGTGTGAAGAAAGTGAGAAGCTGATCGTGAAGGGGGACCTCGACGTAGTTGGTTTGATATCAAAGCTGTGAAATTTATAATTCTATGGATTTTAGAACAAGGCAAAGATGGGGAAGAGCCAAAAGATGGACAGGAATTGCCGAAAGTTGCTCAGATTACAGCGATTTTCCTCATGTTTTTCGCGGCTTTCGCACCGACAAAGTTCAGCGAGTTATACGTCAGGTGAAATTGGCTTAATTATAGTCAATGTTTCCCGACTTGAAAGGTGAGAAGGGCGAAGCAGGGGGCGGGGCGCGTAGCGTGTGCGCTCGCGGTTCTTGGCACGTGTTCGATTCAACCGTCATCGACTCTTTGAAAAGCCCGTTTTTCGCTTTTTTCATTCCTTTTTCAATTATTTATCGATTATGTTCATGTGTGCATCAAAAAATAGTAGAAAACATTGAAAAAGAGCGGTTGCCGAGCTTTGTAAATAATCGACGGTGATTGAACTGGACTCGTGCCAAGGACCGCGTACGCACACGCTACGCGTCCCGCCCCTTGCATCGCCTCCTTCGCCTTTCAAGTCGGGAAACATTGACTATACTTGTATTCGTCAAATGGTTGCTACAGTATCCCCAGCGCTTCGAAATTTTTGTTTTAGCGAATAAAAAGTTCCTTTAAAGCCTAAAAAATGCTGCTTTTTTGGTCCGTTTCTGGTATTTTTGTACTTTTTAAATCAGAAGTCACTTTTTATAACCTTCTGAAGTTGATATTTCCAGATTCAACACAACCCTCCTAACGGGTCTTTTGATTTGCGCGGCCGCGGAACACCCAATTTTGTGCAGCCGACCTTTAATCTACTTGGGCGACATTTCCTATGCTCTCTATCTGATTCATTGGCCAGTTTGTGCCTATTGTAAATTGGTCCATCCGGATAGTACTTTCGGTAGGAATTTATCTGATTTCAACCTTTATTTGGCTTTTTTTTTAGCCGTTTTTATCGGATTTTCGGCTTCAATTTTGGCCGCCGTCGTTGTTCGAGAGACTTTTGAAAAGTGAGAAGTTCAAGAACCTTTTTAACTTGGTAATTTGCTCCCAGATGGTACCTGAGCCTAAAATCCGGAGGAATAACAGCCTTAGTGATAATCTTCTATATATTCAACATTCTGATGTTCTTCCACATGAAATCCTCCCGAGTACCTTCCTTCCTCGACAAAAACTTGATTGGGAACGAAACTTGGCTGGATTTCGACTCGACCAACATGACTCTTGGTTAGTTTCCCGCAGGATTTTCCAATTTATTGGATTCCAGATAAAATCAACGAGAGAAACGTCATATTTTCCCACTTTGATTATCAGAATCTGTACGTGAAGCAGTGCAGTTATACCAGCGCGGAGAAGGGTCCGCTCGGGATTTGTGATTTTCAGGTAAGGTCAACTTTTTTGTGCTTCAGGCCCTTTAGGGACCACTCGAGACCAACCCCTATAGGGGCCACTGAAGCTTGCAAAAGTGGTCCCTATAGTGGTTTAGTTAGTGGCCGCTATAGGGGGCATGCTAGTCTAGAAGTTACAGAATAAATAAGCGTTTTTTGAAAGAAATTAAAAGACCCCTAGAGGGTCCACTTGAGGTTTCGGAGCTAAGAGGTAAGAATTTAAACCCCCTATAGAGACCACCTCAATTTAACCTCTATAGGGACCACCTCAATTTAACCCCTATAGGGACCACTTTCCCAACCCCTACAGGGATTTTTTTCGGTTGAAACGATAGAATATTTTAGAACAGACCTAATCCAAAATCTGACATTTCCAGGATCTGAACAAAAGGGCCCGCAATAAAATAGTGATTTTCGGCAACAGTTGGGCGGCGAATCACGCAAGAATGATCCATAAGGAATGCTATTCGAAAGCCAACAACATGACCATGTTCAGTAGTTATGGTGGGAGAAACGGGAGAATCGAAATACATGAAAAATGAAGGTTGCGAACCCCTTTATCCGACCCTGGAACTCGACAGGTGCAAGCAAAACATGAAGGATTTTGATGATGTTTTGGACTCGGTCAAGCCTGATTACGCTTTTATGATCGACAGGTTGGTTCCTACCTTTAAAAAAAGTAGAAATTCAACTTCTGATTTTTTTGGAGGAGAAGCTTTGGGGAGAAAATTCTATCTGAAAAGTTGATCGCGAATTTCCCAAAAATGACCAGAATTTTCCTTGACCCTAGAAGTGTTACTAGAATAAGCTTTACTGACCACTTAAGAGGTCCCTCAAAAACTACTTGGAGAGGACGCTAAGGTGGCCACTAAAACGACCTCTATAGAAGCCACTATTTTCCCACTTAGTGGCCACTATAGTAGTTCTTTTTTCTAGTGGCTACTAATCCGATTACTATAGTGGCCACTTAAGCGTCAGAACACTGAAGAGGCCACTAGAAAATTTTCCAACAACCTGCGAAAAGGCTTACTTTTTGAGAAGTGCTACTGGAAAAAAGTTTACTGGCTACTTAAGAGGTCCCTCAAGGACTACTTGAAGAGGACACTAAGGTGGTAACTATAGTAGTTCTTTTCTAGTAGCTACTAATCCGACCACTCTTGTGGCCACTGAACCGTCAGAACCCTAAAGAGGTCACTAGAAAATTTTTTATTAAAGAAACTAGGGCTCGCTAAAAATCAAAATGGCTCATTCCTATAAATTTAGTCGGGTTTCGTGACTAATTTTAAAAAAATCGGAATTCGTGAAGATTTTTCTACTCTGGTACATCCACTAGGATTTTGGCCAATTTACAAAAAAATTTTTTCAAAAAATCATCAATTTCCATATGAATTGAATTTTTAGCCATGGCGCGCATTCTCAAGCTCTTTTTCGTTTTTCAAATCATTTTTTGGGGCATGAAATATTTTTCCAGACACATGGCGACAATGGTCCCTTTAGCCAATCTCCAAAACGACACGGTGTATAACTATGCCAAAAACCGGATACTCAACTACCGGGACAAGGTCAAAAAGAAGCTTTTCGTGTTGGGACCCGTCCCGCAGCCGGGGCCATTTACTGAAATCGTCTACAACAGTTTTAAGGCTGGCAAGTGGCCAGAAAATGTAGGTTCTCGGGCAAAGTCGGAATGGTGGATAATGGCCCAATAATGGCGGCAAAAAGGCAGCGAAAAGGGTCCTTTTTCCTAGCCTTTCATTTTTTCTAGGGTTTCAAAGGCTCAAGAATTGGTGGAAAAAGGTGGAGGTAGCAAAATTGGTGCATAAAGGTAGGGACCGCAACCAAATTTTCAAAAAAAATTTTGAGCTTCAATATTACTATGGTTGGATAGCTGCTCCAATTCACTATTCTAAACAGTTTAGTTTTTCAAAAAAAGGTTGAAAACAAAAAAAGTATGGTCAAAACAGTAGGGAAAAAAGTCGCGAAGTTTAGTACTGAAAGTTTAGATTTTACGCTTTTGGTCGTTCATTTTGTTTTCATATCGGATTTAATTTTTTTTTTTTAGTAGTTTATTTCGGTTTTCAAAGTCATAATAAGTTATTAAAACAGTAAAAAACCACAAGTTTGAAGAGAAAAGCTATTTTACATGAAAAATGAAAAAAATGGCCGCTGCGAGGATCGAACTCGCGATATCAAAACTGTATGCAAGCGCACTTGCGCTGCTCCACGTACATCTCTCGGAGATGGGAGGCGTTCGCTCTATAGACCACTTCACCTCAAAGTACAGCATTTACCGACTTTCTTGTTTTAAAAAAAAGTTATGATAGCTGAACAACTATTAGTCACGTGTGTTCGGACCACCTAAAAATAATTTATTCATAGAGATTCAGTTCAAAATGCAGCAAAAAAGGAACCTTTTTCCACCCTTTCCGACTTTGCCTATGTTATGCTTTTGAACTATTCACATGGATCTTTTCCAGACCCAAATTCTTACGCCCGGAGCCTTGATGAGTTATGCAGACGGAAAAAAGAGGATGGACCAGTTGGTGAAGGATTGCGGGAGCAAATGTGAACTGATCGATTACGCGCCCTTGTTCCGAAACTCCACAACCAATGAATTTCAATACTATGACCAGAATGGAATGGTTTATTGGACCTACCCCCTTCATCTCTCCCCACATGGTCTCTCATTAGTCAAAGGTCTTTATAGTAGGATTTGCGAGGATTTGTGATTTTATTGTTACGGTTGGCATAAACACGGGTTCTTTTTCTTATTATCGTTTCGTGTTACTCGTTGAATAACGACTGAAATGTATTTTCAATGTCTTTTTCTATTTGTATTGCTTCCTTCCACAACTTTAGCGCCCGACTTCGGACCTGCTTAGGATTTTTAGAGTGGTCCCTTTAGGGGTTAGGGGTCGAAAAAGTGATCCCTATAGGAGTAAAATCAAGGTGGTCGAGGGTTTTAGGGTCTGGCCCCTTGAAACTCAAGTAGTCCCTATAGGGATCGTTCAATTTTGTTCAAAAAAGGTTTTTTTTTTCGTGAGTTCGATTTTATAATGAATATTTGAATAAATTCCTGTTTTATTGATAACTTTAAGAAAAAATAATAATTTCGAGCTGCTCGGTGATTTTTCTGTTCAACATGCACACATGGAAAACGGAAAAGATCCTTCCAGGGGCCCTAAAATGAGCTGAAAAAGTTTCTTTAAAGCTCCTGAAAATGACTTTTGAGCTATTTTTCAAAGCCTCAGAGCATCCTTTTGAATCTCTAGAATTATTTCTTAGTTGCAAGGGAAAAATTAATTGAATAAGATTTTTTATATAATGACCCCCAGAAGCTCGTTCATTTTTCGTTTTGAAAGGACCGTTTTCATTTTTTGCCCAAGAATTTCAAGACATAATACTCGCAAAATTCTTCTGTCAATTTTGAGAATGTTTATTCAGTAGACAAATGAATTATGAGAGAATGCTTTGAAAAAATCATTTTCATAATACTGAAACGTTCAATTTAGAAAAAAAGAAAAAAGGCCGGGATCGAACCTACAACCCCCAGATCCGAAGTCTGGTAGTTTAACCATTAAGTCACGCGGCACAGCGTTCTAAAACGGGGTTCTCGCAAAAAGAGGCGCACACTATTCTCAATGGAGCGCGTAACTTGGAGCGTTCTCAATCAAATTCAAGGTGCTTTTTTTTCTTTAATTTACATGCTATTAAATTTTTTCGATTGTTTTTTGAAGTATTTTTTTTTGTTTCTATGCACGTAAATTTTTAATTAATGTTTTTAAACGTATTAGAAAGTTTTTAAAGTGCTCGTTAATGTGTATAAACGTTGTTTTTAAAAGAAAAGACTGTATCCAAGAGACAAAACCGAAAATCGAAATTCCAACTCCAAGAATCGATCAAAATATCAGTTTCCAACTAATAAACAAGAAAAAAAAAGCTGTCAGTGTCCGCGCAAAAGAGAAAAATTTCGACTTGACGAAAAATTCAAAAAAAGGTGTAATTGGTCTGTACCTAAGAGACAAAACCGAAAATCGAAATTTCAACTCCAGGAATCGATCACATTATCAGTTTTCAATTACTTAAACAGGAAAAAAAAGAATACAAAATCAAACCTGAGTCAAAAATTTCGACTTTCGTGAACAGAACAATTATGTAGTCCTTTGAACTAATCAAACCACAAGAAAATAAACTGCGAAATTTTAAGAGAGTTATAGGAAATGACTAGCAACACTTGGAAATTATAAATGTCAGGAAAAAAAATGCTAGCCTTCAAATAATCAAAAAATCCGGACTCTTAATTACGACGCGAAAAAGACGATTGTTAGACACGCCCACTCATGCAACGTCCGCATGCTTTTCAGGAAAGGGGCGGGAACCCCGCTTTAGAACGCTGTGGCGGCTGCACCAAAACTATATTAAGTTGTGTATTTTAACACGGGGTGTGCGAAAGCGCCGCAGTGCATGCACACTACACACTACACTTTACGGAAAAAATAGTGGCGGAGCGCCGTGGTACACGGTGTTCCCAAACGGGGTGGGGAGACGTCAAAAAAAAATTTGGCGCGAAAGATGAAATCTACAGTAACCAGCCGAAGGCGATCGAACAAACAAGTTATTAACGTTTGATACTCAGTGCATTTTATCCGTAGCGCGCACTAAATTTTTTCTGTAAATTCAGAAACTTTGACGCCTCGCTCACCTTCCCTCCCCCCATTTGGGAACGCCGTGGGTAACCGAATTCAGAATTCTTTTTTTTTTTAACAAGTTGAAAAAAAAAAGTGAGACCCGTGTTTATTCCAAACCGTTAGAAAAGGGAGAAAAATCACAAGTTCTTGCAAATATTAGTATAAAGACCTCTAACGAGAGAAAGACCATGTGGGGAAAGATGAAGTTTGTCGGTCCAATAGAGCATTCCATTCTGGTCAAAGTATTGAAATACACTGGTTGTGGCATTTCGGAACAAGGGCGCGTAATCAATCAGTTCACATTTGTTCCCACAATCCTCCAAAAGCTGGTCCATCCGTTTCAGACCATCCTCGTATCCTTGCAAAGATTTCGCCGAGAAAAACTGGGTCTGGAAAAATTGTTGATGAGTTTCAAGTGATTCAGAAGCAAAAGTAACTTCATTTGGCCACTTGCCAACTTTAAAACTGGCGTAGACGATTCCGCTCAATTTGGGCGGCTCGGGTAGAGGTCCCAAGACGAAAAGCTTGATTTTGACCCGGTCCCGGTAGTTCAGCAAGCGCTTTCTGGCCTGCAAGTAGACCGTGTCGTTCTGAAGCGGTCCGAGGAGTTTCGACATCATTGCCATGTGTCTGGAATGAAATTTTTTCGTTGATTGGAGCGATTTCGAGAGAATAATTCTACTTTTGGAGGAAGATTTGCACTTCACTTGGTTAGAAAGGTGCTAGAAAAATTAGTTTTCGAAAAAGAGCCCAGCGAAAAATGTCGTTAAATGGCCATAATTTAAATTTTGCGTGAAAGAAAGTCGTCTATTAAGGCTTGAGCCGTTTTCCAGCTTAGATTTTGCATTTCAAAGAATACATAATTCTCAAAAACCGCTCACAACATTCCTCATAGGGTGATGGAAGGTGAGCAGTTTTAAAAAAAAAGCAAGTGCGCGCTTCGGATAAAATGACGTCATTCTACGTTACACGGAGTATTCAACGTTAATAACTTTTTTGTTCAATCGCCTTTGGCTGCGTATTTGAGATTTCAAATTTCGCGCCAAAATTTTTTTGACGTCTTCCCACCCTGTTTGTAAACGCCGTGCGCTTGAAAGTTAGCCAATTTCGATAAATCAAGGAAATTTATCAATTCGAAAAATGAACCAAAAAAGTTATGGAATTCACTGAAATAAGCTCCACTTCTAAATTTTGTAAACTAAAGGAATTTTCAAGTTTATTTTCTTTTTATTGACCCCTGTCAGAAAATCAATTTTTGAGTGAAGAAAGAACCTGACAAACAGAAAAGCGTAATCAGGCTGAACCGATTTCAAAACATTGTCGAAATCTTTCATATTTTGCCAGCACCTTCCGAGTTCCAGGGTCGGATAAAGTGGTTCACAACCTCAAATTTATTATTTTCGATTCAACTTTTGGCTTACCGAAACTACTAAACATGGCCATTTCCTTGGCTTTCGAATAGCATTCCTTGTAGAACATCCTCGCGTGATTCGCCGCCCAACTGTTCCCAAACAGGGCGATTTTGTACTTGGCTTTCTCGTTCAGACCCTGAATTTTTTGAATGTTGATTCATTAATCAATTTTTGTCCTACTTGAAAGTTACACAAGCCAAGTGGACCCTTCTCCTCGTTTGTATAGTTGCACTGCTTCAAGTATAAATTCTGATAGTCAAAATGCGAGAATATATAGTTTCTTTCAGTGATTTGGTCTGAAATCAAAGAAATTTCGTAGAATAAGAAGAAAATTCACCAAAAGTCATGTTGGTCGAGTCGAAATTCAGCCAAGTTTCGTTCCCTATCAAATTTTTGTCGATAAAAGCTGGTATTCTCGAAGATTTCAAGTAAAAATACAGTAGGATGTTGGCTGTATAGAATATTATCACTAAGGCGCTTATACCTGTACCTTTAAGCCTCAGGTACCATCTGGGAACAAATTACCAAGTCATAAAAGATCTAACGACATCTCACTTTTCAAAAGTCTCTCGAACAATAATAGCAGCCAAAATTGAAGCCAAAAATCCGATAAAAATGGCTGAAAAAAGCCAAATAAAGGTTGAAATCAGATTAATTCCTACCGAAAGTACTATCCGGATGGACCAATTTACAATAAGCACAAATTGGCCAATGAATCAGATAGAGAGCATAGGAAATGTCGCCCAAGTAGATTAAAGGTCGGCTGCACAAAATTGGGTGTTCCGCGGCCGCGCAAATCAAAAGACCCGTTAGAAGGGTTGTGTTGAATCTGGAAATATCAACTTCAGAAGGTTATACTCCGACTTAAAAAGTACAAAAATACCAGAAACGGACTAAAAAGCAGCATTTCTTAGGCTTTAAAGGAACTTTTTCTCCGCTAAAACAAAAATTTCGAAGCGCTGGGGATACTGTAGCAACCATTTGACGAATACAAGTAATAAAGTCAATTTCACCTGACGTATAACTCGCTGAACTTTGTCGGTGCAAACGCCGCGAAAAACATGAGAAAAATCGCTGTAATCTGAGCAACTTTCGGCAATTCTTGTCCATCTTTTGGCTCTTCCCCATCTTTGCCTTGTTCTAAAAACCCATAGAATTATAATTTTAGAAGATATAATACCAGCTACGTCAGATTCATCTTCGACGATTAGCTTTTCATTCTCTTCGCACTGACTGATTTGAGAATACCTTCCCAATTTCGGCTCGAAACTACACGCTAAATAGGCATTCATACCTGGAAATTGATCAATCATTCTCATTTTTCAAAGGTCTCACCTATCAGGAACTGCCAAACTCTAGCAAAGACATTGTTAAATGCGAAACTTTCACTCGAGGAAATATTTAGTCCAAAGGAGGCCGATCCTTTATGAGAAATTATGAAGATTAGCTCATTCGAATTACCAATGATGGTGTAGAACAGTGGCTGATGTCTTTCTGGCAGTAGTTTTGACAAAATAAAGAGAAATGGAACGATGAGGTAGAACTGAATCTCAACGGAGAGAGACCAGGTGTGAGTGAATAGATCGATGGCCATTTGGAGCTGAAAATACAGCTTCATCAAATTGATCAGCTCCAGCAAACCATCTGAAAATAGTCGTCCTCCGTGGATTTCGGCCTATTCGAGACGAAGAAGAGAGCCCAAGGCGCGGCTCGAAGATTCGTGTCGACGGAAGAATCCGGGAAGAAGACGTACAAGGCGAGGAGGATGCCAAGGAGACAGAGAAGGTAGAGCGGCAGGATTCTCTTGAGACGTCGCCAGTAGAAGTTGAGGACGAGTTGGCGTCGCGACATCGTCTGCGACTTCTGGAGCAACATGCACATCAGGAAGCCGGAGAGGACGAAGAATCTGAAAGCGACGAGGATTCTGGAGGATTCTGAAGGGAGCGAACTGGTCGACGCCGACATAGCCATTGGGAAAATGGTCGGGGAAGAAGTGAAAGAGAAGGACGGCGCCGATGGCACAGCCGCGCAGGCCTTGCAGGTCGTCTCGCTTCTTCTTGTGCTCTTCCGTTTTGATCATCGGAATGTGCTACTTCCGATGTGGAACTAGAAAAGCGATAGATGCAGTAAGAAAAGCTTGAAAACTGAGGCCTTAAGCAATAAAGTCTTATATCGAGTTTGAGACTGTTTCCGTTTTCAGGAAACGAACCTTTTTTCGAATTAATTGAGGTCAGGTCGAATAAAAGATAAGCCGAGATGAATGGCGAGTGCAAAAACCGCAGTTATGATTGAGAATGTTCCTTTCAGGGGGAAGTATTTCGATCATTTGTCGGCATTTCGACGAGGGTGTTTCTTCTCGTACAAGCTGTATAAATAGTCCTCCCCGTCTAAAGAATTTATTATTGCCTGTTCAAATTGAATTACAACTTTCGCTTCCTTTTTCAAGTTTGCAAAGAGAATTTTTGATTATTAAAAACTGCTGGAAGATGTAGAAATCTTCCAAAAAAATCTTTTTCCAGACTAAGTTCACTGAGGTTGTTGAAAAACGATGGCTTGCTTTCAAATCTCTCCAAAACGATTTTCTGCGTTCAAAGAATTTTGAACTTTCCAATAATTTCCAAAAATTGCAAAATTTCAACATGAAGTCCTATACAGCTGTGCAAAGAAAAATAGAACTTTTCATTCCCGAAACGTCTGTAAAAATGAATAGAACTAACAAAGTCGCTGCAACGGATAAAATGCACTGAGTATCAAACGTTAATAACTTGTTTGTTCGATCCCCTTCGGCTGAAGTACTGTAGATTTCAAATCTCGCGCCAAATTTTTTTTTTGACGTCTCCTCACCCCGTTTGGGAACACCGTGCTTTCATACCTGTTTGCCAGCACCTTCGAGAAAGTTAGGGCGTGACCAAACTCGTCGAGTTCTAGATCTTACAGATTGACCACTCTCTCTCTTTTTCTCCTTCTCTTCTTTCCTTGGGTGTGACACCTTCACCCTGCCAATTTCTCTTTCTCTCTGTGTGACCTTCCTTTCTCTACCTCACTGTGACCGAGCACAAACACACATTTGCCACAGTTGAACCAGACGCACGCGACGCGATATAGCTGATTCACGGCCAGCTTGGGACGCTAAGAGGGCGTGTCCTGTCTGCGCTCTCCACGAGCCAGGCACTGTCTCGTGCATTATCGTCTCAGGACCCATTTTTCAATGGCTCAAGCCAGCCGTGAATTAGCTGTACGCAAACGCGTTGGGCTAGAGTGGAAGGCAGAGACGCAGAGGAACACGGACGTTGCCAACATCGCTTCCTTCCACCACATTCTAACTTTTGTGAATAGAAAAGAGATTTTCTTTTCTTCTGTAGTTTGCGTTGTGCATGATTTTACATCCATCACTGTTTTTCTCGATAAGTTTTAGTTAGGTAGTTTAGGAAACCGGGAAGGCAAAAGGATTTCTGTGTGAAAAGCTAGAACCACCGATGCTAGTTTTGATAAATCTCAGTTGATTTTAAGTAGAATTTCGAAAATTTGCATAGGCACCACAAGCCATTTTTTGAAAAAAGTAATGCATAGTCGAATCCAATACCATCGGATAGAACATACTGTCCAAAAATCAAATCAGTTCAGCTTTTCGAAAAATTTTGATTTTGAGCCTAGTTATGAAGCTTTTAGTGACGCGCAAGGAAACCGAAAAATCTGGCGTTTTTCGAATTTTCGGCTGCCGCCGCACTGTTTTGGCTCGTTTTCCATTCATATTCAACCGTTTTTGAATCGGCTTTCTGTTGAAAACTGATGAAAATGCCTCTCTGATTGTTATTCGCTCAGTTTGAGGTTTTTACAAAAATAATTAGTTCGAAAAATAAGAAAAAAGGATCCTCGGCACCAAAGGAAAAAATAGTATATGATATTTTTTGTTCAAACCACCAAGAGAAGGCAGTCTAACAGTCACATAAACGAAAGAATAAGAAATAATATCAATTATCATAGAAAAACACAAAGTTCTAAATTTTTAATGTCGGATTTCCCATTTTTCGGCCGTAAAACACTTGTTTTCCTTAAGAACGGCGCAATTTCGCACCCACGACACGCCTCGACGCGCAAAAATAAAATAAAAAATTGACCGTTTTCGGTCATTCAAAAGGCACATTCTTTTTTCGGCACCGCCAGATTTTTTTTATTTTTTTTTCTAAACTTGTAAAGTTGTAAAGTCAAAAACATATCAAAAAAGAAAACGTGAAACGATATTGCTCTCGTGAAACGCTTTAAAAAACGTTATTCATTTTTGCGGGCGTTTTTTGTAAATGCAAATTTAAACTCATTTTTGCTCGGTCTTTTTGAGTATGTTATTTTGTTTTTACGTTATTCAGACTTTTTTTCAATTTTTAAACAAAGAAAATCACTAGGTTGTCGCTGAAATTTTTTTCACATTTTTTTGCTGCAAACTTTTGTGTTTTTTTGAGAGTAACTTTACAAGCTTCGTCCTTTTTTTGGCACCGCCCTATTTTTTTGTTTTAATATATATTTTGAAGGATGTTATAATGAATAACATATCCAAAATTCAGATGTGAAACGCATGTAGTTTTGTGAAACGGGTTTGTTTTGTGAACTGTGTCGACTTTTTGTGGCAGTTTTCTTCTTTTCTTGGGTTAAATTTCGAAAATTGCTGGATTTGAAAGTTATCTAGTTTTGTAGAGAGATGTTGATTACCTAGGAAAATAAGAAATATGGCGAGGCTTTGCGCTCCCTAAATTTGCATATGAAACACGCCAGAAATACTGGGGAAAAAATATTTCCCTTTGTTTGTTTCCGAATTGTCGGGTTCCCCTTGTTGTTAAGTTTTGCTTTTTGTTGTCATAAAATTTACGTCCTTTTACTTAATTTTCTAAAGCACGTACAGTATTACGCCAATTAGAAGTAATAATTCTACTAAGTTGCGGTGCACTCTAACTGTGCTAATTTTTTTCCGAAAATGGGCGCTTTTTTTTACTTTATATCTTCTCCTATCTTAAAGAGTTCGTGTAAAAAATTAATTGAGAATCCCAAGTTAGAGCAAATCTGTGTAGAGAAAGCAGGAAAATCCCAAATTCCGAGGCTTTGAACTAGCAATGTGATCGAATGTGATCGGCGACGCCTTCGACTTTTTTATCTTCTTTTTAGTGTTTGAAAAATGATCAATTATAGATTTTTTAGATATCCGAAGTTAATTCTATCAGCCCGGTTTCTAAAGATCAATATGGAATCGGTATGTTTGTTGATATTTTATCTTACTAGTCAATAATCTTATTTTAGTTTGTCATTGTTCGAGGAAATCAGCGCGTCGTTGAAGTTACGGCAGAAATTGATGGCATTATCAGAAAAAAGACTTTGAGGGCAGCTTTCCAACTTGAAGAGGACGTGCCGATCGGATTGTTCAGGAACAACAGAGGTTTAAAGTAGGTTTTTAATGGCTCTTATTTAAGACATTTCGATTTTCGTTAGCAATTTTAAATGAAATTCTGAACAAATTTTTTATTAAGTTTCTTAGGTGCAGAGAAGACGATTTTTTTGAGCTACAAGATGGATGGAACGGAGCCGAGTACGAATTGCGATGGGAGGAAGAGCGACGATCGCGTGTAGCAAGGCCAGCAGATCAAGCCTTTGCTGAACGACCGATGAGTCCATATTACCCTTCATGTAAGATTTAACTCAAATTAATATTTTAAATTTATGATCTCTTTTAGTACCACCAGATCCAGCTCCTACGCCTGAGGCTTTCTCCAAATGGATGTTCTATTTACATGATCACTTGGGACAAGCTACTGCAATCTGCGTTCACCCGCGATATTTCGTCTCTTTTCGCCACGGCTCTCATCTTCAGCTCAAGCTTGGCGAGACTTTGAAGATGTATACTGCGGACAAAGAAGTGGACGAACAAGTTGGAATGCACGTTAGTGTGGTCAAAGTCAATGAAGAACTAGATTTTATTTTGCTCAAAAGCGAATTCAATGTTGTAGAGGTAAGTTCTTAGAATATTTCTTATTTTGTTGTTAATTTACGCACTTTTAGCGAGGACCTTCAATCGCGCGGGCTCAAGAGTCAGAACCGTTTACACTGGCTGGATTCGGTAATGAACATGGAAGACTTTCATACCTACCTGGAACAATTCACTCTGTGCGCGACACCTATTTCGAAGGAGATGGCAAACAATTGGGCCCCTTTATTCTCGGCACTAGTCCCAGTTCTCGAGGCGATTCGGGTAAGAATGATTATCTTTTTTTTTGATTAATTAAAAACTAAACTTTTAGGTGGCGGTATCTGGGGTTCGAGAGGACTTATTGGATCGAATTTTGGTTGCACAACTATGCCGTTGCAATATCATCATCTGGCCATTTCAGAGGCCGCAACTCATCTGTCCGGCATCTCGATTTAAAGAGGCTTATATGGTATGCTATATTTAATACTAATTTATCTGATAATGTTTTGTTTAGGAGGAACTTGCAAAAGAACGCAAAGAGGAAAAAGTGGCGTCGCTTCCCCAGAAGAAGCCTTGCTTTACAACCGAATTTGAAGGACTTGGAACTTTCTATGGACGTTCAGATTAAGTAGTCTTTATCAGTGGACTTAATTTTTTAAATGTATATCTTCTTCTTCTTACGCCTTTGTACCGCTTGAGCGGCGTCGGCGCCCCAAGTCGATTAGCCGAGGTCCTATCCTGATGATAATCAGTGGACTGGCTCCAGTGACATCCGTCCTTGTGTGTGACGGCTGGGGATTTTGAAGTCGTGGTTTCTCACTACCAACATTTCTTAAACCCCTTTGGTTGGGTCGGGGCGGGGATGGAACTTGTGACCCTGTGGACCGTAGACAGGCACACAACCTGTTGCGCTACGGCGCGCCCCAATTTTTTAAATGTATATGAATTGGACAAAATAAAATTTGTTTTTAAGATCAGTCTAAATTCACACATCAGCTAACACATCTTTTTTGAGCAAGCAATTTTTTAAATATTCTTGAAGTTCTAATGGTGGACCATTTTATCTTTTGTTTTTGGAATAACAAACCCAATGTGTACCTTTACCTTCAGAAGAATCTAAATTTACAATACCTACTTCTGTTTCTTTAATTCCTTCATTTTGGTAAAGTATCTCGCATGAAGATTCCTCTAAAGTTCGTGAGTCCTAGAAGGTCTACCAATTCTAAAAGATCAAAGTTTGTTAATGCCTTTAAATTTTTATTGAATCTTATTTTCATCATTTAATAGCGATAAAATCATTTAAAAGTGTCAAAATTCAAAAGTGGGCAAAATGGTCACTTCTACGTCCAGGCTAAAAGTGTCGTTTTTTAAAAATGACTGATTTTCGATGCGCTTATACACTTTTTTGATGAAAATGAGCATTAAAATAGTCAAAAAGTGCAAAAGACGTCATTTGGGCAAAACGACCGTCCAGCGTCAACCATTTGTATACTACTCCCTATCAAGTTTTTATCGATAAAACCTGGTATTCTCGAAGATTTTAAGTAGAAATACAGTAGAATATTGGCTGTATAGAATATAATCACTAAGGCTGTTACACCTCCGGATTTTAGGCTCAGGTACCATCTGGGAACAAATTACCAAGTTAAAAAGGTTCTTGAACTTTTCACTTTTCAAAAGTCTCTCGAACAACGACGGCGGTCAGTATAGAAGCCAAAAAGCCGATAAAAACGGCTAAAAAAAAGCCAAATATACGTTGAAATCAGATTAATTCCTACCGAAAGTACTATCCGGATGGACCAATTTACAATAAGCACAAATTGGCCAATGAATCAGATAGAGAGCATAGGAAATGTCCCCCAAGTAGATTAAAGGTCGGCTGCACAAAATCGGGTGTTCCGCGGCCGCGCAAATCAAAAGACCCGTTAGGAGGGTCGTGTTGAATCTGGAAATATCAACTTCAGAAGGTTATAAAAAATGACTTCTGACTTAAAAAGCACAAAAATACCAGAAACGGACCAAAAAGCAGCATTTTTCAAAGCTTTAAAGGAACTTTTTCTTCGCTTAAACAAAAATTTCGAAGCGCTGCGCATACTGTAGCAACCATTTGACGAATACAAGTAATTAAGTCAATTTTACCTGACGTATAACTCGCTGAACTTTGTCGGTGCAAAAGCCGCGAAAAACATGAGGAAAATCTCTGTAATCTGAGCAACTTTCGGCAATTGGGCGCGGCTCGAAGATTCGTGTCGACGGAAGAATCCGGGAAGAAGACGTACAAGGCGAGGAGGATGCCGAGGAGACAGAGAAGGTAGAGCGGCAGGATTCTCTTGAGACGTCGACAGTAAAAGTTGAGGACAAGTTGGCGTCGCGACATCGTCTGCGACTTCTGGAGCAACATGCACATAAGGAAGCCGGAGAGGACGAAGAATCTGAAAGCGACGAGGATTCTGGAGGATTATGAAGGTTTTTTCATCGGAATGTGCTACTTCCGATGTGGAACTAGAAAAGCGATAGATGCAGTAAGAAAAGCTTGAAAACTGAGGCCTTAAGCAATAAAATCTTATATCGAGTTTGAGACTGTTTCCGTTTTCAGGAAACGTACCTTTTTCCGAATTAATTGAGGTCAGGTCGAATAAAAGATAAGCCGAGATGAATGGAGAGTGCAAAAACCGCAATTATGATTGAGAATGTTCCTTTCAGGGGGAAGTATTTCGATCATTTGTCGGCATTTCGACGAGGGTGTTTCTTCTCGTACAAGCTGTATAAATAGTCCTCCCCGTCTAAAGAATTTATTATTGCCTGTTCAAATTGAATTACAACTTTCACTTTCTTTTTCAAGTTTGCAAAGAGAATTTTTATACTTGACGGGAGTCATGTAGTTTTCAGGAAAAAGTTCGTTTCAATAATTTTTTTAATAAACTACTATCTTTCAAAATCAACCAAGATGGTCATTATTAAAAATTGCTGGAAGAGTAGAAATCTTCTAAAAAAAATCTTTTTCAAACTAAGTTCACTGAAGTTGTTGAAAAAAACGATGGCTTGGTTTCCAATCTCTCAAAAAAACAATTTTCTCAAATCAAAAAAACTTCGAAATTTCCAATGCTTTGCAACAATTTCAACATGAACTCTTATACAGCTGTGCAATCAAAAAATGGAACTTTTCATTCCAAAAAATGTCTGTAAAATCAAATCAAAATGTTTTATTTCTCACACACAAGTACTAAATTTCACGAAATAGATGTAGGGAGAATTTGGGAACATATGTGTCGGAACTTGTGGTGATGGAGGGAAGAGGACCCGCGGTCGTGTTAACCCCCACTTGAGTAAATTGGAATAACCTTGAAGTTATTCTTTTAAGATGAATAAAATTAACAAAGTCGTTGCATCTCCCCAAATTTAATTGTTATTCAATTTGTCATCGAACTTTAAAAAGGGATTGATGAAAAAAACCAACCGAAAGTCATTTTTCTCCAGCCAAATTGGGCCAAGGATTGTTTTTCATCTTTTTTTTATGATACGCAGATAACTTTGAACTGTGTTCACAATAAAAACGTTGATATCCCAGTAAATCGACACCAGACGGTTAAAATTCTGGATTTACGGTCCCAATATTGTCTGAAAAAATTCTGTGAAAGATCCAATGTGTTCTTAGTTAACTGCAGTTCTTAGTTACAAAACGATTTTTCTATGAAGATGGCAGACAAAAACGAGTGACCAATAAAAATGCTGCAAGAGAAAATTATTTACACAGATATATATATTTTTAAAAACTTTCCGAGCAAGAAAAAGTTTACGTTTCTTTCATAAATGCGTCAGTAATCGCATAAAAAAACGTTTTTTCAGAGTTTAAGTTATTGAAAACGTGCAAAATTTTTAGTTTGAATGTTTTATAAAAAAAAAAGAAAAAGAAACAAAAATATTAAAAAAACTGCAGTTATCCTCGCTCTTCGTTTCGAAAACCATATTCTCTATTTTCAATGCTCCTTTAAATGATATTTGAAGTTTTTCTTTTTTTAATTTTTTTGTATCCCATTTCTCTTTTTAATTATATCATTAGTTTTTCATAGTTTTTAAAATAAACTTTTTTTAAATTCATAAATACCCTTAAATCATTTCCTAAACGAAAAACCCCGACGAAAAACTATCAGAGATGGCGAGTCTGTGTAGGTTCAAAAGTTTTGACCTCATGACATCGGGTCAAACCGCCAAATCTCTGGAATCTCTTTGCGATTGGCGCCAAACCTATTGTGGTAAACAACCGGCGTCATTCTTGCCTTTTTCCTCCGTTCTGGACGGTGTTTTGCTGTCGCTCGTGTTAATTTCATATTTTTATCAGGCTTTTATGTTTTTAACCGGAATTCTTCACAAGCTTTTCAAATTAATCATTTTGAATGGTTTTTTTTGTTCAATTCGAAAATTTTTGGACTTTTTTTCGTTGATTCTTCCCAGATATGTTCGAATCAAAAATTAGGGAATTTCGTTTCAATTTTGCTGGTTCTGTTCGCTTCGTTTTTCGTCTCGTTTTCTGTATTTTTTTCTTTTTAATATATTTTTTTCAAGCGGCTCTGACGATTTGGTGGTTGGTCGGCGACTCGCATCATGAGCAGCGTTGGGGCAGTCGGACGGAAGCGATTTTTTTAAAGATAAGATTTTTGTCATTCAGTTTAAAAATATAATTATTTATTTTTTTGAACGGATCAACATCTGCAACGTCGCGTGGCGTCTTCCTCGTTCTCGAGCAGATGGGCGGTTCGAGCGGCAGCCAGGTCGACTATTTTAGGTAACTTTATAAATGTCATTGTTATTTCACGCTGAGGAACACATGAAAGCAGTTCTTATTTCCTAAAGAAAATCTCAATTTTTTTTTCGTTTCCATCTCGTCATCAATCCAATCGAAAGCAAAATGCGTTTTTCAGCGTGAAATTTAATGAATTATTCAAAAATATTATTTTTCTTCTCGGAAACTTCCAACAAAATAAAATATTTTTCCGCTTATTTTTCAAATTTTAGATGATTGCTCTGGGTATCATCGCATGGAGCTTGGTCCTATACTTTTCAAGTGCTTCGCCGAAAAAGATTCAAAATTTCTAAGACCCTAATTCAAGACTTTGCGACGCGGGCACATCGCGGCTCCTTCATCGATTTTTAATATCTTTTCATTTTTACATATTTCAGGCCTTATAAATATTAGAAGCTCACGACCAGCTATTCTACAGTAATTTTTTTGGTTCTAGGCCTAAGTCGAAAATTTTTCAATAGATTTTTTTCAGTATAAGTATCCTTGCGAGTTTGAACTCATACATTTTTATTCAAGGATGTTCGAGTGATCAATTACAATCCACTTTTCGAAAATTTAAGTTAAGTGTCATTTTTTTTTCAAATTTTTATGTCAACTAGTAGTTCTGAAAAGTTGTTCGTGACTTTAAAAAATTCACATAGTTGAAGAGAAAGAAGTTCAGCGATAAAAACTGAACCACATGCGGTCGCGTCGCAACCCTTGTAGATTTTTAGATTTCATTTTTTAAGTCGTTAGTTTCCGATTTTTTTTAAATTAGTGAAATGAAACTTTTTGTTTTAATTTTTTTTTTTGCGCAATAATGTATACCCGATTTCTTTTTATTATATGTACTTTAGTAGTTTGATAGTTTAGGGTAATTTTTTTGTTTCATTCATAAAGTTTCATTGTTTTCTAAAAAAAACCGGTTCCATGCGATGACACCTTGGTAAGAAATAAAAATTAATTTTCGAGAGGAAAAATAAAATTTTCCGTTTTGTTTTTTGTTCCGTGTTTGTCCTGTCCTGTCCTGTCCTCTCGGTGTGAATGTTGCCGGATCGGGCCTTTGGTCGGTGGCGGCGCAGAGAAAAAGACGTCTGTGTTCCTTGGCTTTCTTCCGGCCCGAGGGAGCGCCCAAAAAAGGGAGGGCTGTAGTCTGGCGTCTCCTCGTAGTCGATGCACTCTCGCCGGTTCTCAGCCGAGCATACATGCGTCTTTCTCTCTGTAGGGGAAGATACTGTAGGGCGAGGCGTTCTTTTCCACTCCAGGCTCGTCAATCTGAAGGTGGCGTCGATCCTTGGGTTGTGTACGAATAAACTTTTTTTTTTGTTCTTCTTGTTTTTCTTATTTTTCGAGAGTTGACGAGTATTTTAGATAGGTGCTGCTTTAGTGGCGAGTTATGATTTAGCGATTTTGGGATTGGAGCGGTATTTGTGTTAGATCATTAGCAGGATAGTCAAAAAGAGTTCGATTTTCGATTATTTGTTTATTTTTTAATGACTTTTGCACCTTCTTAGTGGATATTCAAAAAGCTATAGGCTGAGTTCTTAGATTTTTTTAAAGAGTTAATAATAATAGGTTTATTCACTGCATATTGTTAGAAAATAATAAATAAAATAGTTCAGAATACGAAAGCAGCAGAATAACCAAAACGGGAATTAGTCCACCCTAACGAGTAGACTATGACCCGGGGATAGAAAGGAAGTCAGAGCAAACGGGAAGGAATGGATCTCGAAAAAAAGGCAGAGTTAGGGAGATCATTAAGTTTAACCCGTAGCGCATCCGTAGAGACGTTAAAATTTATTCTAGAGGTAAGTTTATTCCATAATGGAATAGTTTTTGGAAAAATCTTTAGAGAACTGACCGGAAGTGCGAAGTCGAAGTGGATTCCTCTGTAAAGGAGAAATAGTGAAGAAGTCATTGCGATTGAGAAAATGGTCAGAGCCGCAAATTATTTTATGAAGAGAAATAACGTCGTTAATACAACGACGTACAATGAGAGGTTTAAAGCCAAATTGGCTGAGACGATCAGAATAAGAACTGAAGCGAACATTGCATCTTATAAAAACTTTTCTACTGAATTGGCGTAGAGAAGACTCGAGTTTGAAGCATTCCTCAGACGAGATAGAGGGAGAAAAGATTTCACTACAGTATTCGAGAATAGGCGTCACGTAGGTTTGAAACATTCTGAGGTAGTGCAGGGGGGAAGAAAACTTAAAGGTATTTAGTATTTGATTAGACCGTAATGTAGCAAAGGCAGAGATACGGGAAATATGGTCTTTGAAGGAGAGCTTCTCATCAATTTGAAGGCCTAGATCACGAAAAAAAATTGATCTTTGTGGGATTTGAAATTGATCAAGAAAAATAGACCGTTTGAGGATTGTTAGAGCCAAAGTGAAGAGAAAAAAAGTCTTTTTCAACAGCAAGTGGAAGAGACCAAAGTTCTGACCATTGGAAAATACCATTTATGCTTCTTTTGAAGCGAATCAGGGCAAGAGCTATAAACCTTGAGGTCATCAGCAAAGATAGAGATCGAGGATTGAGGAACAATAAAATTTTCAATATCATTGATGAAAACGAGAAAGAGAAGGGGGCCGCTGACCGTCCCTTTGAAGTACACCCGAAGGATTAGAAAAAGAATTGTTAGAAAACGAGTTGTTAACTTTTTACAATGGAGGAACGGTTAGATAAAAAAATTGGAGAACCAGCGACAGAGAGTATCATTAAAGCCGAAATTGGACATCTTTAGGCGTAAAAGGTTATGATCTACTTTATCGAAGGCTTTGGAAAAATCGAAATAAACAGCATCGATAGGAAGATTAGATGCCAAGGATTTATGAATGGAGGAAAGGGAGCTGATTAGAGAAAGTTTGCATGACCTACGATTGAGAAAGCCGAATTGGAATTGAGAGAACTTTTCAGAAAAACGAGATCTTATCATTTGAGTAATGATGCGTTCAAATACACGAGAAATTGGATGAGTGAGAGATATGGGGCGAAAGTTATTTGGATCAGAAAGACTACCTTTTTTATGCACAGGAATAACTATAGTAGACTTAAATAATGAAGGAGTGATACCGGTTAGATAAGATTCCTGGAAAATAATAGAAAGTGGAAGAGAAATAGAAACAGAGCACTTTTTTAGGACAAAATAGTTGATATTATCAGAAGAATAACCGCATTTAGGTGGAAGATTAGAAAGAGTTTTAAAAATCGTTTCAGGTGTGAAGTTGATAGAACAATCGGTAGGACGAGGTGAGGGTAAAACAGGAAATGTTGGGTGAATCACATGTGAAAAGTTAGAGGAGAAAACAGATGAGAAGAGATCGGCTTTTAGATACATCTTCCGTGACAAAGTTATCATTATAATATAAGTTGGGGATGCCAGAGTCAGTTTTTGAGCGATCGAGATATGAATTTAGAGAGTTTGGAGCAGTTGAAAGTATTAGAAATTTTAATATGTTGTTTGCGAAGAATCAAAGCTGCACGTTTTCGGATTTTTTTAACAATCATATTGAAAGAACTGCGAGTAGCATTGGATTTTTTCCTTCACTTCAAGACAAAAAAGAGTTTTGTTTTTCTTTTTTGAAAGGCTAGGAATTCATGGGATTTCTTGTACAGTTAATGTGGAACTAGATAGTCGATTCCAATTGAACAAAGTAAGTTTTTTTTGTGATTTTTTGTCATGTTTCAAAAAAAGCTTCAATCCCAAAAATATTGTTCTTGTGTTCAACAAGTTCACGAATTTAGATTTTTTTAAAGTTTATTTTTCTTGTCAAAATAAGATCCCTGGGTGTGTTTTTTTCGATCCAAAAAAGACGTTAACAAAGTTTTGATTCGAAAGTTTTTCTAATGTAGGCTGGTTACCATTTTTTTTTCCGTATAAGCATTCCCTTGAATTCACTTTTCGATCTATTGTTACAGGAAATCTTGGAGCTTGACTTCAAAGCTGGTCAACAGTGGTCTTTTTTTCCGATTCATTAGTTTTTGTGGTTATTTGATTGTATTAGCGAATGGATAGCTTCAACTTCATCGCTTCCAATTTTTTTTTTTCAAATTTTCGGGAGTTAGGCTGACTTGTTTTCATTTTTCAAAAAAAGTAGACTAATTCATAAGAAAGTTGTTATTCAAAAATCAAGGCTTTCTTTTCCTTAAAACTGCCGCTGTTTTCGAAAAAATTCCAACTTTTTTCAGCTTTTCTAACGTCTAGAATTTTTCAGAATCCGTTTCTTCATACAATTGCATAGTCATGGATCCGAATGAATCGGAAAATTATGATTTGGTACAAAGCTTTTAATAAGGGCTCTTATTGTAATTCAGGAAAAAAAAAATTGACGTTAGAGTTTCCAATATTCTCCACATCGTTCGTAGGAATAGAAAAAGGGAATCTTTTTTTACTCTATAAATTTTTCAAATAAAAGCGGAAGTCATTCGTACACAACCTGATTGCCATCTCATGCAGAGATATTGAAATTGTTGGTTGGTCTAATGGTTACGAAATGGGTCTGGGAATTATTCTACGAGGGCTCGAATCTTTAGTTGGTTATCTTTTTTGCACATCAGTTTAATTTGCTTCAATTTTTTTCATTTTATGATTCAATCATAATCTTTTTCGTATATTCGGTTCAAAACTCACAGATTCTCACCAGAAGTCTTCACTTTTTTTTCAAACGAAAATAAATTTCTCTAGGTCTTACATGTAGTAAATGACCACTCTCAGCTCATTTACATGTAACTTGGCAGCTCCATCGAATATTTTGAATTTTTCGAACATTTCTTGATTTTTCAATTTCATGTTTCGGGAAATTCCAGTTCAAAAACATTAAATTTTTTAAAAATAAACTTTGAGTGTTATTTATTCACGGCATGCTGTAGTTTGATGGGCATGTGCTGATCAGGGGTTATTTTTTTGAAATTTAACTAGCTTCAAGATTTTTTTCAACAGTTGCGAACATAGTTAATTAGCTCATGAACATTAAAGTCGGAGGCTCCTTGAAACATTTTGAAGTTTTTGGTTTTTTTAAACCGTTTTATTTTTTACATCCAACTACAATTCGAGCTTTCGTCGGGTTTTTTTCAGACCGATTTCTTAAGTAAACTTTTTTTTCAAAATCAACTTCCTTAAATTTTTCAAATGAAACTTTTTTTCGTATTTTTCACTGATTTTCGAATTCAAACAGTTTCAATCGGACCAACCGGCGAACTCAGTTTCTTTTCATGATATGGGGCGCCAGCTGACAGTGCCTTGCAAGGTCATTCTTGCCTCTCTTGGATCTCCGCAGCTTCTGAGCTTCATCCTGAGCCATTTGAACTAAAACTCTTTCAACGTGACGTCAGATCATTTGAAATGAACATCTGAACATGGTCTTTGTTGGGAAAAATGCTCTTGAACTTGAAATTTTCAACTTTTTTTAAAGTTCATTTACAAGAATTCATATTTTTTTGGAAAAATGTTTAGAATTTTTTTCATTTTCAAACCTTTCTCCAGTCGATCAGGGTTTTTAGGGTCAGTCACTATTGACATTTAAAAAAATATTAAAAAGAATATATTCTAACTTTTTTTGAATACGTAGTTCTTCAAAAAAATAATTCAGTTTTATTTTGAATCTGTCAGTACTTCTGAACTTTCAAAAAAATGCTCATTTTTTTCAATGCTTTTTTTTTTACAAAAATGCTTTGATTGATTGGAGAAGAGTTTAAAGAAGTAGCACATTGAAAGATCTGAAAAAAATCGTAAGGTTTGAAAAGCTTTTAGTTCTATCACTGCAACTTGATGCGTTTCAATATTACCGGTTCAAGTCAAACACTATATGAAAAAAAAATTTTTTTGAAACTCTTCCCTTTGTTGACACCAAATTCAACTTTCAAATTTTTTTCTGGCCTTTTTGATATTTTTAAATTGATTCAAAAGAAATTGACTTTGTTCGACTGCTCAACATGTTGAAACGCATCAACTCTGTAAAAAAAGGAGAAAATTTAGAAGCCTTGTATATGCCTTTGAAAAGAATTAGAATTTTTTGAAAATTTCGAAACGCAGCTATGATTCTCTTGGACTTCAACTTCACTTTTCTTGAACTCTTTTTGTAGTTTTACAACTTCTTCAGTTCGTCACTGTCAATCACTTTTTAAAAAAAAATTTTATAAAACTTTGAATAAAAAAGACTTCGATTTTTCCTCCCCCTCACATTTGGTTGAAGCTTTGGTTTTTCAAGTGATTGACTCTAGTGAACTGTAGGAGACGTTGAGCGGCAGGAAGTTTTCCGTTTAAGCTTGAAGCTCATGAGTCTAACAATTCACCGAAAAAAAAAACTGAACTTCAAGAGCATTTTTCAACATAGCTCAAGCCTGGCATGTCTTTTCAAATGGCCTGGCCTTCAAGTTGGAAGAGCTTGGGCATAAGAGGCTCAGGATGAAGCTTGGACTTTGTGTTGAGACAAGAGAAACTTGGATTACTTTGCACGGCATTGTCATCAGACGAGCTTGGAGAGAAGAAGGAAGCCTTGCTTGACAGGATCTTCTCCGAGCCGAGAGCCACCTACCAAAGACTTGGCCTCGGGCTCCACTGCACTCTGGAGCCTGAGGTCAAGGCCTCCGACTCGGGCTCCACAGCCAGCCTGTGGAGTCTGAGGCCGAGGTCTCTGGCTCGGGCCCATAAGGCCTGAGTTGGGGACCTTGCCTCAGAATCCATAGGAAACTGTGGAGGCCGGGGGCGGAGAGTCCGATCGACAACGGCAGCACCGAGAGAAAACGTCCGACAGCGACCCCGACCCTGTCGGACAAAACCAAGTACAAAAGGGGAAGGAAAATTCTTTATTTCAAATCATGATTCAGAGTGTCCGGGTCAATGCTGACTTTCGGAGTACGACGTCGTCAGGCGTCCATCCCGTCACATCACTCGACCTGAAACCCCCTCCCCATTAGTCTCCGAACCGTCCATAACCTCGCTCTTCTGGGCGTCTTCTCCAGATGACCCAGAGTCGATCTTTGTTCTTTGCCGACTCTTGAGGCGATGGTCGACTCAGGCTGGAGGCTTTCAAAAAAAAAGAATCACTTGCAAAGCTTCACACAAAGCCAAAGAAAAGTCTTCTGACAAAATGACAAAGTCAGCCAAGAGGCCATTCCATGAGCTGAGCTCGCCAAGTAACTTGAAGGCCAAGTGGAAGGGCAGAGGTCCTCTGAAGAAGCCATGTCAAAAGTTCAAGTCCTTCTGATCAATGAAGTCATGTTGGATTAATTTATATGCAAGTGTCTGATGAATAAATGTAGGGTCCGCAAGCCATTTCTTCAGAACGATTCAAAAAATATGTTTTTCACACTGTTCGATAGAGGAGACTGTCCATTTTCATAATCCGTTTAGTTTTTGAAAAAAGGTCCACTAAGAAAAAAGTTATGGCCAGAAAACTAGCGCGCGCGGCGTACAACTGGAGGCAAAATCTCACGGTTTACCCGCTGCCGCACGCTTTCTTTTTAAATGTTTTTTTGCGCATTTCTGAACCGTTTTTCTAATCAGTTTTTCTGTTCTGAGAGGTTGTCCGAACTGAGCTTCATGTTTTGGTATGAATCTTTTTGTACAATCTTCATAAGAATTTTTTTGATAAAATATCAAAAAAACTACTTAGAAAAAAAAGGTCAGAAGGAATTTTTCAGCTTATTTTTTTCTTTTTTTCTAATCAGAAAAAAATTATTATCATTTGGTTTGGAAAAAAAGAAAAAAATGAAAAAAATAATGTTATTTCGAAATAAAACAGGAAAATGTGCAATTTGACTCCAAAAAAACGGCTCCTGCAACATTTAAAATGGCGCATCGGTGTGTTTGACGCGAACACAGCTACGAATGCTTGCACGAATTCTTCCAAAATTTCAAAAAAAGTTGTCATTTTTTTCGAGGTTTTTCAAAGCCGTTATTTTTTTCGCGTCGTTAGATTTTTTTCATAATTTTTTTATTGATAGAGTTTTTGAACGCTTAATAACCTGATCAAAAAGTATAAACGCGATCCTATTCTCTCATGCGACAACGAGGCAGGCGAAAAAAGGTGGTTTTGGTAAAATTCAAATATAATTTAATTCGCTGTCCCAATAATTATTTTCATTCTGAATTTTTATTTTTGAACACATTGTGAGTTTTTAAATCAAATAAAAAGTATACCATGTCGCTGAAATTTTTTCGCATTTCAGCTTCAAAGTTTGGTGTCACTTTACAAGCTTCGATTTTTTTTTCGCGTCGTTAGATTTTTTTAAAAATTTTTCCCTCGAAAAAAATAAAGAAAGTGTTAATATATAACATACTCAAAATTTAAAAGCGTTCCTCATTTGGTTTTCTGAAACGCGACGATTTTGTGAAACTTGTCAGTTTTTTTCGTGTTAAATCTTACTTTTTCGCTTATTTTTGAAAAATACATAGTTTTTAAAAAAATATTCAGTCTTGTAGAGCGTTGTCGATTACATAGATTAAGAGAAACAGTTAATTTTCAAAGTGGGACTTTAGCTAATATAAACGCCTCAAAACCGTTTTTGCAACAAAAAAATCGTCATTTTGGTGGCGTGAAGGGGCGGGGCTTTGCGCCCCCTAAATAAATGTTTCAAATTCATTTTTCTCGAAGCGTTCAATGAAAAGTGTTCGTGTTTCCCGGCAATAAAAAGATTGAATCACGCTTTCTTTTTTCCAATTATTCTTTTCTCATAAAGCAAGTCCCAAAAAAAGAAATTTTTTAAAGTTGAAGTGTCATTCTTTTTTTTTTAAATTGAAATCCGCAAATTGAAAGCTTTCAGAATTTGAGATGAATTAGAGCGTAAGTTCAATCTTTTCATCAAAGTCCAAACAATTTGAAAAGTCTTTTTAACTTTCAACGGTCAACTCGCAACTTATCAAAATCAAGTATTTTTGAAATTTTGTGAAGTTAAAAATGTTCAAAGTGGACCTCAATATTTTAAAACTGAAAGTTTTATGCGAATCGAGAAAGTTGTAAATATTATCAAATTGCGAGGTCAATCATGAAAGTTCTACTGCAAAAACGAGGAATGAAACATATAAGAAAATCATCAGATACTTGCAGTCCAAACAGGCCAACAAAAGTTCAAAGTGAAAAAGCAATCGTCCTTTTGTCATGGCTTTCCCGGTGTCCCTTAGCTATCCGCTCAACCAACATGTAAATTGACAAGTTCAACTCCTGGAGTGGCCTCTTGGCTGAAACGGTCATTTGTCAAAGACTTCTCTTTGACTTTGCTTTTAGCTCTGCAAAAATGATCCTTTTTTCGAAGGCCCCCAGCCACACGGCCGCAAATGTTCCGCCAATCGATCACATGTTGTTGTTGAATAGATTCAATGAAAAAATGAAGCAAGTAGTGTTCTACACGTACAGTCTGAACTATTCTATCAACTTAACAAGAGTGAACTCAAAAAAGGAAGCCGAAATTTTGTCAAAGAAAAAGAAATGAATAAAAAACTACGATAAAACCTATTCTTTTTAAAATCAAAAACTATTTATTAAGAGGACAAATGCGAGACTTGCTACTAACCTTAGTATAATGCGAACTCTAACGCTTTTGATATCCTAGCTTATAGCTACTATGATTCTCGGCTGGCTTGAGTCTATGCCCAAATGATCAACAAACTTTCCAAAAGGGTCTTGAAAAGAAAATAAATGAGCTTGAAATTAGTAGTTCCAGACCCCCTACTTTATTAATTTTCGTTCCTCAAGCCAGTCGTGGATGAACTATAAATCTAAAACTCGAAGGCCGTACGCCTAGAAGTATATAGTTGGTAAATATATTGAAAAAAAAGACGAATTTGTTTAAAAATGAAAAATGATACCCTATAAAAAACTAGACTTTATTCATAGTTCAATTTACATACAGTAATATTTTATGACATCGGCCTCAGCTTTCCAAAATATTTGAAGACGCAGGGAGGAGTCGGAAATATTTGGCACAAAAGCGTTGAATTCAATTCTGTCTTTGAATACTCAAGCAAGTTGCCTCCCTGCGCCTTCAATCCTTCCTGAAAAATTTGAGAGTTAACTGAAAGATAAGCTTATAACCTAGTCACTCTTGGAAAAAAAAAGAACTTAATTTTTATAAAAATGTGATCGATTGACGGAATACTTGTAGCCGCGGTCGACCACCGCCTCAAGCGCCGCGCAAAAAAACAAAAAAATCGACCCTGAGTCATTTTTTTCCAGCCAAATTCTCAAAGCCAAACAATTTATTTAAAGGTGAAAAATGGAAAACAGAAATCACATGGAGACAGCGTTCGATTTGGATTTTTTCTTTTTTCAAAAACAGTTTGATTTGGATTTTTTCTTTTTTTCAAAAACAGTTCTAAAAATGAAATGAATTGAAAAAATTGAGAGAAATACTCGACTAGAAACTTCAGAAAAACTGAATAAAATCGAAAAAGTTTTTCAAAAGCGTGTCTAATCATTTGCTGGGGTGTTCAAAGGCGAATATTTGGATGAAATTTTTTCGTGTTATTTTTTTTCGCGAAATACTTCTGCGCCTTCGAACACCACAGCAATGTTTTTTGAACAAGATGAGATTCTGAAACGAACAATATTATGAATAAATCCCAATTCGAAATCCGCTTCCTAGTGATTCTAAAAATTAGTTATAAAAAATGAAAATTGAAAAAATCGATTTTTGCGCCAGAAAGTTGAGATTATTTGTTTGGAAATGATGAGAAGTTGGATCCAAACTTCCTGGCACAAAACTTGAAGATTTCGTGCCTAAAATTGTTTGATTTCGAGAGCTTTGACTGGAAGTGAAGACGCCCAGTCGCTCAGTTATAAACGACCCGGAGTCGGAATAAACGAACCTCAAACTTGACCTTCGAATCCTGTCCTTGTCGGGCTCGTCGCTCTTCTTGGCCTTTTCCTTCGTGGTATCAAATCTCTGGAAGAAAAATAATTCAAGCGTAGTCATCGAAATCGATAAATGCTAGTTTATCTGAAAACTTATATTTTGTAATCCTGCAGAATTGTAGCTGTCTTCATCATCGTCTCGAGCCAACGCATAACGCCAAATGTCGTCTAAAGCGAAATACATTTTAAAAAAAGTGTAAAAATATATATATATATATATATAAACGCGAGAAAAGTCAACTTCGTAAACTTATTATTTATATGTACAATTATGTTGAAATGATGGAGAAGATATTGAATGAAATTTATCAGTTTTCAATCAATAACCAGTATCAAAATTACAAAAAAGAAGAATTTTTTTGAAAAAGTGAATGAATTATTGAATTTTCAAGTCAAAACTTAAATTCTGTCAAAAGGGAATTAGTGAAAGTAATGCCGTGTTCAAAGTAATTTCCGCGAAATGCAAAATGATCTCTGACTCTCCAAAATTCAGTGATCTTTTCCTTTCTCTAACGGGTATTTTTGCATTTCGCGGAAATTACTTTGGACACGGCATAAGATTAATCAACAGATTATAGCTGAAAATACAAAAAAATTCAAAAAAAAAAATAATAAACACGAGCGACAGCAACACACCTCCCAGCACGGTGGAAAAGGGCACGAATGACCCCGGTTGTTTACCACAAAAGATTTAGCGCCATCCGGAGGAATATTCCAGAGGCTTGGCGGTTTGACCCAACGGCGTAAGGTCAAAAATTTTGATCCTACACAGACTCGCCATTTTGGATAGCTGTTCGTTGAAAAATATATGAACTAAAGAAATGATTTAAACGAGTTATGAAGAGCAAAAAATGAAAAATTCCAATTTCGATGTATTTTTCAAGGAGCACAGACTTAACTTGAAACGGGCTTCGCAGCGAAGAGTGGCTAAAATTTTTTTTCAGTGGAGCTCATTTTTCAAAAAAAATTTTTTATCTCCTCTTTCTGCCTTAGAAAGGATTGTAGAAGTTCAGAAATTACATATGTTGTTCTGAAATCGATTCAAATTGTAATAATGATTGAGTTGAAAAAGCTGTCAAAAATTTTTTTCTCATTCGAAAAAAATGTGGCGAATCGAGTATCTTTTTGCAATATAATTTTTTTACAAACTTGACTTTTTCATTTTATATTTTTATTTTTCAAACTTTCAGAGATGATCTTTGAGGAAAGGATCCCAAGACTTTCAATCGATAACCACTTTCTTCAGTAATCTGAAAGTGAAAAGCTGCAGAACTCTTTTCCCTATTTGATCAGTTGACTATATTTAAAACTGATAAGAACACTCGCGACGGTGCCCTTTGATAAAACCGAAAAAAAAATCCAGAAATATTCGACTTTAAGACACGTCGACGTGTCGTTAGTGAACTACAAACACGACATTATGATCAAACTAGAAACAAATCAATGTAAATACAAACTCTTCAACGTAACAAATTTTCAAAAGTTTATTTTAATTTAGTTCTGCTTGATTTTAACAACTATAAATATAGTGAGATTTGAAGTTGATCAATGACCAACCTTATGCCATTGGAGAAAACACGGTATCAATTGACACAGCTCCACTACAATTTTAATCACTTGGAGCCTTTGTTCTTGGAAAAGTACGACACAAATCACCGACTTCGCGGGGTTGCCATTAGCAACTTCTTCATAAAACAAAACAACCTTCTATTGTTCTACTTCAACTTTATTTCGTAGAACAAAAATTTTATAAAGACAACATGAGGAGCAAATAGAAAACGGGAGCGATATTGGGCAACCTCATGACTTGATAAAAAGAAAAACAAATTCGTGAAGAAAAGGTAATATTCTATCGTCTTTTCAAACATCAACAAGAGGTTACCCAATGGTGAAATTTAAATAAAAGTTAAGTTTGGGTGACAAAAGGAGATTAAAAAAAAAGTGGAGAATAGTCGAAAGGTGGCCGAACATTAAAGTTGTGAGAACAAAAAAACAAGCCATAAATCTTTTACGCTGAAAAAAGAGAGACGATTAGCAGGGATGAGAACACAGAAGTTACCAAGTTTAAACGTGAGAGGGCATTCGGATCTGGATTCTTTCACCGTCATAAGATTCATCTGGAAATTCGAAGATAAGGAAAAGTTGATATAGTTCAGATCTACCTAATTACTGCGCTTCCGTCTGTTGCTCAGAATATTCAGCTTCGTCGGTGGCAGCATCCGAGGTCCACAGAGTGAGATTGTCTCGCAGCAACTGCATGATGAGGGTCGAGTCCTTGTACGAGTCCTCGTTGAGCGTGTCGAGCTCGGCGATCGCGTCGTCGAACGCTTGCTTGGCGAGCTGGCAAGCCTTCTCCGGTGTGCTCACGATCTCGTAGTAGAAGACGGAGAAGTTGAGGGCAAGGCCGAGGCGTATCGGGTGCGTCGGCTGCATCTTTTCCTTGGCCGTGTCGAAGGCGTCCTGGTAGGCGTTCTGCGACTTCTCGACGACCGCCGCACGGTCTTCAGAAGCGACCTCGGCGAGGTAACGGTAGTAATCTCCCTTCATCTTCAGGTAGAACACCTTGGATTCAGGAGATCCAGCCTTCGGGATGAGGAACTTGTCCAGAAGGGTGAGCACATCCTGGCAGATGTCATTCAGCTCCTTCTCGACCTGAAATTATAAGGTAAAACAAAATTTGCTATAACAACAAATATGTTTGAAAAAGTTCAAAAATAAACGGTAATTTACCTTCTGGCGGTATTCCTTGGCCATCTGTTGCTTCTTGTCGGATCCTTCGGTCTTCTGCTCGATTGAGGAGATGACACGCCAGCTTGAACGACGAGCTCCAACGACGTTCTTGTAGGCAACGGAAAGAAGGTTTCTTTCCTCGTTGGAAAGCTCGGTGCCTTGCTCAGTCACCTGGAATAAGTTGAATTTATTTAATGAATCGAAAAATTGCAAAAGTATACCTTCTTCATGGCTTGCGCCATGTCATCGTATCGTTCAGCCTGTTCGGCGAGCTTGGCGCGCTGGACAAGGTCTTCCTTGTTATCCGACATCTTTAGGCTGGAGAAGTTACTGAAAACAAATAACTGAAAGAAGGCAAGAAGAAAAAAAAGATAGGGCGACGACGTTTAAGAACTGTGAAATTCAGGTTTCAAAACAAGGATGAAGCAAGTAAAGTTCGCTTTTTTTGTGAAAAAAACATAGTTTTTTTCCAAAAAAAATTCTTCGAATTCAAAAAGGTTTTTTTCGGAGAAAAAGGAAAAAAAATTCTTTCAAAGCGTTTCAAATTTTTTTCCTTGGAATATCCATGATAAAAATTATTGGAGAGCAAAATTTAAATTTTTCGAAAAAAAGCAGTTCATCAACCTCAATTTCACGAAATTAAGGCATTTTGGTTTTCGAGAACAGCAATTTTGTTATAAAACGCATAAAAAAACTAACAAAATAACATGAAAAAAACGAACAACAAAACACAGTTTTAGGAGAGAACATGACGAAATACAGAGAGCGAAAACTTCGCGCCAAAGAGCGGCAAACAAATTTGAATTTCTTCGCGAAGGCGCGGCGTGGCAGAGTTTTCTGGCCGCGCGGTACGATGCTCCTTTAATAGCGATAAACTTTTTTTTTCAATTTTTCAAAGTTACTTTTTCTTTTCTTTTGAATATTAACTTTTTGTTTTTTTGATATCACTCACGGTTAGATGGTAATATGATAATAAGACGGAGTTTGCATGTAATTTTGACACCTCGTACAGTGTATAAAAATAAGAAATTAAACTTGAAAATGGGGTGCTCGTTTTTTCTTTTTTTTTCAGTTTTTGAAGTTCCATCTCTTAATGGGAATTTTGTGCTAGTAGCTGTCAAACTTTTCATAACCAACTCTAGAGTTTACTCCGTGATTTCCAAAAGAGTGCGTCAGATTTATAGTAATTTCCCGACGCGTCTCAAAAAAAAAAATGAAGCTCTTGGATAGATCTTCACTTGCATTGAGGAAGGAGCCGCGGAATCAGTTAGTAACGGTTTCTGAGCTGAACAGTATGAAAATTTCTTTGAACGGATGAATGGCCATTCCTGGTGGCGTGAAATGAAAGTTGCAGGAGAAGAATTGAAGCAGCCGGCCGTCCGGGCGGAGAGAGAGTGAGGAGGCGTCAGTAAAAGTGAACCTGGGGAGAAGCACACGGATTGAAATCAACTGAAATGAAATGAATAATACGAAGTGGCGGCCGGAGAGTCACGCGGTTGCCAGGGAGCGCGGCCCTTGTCACCTGCGGCGGCGGGCCCGAGTCGTGTTCCGTGCAGTTTGTACATGGAAACGTCGATAAGCGCTCACTTCGCTAAAAGCCCAACATTCTCCACAATTGCCAAGTATTTGAGAAAAACAAAGCGAGAGAAATAAACTGGTTCACATATCTGAAGACCGTCCAAACGGCGTAGTGAAAAAGACAGTTAAAAACAAGTTTGAATGTTGATTAAAAATGAAAAAATGGACTCGAATTAAAGTCTTTTCAAAAATTCTTACAGGTGTGCTCGAAAAGGCATCAAAAAATTTCAAATAGGTCTCAAGACGAAGAGCCGTGATTTTTTGGACAAATGGGACTATTTCACTCTAAAAAACTTAAAAAACTATTGTACAGACTCATTTACGAGGGTGAAGGAACATAAAAATTTCCATTTCTTATCCGTTAAATTAAATAATGGAACAATTTTTAAAACCAAAAAAACGCGTTTGAAAAAAATACGTTTTTTGGTTTATTTCGAAAACATTTTTTTCGAAAAAAAAAAACAATAAATTCCGAACTTTATGTAGATTTCAGTTTGTTTGTCTGTCGAAAACAACCAGAACTGGACTTATAAAAAAGCTGATCTCGCACGAGAGCGCTCTTCGCCTCGAAACCTTTTTTGAAAGTTATCCATGTTCCTTTAAAATTTGGTAGGAAGGGCAATTATCTTCAACTCTTCAAAAGCGCCAAGAAGCTCTTTCGAACGGTAAATTAGGAGAAAAAGTACGAGGAACTGCAATTTTCATAAAGAATTTTGAATGAGTCGAATCGAAATGCCTCTGAAATCTTTAAAAAAAAAAACAAAGAGAACCATTTTTCTAATCGCAAAGTACACGGTTATAAAGAGAAGTCCGTTCATTTCCACCATGTGGGCTGTAGTTATTCATCATGTCAGCAAACATCGAAAGGGAAAACAGAAGGGGCTGTCCGGAACAAAAAAAGTTTTTTTTTCTCTCCTTCTGTCCAACGTTGAATCACCCAAAAACATTGGTTTGTTCTCTTGTTCGACTTTTGAAATTTCGCCAGAGACAGGGAAATAATTAATGAATATTGAAATACAACAAAAAATTTATATAATTTCAGGATTTCTTTGTCATTTTTGCTATTGGTCCATCAAGGACAGCTCTAAATCCACATTTTTCGGAAAATTCTCCAAATGGACATGAGTATTATTACATTCTGTGCATTTCCTTATTCATAAAAAAATGTTTTTAAAGCCCGTTTCGGCGTTTTAAAGACGCATAGGTCTGCCATGACTTCTTACAACGGCTCTTCGTTTTAAGACCTTCAGAAAATTAGCCTATGCTTCTTCAAAAACCCGGTAGGCTTTTTTAAGCCTACAGACAAATTTTGCGTGTTCCAAAGCTGATTTGCTCGAAATTTTCAAAGTTAGAAAAATAATCATGATGAAAATTTCTCAAAAAAACTTCTCATGTACCTATAATAACCCTAAAAATAATCTGAACCACTCATTTCTCTACTTCCGTCACACCTTATGATACAAAGTCCAGGTGTACTTCAATAATTATCTAATTAAACAAACCGGGACGCGTTTAAACATCAAAAAAAGGTGAGAAGAAGTGCAACTCTGAAAACTTTTCGAATCCACACTTCACATTACCATAGAAACGAGTGGGTAGAAAAAAACAATTGAAAAGACAAAAAAACGAGAAAAAGAAGGAGAGAAAGAGACACGCGTATTCTTACAAATTTCTCGCTTTTTTTTCTTTTTTTTGTTTTGAGCCTCTAATTCATACCTTCTCTGACGTTGTCATTGACGTAAAACCGCTCACTTAATATCAGTAATTCGAAAGGGAGAGAAAAAGTGATTGCGTAACTTCTTTTGAAACGGGCTTCTCGTTAAGTGTTACCTCGATGAGTCATTTTAAATTTGAAAAACGAAAGTTTAAAAATAATTGTAGACTTCCGCTTCGAGCAGAAAAATTTTTACAAACCTGAAACTTTAATTGAAAACTTGATAAAGTTCTAGACGATGAGGGTTTAGAAGCGAAAAAGCGTTTCGGTGTTATTTTTGGAGTCCTGCGCCTTTAAACCATGAAAGAAAAGTTGAAATAGTACTTTCTTGAAAGGAAAATGTTCAGAATTTGATGGAATTTCGCTGGAAGACTTTTTAGGACTCTCTGATTTCGAATCTATCGGAAAAACTGCGAATTACGCGTTTTAGCAAAGTAAAAAAGTCACTTTTTACTTCTGAAACCTATTATAAGGCCTCAAACTCTTCTGAAAAGAAAAAAGTCCAGTATTTCCATTTTATTTGAAGTCAGAGTTGTTCTCTATAAAGTTTTTACAAAATTTTCAATTTTTTTTCAATTTTCCTAAAAAATTTTAAAGGCACATGGTTTTAGTAAACCAAAACAATCCTGAAAACGATTCTACGCTTCAAAAACTTTATAAAAACCCACAGAAAAAGGTCATGAACTGGCTTTCTGTCAACTTTTCGTACTGAAAAAGAAAGAGAGAAACGTACATAATCCTTGGGGGAAAAATGAAAGAAGCTGAACAAGAACGATCGCTTGTCCCTCCAATATGCAAATATTAGCAATCATCGCAGGCGATTATGACGTTTCTCGGGCCGAAAACGCTGATAATTTCTGATCTCTATCGATTTTTGGGTGTACTTCGGACCTGAAAAATGAGGTGATTTTATGAAAGAGCGGAAAAATGTTCTTGGAGCTTATTCAGGGTTTTTGACTGAATAGCATGGAACAATTTTTGATGAAAAAGGGGGAATTTTAAGATTCAATGAGAGAAATCTTGATTTTCACATAAACCAGTTGAAAATTAGTAATTTCAGGTTTTCAATTTTTGAAATGTTTTTTCTGAATATTCCCTCTTCTCAAACTCGAATCAATCAAAAAAAGATCCATCCAGAAAAGTCCAATAGAATTTGCGACAAACGAGGAGGGGGCAAGTGGGCCGAAACCATTGAAATGATCTCGCCGGGGCACATTTTTATTCACTTCGGAATAAAAGAAAAGGAAAAAAGGATTGGTTTCGGTCCGTAAAGCCGTCTATTTCGTCAACCTTCTTCTTTTGTTTTTCGAAGCGTTTAGTTTCGAATGAAATACTTAGAAATGGAAATTACAGGTTAAACAAAAAATTCAATGAAGAAAACTAATGAAAAATGAATGAAATGGAAAGAGATTGAAAAATTTTTGAATTTTGATTTGGCGCCCATTCTCCTTGGAGCGCACCACCCAAAATTTTCCATTTTTTAATTTTATTCTTCTTTCCTCATCCGTGAATCTTGGCAACACGATCCGGACGCCGTACGTTTCTGGAAATTTCTAGTGACCACTTAAGCAGCTTCAACATCCTTAAGTGATCCCTAGAAGTGCTCAGGAACGGTTCCGAGTTTGAGTTTCAAGTTGGTCTAAACTGATTTTCCATCATGAAAAACTCGAGATAAAGCTGAAAAACTCAATTTTTTCGTGACGGGAGCATTGAAAATCCTCAATTTCTTGAAAATGTATTCCATTTCCCACCAAGTCCAACCACTATTGAAAACACCTCGATGGCATTTCACCTTCCAATGGGAAATGCCAACCGCTTTATACATGCTTGGTGTTTTTTTCCCCTTCCTATTCTCAACCAAACGAAAAGCGAACAATCGTATCGAGTTTCACTGGGCTTTTATGTCGCCCGTTGGCCGTTCACGACTATTAATATATCTATAGGATATAGGCCCCAAAAAAAGTTGCCAAAGGGTGGCTTTAATTGGGCTTCCGCCACGCCTAGTATAGAGCTGTATTCGTATAGTTTGTTGGATTTGTATCCGAAAAGTAAAGAATTTTTATCATTTTTCTTTATTTTTCAGAGATTGTCCATTTTTTCTTTTTGTTTCTTTCTTAAAGGAACTCTCTGGAACTTTGTAAAATACAAATTTTGATATTTTTCAGTAAATAGTCCATTCATGGGCCTTTCTGGAGTATTTAAAAATCCTTAAAGGTCTCGAAGCGAAGAGCCGCTTTATGAACAATTCAGAAGATCCATTAGACTTTCTGAAATTTTCTGAATACTCATGAGTACTTAGGAACTCCAGAGTGGTCCCTATAGGGTTTAGGGGGGAAAACAACCCGTATAGGAGTAGGAAAAGTGGTCACCATAGGGGTAAAATTAAAGTGGCCCCTATAGGGGTTTAGGGTCTGACCCCTTAGACCCTGAAGCTCAAGTGAACCTTATAGGGGTCTTTCAAATCATACAAAAACGCTTATTTATTCAGTTTTTCCCGTAATGCTTTTTCGCTTCACTACAATTATCGACTAGCATGCCCCCTATAGGGACCACTTTTGCAAGCTTTAGTGACCCCTATAGGGGTTGGTTAAGTGGTCCCTAGAGGGGACCCTTAAGGTTGCCACTATAGGGACGACTCTGGAGTTCCTGAGTGTTTTCGAATTTCATCTATGCTCCTTTAATAAGCCAATTGTAATCAGTTGATTAATTAGGAATCTCGTGATCATCAAAAAGCTGCAGTTGATTATCTACCATTTTTTTAATTGAATGATAATTCATTATTACTTTTTGTAATTGGTCACAAGGCAAGTGTCACACCTACAGTACCCCATGTTTTGTCTGTTTTCCTGAACTTTCTATTTAAAATCTCATTATTGATAACGCGTTTTTTGCCACGCCTCGAGTCTGGATTAATGCTCAGGAAACGAGAAAAAAAAAGAAAACGAGTGGCAGTTGATCTGCAAAGTCAACGGAAAGCGGAAAGGCGGGTGAAAAAAAAAACGAGAGGAGGTGCCGGAAAAGTTGGACAGTTTGCCATTTTGCAAAACCTTCCTCGTTCAAAGTTTTCGAAAAATCAAGGTCTTTCTTGTATAGTTCAATCACTACTGACATAAAGCAATATTTGATAAAAAAATTTGTTCAAAAAAATCCTTGTTAAGTTATTTAAAGGCGCATTACCCAAGATAACACTGAAAACCGCTTTTCGCTTCGAGACCTGTTCCATGCTCCTTTAATCACTACTGGCATAAAATAAGACTTAATAAGATACGTTTAAAATTTCTTGTTGAATTATTTGAAGGCGCATTACCCAAGATAACACTGAGAACGGCTTTTCGCTTCGAGACCTGCTTCATGCTCCTTTAATGATAATTTTCCATTTTTTTACTACCTTCTTTCAAGCTTAAGGTACACAAGAAAGCTTTGAGGGTAATTTTTAGCTTTAAAAAAGTTTTCAGCTTGGTAAAATCGCGAAAAACTTGACCTTGGATCTATAAAAATGGAAAAAAATTTTTTTGAATATTCAAAAAAACTCTTTTTGGGGAAAAAGCATTTTTGCATACCTTTTTGAAATTCTTGAAATTTATTCTTTTTTTCAAAATCTTGTTCGGATTTTTTTGTGTCACACTAAACCTATCCAAAAATACCTTCTCAAAAAAATAAATAAAGTCCAAAACCCAAGGACAAATTCCTTTTTTCTCCTTTATATTTTTTGTCTAATAGTACCTTTTCTCTGGTTTCAAAGGTCTCCCAAGGGTTTAAATTATTTCCCAAAACCACGGTTTGCTTTTTCAAAACTTGACAGCTTTTCATTCTAATCTCTCTTTATTTTTCAGCTTGGTAATGATGAAAAGATTGGAATTTTTTTTGGCATGTTCGGAAAAAAAAAATAGATTCTGTGCAGGGCAACGGATCTGGGTGTGTGTGGGTGGGTGGCGCCTCTTGAAAAACGGCCGTTTTTTCGAGAGGTCTTTCCTTCTTTCTGGTTCCTTGTCATGTTATCTTTAAAAATATAGAGTTTTTTTTTCGTTTTTAGATATCGACAATGCGGATAGGTAATATCAAGAAGCTCATTTTGGAAAAAATATCATTTCTGAATTTGTTTTTTGGTTCTTGAACCTCAAAATTATAGCTCAAATAACCTCTAGAAGTCTAACTTTTGGTTCTCTTTCTGAGAAATTTGTCTTATAAATTCAAAAAGTAGTCCAAATCACTTCTAAATGTCCAATTTTTTGTTCTATTTCCGGAAAATTCGGTTTAAAAATTTAAAAAGTAGTTAAAATCACCCCTAGAGGCCCAATTTTTTGTTCTATTTCTGGAAAATTCAACCTAGAAATTCAAAAAGTAGTGAAAATAGTCTTTAAAAAGTCCAATTTTTTTGGTTCTCTCTCTGGAAAAATTCAACCTATAAATTCAAAAAGTAGTTCAAATCACCTCTAAAAGTCCAATTTTGGTTCTCTTTCTAAAAAAATCGGCCTGTAAATTCAAAAAAAAAAATGCGAAAAAACCATTTTTTAACCTTTTAAAGTCTCAAGATTAGAGCCTCTAGAAGAATTTTCATTACTGTTCAAATTAGACCCCGAAATTCTCTTTTTTATCTCAAGCTAGCCGTGAATAAACTGATTGAAAACTCTCATCTCATCACTAAAAAATCCTTTTCCAAGCTTCAAAGAACAGATTTGCCATCATCATCACGCGTATTGAGAATCTGTTTATCGGCGAAACTTCCAGGAGTTTTTCCACTGTTTGAGTTGAAGATTTCCGGCGAAAAAAAATAGAATTTTCCTGTTGACTCAACGGCTCAATTACCCTTGAAAAAGAAGCCTACAGTAATTCTAATTGCAACGGTCTTCCGATCTGTTATGTTGGACATTAGAAACGGAAAGCCGTCGGGATTACATTCTATTCAATTCCATGTTTCCCCCCGTTCAAACGGACATCAAAGAGAAGATGAGGAGGGAGAAAAAAAAAAATTAGTTCTCTTAAAAAACCTCCGATTTGTCCACTTGACCTTGTTCGCTCGTCGGAAGGATTTTTCCACACACACATGGTCAGTTTCCAGAAAACTTTTCCTGGGGCCACTTTTTTTTTATTTTCATTTTCTTTGGTGCTCAAAACCTTGGTTGTTTTGGACACGTGCCAATTTTAATGAGTGATAAAAATTGACGTTTTTCGTTGTTTTTCGTGTCTATCAAACTTTGATTTTTGATTTGGACCTTCTTTCTAAAAAGGTCACTTTGATGGTGTTACTTTCTACATTCTAGGCCATGCGAGAAAATTCTTTTGAATCAAAACTCTTAAATGACCACTTCAATTTTTCTTTTCAAAGAGCCAATCCTAGTCGGTTCCACATTTGAAAGACCTCTTGAAGCCCAAATCCCTCAAGTTTTCACTCAGATACTCCTGAGTAGTTCCGCTTTCAGAGAAGTGAATGAATCATTATCAACCTCTCAAAAAACGTAATCCTTAAGTGACCACTGAAAATTTTCTCATCGAAAATCCATTTAGATCTCAAATCCCTTAAGTCGCCACTTAAAGTTCTCTGAGTATCGCTTCCGAAAAAGAGAATGAATCATTCGCTACCTAAGGGGCCACTCCGAAGTCGCACTTCTTAAGTGACCATTCAAATCTTCCTTCTTAAATCGCGATTTCATTTGAAGCTAAGATCCCTCAAGTTCCCACTCGAATTCTCCTGAATAGTGTTCCTTTTAAAGAAGAAAATGAATCATTCGCCACCTAAGGAGCCACACCGAAGTCACACTTCTTAAGTGACCACTCTATTCTTCCTTTTCAAAAGACGACTCAAAATTTTCTTCTCAAATCCCTTAAAGCGCCACTTTTCGGAGCACACCTTTCGAAAAAGATAATGAATCATTTGCCACTTAAGAAGCCACTCCTCAAGTGACCACTTTATATTTTCCCCTTAGAAGTCTCTCTAGTAGAATCTCAATTCCCTTAAGTTATCACTCGAATTCTCCCGAGTAGTTCCGCTCCCAGAAAAGAGAATGAATGATTCGCCACTTAAGGAGCTACTCAGAAATTCTAGAGTGACCACTTCACCTTAGAAGTTTCTCTACTAAAAGCTCAAATCCCTCAAGTCACCACTCCAATTTCTCTGAGTACGGCTTTCAAAAAAAAATTATTAATTCGCTACTTAAGGAGTCACTCCAAAGTCCTCAAGTGACCACTTCACCTTGAAAAGTCTCTTTTAGGGACCGCAGACGAATTTTCAAAAATTTTTTTTCAGTGTTGAGCTTTGTATGGTTTGATAGCTGTTTCGATTCAAAACTCAGAACCGTTTAGTTTTTCAAAAAAGATTGAGGATGAAAAAAGTTATGACGGAAAATGTGGCGCGCCGCGCACCATTTTTTTAGTACTGAAATTTTGGTATTATCCATTATTGACATTTTTCTCGATTTTTCTTCTAGAACAAGTTTTGATACTGGTCTATTATGATGTAACAAATCATAATAGAGTGCTAAAATGATGAATATTTGCTAGTTTGCCGAAAAAAAGTCAGTATTTTTCCAGTAAAAACTGACGCTTGCGGGTATCGAACTCGCAACCTCAAAATGAAAAAAATCGCAGCGCACGCGCTGCGCCAAGCTCTCAGGTCTAGCGAGGGAAGCTTCCATCCGCCATACCCTTGAGCTGTTTGAATAGCACAGATTGCCTATTTCAAAAAAATAAAAAAACTTGAAATAATTTAGCTATTTTTTTATCAGAATATGTTCGCAAATCTTTACTCAAACTTTCCGTGAAAATTCACTTCGAAAAAAACTGTCTTTTTTAGTGCTTTTTTTGCCTCGTTTTACGATCCCTGCATTAAAACGGCCCCGTAAATTTTTGGCAAAGACGAATTTTTTATTTTATTCTTTTAATTGAAAGATTTTTTTCACTAATAAATGCATATAATCGTTTAAAAAACCTGCGTTCGACCGCTTTCTGTGTGATAAACGCCGCTAATTTTGTTCTCTAGTTTCAAAAGCATTTTTGCGTATTAAACAACTTTTTCAAGCACATATGCTGTGGAGAAAAAAATTTAAGTAAGCCCATGGTCTAAATTTTGAAAAAAACAAAAAAACTCGATTATATTCGCTTATTAACGATATTTTTGAATTATGACTTTCGGCACTCCCTAAAAATTTTTTTGGCAAAGACGAATTTTTTTATTTTATCGTTTTAAAATTACCGTTACTTGAATCAAAAATCATTATTTAAAAAAAGAAAGAGTGCGTTCGACCTAAAAACACATGAAAAAGCAAAAAATGACAAAATTTTTTAGTTCCATTCACGTTTTTGTACGACATTCCGCGAGAACGCATCAAAAAAGCGTGAAATATTTTTTAAACGAAAGAGGAAGCTTTTCTGTACATGTGTGTCAAATTTTATTAGCCAGTTCCCCATATTTTGCAACTACAACAAAATGAAACTTGAAAACCAAAAAAAGGCCACTTTTTCTATCGCGAAAAGGGGCGTGGCTTTGCGGTCCCTAGTCTCTTTACTACACTCTCGATCCCTTAAGTTACCACTCAAGTTCTCCCGAGTAGTGCCGCTCCCAGAAAAGAGAATGAATTATTTGCCACTTAGGGAGCTACTCAGAAATTCTAGAGTGACCACTTCACCTTAGAAGTCTCTCTACTAGAATCTCAATTCCCTAAAGTCACCACTCGAGTTCTCCCGAGCTCCCAGAAAAGAGAATGAATAATTCGCTACTTAAGGGGCCACTTCAAAGTCGCATGTCTTAAGCGACCACTCCAAATTTCCCTTTAAAGAAGGCCCTCTACTGAAAGCTCAATTCCCTCAAGTCGCCACTCCAAAAGAGAAAAACAACGATGCTTTTGGGGTGGGTCTCAATTTGTGTCCATTCAACTGGAAGTTTTGGGTAGGCGTGGCGATTCCGAAATCTTCTTAAGCTTCCGGCAGCGGCTGGAACTCAGTTTTTAACATTTTTTCCAGGTTTATAGTTTAAAAATACATCCAAAGCTTATGGCTCTCTAATCGTCACCTTTCGGGCCAGAGGATTTGAAGCCATTGGGAGCAGGAAATGTGCTCATTTCCCCGTCCCCTTTCCTCCCATTCAAACCTCCAATTCTTCTCCCTTGATTATAGTTATCAAATGGGATAAGACTTTTCGGGTGAAAAGTTCATTTTTCTCAGAAATGGTGCCATTTTTTGTGGTGTCTATTTGTAGGTGAGTGAGAAGTTCATTTTCTCGGAATTTGCTCGGTTTTTCGTATTTCGATTTAAAAAAAAAAAGAGGGTGGATTTGATTTTTTTATAACGTTTTTTGAATAATATTGAGTTTTCTTAGAATTTGGGCAATATTTTGAGTTTTTCATTGCATGATATCTTTTGAAAATTTGATTTTATATCTTTTCTGAATTTCTCAAAATTCCAAAAATAGTCTAATCACGATGAAGATGCGCTCTAACGAACTCCATCCCTGATAGTCCAGTCACGCTTTTTCTATGATAGTCCAGTCACCGTGAATTTACCAAATCTGGAAAGTTTGCTCTAATTGGCTAGCCACGCCTCTAATTTATGCATATTCCAACTTTTGATAGATTTTTGAGTACAGTCTGTTTACTGCGAATTTAAAAATTCTGGAAAGTACGCTCTATCGCACTCTGTCTCTAATTGGCTGGCTTGCACTAAAAAAAAATCGAAAAATTGCGAATTTTTTGGCGCTTTTTTGAGTATAGTCTGTTTACTGCGAATTTGAAAATTATGGAAAGTACGCCCTATCGCACTCTGTCTCTGATTGGCTGACTTGGACTGGAGAAAATAAAAAAATCCGAATTTTTCCGCTTTTTTTCGAATATAGTCCAGTGACCGTGAATTTATCAAATCTTCCAAGTTCGCTCTAACGAAAGAACAACCGCTTATTGGCTAGCCACGCCTCTAAATTATCGATATACCAAATTTTGATAGATTTTTGAGTACAGTCTGTTTACTGCGAATTTAAAAATTCTGGAAAGTACGCTCTATCGCACTCTGTCTCTGATTGACTGTTTTGGACTGGAGAAAATCAAAAAATCTGAATTTTTCGACGCTTTTTCGAATATAGTCTATTCAACGGGGTTCTCGCCAGTGCGTAGTTTCATCCTTTTTCAAGCGGAATTTCAATGAATAAAAAAATGTATCTTCATCTTAACTGATTATCCGTCAAAATCAGTCATTCCTCGAATTTTTTTCTTCGAGTATTTTTGTTGACGAGGGGGCAAAAGCTCAAATATTGGCCTCGGCGTTTTTTTGCTGGAGGTTTTTCGAAGCTAACCCGAGTGTCAATAATGAACACGTTCCTTTCTTTCTTTCGCCATTTTTCTTTTCTTTTCTTTTTGTTTGAAATATCACTTGGCTTTTTTTCGTGTTCTGTGGCTTATTGAATTTGCGAAAGCAGGTGGTAAATGGGCGTCAGAAAAAGAATGAAATCTTGTTTACTTCTAGTTTTTTTTTTCATTCTCGCCTCCGATTTATCACTTTGGCACTCATTATTTTGCTTAATTGATAACTAGAAAAGTACTCTGAAGTGACCACTTGATAAAAAAATCGTTTTGAAGCGCTTTAAAAATTTTTATTTCGTTCTTTTTGGTTTAAGTCTTGATTAAGTTATCCCTCAAGTATCACCTCTTAAGTGATCACTTCAAAATGGACGTTCTTCCCTATTTCTATTTAAAACTGAATTTTGAATGCTTTACAAGTTGGACCATAAAAAATTTATTAAAAATCGAAATTTCCTCAACTTCTTACACACAATTGTTACTAGCAAACTTCAAAAAACACGATTTTTCGCCCGTTTTTCCTAAATTTTTCTGTTAAAATCCAGAATTCCCACAGATGACAGTGGCGACGACGACGTCACCCCCGGCTTCCGGTCCAGAAGACGTCGAGAAGCCGTCGATCCTACAGAGACTGTGCTGTTGCGGCGGCAGCACTTCGAAAGAACCGCCCGTTCAGCTCATCCGCAGTTCGTTTTTTTATAAACGTACGGTGTTTTCTGTTCTTTCAGTTCGTTCTGTTTCTCAGTTATGGCTTGGGGACAGTTCGGAAGGTCTTAAAACTCTAGAAAAGGGTACGAAAAGTCTGGAACATTAAAAAAATGTAAAAATTGAGGCAGAGACACAAAAAAGCTACTAAAAGATGTCTAATCCTGGACATACACTATTCGGACAATTTTGAGTGGTAACTAGAGGGGTTAGAGCTTCTAGTGGTCACTCAGGGGGTCAACTCGCTTCGAATGACTCTAGAAAAGTGAAAAAATTGAAGTGGTCACTTAAGTAGTCCGATTTTGAAAAAATCAATCATTTTCCACGTACAACTGGATTATAAAGAGGCCATCTAGAGATCTCTTTTTTATTATTTAGTCTTAAAACCTAAAATTACCTTTTAAGTTCTTATTATAATCTTTCTAAGCTGGAAAATCGGTAAAAAATCACTCTAATGATCACTAGGGCCTTTCTTTATAACTTCTGAATATTTTTAGGTACTTCTTCTAGTTTCTATAGATGGTTTGAATTTCTTAGAAGTTCCTGAAAAATCAGAACGCTTCTCAAGAGGTCCCTTAAAGGATTATCAACCTCTATTTTGAACTATGCCTTTTTCGAACTTTTTCCGAGCTTTTTTCGCTCCTTTTCTGTTTTTTCTACGAGGAAGATCTTCCGACGGTTCTCCCATTTTTTATTGCATGTCTATATATTTTTTTTTTCTATTCCTTCTTCATTTTTCTGATAGATCCAAGAAAAAACTGGTCTTTAGGCGGATCTCTCACACAGCCAACAAGTGCACTAGCCAATGGGATTGCGGCGGCCAGAGAATCGATCGAGGGATTCGATGAGATCAATCTCGGGTTGGTTTTGGAATGGTTCGAAAAGTGTTAAAGTTCAAAAAATGAAGAAAATTGGTGCATTTTGTGGTTGCGGACAAGACGCTTCATTTTACGCGCAAATTAGTTTTTTTTCTCAAGTTTACATAGAAACTGCAGCTAGGCCGAAAAAAAAAAATTTAAAAGGCTTACGGCTAAATTTTTGAAAATTTTGGTTTTCGCTAGGGCACGAGAAATTGATGTAAAAGCATCATTCGGTTGATACGGACAAAACAGTTTATTTGACACGCATTTTTCGAAAGTTTATCAAAAGTATGCCTGGCAGGGTGTTTTGCAAAAAACTAACCTTTCAAGATATTTTTTTTCCGCTATGCCACGAAAAATTGATGTAAAAGCATCATTTGGTTAATACGGACAAAACAGCTGATTTGACGCGCATTTTTTGAAAATTCATCAAAAGTAGGTTTGGCAGGGCGTTTTGCGAAAAAATTAAAATTTTAAATTGCTTTCTTTCCGCTATACCACGAAAAATTGATGTTAAAGCATCATTCGGTTATTACGGACAAAACAGCTGATTTGACGCGCATTTTTCAAATATTTATCAGAAGCAGGTTTGGAAGGGTAGTTTGCAAAAGTTCAACTTTCAAGACAAATCTTCTTGCGGAATATACATTTTAATTGACGAGCAATTTTCATTTTTCACATCGAATTGGATCAACTAAGACATTTCTTTTTCAAAAATTTGTTGAAATCATCATTTGAAGTCTGCGGACCAAACACTTCGATACGAATTTTCCGAAATGGATGAAATTTCAATAAACACTTTGAATAGCCTTCTCAAGTAAGCAGTTTTCAAAATTTCTGCCAAAGTCGAAAATTTGTAGTTTCTACGAGATTTTCCACTAAAAGTCACATAATCTACCAACAAACAAAAGGATCAAGCTCGTTTTTTTCTGTTCGCTGTCCTTTTTGCCAAAAGTCGTTTGATAAATAAGCCGGACGCACTGGTTTTGAGTGGATCGTTGCGGTTTTGTTGACAAAACTCTTGGAAAAGCCTTGGGAAGAGGGGGGCAAAAAGTATTTTGTGATGTGAGGAAGTGAGTCATTTGCTTATTTGTTTGATGAAAGAAAGGTATGATCCTCCTGATCACTGGAGAAAACTTTCAAAGCAAAGGAGCTACTCACAAAAATGGCCATCCTGCGAAAAAAAAAATCCAAAAAAATAGAACTTCAGCTTTTACATAAGAAGTTTATCAGGCCAGAGAAAAGACATCAGCTCTAAAATATTATAAAGCGAAAACCGTTTCAAGTCGGTTGCAACGGAAACATGTCTCCAGACGAGCTATCCTACGTTCTAAAATTCAAAAAAAAGCTGTTTTTTTACGGGCGGGCGCAAGTCGTTTCTAGTCGGGCGCAACTCTGCGTGTGCCAAATCTGACCACAAAATCCTTATAGACAACTTTCCTTCTTCTTATTCCCGACTAAAAATAAAACCTATTCGTTTTTCAGAAACTGATCCATGATGAATTATGTTTTCCAATCTGTTTCCCACCTTTCACGAAAAAGGCCGCACTTGGAATGGCTTAGATGCACATTAATTGCATCTAATGGATTAAAATGCCATCGTGCGCAAGTCGTTCCCAGTCGGGCGCACTGAACAAAACTTTGCGTACGAAAAGTCCGAATGAACAACTTTCCTTCTTTCCATTTCCGACTAAAAATAAAACCTATTTGTTTCTCAGAAACTGATCCATGTCAAGCTTTGTTTTCCAAGCTGTTTCTCATTTTTCACGATGAAGGCCGCATTTGGAATGGCTAAGATGCACATCAATTGCTTCTAGTGGATTAAAATGTCATCGCGCGCAAGTCGTTTCCAGTCGGGCGCAATGAACGCAACTTTTCTTTTTTCCATTCCCGACCAAAAAAAAACCTATTCGTTTTTCAGAAACTGATCCATGTTAAATTCTGTTTTCGAACTCTAAAAGTTCACCAAAAAGGGGAAAATATTTGACACACAATCCGACAAATTGGCTGACTCATCATTCAACATTTGGAAGCGAATTTTGTTGTCGAAAATCGGCCTCCGCTACCGAAACATTCCGCTTCGATTGCTCCCATCTTCTTGTTTTCCACCAACCTTTTCCTAAGAACTCGGCTTTAATCAAAACATGTTTTGCTAAGACGTAAAGGTTATGTTTGGTACCAATCGGTACTAATTGAACTTTGCAAACTGAATAACAAATTACTCATAGGTCATGAGTTTGGAGATGATCGAGGAAGTAGATTTTCAGAAGAGTTATTGGAAGTAATGGTCGCACTTGGAATGGATGATGTGCTATCGAGCTTTTCGAAGTCTAGCCTTTGAAAAAAGAAGAATTTCATCCCAAAAACAGCTGAACAAAGTCGGAACTTGGAACACATTTTGAAATTTGAAAAAAAAGCCATTCTAAATGCGGTCTTAGTGTTAGAAAATGATGAAACAGCCCTTTTTGAGATGTGAGGACAATTTTTGGCATAACTCCGACGCTTCTAAGCCACCCAAGAGTAAAGTTAAAACGATTTAGCCATTCCAAGTGCGGTCTCCGTCTGAGGGAGCATGTGAGCCATTCCAAATAAGGAAATTTAACTTTGAAAGGAAAAAAAAATAATCACTTTTAAACTAGCCGAATTAAAAATTGAAAAAAAAAGGATTTTGAGCCATTCCAAATGCGGTCGTAATCCATTAAAATGCAGTCTCAATTATGTGATACTAACTTTTTTCCGAAAACAGCTCTCTGAACCCCGAGTACCACTCAATTTGGAAACCAAGCCCGAGAATAACTTTTTAGCCATTCCAAGTGCGACCGTGATATTCAAAAAAAAAACTGAGCCGTTTCAAAACGGTCAAAAACCGTCACGAAAATGATACTATTATCAGAACTGCGATCGCCAAACGACCTGAAATCCTCCAAGCCAAAGATGGAGAAACTCGCCAAGGACAAGAACGAGATCAACATGAACGACATTCTCCTCGACTCGATCTGTGCAAACTCTCTAGATGAACACCCTGACGGCGTCGTCGAGGTGTGGTAGATGATCACCTAATCACCTCAAGAAAATGTTGCAGGACGTGGTGTCGATCTCGCCAGACGTCGTGCAAACCGTCAACGAGGACGACCTCCGGAAGGAGATGAACAAACCGACGTCGACGCTCATCGAGAACTACAGTCCCAGGCTGGACGACCCCAGTGACGAGGATCCGAACGAGCCGAAGATGACCGTCAACGAGTTCATCCGAAGCGAAAGTCATCGAGTCAGAATGGAAGAGGCGCGACTTCGTCATCCGGGACCGCCGCCGCCGTCCGACTACGAGACCGACGCGGATTCTGATGTCGACGACGTCGAGGTGACGCCGGTGGAGCTGCAGAAGAGCTCGCCTCAAGAGTTCCACGTTGAAGGTGTGGAGAGCGAGTCGGAAGATGAAGTGTTCATCGACTCGAGAAGTGAGTTACTTTTGGCACGCCTTCTGAATGAAGCTTGATGTTCAGGCTCCACGCCACCACCGCTTCCAAACAACCCTCCACCGTCATATTCTCCAGTTGTCGTGACTTTGGCCGCGCCGAAGGCGTCCCGAATGTACGACGATTCAGATTCAGACTCTGAGGTGGAAGCGCCGGCACCGTCGCCGCGACTGAGCAAGATGGAACCCAAAGAAGAGGTTTACTCAGAACTTCTGGATCTTCATCACTGAACATTTTCAGGACATTGGTTCGATTCATTCGGATACTTCTTCCACAACGACGTCGACTTCTTCCTCGAATCACCACGATTCTCTGGCCAGCTTCTCCGACAAGGAAAACCGTGTCACCCGTATTTCTGTCAAGAGTGACGGTCGTGCCGAGGTTTGGGCTTCCGTTTCTTCGGTCACTTATAAAGACAGGAATCAGGCGGAAGGCTTCAAGTGGTCTTTTAAGTGGAAATCTGGTCCAGTCTGAGAAAAAACTATCTCTTCAAGTCTAGAGGACCTTCTACAGTGACGGGTTAAACTAACCCTCGAGTGGACCCTTGATTTATTCCTAGGGCTCTTTCAAGGGCCTTTAACTCGGTCATTTTTAAGAAAAAAACCCTCTAGGGGCTACTTAAAATCCACAGACCTCAAGAAGAAGCCATTAAAGTGATGATTGAAGTTCCCTTGAGGTACCGCTTGAAAATAAAAATTCTGTCGAGGTCCTACTCAGATTCAGGAGCACTAGAAGTGCGATATATTTTGAAAAAGTTGAGCTTAGATCTCTAAGTGTTCCCTAAAGTGGCCTAGCCAAATTCCTGAACTAGGAAATCCCTCAAGTAGCCACTTCATCATAAGTACTGAATACCTAAAGTAGTCCCTTTAGGCTACTTAAACTCAAGAATTCCAGATCCACTCGCCGAAAAGCCCCGTTCGAGTGAACCTGGAGCAGCGAGCCGCCGGTGACGTCATCACCGACGACGAATTTTCCGAGAAACTCATCTGATTTCCTACCATCCAACTTGATCATCAATTCTTTAACTTTTCTCAAAGAAAAACCTTAAAAAAGTCCGTCTTGTCGATATTTTGTTCGTGATTTCTCAAAGAACATCCCTCGGAAACATTTTCTCCTCCTTTTTTCTCAGAAAAGCCCTCAAAATGAGTCCTTTTCAGAAGTTGCTTCTTGAAAACCCTTCTCGCAGGCTTCCGTCCGCCAAAAAGTTCAAATCGAAACTTTTTTTTGATGTATATAACGTAGTTGAAGAAACTGACATATCACTCTTGCTGACCCAACAAAAAAAAAAGAACTTTCCCTTTTTTCATGACACACACTGTTGGACTGTCCAAGCTCTTTATATATTTCTTTTTTTTTTCGAAAAATAATTCATGTTATGCGGAATGCAATAAAGGATGAGCACTTTTTTGAAGGTTGTTCGGAATTTGAAAGATGAAAGTTTGAAAGCCAAGCTAGCGAAGTGGAATAAAAACTGATGAATTGAGAAAATCTCAGCAATAATGACGTCAACCAAACAACTCGTGACGTCATTGATGAGCCAGAAGGACCGTAAACCCTACATAGAACTGTCAGGAATGACGTCATTTTCTCAAAAAGTCAATCGACGTTATGATGAGAAACGCCAATTGCAAAAATGACGTCATCAAAAAAAAAAAATTAGTTTCGTGACGTAATTTTCAGCCAGTTGACGTCATTATTAACATGAAAAGTTTAATGACGTCATTTCTCTTTTTTATGAACAAGAGCGGGCTAACCCGAGTTTTTTTTATAAACATTTGAGCGGGCCAACCCGGCTTCTTTCGTAAATAAATTGTAGCGGGCTAACCCGAACTACTTTTCCTATAAATGGGTGCGGGCTAACCCGATTTCTTTTTTTTTCACATAAATGGGAGCGGGCCAACTCGAGATCTTTTCTTAAAAATGGGAGCGGGCCAACCCGACTTCTTCCATATATAAATTGCAGCGGGCCAACCCGAGTTCATTTTCCGTATAAATGGGAGCGAGCCAACCCGAGTTCATTTTCCGTATAAATGGGAGCGGGCCAACCCGATTTCTTTTTTTTTTCATTCGAATGGCGGCGGGCCAGCCCGAGCTTTTTTTGTATATAAATAAGAGCTGGCTAACCCGAATCCTTTTTTATTTAAATGGTAGCGGGCCAACACGATTTCATTTTTCATATAAATGGGGGCGGGTCAGCCCGGTTTCTTTTATTGAAGCGGGCCAACCCGAACTGATTTTCATGAAAATGGGATCGGGCCAACTCGAAATCTTCGAATGTCACTTTCCGTGTTAGACTAGACAACTTTCTAGCGTGCTTTAAACGTTCCGAGGTACACGAAAATCAACAAGAAACCTCAGTGTTTTGCGGTGTAAAAGATAATTTCGGGGATCTGTCCGTCTTCGACGCTGGTTCCGTTGTTGTTCATGGCGGCGTAGGTGAACTGGAAAGTGACTTCGGCCGCCTGATGGACGATCCGACGGAGGCCTTTCGTCCCGTAAAAGGAGTCGGGACCCTGGGAATCATTGAATCAGCTATCATCTTTTTTTTCCACGGAATTCATGTTTGAAAATTTTAAAAATGACGTTTTTTCGTTCAAAATTTTCACACAACGACGAAAATTTGGCATTTCTAGAGCAGTGAAAAGAGCTTGTCGGTTCTTGAAAATGGCTTTGATAGATATGGACCACATTCAGAAAAGTTACGCCCAATTTCAAACCTCTACTGTACTGTATCATACTGTATTATACTGTAAAATACTGTAAAAACAGGTAAAATCAATATTTTCATCAGATTTTTGCTGTTAAAGTTGATGATTCCAAAAAAATTTTGATGTAGACGTCCTTATTTGATCAGAAGTAGCCTCTAAAGCTTCACCTCAAAAAATTTAACCCAAAAATTCCGTTTCACTTTGTTATAGTATCAAAAGATTCAAAGGATTGTCTCCAACTTTTAAAACATGAAAAATTATGCAAAACTAGGTTTTATTCAATCATTTCTCTTGAAAACTTGCTCATATATCGCTGAAAAAAGGCTTCGAAGTTCTAGAAAGTTCTGTAAACTTCAAGAATTATCTTTATGTTCTCAAAAATCTTCCCAAGTACTGAAGGGGACTCTATCGAAGTTTTCAATCATATTGGTCTCTAAAAAAATATGTTTTTTCTCGACTTTTTCAATAACTTCATCGGAAAGCTTCTTAAAAACTGTGAAAAAGTGAAGAGGACTTTATATAAGTTTAAGGTCGTTTAAGCCTCTAAAGATAATACTTTTCAAAATTTCCTACTTCAAAACCGTCTCTGTAACTTTTCCGAGTACTGAAAGAACCAGAAATGATCGCTAAACCGACTAAAAACTGTAAAACGTCTCATACAGGTTCATTTTCAATATTTTCCTCCAGGGATGAGGAAGTTCCTAACCATGAACTTGTACTTTCAAAAGATCTCTGAGCCTTTCAACTTTTGCAGAAACTCTGCAAACTGATTCTTTGGTATAACCTTATCAACTTATTTTTATTCTCATCCCCTGATTAATTGAAAGCCTGAATCATCAATTAATCAACCTTCGATGAGTTTCGACCAAAAAAATTGTTTTTGATTAATTTCGGTAACCATGGCAACGATCTTAGAGCTCATAAAACATTTGAAAATTATTTTTAGCGCTCCAGACTTTTTTTTAAACCAAGAATGTTATTGGATTGAATCTAAATAATATAGGAAACTTGGAAAACTTTAAACACAACCAGAAACAGTTTAAAACTGACTTTTTTCAAAAAGTTTTCGAAAAAATATACTTTTTTTCGTTTTTTTATGAAAGGTTGAGTAATTGAGTCAACCAGGGGATAAAAAAATAAATTAAACCTGACATTTTATTATCGTGATAAACATCTCCTGATTAATTAAAATCCTGAATCATCAATTAATTCAACTCCGATGAGTTTCAGAAAAAAAAAACCTGTTCTAATAAGTCAGCGATAACCATGGTAACGATCTTAAAGTTCAAAAAACAGCTTGGGAAAACTATTTTAACTCTTCCTAAAGGATGCAAATCTCAAAGATGACTATGTTTTCGATTCTTGAACGGGGACTTGAGAAGCTGAGAAGCTTAAAACCCTATAGAAACCACTTAAGTATGTCCCAGGAAATTCCTAATCTTCAAACACCGCCCCGAGTAGTCGTAGAACAACAGGAAAGTGACTGGGAGACTTTTTAAGTGAACACTTCAGAAATTGACAAAATAAAAATAAAAAGCTGAAGAAAAAATCTCTGAAACCTTTCTTAATAAGTTTTTCCCCTTTAGAAGTCCCTTGAGTGCTCAAGAGGTGAAAATATGGATATCGGGACCCCTAAAGTGACCCCTCCAGCTGTTCTGCCCTTCCAAGAACGAACTGAGCTCACGATATGAAGCTAAAGACTCTATAATGATCACTACAAGATGACACCCCTAGAATGACCACTACAACTCCATTCAGTGTTCCTTCTTCACCTTCAGACAAGCCGAGGCGATGTAGGTGACTCCGGAGAGGATTTCGACAGGTTCTCGGAAGCAGACGCGATTCGCCGCCGCCGTGCCGTCACATACGAACGACGTATCGTTCTCCGCCAATGTTCTACCCGTTCCACAGTGGATTATCTGAAACATTTCCATATAGGTCTTTCAGAAGAGCTTTGAAAGCTCAAGAAACAGAAAAAACTCCTGTGCCTTCAAACTTTCAGTATATTTTCTGGTTAGGTCATTCACAACAAATTTAAAGGCGCATAGGTTGAAAAAAGGTTATGTGCCTTTAAACTTCCAGTAATTCCATCAAACAGTTCATTCATCAGATCTTTAAAGGATAAAAAAGCTACTGTGCCTTCAAACTTCCGGCATATCCTACACAGTTCATTCATAAGGGCTTTGACGGCTCAAGAAACAGAAAAAAAGGCCCTTGTGCCTTTAAATTTTCAGTATGTCCTCCAATAAGATCAGTGAAAACAACCTTAAAGGCACATAGGTTCAAAGAAAAACCTGATGTACCTTTAAACTTCCAGCACATCCTACAAATGACCCTTTCAAAAAAAAAATTTAAAGGTACATAGGGAAAAAAAACTGCAGCGCCTTAAAATTTTTCGTACAATCAGTTCGTTCAAAACAACTTGAAAAAAGCCCGTGCGCCTTTAATTTCTGATGCTTCTCCAAATAGTCCATTCACAACAATTTCAAAGACGCATAGGACAAAATAAGCCTATGCGCCTTTAAACTTTCAGTATATCCAATAATCCCAGATTCAAGACAACTTTAAAGGCGCATATGTTGGAGAAAGCTGCTGCGCGTTTAAAATTTGGGTACATTCTACCAATCTGATAAGCGAAAGCTTTAAAGGCGCATAGGACAGAAAACCGCTGCGCCTTTAAATCGTTCCAAGAACCTTTGAACTAACCCTGATTTGAACCTCGTACTCGTGTGGTCCATGAACCGACCCGTACAGACCCAGGCCAACGACGTAGATCTGCTGATCCACCGTAAACCTTGAATACGATTACAGTACTTCTGGAAAATCGGGAAGATACAGTACTTGATCCGATCCGAGGTGCCACAGTAGCCCCATCGATTTTCGGTTCTCTGGAATCTTGAGACGACCGATTCCTTGCCCGAAATCACGCTTCGAGGTCTGGAACTTCCAAAAAATAACTGGGTGGAGCTGAAGATTTGAAACCTGTCGACATATCCAACTTGCGGCTTAGGATTCACGGTGTAGTAGAGAAAAAGGTTGACGACCTCCCGATCCGACAAAAGTCCGCATTGAGCTATAATCATTTTTTAAAGATTTGATTTTCATTCCTCGAGTTCCAACCAGCATTCTGGGCGAACTCCTCGACGCTCATCAATGGGAATCGGATGAGTTGGAGGGCCGATCCGAGGGTACTTCTCATGCTTTCGGCGTTCACTGGGAGTCCCAACCGGAGGCATTCCTGGCGAGACCAACGGACCACCGCCTGGGGGAAAAAAAATGGTTGAACTCATTCTGTCGATTTTTCTATAGGATTTCGCATCCCAGATTGAATGGCTCGCGCTGCGTTCTAGACAGTAAAGCAATATTTTCGGTACCGATCCCATCCTCTCGTGTCCCACAAGACGTCTCAAGCGCAAGTAGTTCCAGGTCGGGCGCAACGGCGAATATTTCAACTTTTATAACTAACACAGAGAAGAAAAATCGGCTCTTTCTGTAAATTTTCTTACGGGATACAAGATGGCGCAGTGCGCAAGTAGTTCCAGGTCGGGTGCAGTGTTTTGCTTTGATTTTTTTTATTGAGTTTATGGAATGGCTCGATGCGTTGCGGTAGCGTCGCGTTTTCTTTTAACCCTTTGAAAGTATAGTCTTTGAGCTCTCTCTACAAACTACAAGATGGCGGAGTGCGCAAGTAGTTTTTGGTCGGGCGTAATGAGCATGTGAGTTTTTGGACCCTCACAACACATTCCAAGCAGTCTTATAAAGTTTAAAAAGTGAAAAAAGCCTCCAAGGAAACCCGGAATTTCAATTCAACGTGAAAGTCTCCTCATTTATTGTGTGAAACTCGTAAAAACTCGTCCTTTCTTCTTTTTTTTTCTGTGGCCAAAATGAACTCGATCATGTTGGGACCCGCCAAGCGCATAATGATGTGCAAGCCAACTCATTATCAGGTTCAAATCAAATTTTCGTCGGAAACCAGGTAGATTACAGGTAAAATACCAAATAAACCCGTGGATGAACGTCAAGCGTCGGGCCGACAACGAGAGGGCTCAGAAACAGTGGCTGGAACTCAAAGCGACCATTGAAAAGTGTGGCGCCACCGTGGAAGTGATGGAGCCGGAGGTCTTTGACCAAGAAGAGACCATCGAAATGGAATTTTGAGGGAGCTGAGAACCTGCCGGACATTGTGTTCTGCGCCAACGCCGCCATAATTCGTGGAAAACGAGCCTATGTTTCGCATTTCGCTCACAGACAACGCGAAGGCGAACACGTCTTCTACGAGAAATGGCTCAAGTCGAAGGGCTATCAGACCTTCTACAACGACAATATTCGTCATGAAGGTACGTGAAAGGCGGATTTTTACGGAAGAATTTTTGAAAAAGCATCAAAAAATCTCTGGCCGTTCCCGACGTTTCTCAAATCGTATAGTCTTTCTGCCGCGACTTGACAGTTTTCGGATGTCTGCGTCTCTCTGTTCCCTCACCGGCGAGGTCAGGAAAATAGCATGTAAACATGAAAGAAACGTCGAGAGATAGGGAGGGCGCAGAGAAGACCCAAGCCGCGAAAAACGGACTAAAATCTTTCTCAAATCGCATCGAAACTCATCCAGCTCAAGACTTTTCATGGACCACTGACATCAACTTTCAGGAACTGGAGATGCTCTTTGGTGCTCCCAGGGGATGAATACGCTGATCAGTGGCGTCGGAACTCGTTCCGACATGAGAGCCGCCGCCGACATCCGCACGAAGATGAACCAAGAGGGCAAGGACGACTTTCAGGTCAGACGTTCTCATGTGGCTTCTGAAGCTTCAAAAGATTCTGATAAGCTCAGAGTATTCAGAATCGCTTGGGAGACACAGAACATCTTGAGACTTGACAGGAATGAACTATGAATTTCTCGTTCCAGGTGGTGTGCGCCCGACTCGTCGACCCTCGCTTCTACCACATCGACGTCTGCTTCTGCCCGCTGAACGAGAATCTGGCCCTCTTCTATCCCAACGCCTTCGACCCCGTCTCGCAGAACAACATGAAGAATTACACGACTATGCTCGAGGTAAGGAAAAGTGGCTGTTTTTTGAGATTTTAGTACGCTCCAACGCCAATTGGCTCTAAAAAAATCCCAAGGAACCCAAAAAACTATACGAAGGCTTCTTCTTTAAAGCCGAATCCCTTTAGGTACCCGAAAAAGACGCTCTGAAATTCGCGTGCAACGCCGTCGTCATCGGGAAGAACGTCATCCTTCACGAAGGGGCCAAGGAAACGGAAAAGGTCCAGGAGATTCTTGAAGCTCAAAAACTTGTCGTTCAGATGCTGGAGATGAACGGCTTCATTCCGCACGCCGTCGACATGTCCGAATTTCTCAAAGCCGGCGGCTCCTCCAAGTGTTGCACGCTTCGTTTAGAATAAAAACCCTTGATTAATGTTGTGAGGACTTGGCGCAGTTGGTTGTGTGCTTTTCTATGGTGAATAGGGTCACGAGTTCGATCCCACCTTGGCCAAAAAATGAATATAAGAAACGAAATTTGCCTAGAGAAACAGATTTGGACGCTTCTGGACAATCTTTCAAGCGATTCTTCGACACAGAAACGAGTTAAAATATAATTTCGAAACTCCGAGAGTAGCGCAGTGGCTTGTGAGCTTGTCCATGATACAAAAGGTCACAAGATCGATCCCACCTCGGCAAAAAAGAACTATAAGGAGCGAAATTTTCCTAGACACGTTGTAAGTCAAATTTACAGGCTTCTGAAGACCACAACTTCAAAAATTCAAAAGCAGCGCATTTGGTTGGGAGCTTGTCTATAGTCCAAAGGGTCAGATGTTCGACCCGAGCCACCACCCAATTTCTTTTGCCAATCCAAGAAGAAGGCATGGGTACCTGAAAAAGCGGCGCCTCTCTGACACGAAGGGAATCTCTCCGAAGGACTGCACAAAGGGTGTCGAGGTCGATTTCGCAGAAACCATCGCCAGCCAAAGCGTCAGTTGTATTCTTGTCGATCAGCTCGAGGCAGAGCTGCTCCAGCTGCGGCTCATCGAAGAGTCGGGCCTGAAACGTTGTAATTTGCGAAGAGTTAGATTCAGAAGCTCAAAAGAGGCTTGAGAAAGCGCTGGCCATAATACCGTATGCCTTTAGATTATAGGTCCTCAAGCGGGTCTTGAAGCGAAGAACTGGCCATATTACCGTATACTTTTAGATCATAAGTCCTTAAGCGGGTCTTGAAACGAAGAGCTGGCCATAATACCGTATACCTTTAGGTCATAGGTCTTAAAGCGGGTCTTGAAGCGAAGAGCTGGCCATAATACCGTATACCTTCAGATCTTAGGTTCTGAAGCGGGTTTAGAAGCGAAGAACTGGTCATAATACCGTATACTTCTAGATCATAAAGTCCTCAAGCGGGTCTTGAAGCGAAGAACTGGTCATATTACCGTATACCTTTGAGTCATAGCGAGGCGCGCAAGAAGAAGCTCCATATACTGTGATTTTTCCTACTGAAAAGTTCCCGCCCTCATCCTAATATCATTTCCATGATCATCAACAACTTCATCCCGAGAAGAAGAAGCTCAAACTGGCACCTGAGTCAGGAGCATAAAGGCGTTCTCAGCCTCGAGGCTCTGCTTGAGGAACTCGACGCAGGCGGTCTCCATCGCCGGGACCGCGTACTTCTTGGCCGTGTAGAGGGTGGTCATGACGCTCTCCGGGCCGATGTTCACCTCGTCCGAGTAGAGGAACTTGAGCAGGGTCAGGAAAGCTGATGGTTCGACGTCAGGCAGCTCAATTTCCAGCGGATCTAAGCGAAAAGTCATTTTAAAATGCGGCTGGTCGGGATTTTTTCAAATTTTGGCAAAAGAGTGATTATAAATCGTGGCTGGTCAGGATTTTTTTGGAACTGAGCCAGAAAATTCTTCGATCTTCTGGTTAGGGTTTCTGGAAGTCTCAAGGCGCAAAAAATCCTAGATTTCGAATGCCCAACCCTCGGACGTTTCTGGGCGACTCTAGGGATCACTTGAGGGTGCTGATGCTACTTTAGTGGTCACTTGAAAAACGCAGGAACGTCCGTTTCGCGTTACCAATGTCCGAGCCGTTTTTGATAATTTTCTTCGATTTTCAGGTGTCTTTTCCATAAAAATGAAGTTTCGGGACCCTTTTTTGAGTACAGATATCCTCAAAAAACCAAAACTTAATACACTTTTGAGCGGTACTGTACATCAAAAAGCACTGTGGCCCAATTTTTCCAATGATTCCAGGATTTAAAGTGAATCAAGCTTCTTTTTAGGTGAAATTACTTGAAAACTAATTTATGAAAAATTAAATAAATCATTTTCAAATTGATCTCCTCAATGGCAAAATCAGAAAACGATCAAAAAAGACGCCTAAAATCTTCGCAACGCAATAAATGAGTCAGAAAGGGGGTTCCCATCGATGACCACTAAAAAACCAGCGGGGCGAGAGGTCGTTAACCAATTTTATGTGGTTATTCCGAAACATTCAAAAAAGGCGCTATTTTACGACGTACTTGTTTGGGAAAGACTGTGAATTGCACTTTTCTCAAAGAAAGAATTTTAGTTGAAATATTTGGCCTAACAACTTTCAAGTGTTTCATCAAAGAATTTTAAAAAATTCAGGCCTCGAGAAAGGGTGACCATCTTCTCCAGCAGCTTTTCTGCCAAATATCCAAACCTCATGTTTGAGAATCTCAGTATAAGAAATTGAAGAGTCTAAATGAATTGCGATTGAAATCATAGGGGAATCGAGAAAAGGTATCGCGAGACCCTCTGAGGTATATCGCAGGCTCTGAAGTCTCAAGATGATACCTCGAGTATACCTCTGAGGATTTTGAGCGAAATGAGAGGGACTTGAGGGAGACTCTGAAGTACCTCCGAGATGGCTCAGGTATAGCTAAAAGGCATGCTGGAGGCCTCACGATGGACATATTATGGTGCCCTCCCGATTTTCCTGTGGGGCTTACTTGGAACTCAAAAAAGAATAGTTGGTCTTTCTTTGTTCTTATCGTGCCAGGACCCTTTTTTCAGGTCAGGCTCTTCAGAATCTTTTTCTTTTCAACTGTACCTCGAGAATTCTGAGGCGTGAGCCCTCCGTTGAACATGGCGTCGAAGACAACGCTACCAATTGAAAGGACAAACTTGTGAGCGGCGATTCTCTATAAAAGAAAAGTCGATTCGAATCTACGGAAGTTTAAATGTATTACTATAGAGCATATGGTTAGTTGGTTATATCAAAGTCCAAAATTCTTCTGAAGTTTTTAGAATTCAGCAAAGGTCGCTAGAGCCTAATTTTTCCCTTGTTTTTGGCCCAACAGAAGCGATTCCAATCATCGTTTAGTTGTACAAAGCTTCCCTGATTCATACAGAATCCCAAAATTCAGGAAACTTTTCCCATAAAACGTATTATTATATGTTACACCTGCAATCACCTGCTTATTATCCGATTTGCCGACAAGGAAGTAGACGTCGGCCAAAAAATCATTGCAGTACATATAATTGACGCGTTCTTTTAGGGAGCTTTTGGCGGCCTGCCAGCCCAACGGCGAGTTCTCCTCGACGTTCGCCGGGCGTCGTCCTGGACAGAAAAATGCCGTTTTTGAAGGAATTTGAAGGGGGAATTCACTTTGGACACGCTTCTGGAAGTCAGAAGTGGAAGAAGAAGAAGCAGAAGACGTGGGCGGATTCCGAGGTCGGACTCCGAATGCGATGAGATTGCTTGGCGGGTGTTCCATCAGGCTTCGGCTGGCTGAAAGAATTTAAAAAAAAAATGATCTTGAACACTTTCTGTAGATTCCAGACTAGGAACTCTCGAAAAGACGATCATTTCTAAAAAGCGCTAGAGGAAATAAGACAACTTGCAAGTCATTGAAAACGCGAGTAAAAATTCAAAATCTCCGCAACGCGACCGCGACGCTCGAGCCATTCTCCTTGCGACCAGGGTAAAATGTTCAACACACGGATATTGCGCTTCAAGACGAGTTTATACCATTTTCCATTGAAATTCATGAGGACTCGTATCATTTTTTAAACCTCGAACGGTTCTTTCCTGAGGAATTTCGGAGGGTTCACTATAGGGTATTTCATAGGGGTCCCTAAAAACAACAAAACGCCTATAAAAACCCCTCAGAAATTTCTCAGGCTATCTTAATTTTTCAAATGTAAGTGCGCTCCAAGGAACCCTGGTCTTGATTTACTAAACATGCATTTTTTTTTTCATTTACCCTTAAGCGGAACTATAAAAATTTGGTTGAGAGCCGGAGTAGTCCTTATAGGGGTTAGGGGCGGGAAACAACCTCTATAGGGGCTGAAAAAGTGTTCCCTATAGGGGTAAAATTAAGGTGGCCTCTATAGGGGTTTACGGTCTCACCACTTAGCCCCTAAAGCTCAAGTGGTCCCTATAGGGGTCGTTGAATTTCATTCAAAAATCGCTTATATATATTCAGTTTTTTCCATGGAAATGCTTCTTCGCATATAGTTCATAAAAGTTATCGAATAGCATGTCCCCTATAGGGGCCACTTTTGCAAGCTTTCATGGCCTCTATAGGAGTTGTTAAAGGGGTCCCTAGAGGGGCTCCCATCCTCCAAGGTCCCCTAAGGCTGCCCCTATAGGGACCGCTCTGGAGATCCTAAGTATCACCCATATACGAACTCTACACACCTGGCAGAATATTGACAGCCTTCGTCGATGAGGAAAAAGAAGCCTGATCGGGCCGGGAAGTCTGTTGCTCGGGAAGCCTGAGCCTTTGCTTGGACAGTCCGCTGGGGCCGGGTCTGCCGCTTCTGGCGTCGTTGATGACGCCTTCAAACTCGGAGACTTGCTGGAGCTGCTGCTGCTCCTCGGCGGCGGCGAGTTGCGGATGGAGGCGTTCGTTGCGCGACGCGGAAGCGCCGGTGTCGTCGTTGAGCATCTCGCCGAGCTCATCGAAGATTCGCGCCATGTCGTCCATTTCGGCGACTTCTGCGTTGTTCTGAAAGATTTCTGAGTCTTATGCGGTCTAATGCAGTGTTCAAAGAAATTTCCGGGAAATGCAAAACTATCTCTGACCCTCCAAAATTTAGTTGTCTTTCTCTTTCTCTGACGGCTATTTTGAAATTCGAGGAATCACTTTGAACACGGCATAAGGGTTAAAAGAGTCGATTTGAAACGTATTCAAAAAGGTCCGTTCGCCGCGACATGAAAGGGCGGGGCTTCTCTGGGACTCTCTCACGTTGGCGTGCTATTTTCATGTCTCTCTGATCTCGCCGCCGAGGGAACAAAGAGACGCCGACATTTGAAAACTGTCCAACGAATTATAAAAAAGTAAGGAAAAAGGCCCCGAGAAGTACTTGAGTGATCCCGTAAGGAATAATCTTAATTCAGCTCCAGGATCCTAATTTACTTTCTCACAGATTTTCTTTATGCTCATTTTTTCTGATCCAAGTGACCAGTTAAGGGATGAAAGAGATGAAATCGAAGACTACCCAAAAGAAATCGCAAAAATCCCTCAAATGGCCCCTTCATTTTTTCTATCGATTAAAAAAGACAATAGAGAGCCTACTACAAGGGTTCAAGGCTACTTGATAACATCATAAAGTGGTCACTAAAGGGATAAAAAAGGCCAGGAAAACCTTCATGAGTCGACGTTGAAAGTTAGAGAGAACAGAAAAAGGAGAGAGTGTCCAGAGAAAAAAAGAACGCATGCCCTCTCATTTTCTAACGCTCTCTTACTTTTGGAAACTCAAAGAATTCAAAAAACGCTTTTCTTAACAATAAAATGCACAGTGTTTGTTCGCGCCACTGAGCACGGCCCATTAAGTGACCACTTAAGAGGAGAAAGAAATGAAAATGAAGACTACCCAAAAGAGACCGCAAAAATCACTTAAATGACCCCTTCATTTTTTATCGGTTAAAAAAGACTACAGAGAGCCTACTACACGGGTTCAAGGCTACTTGATAACATCATAAAGTGGTCACTATAGGGGAGAAAAACGGAGGCCACTTAACCGTTTTTCCACCAATTCAATCCGAAAACGCCATAAAACGGGACCCTAAAGATGCCGTCGGCGACGACGAACATCTGCTGCTGGATGACGTCATCGATGCTCCTCTGTTTTTCGAGCGCGTTTTGGCGATCGCTGCAAAAAAAGTGGCCATAAATTCTCGAAGGTTCGATTACCTAGGCCCATATTCTCCGAGAACCAACGGATACCCGTCATCGCCCATTCGGTCTTCGCTTTGGCCACGGGAACTCGCCAGAGACTCGCGATTCGCCGCCACGTTCACCACGTGAACTTCTTCATCTTCAAGAAGCCATTTTTGAGACAATCCTCATAAGGAGGCTATAGTCAGTGTGCCACGACTTGAAATTTCAAGGAACGACATTCCGCTGTTCCGCTACGTGCGGTCGCGAAGCGTCTTTCGAATCTAGGTCACGTTTTAAATTGATTGTTATTGCTGTGGGGGCACGTGAAAGTAGAATACTTTAATAAAAGAAAAAAAAAAATTAAAAGCGCGACCAAGGTTCGCGAAGGCGCGCAGCGGCACAGCGGAATGTCGTTCCGTGAAATTCCAAGTCGCGGTACACAGACTATATTAAACTTTTTGAATGGGAATTTTCTGAAAATTGGCCGAATCACTCCTAGCAGTACTAGAAAACCATTCTGAAAGTCACAAACTACAAAACCGCCCAGCTCCTGAAAAATGAGGGCCCAAAAATAGCCGGATTTTGAGGTACCTTTTTTTCAAAAACTAGAAAATTGGGCAGGATCAAAATTTTAGGATCTTCGTCTGGTACATCAAGGAGCGTCCTGGTGAGTTTTCCGGAAAATTCCAATTGCAAAAATAAATCGACAGTAAAAAAAAAACAACAGAAATCCACACAAAAAATGAAAGAAAATGACAAAATCAGCAAAAAACGGTTAAAAAAATTACATGATTTTTAAGAAAATATCCAATTTTATTATGTAGCCGTGTCGCGAAATACAAAATTATCTCTGACTCTCCAAATTTCAGTTATCTTTTTCCATTCTCTGACGGCTATTTTGTATTTCGCGGGGTCAATTGGATCACGAATCGGACAAAAATTAGAAGTAAAATTTGATTTTTTGAAATATGCAGACTGCAAAAATCATCATTCTCACGACGTTTATGAAGTTTCTGTACCGAAAAATTGGAAAAAAGGACAAAAAAAGTCTTGAAAATCATACGAAAACACTTTATAGAGCTTCATTTTGACAAAAATATTGATAATTCAAAATTCTAAAGCTTCATTTTTCGATTTTTTTTTAAAAAAAAAGGACCTCTACGATTATTAGCAGTATTTCTACTACATTCTGACAAGGATTAATCGAAATTCGAGTTTCTAAGTTTTGATTTTTGATAGGAAAAAGAACATCTCCGCTTATTGGTTGGGTTCCTACTGATTTTTGACAAGGATTAATCAAAATTCCAACTTCTATAAGTTGATTTTTCAATTTTTGAACGAAAAAATAACCTCTCCGTTCATTGGCCGGATTCCTGGTAACGTTAGCCGGTAACGCCGGGGAGTTGACCGGATTCGAGACTTCACCGGTTTCCACGGCTTGCTGTTGTTCCAGATTCGCGGCGCTTTGCCGTGATGGGAAAATTCGGTTATCCCTGAAAAAATTTGATAAAATCATCTTGAATATCAGGAAGACCAACCCCTGGAACAAACTGACGCCTTCGGAATCGGGATTCTCTTCAACGGGTTCCGGAGGAATTTCAGCAGAAGAAGAGGAAGAAGCCGCCGGTTCCGGGCTACTTTCTGGTTTCGATCTGAAATTTCCGGATTATTCTGTTGACTTTTCAAACAAAATCCTTGCCTGGTACCAAAAAGACCTGTAAAATGCTTGACCGGTTGCATTGTTGTTGAGGAAGAAGAAGGGGAGGAAGAATTATTAGAGAAAACGGCTGGAATTGTCGACTTCTTCGTGGGATTTGCCTCAAACTCAAAATTTGAAAAATATAAAACGGGATAAAAGGAAATGAAGCACCTTTCAGAACTCTGAAGGCGGCGAAATTCGAATTCGATCATTTTTGCGGGTTTTTAGAAGTCATTTTCATTTTTTTTTTCTTTGTATCGAAAATTTAACGCCATCATTTTTCGATAAATGGTTTTAATGAAAATCTTTTTTTTCGGATTACAATATATATGAAAAAATTAGCGTCCGCACTTTACTACCCTTTTTTTGAAAAATCCGAAAGAAAAAACTTTTTTTTCCGAATAATTTTCGACACGACGTTCCCAGAGCTACATCGCCCGTCAAATATGATGTTTCTTGTGCATGAACCCCACGCGCAATTTAATTTATTTCTGAAATTTTTTTAAAAAAATTTTTTTGATGATCGAAAAAAATAAGTTAAAAAGAAGCTAAAAAAAGGTGAAACAAAAAGTTGATTGTTCATTTATCTTGAATATAAAAAAACTGGAAATACTCAAAAAAATCCAACTTTTTTATGGAAATAAATTTCAAATGTCTCAAAAAGTTGATTATTGCTGCTAACAGCAATAATGAAGGTTAAAAAAATTTGTTGGAAAATGAAACTTGAACAGTTTTGTACAAATAAAAAGTGCAATTAAAATAATTTTTAAACTATTTTTTTGGTCTTAAGACCTTCCTCAATCTTTCTAAGAACAAGGATATTTTTTTCTTTCCTTTTTAAAAATCTTCGAGCTTTATTCAAGATCCTCACCTTTTCATAAGAAGCTTTGAAAAAAACTTTTTCTCCTTCAAAAAAACGGAAAAAAATCGAACAAATACTAAAACCTTAATTTTTCTTCTTTAATCAAAGTTAAAAAAAGAACAAAGCATCATTCTTTACTATTATCTCAACTGCGAGAGAGTGCAAAAGATAAACAACCACTTGACAGTGTAAACAGCGGCAATTGAATCGATAAAACGACGTTCCCGGAAAATGATCACCTGCAATCGCGGGTTCTTGCTGTTTGTCCCACTCGTACTGGTCGCTGGGCAAATCGTCGAGGATTTCTTCTTCTTCGGAAGCTCCATTGAAAGGCCTCTTCAACGAGAAACGAACGAATCTTTCAATTCATAATGGCAACGAAGCGAGACATGTGTGCAAAACAACAACTGTTCTTGAACCAACCAAAAAAAAATGAACGAAACAAAAAGAAAGGAACGAAAAACGGCGATGCCTGCATTGAAATGCAAAACACATTTACATCAGCCTCGGCCAACAAATTCGATACAAATGTTTTTATTCGAAAAAGAAAGAAGAAAGAAAAATAAAAGGGATAGCGTAAATCGGAGGAACGGGATGAGCAGAGCACCATGGCGCGAAAAGACAGATTTGCGCGGGAAGTAACAAAAAATCTTTCTGACGAGGGAAGTGCGAAGAATTTGATGAAACTTTTTTGAGAGGTACTTTAGAACACCCTGATACGAAATAAATTAATGAAAAGAGTGCTTCATGCCTTTTAGTTGGGATATGACGCCAAAAATCTTTTTTCCTTCATAAAAATAAGAGAAGTCGAGTTTTGCATGATTGTAACTCTATTAAAAAGCAATAAATCGCGACTTCCCTCAACTGATTTTAATCAGGACATCTTGAAGTACTTTTCAACAAACTTTCATCAAATTTTTAAAAAATTTTCCTGGTTTGAAGGCGCATGGCAGTATCCCAAAAACGGTCAAAACCCGTTTACAGTACTGTTTCAAGATCTTCAAGCCGTTAACGCAGTCTCAAGCCAACGAGTATGAAAAAAAAAGTAGAAAATACTCCCAAAATATGAAAACAGATATTCAAAATGGAAAAATCCTATCCGCATCGAATCCTCGTGTGAAAAGTCTTCACTAATCTTCCCCAATATCCTGTTTTTCCCTGGCTTCCGGGAATTAAAATGCTGTTGATGAATTTTCAAATGATTGGTTTCAAGATGAAGATAATGATTATAAATAGCCACTAAAAGCGAAAAAAGGAGGATTTCCTTGCAAACATTGTATGGTGGGAATAAAAAAATAGATAGAGAAGTTTATTCTTCTTTGAAAGACGGTTGCTGAGACGGCGATCGTCCTTTCTCAGCTGATTAATCTGAAAATTTAGGACTAAAAAAATATCAAAAAAATGATCAGTGAGTTTTCAAAAAAGATCTTGAAGCGATCAGCGAAAATTATACAGTAAGGTGAGATTTCAAAGTGATTTATTATTTTTTTAAAAAGTTCGATTGTGCTCACTATTTCTCTGATCGTGGCAGGACCATCTTCTCGAAAAATACATGTCCCTTTAAATTTTTTCAAGTTTTGTACCTTCCAAAAAAATGACTTTCTCATGTCTCACTCAGCTTCACTGTTCGTTGCAGGACCATTTTTTAAACTCGTATAATTCATATTTTTCGACAAGCAAGCGATAAATGAACTATAAGATTTGAAAAACCAACCACTTGACTTGTTGCTGTTAGAAAGAAGGCTCGACGACGGCTGTTGAACATTTTCCGATTCGCCGCTCGACGCGTCGATAACTGCACCTTTTTCTATGATTTTGGTGAAAACTTCATTTTGGAAAGGATTTAAAAGCCATTCGTCATAAATTGAAAAAAGTCTGGCTTCTCTGCATCTTCTTGTTATTGCCTGCTATTTTCTTGTTCGACCGGGGAGAGAAGAGAGAGCGCAGACACGTCAGACTGTTTCAATATGTACCAAATTTAATAAAGAAGGAACGATTCACGGAAAATTGATGTCTGACTTCTCTGCACTCTCTGCGCTCTCCTTACTTCTCGCCGGTTAGAGAAAAGAGAGCGCAGACAGTTCAGACTGTTTCAAGTCGTCGCGAATGGAGTACAGAAGGAGCGATTCGCGAAAAATTGATGTCTGACTTCTCTGCACTCTCTTCATTTCTATGCGGTTAGAGAAAAGAGAGGGCAGACAGGTCAGAGTGTTTCCGATTGAGACGAGTACAGTACAGAAGGAGAATTTCGCGAGAATCGGTTTTCTGACTTCTCTGCGCTCTCTTCATTTCTTGGCGGCGAGAGCGAAGAGAGCGCAGAGAGGACAGAGTGTTTCCAGATGAGGCGATTTGAGTACAGAAAGAGCGAATTACGAAAAATTGATGTCTGACTTCTCTGGGCTCTCTTAATTTCTAGCCAGTTAGGGATAAGAGAGCGCAGAGAGGTCAGAGTCTTTCAAGTCATGACGAATTTGGTATAGAAAAAAAACGATTCGCGAAAAATTGACATCTGACTTCTCTGCGCTCTCTTCGTCTCTAGCCGGTTAGGGAAAAGAGAGCGCAGAGAGGTCAGACGGTTTCAAGCCCGAATTGAGTAAAAACGAACGAGTCGCGAAAAATTGATGTCTGACTTCTCTGCGCTCTCTTCATTTCTATGCGGTTAGAGAAAAGAGAGCGCAGACACGTCAGACTGTTTCAACACGTGCCAAAATAAGTACAGAAGGAGCGATTGGCGAAAAATTGTCTGACTTCTCTGCGCTCTCTTCGCTCCTCGCCGGTTAGAGAAAAGAGGGCGCAGAGAGGTCAGACTGTTTCAAGTCGTGGCGAATGCAGTTTACGCCATTTTTCAGAACTCACCAGCCGGCGGCGGCTTGCTCTTCTCCAGTCGCTTCGATTTTTCATCGCTGGCGCTGAGGCGACTGTAGTAGTCGTCGCCGCCGTTGTGATGCGAGGGCGACGGCGTCTTTTTGACTTGTGGCATCATCCGAACACACGTGAGACTGAAATAATCTAGAGTAATCACTTAAGGAACTCCATTACTCGTTTAGAAGTTTAGCACACGGAAGATTGAGAGACTACTTTGAACTCATAGCTTTAAAGTGACCGCTTGAAGAGTTCTTGATAGGTCACTCATCTTTTTCGTCTCGCCTAGAGAGCCCTAAAGTGATCCGATCCGTTGTGAGGAGATAAACCCGAATCAAGTTCACTTAAGGGCTCTACTACCCCTTCAGGAAGATAGCACACACCGGATTGGGAAACTACCTCAAGCTTATAGCTCTAAAGTGGCCACTTGAAGAGTTCCAGAAAGGTCAATTCTTTTTTCACAATGTAGAACACTCAAGAGATCCCTTGTAGAGAAACCAACCCGAAGCAAGGTCACTTAAGGGGTTCTACTACCCCTTCAGAGAGATAGCACACACCTGATTGATAAATTACTTCAAGCTTAAATCTCTAAAGTGACCACTTGAAAAGTTTCAGACAAGTCACTTAAGCAATTCAACCCCCGTCTAGACAGCCCTCAAGTGATCCCTTGTGAAGAAACCAACCCGAAGCATGGCGTTCGGACCGGCTCCACCTCAGTCTCGATGACGCTTCTCACGCTTCGACCTTCGATCACCGCTTCTCTCTGACGTTTTTTCAGGGCCTGAGGATTTTTTTTTTTAAGTTTCTAATAGAGCTTCAGAATCGAATTCAGGTATAATAAACGTACAGGAAAATAGAAATCTTCTGAAAGAAACCGTCATTCAGATCACAAAGATCTTAAAATTAGCTGACTATCCACCAAATCGACTACAGTCCATTCGCTTCAAAATTCTTTGACCGCACTGGGAATGGCTGAAGTCTTCTCACCTGCCTACGCTGAAGGTGCATTTGTTCCCGATTTCGATCGTTGCAGGAGCACGCCGCCAGCGTCACCAGCACCATTGGGAGCAACGTCGCTCCAAGTTTCAATACTTAAAATTTTTTTTCAATTCCGTGGGATTCCAAAATCTTCCTACGTTCAAGCAAGAATAATTCCATGACGAGGAAGAAATATCTGAAGAAATGCGGTTGAGGAATAGAAATGAGGTGGCAAAATATGAATCATACGCTATCATTTCTGAAGTCGGGTTGATTCAAAGTTTATTACTTGTTGAAAAATGAAATTTTGAGGACTTGAAAAGCACTTTTCGGAAAATTTTTGATATATTCCTCCATTTTCATTGCCAAAAACGGGTGCCAAATGGCCACTGAAAGGATTCCGTTTTGCGGCCTTTATTGAGCCTTTCTCTCTTTGTTGCGTAGAAAGTCTCAAAAAGGCTGAAAAAAGGGCGCAAAAAGGGTGCTGAAAGACTCGGAAAATGATGATTTCCGATTATATTACTGTAGCACATTTTGGTTCATACACGGTTTTCTATTTAGTGGCCACTTCAGTAGTTTTTCATCCATTATTCCTTCCTGTAACTATGATAACTCAGACCTTGGTAACGCGAACGGGACGCGAATCGGACGTGTCGGGGAATTTCTAGTGACCACTTTAGTAGCCTCAGAACTCTTAAGGGATCCCTAGAATCGCCCAGAAACGTCCGGAGCACGTCCGTTTCGCGTTACCAATGTCCGAGAATTTTCAAACAAACAGATTGGACCAGTTGAAGTTGATCCAGTGACCCCTAAAGTGGCCACTAAAATTTTTAGTGATCTAGTAGTAGCCCTTAGACCTCTATAGTGGCCATTTATTTTCAACCCCTTTAGTGGCCATTAATTTGACTGCTATAGTGTCCACTAAAACGTCAAAACCCTACAGTGGCCGCTAAAAATTTTCCCAGTAAGGCAGTAAAATTGCCACCCGTTTAGGAACAAAAACCAAAGCAAATTTTCGTTCAGCCACTATTGAAATTTAGGGAAGAAAAATGAAATTATTCCCAAAAATCTTAGAAAAAAAAGCTGTAACTACTTTTTGAGCCAAAAAAGAATGAGTTTATCATTAAAAATCGGCCAAATATTCTCAGAGAAGGAAAAATATCCAATTTCCACAAACCTAGTGTCCTTCCACTGAATCCGGAACAAAATATCCATCTTTTGAACTTTCCTCCAAACCGATCTTTCGCCTTGCCAATCTCCCAACGAATCTGTTTCGATCTTCCTTCTTCAATTCAAACAATATAGAAAAATATCACGGTCTCATCTTGAAGGGAGTCAAATTTGGAGGAGGAGGATCAATTCCCATCTTGGATCCCATCTCCGAAAACCTTCGTCTAGGGAGAAGCTTGAAATTTGCCGCTTTTTCAGTTGGAGAACCGCTGTTCTTCAATTTTTAGTGTCTTAATTTTTCAGAAGGACAAAATTTCAAAAATCCTTGGATTTTTAAAGGCGCATGGACAAACTTTCCGAAATTCTCGAAACAGAGTTCTTCTCAGTGTTTTAGGCTGCGGAAAGTTTCAAAAACTTTGAAAAAATCGAATAAAAAAAGAAAAAAAAAGCTTTAAGAATAAATCAACAAAAGTCGATTGTTACCTGATATTCGATAAAAGTAAAATCACAATCTGCAAAAAATGGGTAGTTTTCAAGAAAGGGAAGCAAGAAAGAAACAAGAAAAACTCAAAAATAAGAAATATAGAAGAAAAAAGCGACAAATAAAACCAAATATGTATCGTCTCGGACATTGGTAACGCGAAACGGACGTGCTCCGGACGTTTCTGGGCGATTCTAGGGATCCCTTAAGAGTTCTAAGGCTACTAAAGTGGTCACTAGAAATGCCCCGACACGTCCGTTTCGCGTCCCGTTCGCGTTACCAAGGTCTGAGGTAGCAAAGATTGTCCACAGAGCAACTTTGCCTAACTCCAAAAAAAAAATCTGATTTCAGAACTTTATCACGACAATTCTAATGGGGTGAGGGAAGGTGAGCGAAAGTTTCTGAATTTACAAAAAAAAAGTAAGTACGTGCTCCGGATGAAATGACGTCATTCTACGACTGAGTATCCAACGTTAATAACTTGATTTTTGCTGCGTACTTGAGATTTGAACTTTCGCGACAAATTTTTTTGACGTCCCCGTTTGAGAGCGCCGTGTCAAATAGTATGAACTTTCATGCAGTTTCGCAAATGATCAAAATTAAAAAAGTCAATTTTTTTGAGACTAGCTTCAAAGAAGTAATTAAACGTTTCTTGAATAATCTGAACTTCAGAACCTTTCCTAAGCTTTCTCCAAGGCGAATTATATCTTCTCACTTTTTTTAAATGTAGATTAGAAGCCCTAGAATGTAGTTGACGTGATTTAGAACAAAAACTGGTCCTTTGATGATATCTTGAAGAGATGTTCCGCCGACAGGTTGTTCTCTAGTGAGTTTGGACCCTTTTTCGGTGTCGAAAAAGATTTCTAGGCGGTTCCGGTCGGAAGAAAAACCTGGCGGAAGTTTCTCAGGACTTGAAAATTCAAGGTTCAAAAGGTTTTCTTATCGGAAAGATCTTCAGGCATGTCGCTCGAAAATTTTCAGAATTTTTTTATAAAAAAACGGACAACTACTTTTTCAATGTTCATTTTTAAGCTCTTATCAAATTTTACAACCTCTAGTTTTTTTTTTGAATTTTAACAGTCTTCATCCTTTGTTAAACTTGATTTGCATTGCTTTGAAACTTCATGGTCGCACTTGGAATGGCTCAACGCGTCGCGGTCGTGGAAAATTACAGCTTCTGCAAAAAAGTTATCGCATTGAGGTAACAGCAAACCAAAGAGCTTACTCTAATGGTCTGCGATGCAAAAAAGCGCAAGTCGTTTTGGGTCGGGAGCAGCAAAAAAACTTTTTTGCAGCCAAGCCAATCAAAGGGTGGGGCATGGGAGTCAAGATTTTTAAAGCCATTTTTCAAAAAAGTTTAACAGTTCTTTATCTTTTTATACACTTTGATCGCTTCGCTTTAAAACTTCATGGTCGCACTTGGGATGGCTCAACGCGTCGCGGTCGTGGAGAATTTCAACCTCTTATTGTGAAACAAGTTCGTTTTGAGTCTATAGCAAGCCAAAGAGTTTACGGCACATTCTAGTGGTCTGCGATGCGAAAAAGCGCAAGTAGTTTTGGGTCGGGGGCGTCAAAAAAAAAACTTTTTTGCAGCCGAGTCATTAAAAGGGTGGGACATGGGAGTCAAAATTTTTAAAACCATTTTTGAAAAAAATTTAACAGTTTTTTATCTATTTATACACTTTAATCGCTTCGCTTTGAACTTCTATGGTCGCACTTGGAATGGCTCAACGCGTCGCGATCGTGGGAAATTTCAAATTCTGCAAAAAAAAAAGTTATCGCATTAAGGTAACAGCAAACCAAAGAGTTTACTCTAATGGTCTACGATGCAAAAAAGCCCAAGTCGTTTTGGGTCGGGGGCGCAAAAATTCACTTTTTTGTAGCCGAGCCATTAAAAGGGTGGGGCATGGGAGTCAAAAATCGCTTTTTCTATTCATCTCGAAGTCCAAAAAAAAACAGCTTTCCAAGACATTTTTTCTGCAAAATGATGTCACATATGTCCTTTAGGGCGACGTGTGGAAGGCAGAAACTTCGGATGGAAAAGGTCCGATTGCAATCGCCGAAGACACGGTGAATTTCGATCCTCTTCTGGCTGCCCTCTCCATTGATCCCGACGGACCTAACTTCTTCACACGTGTTCCACACGTTTTTTCTTACTTTTGGTGGCGGCAACTTCAAAAAAACTGTCTGCAAATAATCTTGTCCTTTCATCTCTCTAGTTTTCCCTTGTTCTCAAGTTTCGGGAGTTCTCTTATATTGTTCGAAAATTCTCTGAAGTGAAGCGCCTAACTCTCTCTCTCTCTCTGACACACACTATTTCGTTGTTGTCTAGCTGCGAGAAAACGACGAAACAGTGTAGGTCAGAGAAAAAATTGTCACTAGAATTATTCTTGGTTGAAATTAAAATAAATCATATAGGTCATTCCGCGCCAGTTTGTCACGATTTTCAGTTTCCTCGGAGCTACAGAACCCCCGCGCTTCGCTTCGATGCTCTCGGTGTTCCCCCCTGCGTGCGCCTTTAATAAAACATTTGATTAAGATGTTGCTTCAATTTCCTCTCTCTTTTATTAGTTAACGAGGTTGTTTTCAATGATTTTCAATACACACTCAGATTCTGTGCTGGATTTGTAAGAAAAAAGATTGAATTACTACTTTTTAATTTTAATGAAACCGACTGTTCGCGCTTTTTTGCATATAATTTCTGGGTTAGTTAGATATAAAATTTGACGTTACAACTGTTTTTGTAGGATAAGAAAATTCCAAAATTCGGAAACAATGAGTCTTATTAAAGGCGCACGCAAGCGGGTACACCGAGAGAATCGAAGCGAAGCGCCGAAAAGGCTACTGTAGCTCCAAATAAACTGGAAATCGTGACAAGCTGGCGCGGAATGACCTATATTCATGGTCTGAGTGTTGGTTTCTCTGTTCGTCGCACTTAGAATGGCTCGACGCGTTGCGGTCGCGTCGCGGTTCAAGTTAAAGCTTCAAAATGTACTTTTTAACTGTCAGCTTTCCTAAGCTTTTCTATGTAAACTGCCAAAAGCCGCTTAATGATCCGCCACACTTTCAAATTAACCGCTTCGCAGCCGCGACGCTCAAGCCATTCTAAGTGCAACAATTTGAAAAATCTCCGAAAATTTTGAAGATACTTTTTTTCTTCAAAAATTTCATTTTCAAAGCCTTTTTTTGTTCATAAAATGCTTCATATTTTTGAAATTTCTGTCCCTATCTTCAATTTTTATGCTCCTTTTTCCATTTTCGGACTGTAAATGGGTCGCTAACGGTATCAAGTACATTTTCCATTTTTTTTTCTTCTTCGAAATATGTACTCCGCACTAAAAAGCTTCAAAATTCAGATGAATTCGGTGAAAAAGCGCCGAACCCTGTGGCTGTTGCTCCTGAGCAACCTGCTGGTGATCCTACTAATGGCGATATTTTTGTTCCGACCAACTGGCATCCCCTTTGAACATGGGAAAGAAGTCCTGACACCTTCTTATCCGCTTTCCAACAGAAGAGGTGCCATCAAAACCAAATTTGTCAGGGAGATCCTGGCCCCCACGGATGACAGCGATCGTAAGTTTCCATTGATTTTATGATTTTTTAAAACTTTTTTTTTGAACAAAAGTTTTCCTAGAACTTCACAGCCTATGGATCATACGGCTTCGAAAAATAGTCGCGGTTGAAAAAAAATTCAAAATCTCATTCTCAAATCGTGAAAATTGCTTTTTGCTTTTTGTAAGGTTCTTTGCTCTACAGCTGGATCCGATTCATTCTTTGACCGCACTTGGAATGGCTAAATGCGTCGCCTACGCGTTGCGGCTAAAAGTGTAGATCGAAACTCGACCTGAAAAATCTGCTTCTAGCTGAGATTGAGATCTGCACAGACTTCAAAACCATGGTCGCATTTGGAATGGCTTGATTCGTGGGGTTCAAAGAGAAATTTGAATTTCCGATTCCAGCCTGTCCGTTTCACCGCTCTATAAAATTATTTGGAATTTTAAAACTGGATAATTTCAAGAAGCGTCGACGCATTGAGTCATTCCAAGTACAACCTGAGCTTCTAAAGCATCTCTCCTCATGTTCTAGAACCGTTTTTCACCACTTTAGGGGCCACTTAAAAGGTTCCTCAAGGACTACTTGGAAAGGGCACTTTAGTGGTCACTGAAGCCTTTATTTTGCATCTAGGTGGCCTAGCAGTACCATAAACTACTATAGTGGCCACTAAAACCTTGAAACCCTTAAGTGACCACTAAAAATTTTCCCAGCAGTTTCCGACCTCTTGTCCTCACTGCTCTCGCTTTTTTTATTCCTACAGGTGAGATATAAGAGAGCACAGAGAAGCTAGAAAAATTATTTTTCTTCCAGAGTCTTCTCCAGCACTCACGAAGCTCCAAAAATTTCGATTCTAATAATCCAAAACGTTCCAGAGAACGACATGGCTCCCAATACAATGTTCGAGATCTTCTCTCACCCTGGGAAACAAGAAGGCGTGGAGATGCTGTTGATCATCAGCTCGACGTCGTCAGATCCGTCGACTCGTCAGGCGATCCGAAGATCCTGGGCGAACATCTCCGAGCTGGACGATCCGAGGATCCACGTCGAGTTCGCCTTGGGCAGGCCGGTGGGTCATATTTCCTGGATAAAACAATCATTTTCATTCTCCAGAGCACTGCCGAGACAACTCATCGTCTCGAGGCTGAACAGGCCGATCATGAGGATCTTATAGTTATCGACATTGATGAGCTCGACGGGAATATCGGCTCCATGACCACTTACACCGCTTTGGAGTACAAATGGCTCAAGTATCCGAAAGCGAGATGTCTTCTGAAGACGGGGACGAATTCGGTTCTGCACTTGCCCAACCTGATGAAGCTCTGTATGGAGACGGGTTCGTTGAGGCTTAGGAACTGAATGAGTTCAGATTCCTCTGCAAAAGAAATAGCAAAAAAAAATTGTTAGCAGCCGGGATTGAACATGGCAATGGATAATTGATAGCTAGGCGCTCAGAAGTTGATCTAGGCACTCCATGCTTTAAAAAATCCAATTGAAAGCTAGAAAACGGACTTTTCAGAATGAAAAACGAGTCTAAAATGTTGCTATAACTTTTTCGGTTCCTAAATTTGAAAAAAAACTACAATACTTTTCTTTTTTTCAAAAAAATAAAATCAGAGTCATGAAAAAATATAAGAACTTGAGCCGAACGTCTTCAAAATCAAGCTTTAAGGTTACAAGAAAGTTCCTTACATGGGAGGTAATTCTAGCATCCAAACTTATTTGATAGGTTTTTACATAAAACTTCAAAATTCTCATCGGAATTCTTGGAAAAAAAAATGGCAAAAAAAAGTTAGCGGCCATAGAATTCGAACCCTCAGCGAAGGCTCCGCAGGCTAACACGCTAGCCACTGCACTATTCTCCTTGCAGCCATGCAATGGTTGGTGGCGCGGCCAAATTCCTTCCAAACGGCGTCACATGGTTGAGGATAAAAACTTTGAAAAATTATATCTTCAAAACAAAAATTTTGCGCAGATAGCGACCAGTCCATCAAAGATTGTCTGAGCAAATTTCGAGAAAATTCCAAACCCTGCGCAAAAATAACCTCCAATTTTAAATTTTCAACTTTTTCCAAATTTCAACTGTCACCCTTTCAAATGAAAAACGCCGTTTTAGAAAAAAAATTTCAGAAAAGTCCCAAATAATTGGCCGATGTGACAGTGTCCCCCTGAGAAGCAAAAACAGTACAAATTCCAATCTCACGGATCCCCACGAAAAGCTCCCGCAGTTCTGCTACACGGGGACCTACCTCATAGTTGGTCAGTTCATTATAAAAAATTCATCTCATTAAAATTTATTTCCAGGCCAAGACATCCCAGAAACTCTTTTTGATTTCAGCCGAAAGCAGCCATTTATTCGACTCCATAGCTTTCAAGTACTTCTGATTCTACTTCTAATTCTTAATTTTTTTAATTCTAGTGAAATACCCGAAGACATCACATTCACCGGACTTTTGTCGGAAAATCCTGGAATCCGACGTCAACACCACGACGGATTCTCTCACAACGAAACAGTCGAATATGAGTGCCGAAATGGGTTCATGAGAAGCTACAGTATCCGTTTGAAACGAGGCTCCGATTTGAACTTGGCTTACAGTAACCTGGAAGAGCTTCAAAATGAGCCATGCTAGATGTTAAAAGCGCTTCAATGAGAATTTATTCATGAAAACTTTTTGGAGTATTCTAACCTTGAAATTTAACGAAATTTGAATTTTTCTATCTAAGGAAAAAAATAAGACTCAAATAATCCAAGTGATCCCTAGAGCGATTAGAAACTTGAAATTTTTTTAAAATTGTTTATCATTTCTTCCATAAAGCCCATGTCATTAATTATTAGAGACCCAATTAAAAAAGGCTTTCAAACCGCTGAAAGTATTTTACATAAAGCCCATGTCATTAAAAACTGCGAACCGATTAAAAAAGGCTTATTGAAACCCTGAAAGTACGCTCCATCGATAAAACCATGATAAAATTATCTAAGTGATCCCTAGAGCGATTAGAAACTTTAAATTTTTTTAAAATTGTTCATCATTTCTTCCATATAGCCCATGTCATTAATTATTAGAGACCCAATTAAAAAAGGCTTTCAAACCGCTGAAAGTACGCTCCATCGACAAAATTGAAATGTTCATTTCGCTCTCATGAATAAACTATCTAAGTGATCCCTAGAGCGATCGAAAATTCGAAAAACTTATTTATTCACTATCCCATTCCCCATGAAGCCCCTGTTATTAAAAATTAGAGATCCAATATAAAAAAATCTTTCAAATCGCTGAAAGTACGCTCAACCGATAAAGGGTCTTTCAAATCTTTCAATTCGCTGAAAGTACGCTCCATCGATAAAAACATGATAAAACTATCTAAGTGGTCCCTAGAGCGATTACAAATTTGAAAAAAATTTTCAGTTCCTCATCCTTTTTTCCCTAAACCCCATGTCATTAAAAATTAGGAGCCCAATTAAAAAAGGCTTTTTAAAACCCTGAAAGTACGCTCCATCGATAAAGCCATGATAAAACTTTTCAAGTGGTCCCTAGAGCGATCTTATCTTTATTTTCAATTCACTTCTTTCCTACCGTAGTTTCCCAGACAATAGCGCGCTAAACTTGAAATTCAAAATAATTTTTTTTTTCCTTTTGTAGCCTCTTTTTGTAATCGTTTCTCTTCAGATCTCTTTTTTTACCTATCAAAATTGTCATTTTCTGTTCCGATTTCATATAATGTCTTCCTTGATGTACTGGTATTCTATATAATCATTATTTATTCGTTTTTTTAAAATAAATTTTTCATTATCACTTTTTTTATTGCTGCAAGCACTTCATGGAAAAAAAAAGTGAAATTACTAACCTTCTGGTTTTTTTCGCAGTAAAGATGCTCTATGGATGTACATTGAAATCAGCCTTTTTTTGGCTAGATTTATCGATTCAAATATTTTTTTAGCCGATAAAATCTGATGCGAGCTTTTTTTGCCGGCCTTTCTATCATTGAAAAAAAATCAGAATTTCTTAAAAATTTTCATGCGACAGATTTTTTTTGTATTTTTTATCATCTTCATTGATACAATGGGACTAAACTACGACATTCAGAGGTAAATTGGTTGCACCCCGAGGGTCGCAAGTGGAATGACTCGAAGTGTAGGGGTCCATCTGGAGTGCGTCCGACTCGAAACGACTTGAGCATAAATGCATCAAAAATTGGTATAACAAGTTGACAGTGGAAGAAAATATGGAAGAAACAAGCTGCACCTATGTGCATCGAAAAGCAGGGAAACAAAATAAAGAGTCGCAACGCGACCGCGACGCTTCGAGCCATTCCAAGTGCGACCAATTCGGGGCTCATGAAGTGAGACCTTCAAATCGGAGCAATCGAAATGCGCTGGTTCGAGCTGCTGTGGATGCCAGAGGTGCTGGTGAGGTGGATAAGGGCGACTCGGTTCTGTCGGATCCCGAAAATGCCGAGGACGAACTGGCGGTACGGGTTGACGACGATGAGCAGCGACAGAGAGGCCCAGATGCCATGGGTGGTCATGAGGAAGGTCGAGAGGTTGTTCAGGTCTGCAAAGAGATCACTTAAGAGCTAGCCAGCAATGGCTATAGCTGATTCACGGCCAGCTTGGGACGCCAAGGGGGCGTGTCCGGTCTGCGCTCTCCACGAGCCAGGCGCTTCTCGTGCATTATCGTGTCAGGACCATTTTTTCGATGGCTCAAGCCAGCCGTGAAGCAGCTATAACTGGGAATTCGAGAAAACGAAAGATTCTTGGATTTTTAACGTTCAGGAGCTGTAAAGAACACATTTACGAACTGAAGCCCCCAAAAAGTCCAGTGAATTTTTCAAAAACTTCTATCATAGGCGGAAGGAACCTTAGAGCGCCCGTTATGGATGCGAAGGGTCCTGAAAGGGGGGCAATTTTACTGCCATTTTCCGCCCTTTTATCGGCCCTAATCTACCCTTTTTGGACCCTTTTGAGAAACAAAAATCTTTGACTGTGTATTAACCAAATCAGGCTACAGTAATAAAGTCGGAAATCATCATTTTCTGAGTCTTTCAGCACCCTTTTTACGCCTTTTTTTCACCCTTTTTTGAGACTTTAGCCAACCAAGAAAGAAAGGCTCGAAAAAGGCCGCAAAAAAGAACCCTTTCAACACCCTTTTCGCACCCTTTTTGCACCCTTTTTGAGGCTATTTTAGAAAGAAAGGCTCGGTAAAGGCCGCAAAACGGAATCCTTTTTGCGTCCATTTTGCACCCGTTTTGGCAGTGTATCATATCCTGGACTTAAAATCCACCAAAATAACCGTTTTGAACCTTAAAAGTGCCGAAAAAAGCTGTAAAAGGTCATAAAATCTCGTCTCTAGCTTGCTCCATTGAACCAAGTTACCATTTTTGGAACCCCTGACCTACCCAAGTTCGAGCTGGTAACGCCGGTAATTGCAACATAAAGCGCGATGACATTTTTCGGTTGGTAGGCGAAGACCCAAGGGACGATTTCCTTGAGAAAAACTCTAAAACTTCAAAATAGGTATTCTGAAACCTGAATCAAAACGGCTTTGAAGAACTTCTTCTGCAGAAGTCTTGTACTCTTGGAGATCATTAGGATCTCATGAGGCTTACGGAGCGTCCTGGGACCATTTAAAGATTAATTTTCATTAGTTTAGCAACCAGAAGGTTCCGATCGAGTAGAAGAGAGTTTCCGAAACTCCCAAGACGACGATGCCAAGGAGGACGTATTTCAGAGGGCCATAGACTTGTTGGGCGAAAAGGAAGGTCTCGGGACGGTTCAGTTCGACGGCAAGGCAGGGGTACATCTGAAATCGTTTCTTTTTTTTCGCGACGGGATATCTTTTGCAGAGGAAGCGATGCGCCTTTAACTTTAACGCGATTCTTTTTTTTTTAAGAATCATTTTGAACAAGAAATAGTTGTTCCAAGATGAATGAAGAAAAAATAACAAAGTAACTAATGGGATCAAAGCCGAAAGAAGCCCTCGAAAGCCAAAATTTTTCAAAATTCATTCCGTCAATTTAGTAATTGTGTGTTTCGATTTTGATTGGAATCCGGTAAAATAGGCCATTCGACCCTCAGGAATCGGGAAGTTGGGCCAGTTGGGACTTTTAGAACATTAAAATAACACACACAAGAACTCGGTGTGTGGCCGAGCCTTTCAGCACCCTTCTTGCACCGAAATTCGGTAAAATAGGCCATTTTTAGATATTTTCTCAGAAATCGGGAAGTTGGGTCAGTTGGGACTTTCAGAACACTAAAAGAACACACATAAGAACACGGAGTGTGGCCGAGCCTTTCAGCACCCTTTTTGCACCGAAATCCGGTAAAATAGGCCATCTTCAGATTTTTCGACCCTTAAGAAGTTGGGCCAGTTGGGTCAGTTGGGACTTTTAGAAAACTAAAAGAACACACACAAGAACTCGGTGTGTGGCCGAGCCTTTCAGCACCCTTTTTGCACCGAAATCCGGTAAAATAGGCCATTTTCAGATATTTTCTCAAAAATCGGGAAGTTGGGTCAGTTGGGAGTTTTAGAACACTGAAAGAACACACACACGAACTCGGGTAAAATTAAACAAATTCCCAATTACAAATCAAAATTATCTGGAAGCTCTTGGAATGTTTAGAGCCATAAAACGTCCCGCGCTAATACGCACAATATGGCGTGTTTTTCTCACCTTGGTATACTGTTGCTTGACAGCAGTCTGATCGGTATCCGCGAAAAGGATCATGGGAACGGCCAAGTTGGTGAAGAACACCAGCCTCGCGATGAACACGACCAGCCGAATTTTGTTGTTGATCTTGAAGATGGAATACGGAGGCATCGCGACGTTGAATCGGTTCTCCAGCATTGAGATGGTAGAAGCAACGACTCCTGTAGAAAAAATGGGCTTGATAATTTGATCTGCGCTCCGTGGAGTAAACCTCCCAGGACGCTCATCTGAAGGTGGTACTGGACATAGGGAGGGACGCCTAAATAGTTCAAAAAGCCATTGGCAGAGGTGCCACCGGCCGGGGAGCAGTTCACCGGAACCACAAGGATCGCCACGACCAGTTCGTTAAGGAAGAGCCTGAGAATCGGGACAATTATTGATTGCTTTCGACGCTTAGAGCCATTCCACGTCTGGAACTTTCTAGAGCCTCAAGAACTTAGGAAACTCAGAGTGGTCCCTATAGGGGTTGGAGAGGAGAACAGCCTTATTAGGGCCGAAAAAGTGGTCCCTCTAGAGGTTTATGGTCTGACTCCTTAGCCCCTAAAACTTAAGTGGTCTCTATAGGGTTTGATGTTGAAAAACAGTCCTATGAGGGTGGAAAAAGTGACCCTTCTAGGGTTCTGGTGTCTAACTAAACTAACTAAAACTCCTACAAGGACCACCTTTTCAAGCTTGAGTGGTCCCTATAGGGGTTTAGGGTATGACCCCTTAAAATTAAGTGGTCCCTACAGGGGTCGTTCAATTTTTTTCAAAAAAAGTTATGTTTTTCATTTTTTCGCAGGGAACTAGCATGACTCCTACAAGTAATTGAAAGCTCTATAGGGACCACTTTTGTGAGCTTTAGTGGCCCCTAAAGGGGACCTTCCAAGGACCCCTATAGAGACCCCTCTGAAGTTCCCAGGATCCTGACTCAAAAAATGGTCGCATTTGAAATGGTTTAAGGAGTAACTGTTACGTTCTTTTTTTTAATTGCTTGATTTCTGGTTTTCGAAAAGCAAAACCAATCGAAGTGGTCCCTAGAGGGCTTCGAGTTTCATGATTACTCGGAGCGGAGATTAAAAATCTTTAGAAGAAATGTTTACGAGCTCCAAAGCAAACTTCCTTTTTTAGAACTTTCTGCAATTTTATAAAAACTTTCAAAAAAGGTACCAAAAGATCTGATGGAGGAGCATTTTGCGGAAGTTTTTCATGGCCGCCGTCGAATGGAAGATGACGCAGTAGGTGATGAAGCAGAGCAAGGGCGTTTGAAACATGAAAAGGATCTTCATGGCCAGGACGTACTCCTCCTTGTGGTACTCCGGGCATTCCATTTTGCCGGACCTAAAAAGTTAACATCAAAAAGAAATTCTGAGAGCTGAAAATTCGCCTACAAGTGCGCTCCATTGACAATTCACGTCAAAGTTTTTAACTTTCAACTTTTCGTGTGTAAGTTGGAAGCTCAGTAATAGAATTGGACGCGCCAAGGCCTTTTCTGAGCATTTCTAGTTGTCCCTATAGCGGCGTCTTAAGTGATCCCTAGAAATTCTCAGAAAAGTCAAGAAACGGACGTGTCGGGGCGAATCTAGAGACCACTTCAGTAGCGTCCGCACTCTTAAGTGATCCCTAGGAATCCTCAAAAAGTCAGGGACGAGAGCTCGGACATTGGTAACGGGAACCGGACGTGTTGGGACATTTCTAGTGACCACTTAAGTAGCGTAAATTATGCCTAGGAGGCTCTGAAAATAACTCCAAAAAGGGATGACTCAAGTGCGCTCCATGGATAAATTCAGCGATTTTTGCTCAGGCGAAACGGACATGCTTTGATCGTTTTTGAGCAATTCTAGGGATCACTTAAGAGTGCTGGAGCTACTTTAGTGGTCCCTAGAAATTCTCTAAAAAGGACCAAAGCATGTCCGTTTCGCTTGAGCAAAAATCGCTGAATTTATCCATGGAGCGCACTTGAGTCATCCCTTTTCGGAGCTATTTTCAGAGCTTCCTGTGCATGATTTTCAAAAGCCTTCTCAAAAATATACAGTTCAATGCACTGAAAGTAAAGGTACAAAAAAGAAAGAATTTTTGATAAAGGATAAAATAAAAACTAGCCCGAAAACCAGCTGATTCCAACTCTCACACACGCATTTTTTCATCCGGAACATGTCAAAAGTTCGTGGGGAAATTCGTTTTTCGCTCATTTTTACAACAAACTATAGAAAAACATAATCTAAACTAGTGAACTCTCGCAAATAAACTCTCTAGAATGATGAAGGGAATATAACTGATTGGATTCATCAGCGGCGCGCTAATTGTTTCCCAGGAAAAAAGGGCAGTTCTATAGGAATCAACTAATTTGTTAATTATGACAAATCCTGCAAAAACTATTCCAAGAGGTCCCTGGAGGGATTTGACATTTTACAGTAGGAAAAAGGGAAGTTCGGTCTTTGTTTGGATTGATCAATTGAACTTGGAGATTCGTAATTTTGCGGGAAAACAAGATAATTTAATGAATGGCTGGGAAAACATTAAGTGACCACTATAGAGGCTCCACAAGGACTTCTTGAAGAGGACACTAAAGTGGCCACTAAACCCACCCCTATAGAGGCCACTATTTTCCGTGTTAGTGGCCACTATAGAGGTTATACATTTAATGGCCATTTCAGTAGTTTTTCATCCAGTATTCCTTCCAGTAACTCTTTATAAAAAAACAGATTAAACCAGTTATGTCGATCCAACAACCCCTAAAGTGGCCACTAAAATTTTTAGTGGTCTAGTAGTACCGCTTAGAACTCTATAGTGGCCATTAACTTTTAACCCCTCAAGTGGCCATTAATTCGACTACTATAGTGGCCACTAAAACGTCGAAACCCTATAGTGGTCACTAAAAATTGTCCCAAAAAATTTGAGTTAAAAAAAAAATATTTTAAAAACTGCAAGATTCTTGCTCCATGTAACACCAACATAGAAAGCGTTTTCAAGTTTTAAACATCAAAAATAGGAAAAAAAAACCAGGAAAGGCTCAAATTTACGCAAATAGAATAAACTTCACGCCCTTCTGCTCTTATTAACCAAAAAACATGACGATTTTGCCAAAGTACGAAAAGTGACAACAAAAAAAAAAAGTTTCTTCCTTAAAACTTATCTAAAAAAGAAAAAAAGGTAAAAATTATCTCCTTGAGGGGATCCGAACTCTGGTCATGAGCTTCGCGATCTGGGGGGCTCAAAAATCTTGTAAAATTAAAAAAAAACTCGGGCTTCTCCTTGTGAATTTTCGTAAAATGCTCTCCTCACCACTAGTTTTTTCATAAAAAAGTAATATTTAATAATTTAATTTTTTTTTATTTTCCCAACATTTTTAAAAAAAAGGGTTCTTACTGTCAAACTACGTAAGGGTAGCACTTGAAAAAAACCTAAATCTTCAAAAATGTTAAAAATTGAAACTTCCAAGTTCTTCAAAAAATATTCTATACTGGGAAAACTTTTAGTGGCCACTGTAGTAGTCAAATTGATGGCCACTTAAGGGATTAAAAAAATTAGTGGCCACTATAAAGGTCTCAGTGCTACTACTAGACCACTTAGTGGCCACTTTAGGGGTCAATGGATCAAAATAACTGGTCCAATATGTTTGTTTTAAAATTATCAGATTTATTGGAAGGAATACTGAATGAAAATCTACTGAAGTGGCCACTGAAACGGAAAATAGTGGCCACTATAGAGGTGGTTTTAGTGGTCACTTTAGTGTCCTCTCCTTGGCGAGTCTCTATAGTGGCCACTCCCAGTTCATCACTTTCTTGAAAATAACATAACTTTTTAAATTCTGAAAAAATTTACTGTAGAAACTTTTTTTGAACTTTATTTTTTTGGCAAATTTTTGGATGAAGAAAGTTTGGTGCTACGACAAGAGCGAGTTTTCCATTTTCGGGGAGTACTGTATGCGAAAAATGCGCATTGAGTGCATACACTTTCGTTGCGTGACGTCACCGGGTAGGAAATTTCCGGGTTTTTTTGTTTCGAATATTTTTTTCAACTTTTTTTTTTGCTTTTTTTCAAGATTTGCATTTTTCTCTAGGATATTCGCACGATAAAAAAACAGTATCAAGAAAAAAAAATTGAAGAATATTCGAAAAAACTCGGAAACAAAAAAACACCCGGAGATGTCCTACCCGGTGACGTCACGCAACGAAAGTGTATGCACTCAATGCGCATTTCCGCATACAGTACTCCTCGCAACTGGAAAACTCGCTCTTGTCGTAGCACCGAAAGTTTGGCTCTGGGGGTTATTTTGTACTCTGAATCGAATGGCACTCGCAGATTTTGGATATCTATCCAAACTTTGACAGAAAGTCCGAAATCGATGGGGGTTCCTATCCCGCGGTGTATAGAAAATTAATTAGGGAGCTTCTAGACTAGACTCTAATTTTTCACGCCTTTCCGAGTCCCTGAACTTTCCCTCAATAAACAAAATTGTCCCTTTTCCTAGTATTTCCGATTTCAAAGACCACGATTGGAAAGGAAGTTGACATTTTACAACTGGAGTATTGTTTGCGAAACTTGATCCGGTCCAAGGGAAAAAAGACAATTTGCATACTGATATTTGATCTTTCACGGAGCCCAAAGAGACACTAGAATCGAGTTTCCTGGAAAATCGCCAAAAAATCTGATGTTCGACATTTTTTGAAATATGCAGAGAACGTAAAGAGAGGAAAGTTTTCTCGTTTCTCTAACGTCTCTTCAAAGTCCATGCTCTCTCACTTCTGGATAGAGATGAATGTAAAGAGACGCCAGAGAAAAAAATTCTCTCGTTTCTCTAAACTCTCTTCAAAGTTCATGCTCTCTAGCTTTCGGATGGAAATGATGCTCTGAATCGATTTAGAAAACTGTCAAGTGGTTACTTTAGTAGATAATAAAAATACTCCACCATTCTCGCTTCAAAAACGCCTTTTCGGCGAAAACCAGTTTGAGTCGGGCGCAACGATGTTATTTTATCTGCTCTTATAGAACTTATTATCATGAGTCCGAGGGAAAAAATCGTCTTGTTCGAGCGAAAACTGGCTTTTTTTTAATATGGCCGCATTTGGAATGACTTCAAGCGTCGCGTTTCGTCTTTGACTTTTCCCTGTACTTTAAGAAAGAAAAGTAATAATTTCTGCTATTCCTCAAAAAAAAAAATTTTCATGCTATGGCCACACGGGGAATGGTTGGATGCGTTACGGTCGCGCTGTGGTCTCGAGAGAAAAAAAAAACTGCCCTGTTCAAGCGAAAGCTGGCTTTTCTTTAGTATGGCCGCATTTAGAATGGCTTGAAGCGTCGCAGTCGCGTTGCGCTTTTAAATTTTCGTTGTTATTCGAGAATTTATTCCCTTAAAAAAGACTTTTTCAGGCCATGACCGCATTTGGAATGGCTTGACGCGTCGCGGTCGCGTTGCGTCATCAGATTTTCGCAGTACATCAAGAAGGGAAAACAATATTTTAAGCTGTTCTTCAAAAAAAACGCCATGACCGCATGGGGAATGGATAGATGCGTTGCGGTTTTATTTTCCAGAATACATTCCGTTATTTTTTTTTCACGGATGTTCACCGCCATAACCGCACTTGGAATGGCTATTTTTGCCCTTTTTCATGAACTAGGCCTTCAGCTTCTTCATTTATCCGTTCAATCCCGAACAAGTGCTAATTTCACGTTATGACCGCACTGGGAATGGCTCGGAGCCCTTCCTAACGCGAGCATTTAGTCTTCCTTGTTCTTGTATCAAATAGGGGTGGTGATCTGACTATGGGTTGCGGAGCTCTTGGAGAACAGGTTGACAGGTTTCGGGGTTGGACGAATGCCCAGAGATTTGCGGATAAAGTCTCGGTATGGCTTGATGAGGATGAGAAGGGTGATTGAGGACCAGATTCCGTGGGCGGTCATCAGGAAGGTCGACAGGTTGTTCATGTCTGGAAATGCGCGGTTTTTTCTCTTGAAGATCATTTTGGAAGGGTCTAAGTTTGTTCTCCATTTTTTGGGATCGTTTGGTCGCATTTGGAATGGCTCGAAGAGCGTAAATATTCCAATTTTAATGATTCTGAGGATTTCAAAGCCAACTGTTGTGTGGACAGCCATTCTCTTTTTAAAAAAATAAAACTCCCTTCTTTTTTTCTCCTAGACATTCAAGTTTACTACATGTTTTCAAGATAAATAATACGCCAACTGATGGATTTTTGAGAAAAAAAAGGAGAAAAACCAACTCAAGCTTGTCTGGGCGGTAAGAGTCCCAAAAATGCTGATCATATTTTTAGGCATGTAGGCCAGGAGCCACGGTACAAGTTCCTGAATTTCAAAAATTATCCTCCATTCTATTTCAAATTCAAAGGCCGCATTTGGAATGGCTCGCGTACATCGAAAGAGTCGCAACGCTTCGAGCCATTCCAAGTGCGACCTCAAAAAAAAATACCTGTATCAAAATCGCCTTGAAATAGCGCCTTTGAAGCTTCCTGGTGTTCTCCGAAACCTGCAGCTTCTCACAGGATTTACCAAGGGTCCTACAAGAAAAATCGTGGTCAAGACTACATTTTCAGGAAGTCCTACCAATAAGCTCCAAAAATGTAGATGAACATCTCAATGACGCAGATGAAGACGACGACTTGATTGAAATATTTCAAAGGACCCGAAATCGACTGAGGAAACATGAAGATCTCCTTGCGTTGGAGCTCCACGGCGACGCAGGGGTACTGCTAAAATTAACGAAATCCTTGATTCCGGTTCTGATGTTCTCACCGCTATGTACTGGTTCCGGGTGTTGGTCATGTCCTCCTCGGCGAAAACGATAATGGGAACGCCCAGATTTATCAGCAGAGCCGACCTCACGATGAACCACACGTATCGAACTTTGTTGGGGAGTTTGCAAATGGAATAGGGTGGAAGGGACATGTGGAAGCGGTTCTCTAGGAGGGCCATCGTTGAGGCGACGACTCCTGGGAAAAGTTCATTCAGTTTTGAATTTGGGGTCGCAATGGGAATGGCTCAGAATGCGTCGCGGCGTGAGTCGTTCAAAGGTCTCCACTTCCAGACTCGGGCCATTAGGGAGAGACTCAAAAAAAGTCGCAAAAAGACCGCAAAAAGGCCTCGAAAAGGCTGCAAAAAGGCCACAAAAGGGTCGCGAAAGGGCAGCATAAGGAGTCTCTAACAAACCTTTCATTTTTCTAGAACTGTAAAGGCTCAAGAAAAGGCCGCAAAAAGGCTGCAAAAAAGACGGAAAAGGCCGCAAAAGGCCTCAAAAAGGCAGCAAAGAGACTCCCTATACCGAACCTTCCCTTGGTGGAAAAGGGGTTCAAAAGAGCCAACAAAAGGCCACAAAAGGACTGCAAAAAGGTCGCAAAAAGGCCGCAAAAGGGCAGGAAAAAGGCCTCAAAAAGGCTGCTAAAAGGCAGCAAAAAGGCCGCAAACGGGCCGCAAAAAGGCAGCAAAAGGGCAGCAAAAAGGCAGCGTCCCTATACCGAACCATAAGTCGCTATACCGAACCTTCCATTTTTCTAGAGAAACAGTGGAAAAAGGGTTCATAAAAGCCGATGAAATGGCGCAAAAAAGGAGCCTCTGTCACCCCTTTTTCCTTGGAGTTAACATTTTTCGAGCCGCGACGCCTCCTAACCATTCCAAATGCCGCCGCATTTTTCTCGACTCTCACCTCCAACAGAACAAAAGTAGAGATAGTATTGAATAATGGGCGAGATTCCCAAAACGTTTAAAAATCCGTTGAAAGACGTGGCGCCGACCGGGGTACACATGACCGGAATCACCAGGATGCCCATAATAAGTCCGCTTATTTGCAACCTTAATAGTTATTTTTGAAATTGCATTATCTTTTTCAGGGCTCCGAACACCTTCAAGCTCAACGCGTTGCGGCCAAAGCGCACCCGACCAAAACCTACTTCCGCCCATAGCATAACCCGACAACTGGAAACGCAGCGCGACCGCAACGCGTCGAGATCCATTCCACCTGCGACCAACTCACCAAACGACCTGATGAAAGAGCATTTTTTTGAACGTCGCCATGGCGGCGGACGATTTGAACAGGATACAGTAACCCATAAATGCGAGGATTGGCGTTTGAACGTAGAATAATATATTCATTCCGGAAATGAAGATGGATTTTTGGTAGGTCGGGCATACGGTAGACGACATTGGTTACTGTAAGTTGCAAAGTTTTTATTTTTACTGGGTAGGTCGGGCATACGGTAGACGACATTGGTTACTGTAATTTGCGAAATTTGTTATTTTTGCTTCCGGGTCTGTATTTTTTTGGGTACTGTAACTAATCAAATAGAGTACTGTAGCTCTTATTTTTAAATATTGATTCCCAACGTAATCCCGCTTTCAACGACGTCAAATTGCAGACCAAACTGATCAAAAATATACCGTAATCCACTTTTTTAATATTTTCGAAAATTGATGACTTTCCAAGGTTTTTTCAAATACATTAATGACGGTAAGGTGATTGATTTTGAATTATTGTCGCCACTTTTTGGAATCTCCGCATTCAACGACGTCAAATTGCGGACCAAACTCGACAAAAGGATACCGTAATCCACTTTTTTTGAGATTTTCGAAAATTGATGATTTTCCAAGGTTTTTTTAAATATGTTGAAGACAGTAAGGTGGTTGAACTTGGATTATAATCATCCCTTTTTGGGAATTCCGCATTCAACGACGTAAAATTGCGGACCAAACTCGGCAAAAAGACACCGTAATCCACTTTTTTGGATTTTTGAAAATAGATAATTTACAAGGTTCTTTCAAACATATTAATGGCAGAGAGGTGATTGAACTTGGATTATCATCATCCCTTTTTGAGAATTCCGCATTCAACGACGTCAAATTGCGGACCAAACTCAACAAAAGGATACCGTAATCCACTTTTTTGAGATTTTTGAAAATTGATGATTTTCCAAGGTTTTTTCAAATATTTTAATGACAGTAAGGTGTTTGAACGCCACTTTTTGGAAAAACTAAGCTGTAAGACCCTAAAATGAACTTAAACTATGATAAATTACTTCCTAAAGTTTTCAAAGAAGAAGGAACAGGAAATTCAATGAAACAGGAATGAAAGGAGCTGTCGGAGAAGCACCATATAAACACAATGGCGTGGGGAGTTGCCATCTTTTTTTCAAGTTGTAGAACAGATTAATTAACCGAACAAAAAGCGATGACATAGAGAGCCGGACGAAATGATTCAGTCCATTGATAATTAGTCTCACTAACTAGGTAATTATTTAATCCCTTCTTTCTGGATTCTTCCCTGCACTTCCATGGTAACAATGAGTATGTTTCGATACTGAGAAATTGTTATTGAAGTGTTAATTAGTTATGACGGCTTTAATTATGACCGTATACTTTTTTCGCAATAAATTCAGTATTGCTCATGCAAAAAGGTTGAGAGCTTATGTATCCCTTTTAGAGTGTTCCCTATAGGGGTTTGGGGAAAAAGAGCCCCTATAGGGGTAAAATCAAGGTGATCCCTATAGGGGTTTTGGGTCTGACCCTTTAGCTCCTTAAGCTTAAGTGCTCCTTTTAGGGGTTTTGAGTCTGACCCCATAGCCGCTAAACCTCAAGTGATCCCTAGAGGGTTTTTCCAATTTTATTCGAAAAAAACGCTTATTTGTTCAGTTTTTCGCATGGAAAAGCTTCTCTTCGCTCAGAATTCATAACAAGTAACTAAAACCCCTACAGGAACCACTTTTGCAAGCTTCAGTGACCCCTACAGGGGTTGCTAAAGTGGGCCGGTTGCCCCTATAGGGACCAAAGTTTTGACTGGGAAAAAATGTTGAAACTACAGTAAAGTTCCGCTAATTGTTTCAAAATCATTCAAAAATGGAATTTTTCAGTTTTTTGAAAATTAGGTGACTTTTGATAGCTGACTGTGAGCAAGTTTCACTAAAAATTCAAAGTTTTATTATTTTGAATGACTAAATTATTTTTCTTCATCTGAAAACGAACTTTCCATCCTAAATTGAGATTCTGAAGTTGATAAAAAAACTAACAGATCTCTTGATTCTCCAAATTTATACATTAAATGAAAAAAACTTGATTTTAAGTTCTATGAGCTTAACTGTGATTCTTATCACAACGAGTCGGAAGATTTTGTTAATAAGAAAAAAAAATTCGAATAAAACTCAAAGAGTTCTATTTTTCTCTGAACTTAGAAGCATTGAAGGAATGGAGAAGTTTCCTTCAGAAAGCTTTTTTTAGAAATGGAAAAAAAGTCATAATATTTCTGAAGCGATTTATTTTTTTATTCTTGTCGTAATAAGTCTATAAAAAAAGCTCTCAAATTAGTTAATTCGAAATGATTCAAGGACTAATTCCGATACACAGAAACTTTAAATTCTAAGAAAATCAAGTCGTTTATTGTCATCAACGCTTCTTTTTGAGCTAATAAAAAGGGAGGATTATTTTTCTGGTTCTTGGAAACCGGAATTAATTGAATAAACTTGATGAGAGTAATTTTATGAAATTAAATTTCAATTTAAACTTTAATTTCTCATTTTCCTATTTCGGAAAAAATACATGATTCCCGCTTCAAAAGACATGTCCTTTCGAAAAGGTTTTTATCGTTTCAAAATAACCCTGAAAGTACAATTTTGCAAGGTTTCAAACTTTGTTCTTTCGCCTTCCAAGTCAAATGAAACCTCTAAAAAAATCCCTTTTTCAAGTCCCTAGTGAGCGAAATGTATAGCTTAACCCAACTATTAAAAGTTTCTAAAAAAAAATGGAAATTATAGTGAAAAAAGGGCTCAAAAAGTTGGGACGACAGAAAAAATTGGCACGTCTAAAGGTATTATTTTTTTGAATTTCGAGGTTGACGGCGGTTGTCTCGGTTAAAATTATAATTATATATATATATAATTTCCAAGTCTACTGTAACTTTTTTTCAAAAAGGGCGAATTTTTATAGACAACGTCATTAAATACATGGTGATCACTGAAAAAAGAGATATTCCAAGATTTCAAAACTTGAAAATTACTAAATTAACATAGACGGATTGATAAAAACTCCCATAAATTTTTTTGAGCTTTCCCATAAACAAGGAAAAATTTGAATACAATTCGTAGGGGGTCAAAAAAACGGGGCGAGACAATTTTTCACATAGGGAATTTTTTTCAACCTATTTTCCTCAAAAATTCAAAGCTTGTTGATCTATAAATTTGTACGGGTGTGGGAAAATTTTTCGCATCCAAACTTTGGAGTTTGGGTCCTTGATTATCAGATTGAATAATTCAGTTTTAAGCTTAGAATTTTTCATAACTATTATTTTTTTACAAAGTCCAAAAAAAGCCCTTGAAACATGGGCATACGTGGGCTAACAGGCTGTTTTTTTCACTTTCGGGCCCCCCTATTCATTCAGATGGCTTTCTAAGCCGCGGAAAAATGCATCCATATTATTTATCGAGCTTTTTTTAAAGTACATTTAGTGAGAAATTCGTTGCCTATCTTTTTGCCTAGCTCCAAACGGTAGAAAAAAAATCGAGAGGAATCGTAGAAATAGCCTTATAAAAAATTCCAGAGCTGATTAATCGACCTGAATTCTAGTTTAAATGGTACCAATGGATGATATATACATGCTCATCAAATTTTAAGCCGTTTGGAAAATTGAAAAAAATAATCAACTTCTGACCCCATAAGAAAATGATTTCTGGAAATCTACAATTTTTTGGCTCAAAATCAATATTAATCTTGAGTTAACTCTGAATAAGGTATATCCTCCAAATTTCCAACCTTCCGGACGTTTTTTGACCAAGTTACAGTGTTTCAAAGCGTTATCACTTGACGGTTTGCGTACCCCCCCGTACTCCCCCAAAATCGGAAAGTCGATCTGTTTTCAATTTTATTCCACATTATAAAGGGAGTTTTATGATCTGGCCAAGTTTCAGGTCGTTGGGATGAGTTTTGAGGAAAATAGATTTTTGGACCACCGGGAAGTGATATTTGAAATTTTGAATTTTTTCCTCGTTTCGTTTTGCAAATGACCTAGTGGATGTAAGAATGCGCGTTGATCACGATTTTGCTAGTTTCAATCCAAAAAAACAGGAGATAAAAAAGTTATTCGGGAAACTTACCCAAAATCACATGTTTTTTGGAATTTTCGGGTGTTAGATGGAAAATTCGAATAATCCATGTTTGACTCAATAAAGAGTACTTTTTTTGTGGTTTTGAAAAACTCTGTAATATGAGCAATAATGAGCAAAATGAGGTTTAAGATTTTTAAAAATTGAATAAGATTATATTGCACCTTATTACAAACTTTGGATGAGTTTCGTCGATTTTATGTCAAGATATAGATTTTTGAAGGGTTCTACCGTACCTCTTTTTTTGAGCCACAGTATCTCGAAAACGGCTTGAGTGATGATATTCGGTTTTTTTTTTCAAAAAATCCTAAAAAATCGTGTTCTACAACATGTTTGATTTAGAGAAAGTTTCACCCTAACGCTCATTTTTTTTCAACTCACCCTACGGCGTTACCACACATGTGAACGATAAAAAAATACAAGTTTAACAATTAAAAAAACTAGCAAAATCGTGATCAGCATACATTCATACATCTACTGTGGCCCAAAAATCTATTTTCCTCAAAACTCATCCCAACGACCTGAAACTTGGCCAGATCATAAAACTCCCTTTATAATGTGGAATAACATTGAAAACAGATCGACTTTCCGATTTTGGGGGAGTACGGGGGGGTACGCAAACCGTCAAGTGATAACGCTTTGAAACACTGTAACTTGGTCAAAAAACGTCCGGAAGGTTGGAAATTTGGAGGATATACCTTATTCAGAGTTAACTCAAGATTAATATTGATTTTTGAGCCAAAAAAATTCAAAAATTTCAAAATATCCCTTCCCGGTGGTCCAAAAATCTATTTTCCTTAAAACTCATCCCAACGACCTGAAACTTGGCCAGATCATAAAACTCCCTTCATAATGTGGAATAACATTGAAAACAGATCGACTTTCCGATTTTGGGGGAGTACGGGGGGGTACGTACTTTTTCGAGGGGAGTACGTACTTTTTCAAGGGGGGTACGTGATGACGTCACAAAAAGTAGTTGGTTAGCCCATGTATGAACATGGGCTATTGATCACTATAAAAAAATTTTCAATTCAAACTTTTATGTGTTTTTTTTGGAATAGGAAGTTATTTTTTGGTTCAATCACTGTACAGACCACAAAACTTACCTAGGAAAACAAAATGAAAAAAATTCAAATTTTTTTCATTCCCTTCACGTCATTTCTTACTAGTTAGAAAATCTCCTTCCTCTACTTTTTGAGCTTTGAATAGCATGGGAATGACCGGAAGGTCCGCTTCACATAAACATTGGAGTCTCAGATTGTTGGTCATTCAAAAATTAGTATCTTTATAATTTCCAAGGAGTTAGGAAGAATTCACAAAAAAAAAAGAAACTTTTAGTTCCACTACAGAGGCTCGCCAAGGACTACTTGGAAAGGAAACTAAAGGGGCCACTATTTTCCGTTTTAGTGGCTATAGGGTTCTCTATTTAGTGGCCACTTCAGTAGTTTTTCATCCAGTATTCCTTCCAGTAATTCTGATAATTTCAAAACAAACAGATTGGACCAGTAATGTAGATCCATTGGTCCCTAAAGTGGCCACTAAAATTTTAGTAGTCTAGTAGTAGCACTTAGACCTCTATAGTGGCCACTAATTTTTAACCCCTTAAGTGGCCAATAATTTGACTACTATAGTGGCAATTAAAACGTCAAAACCCTATAGCGGCCACTAAAAATTTTTCCCAGAAACTTTCCCTCGAATAACGCTCCTACTGCATTTTTGCAGACTGACTTGAAATAGTGAAATTTGAAAAAAATTTCTTCTTATTTTGACGATTTTTTTCGAATCAAACCTGAAAAATGCAAAAATTTATTGAAGGTTCACAATTTCAAATTTAAAAAAACTAGAAAAAAAAACAGCTTCAAAAAAACATAAAAAAAGAATCATTTTACAAACCTAAAAAATCGAAAATTTTGTGAATATATTTTCTGAAAATTTTTAATTCTAAAAAAAATCAATCAAAGATCTAGTAGTCAACTCACGACTGGCTTGTTCATTTTTGGAAAGAAGACGATTTTTGCGCAAAACTGTGCGAAAAGGTTGTGGTTCTACGCAATCGCCAAATATCCAAATATTCTCTGTAACAAGCTAGCGGTGATTGGGACAAAATCGGGAGGATTTAAACCGAAAAGACGGAAGAATTGGTTCGGATCTCGATGACGTTGTTCCGACGGCACAGGAGGAGGCCGAGGAAGAACTCCCGGTAAGGTTTGACGATCAGGAGAAGGGAAATCGAGGCCCAGATGCTGTGCGTCGTCATCAGGAACGTCGACAAGTTGTTCAGGTCTGAAAATAGTTCATATCTTATGAAAATTTTATCGAACTGTCTTTAGAACCCTTAAAATAACAAATTATTCCACAATTTCAAAGTATTTCATAAAGATGTATTAAATAACATAGCTGAGTTTCAAAAAAAAAAAGAAAAAAAAGAAATTAGAATTTTTTTTTTCAACGTACACTTACCACGCTGTCTCTGTAATTGTCAAAAACAACGGGCACAAAAAAGTTTTTTTTTTTGATTCTGATGAAACTTCATCCAGTGATAACCCATCATCAGAAATACGGAAGCAACTTTTTGAGCCATTTCCTCTTACTGTAGCGGGGTTACTGTAGGCACCAGCGTATCTAAGCATTGAAGAGTTTTTACTAGGCAAGTGATATATCAATCGATAGGTAGTCCAATTTCAGGAACTTTTACAATACATACCATCTTTGGTTACTGTAGGAATTTTCGAGTTACGGTAATTTTTGTGTTTGGAAAGTCGGTTTTTCGGTAACTCTGGACGCGAGGAGTAACCCAAGATGGAATGTACTGAAAAAATTCCTAAAATTGCATCACCTATCGATTGATATACAACTTGCCTAGAGAAAACTTTTCAATTCTTAGATACGCAGGTAACCACCTTCCTACCGTAACCCGGTTACGGTTAGAGGAAATAGCTCAAAAAATCGTGTTTTCAATCCTGACGTCATATGATAACACTGGTTGAAATTTCAATGAAATCAAAAAAAAATTTTTTTTTCTGTACCCGTTGATTTTGAGAATTACAGAGAATGCGTGTTAAATGACCATACAGTAGTCTGTTCAGATTTTATATGTCAAGTACAATGACGTCATTCAGAAAGGCTCTCTGAATGGCTCGCTCTCTGATTGGTTCATCCACCAATTAAAGCGGAGCTTAAACGACAATTCGACAATCAAAATCTGAACATACAAATTCAATTTTCGAATATTCATCATGAAAATAATTCACTGTAAAAGAAGCCGTTCTTAAAAAAAATCATCGTCATTTCCTCCAACTTTTTTTTATCTCATTTCAGCTTATATGGACTCACCTCCTAAACATATATAATTATTTTTACTAGACATTGATGACAAAAATTAGCCGATTACACCCCTTTGCAAACTCCAAACATTCTATTTTTAATGAACCCTTTCGACGAAAATTCAAAGAATATGGAACGTTTTTTTTATAATCACATACCTGAAACTTCTAATGTATAATTTGATGAACTACGTGGATAGCGTTTTTTTCTTTTGTCACCGGAGAAAACTAAAAAACTTACTCAAGCTCCCTTGACCCGTAATACTGCCGAAAATTATGATGAAATTCTGTGGTTGGTAGGCGATGAGCCACGGAGCAATTTCCTGAAACATGAATTACTGAAAAACTAAAAAATGAATCAATTCACCTGAACCAAAATGGCACGGAAAAACTTTTTCTGAAGCTGCTTCGTCGCCTCAGAAATCATCAACTCTTCGCTGGATTTTCTTAGAATCCTGAAACACGAATAGTTTAAAAAGTATTAAGAGAAACAACGAACCATACGACGCCAAAAGCGTAGAATAATGTCTCGAAAATCCCAAAAGAGACAACGCCGATGCTCAGGTACTTGTACAGCGCGTACACGTTTTCAGCGTAGAAAAAGGTCTCATTTCGGTATAGTTCCACAGCAAAACATGGCAGAATCTGAAATAATACGCAATTCAAGAAAAAAAAAAATAACAAAAAGAAAGAAAAAAATTAGGAGGACAATTTGGAAAAAAAAGAATGAACTGTGCGGCACTTGCTGTGGAAATCGCGCACTCCTTGCATTTTGTGGGAATTTCATTGAAAAAAAATTATTTGAAGAACTTTTTCGTTTTCTTATTGGTAAAAAGTTTGTTTTCGTACGTTAAGAGCTCCTCAGAGTTGGAAAAAAAAATTTCACCTCGTTTTTTTCTTGCAAAAAATTAATTGGTATTGAAAAAGTGAATTCGTTTTTTTATTCAATTTTATCGATAAATTACCTTAGCAAACTTCTCCTTGATCGAATTCTGATCGTCATTTGTGAACATGGTGAGTGGCAAAGCGAGGTTTGTGAAAAGAACCAGTCTCGTGACGTAAATAACTGCGCGGGCTTTGTCGGAGATTTTGAACATGGAATTTGGCGGCTGATAGCAGTAGAACCGATTCTCCAGCAGGGAAATGGTCGAAGCGACAACTCCTGGAAGTTTTTTTAAATTTTCTATAAAAAAACATTTTAATACCTCCCAAAACGCTGGTATCCAAGTGGTACTGAACATGGGGTGGTACATTCAAAAGGTTTAAAATTCCATAGGAAGAAATTCCGCCGATTGGCCTGACTGTTACGGGAACAACTAGCAGGGCTTTCACTGTCTGATTTATGAAGAGCCTGAATTTTGAATTTTTTGAGGTAAATTTGAAGGGGAAGCGGCTCCCGGTTGAGCTGTGAGGTACTTTAGAACCTTCTGTTTTGAAATAAATTGAGGAAAACTGCTTTTTTCGCTTTTTAGTACAGTTTTGAAGCTTCAAAGACGCCAAAATTGGTTTTTAATTTTGAAGTTCAAACTTTAGGGCGTTGTAACTTCATTAAGAATCAAAGCCCATTTTAAAAACGGTTTTAAGATCAGGAAGCCCTAAAATACTTCCCAGAAAATATTCTTCTCAACCGGTCACCTTTTCCTCTTCATTTTCCGCCCACTGACCATACAATCTGATGAAGAAGCATCATTTTGAAGGTGTTCATGGCGGGCGTCGACTTGTACTTGACGCAGTAGCTGATGAAGAGAAGGACCGGGGTTTGAACGACGAATAAAATGTGCATCCCGTAGACATAGAGATCCCTGTGGTACGGTGGGCAAACGGTAGTTGAAGACATGACGGAGGTTACTGTAACAGGGCAGCTCTTCAAAGGAGCAGAGCCGAATTTCATGAAGCTTTCGCGAAAAAAAAAGCCGTTTTCAGAAATATAATCGCCATAATTATGAGAAATATCCGCAATTTTTTCAAAAACTATGGCTTGAAGCTCTGTCTGCACGCACCCTGGAGAAAAAAAAAGTAATTGACCTATAAATTTTAGAGAAAAGAGGAAGTGAGAGTCTCAAGAGAATGATTACTTATCAGCAAACGCTTGCCTTGGAAAATATCAAAACGCGGAAGTCAGTTAAAGTCGGGCGCACTAGCTGATCATCCCCCGTTTAGTACTCAAATTTGGTAGAGAATTTGCTCACTATTAAATAAAGGATCAGTGTTCAAGATTTAGTGATAACCAAACATTTTGTTGAGAGACCAAACGTTTTCTTTTATTTTTATAATAATAAATGTTCCAGTGTACCTTATTTATTCCAAGAGAAAGTTGAAAAATGGTTTAATTTAGTTGTTAAAAGGCCAGGGGCTGAGATCTCAAGGGTGCGCCGCGAAGCTTTGCTCCTTTGAATGCGAAAGTCAGTTCAGGTCGGGCGCATGTTGATGTTCCACAAAAAATTTAAAAATTCATTCTCTAAAAGTCAAGAATTTACAGGACCAACATCACTATGACTTTTTTATAGCGTCAAGGGCCTTGAAATTTTTTGAATTTTCAAATTTCTAGGAAACTTGAAAAGGTTCTGTTTTTTCAAAAACGAACAGATCTTTTATACTTTTCGAAATACGTTCTAAAAGGAGAATAAAACTTATCTAGGACTCCTAAATCCGCTTAGAAAGGACTCGGACATTGGTAAGGCAAAACGGACGTTTCTGTGCATTTCTAGTGACCACTTTAGTAGCGTCAGCACTCTGGAATCAGCCGGAAACGTCCGTTTCGCGTTACCAATGTCCGAGTAGTTTCAACGTACTAAATGAGTTTTTTCTCATTGGAGCGAACTTTGTACTCCCAAAAAAGCCTACCACTTACCCGGGCAGACGAAAAGGAAAGTGAAGAAGGATTTGCAAAGGTGAAGATTTTGACAAGTGAGGGCGTTCCCTGAAATCGTTGTAGCCGCAGAACAATATATAATTACAGAGTTTCTTTGTCTCTCCTTTTCCATACTATTTCCCCCGGCCGACCTATAATTTAATGTTCGCTTCGTTGAAGAATACCGTGTTCGGGCGACTTGCAGGTAGGTTCCGCCCTCTTCAAAAAAAAAAACCAAAAGGAACAAAACTTTATTGCGTGAAATTTGTGAGGTGAGGTTAATAAGTGAAAAAAAAATATGATGAGATCAAAAAAAGGCCCGTTGAAATGAGATAAAAAAAGAAGGGCAGTTAGAAAGTTATATACATCAATTTTTCATAGGAAATCCACTGGTGGTGTTTTAATATTCGGATTGGGGAATTTGGATGAAGGTAAATCGACTAGACAACATTTCGGCGGCACTCCCATCACGGCCATCGCTGAGGTGGCTTTCTGGAAAAATATAGAGATTTTAAAGGGTCCAAAAAGCCGGAAAACGCGGTTTTAACTGATAGAAGCACTCTGAAAGAAGTAAATTTTAGCCCCCCTGACACGTTTCACCTACAGTACTCCAAACTAAAGTAATACTACAGTAATCCAAGGTACCGTAATACTACAGCGATACCGTCTTAATGTAGTATTACCGTAGTACTGAAAAATATAAAAAAATACTAAGGTATTACTGTAGTCTAACTATAGCCTTACTGTAGTATTACTGTAGTTTGGAGAACTGTAGATGTAACGTGGCGGGAGGGGGAGCTACACTTCTGAACTAACTTAAGACCTCCAGAGTGGTCCCTATAGGGGCAACCTTAGGGACACTTTATCAACCCCTATAGGGTGCAAAAAAGTTTTGAAAGCTAATGGGTCAAACCTGAACCCCTATAGGGACCACCTCAATTTAATCCCTATAGTGACCACTTTTTCGACCCCTATAGAGGTTTCTTTCCCCCTAACCCCTATCGGGACCACTCTTTAATTCCTAAGAATTTGCAAATTTTGAATTTCCTACGTTCCTCTACAGGTTCAAAGCTATAGAAAAAGCTAAAAAGCCCCTCAAAAAAATTCAAAAATTTTAAAACTAAATGACTAATTTTCCCTATTTTGAGCTCAAAATTTGTCTCTTTAGTCTTAAAGTTGTGTTAAAAATTGAAAATTCGAAAATAAACACATATTTTCCAAATTCCCAATGGACTTTTTTCCAAAAATACCTCAAAAAAAACCTGATTTTTATCATTTTTCAGCTGGATTCTGGAAAAATTTGACACAAGACTCCACTATAACTTTTTTGAACTTTACACCTTTTTATACCTTTTGTTTTTCGATCCCTAACAAAAATCATTCCCTCACCATGGCTTTATAGGCGTTCTTCTCCATGTCCTTCTCTATTCTCGCATGTTTCAAAAGCTTGAATCGAAGGCGTCGTTCGAACCAACTGAAGAATTCGTTTCGATACAAGAAAGTAACATTTAAAATTACATATTCTTCCCAAAGGTGGCTAGCGAGTTGGTGGCCGAGTTCAGGACGACGAGGAAATCGGAGACTCGAACCATCACCGATAGAACCAATCCGAACGATTCGATTCCGTAGAGGTTTTCGTAGACGTCGAAGAAGACCGGCATTGATCTGAGGAAGTTATGGATGGTAAAGAGAAAAATCAAAGTGATCCCTCTAGTGGAGAGAACGAAGCTTTGATAATCATCGCTTAGAAGAATCTACCCTTAAGCGACCACTTCAACTGGGAAACCTTTTTTTCTTCTGGAATCAGGAGGTCCTAGATCACTAAAGGGGTCACTAGAGTCATCAAAAATGACGCAGGGCTAAAAAAGGTTCCCTTATAAGTACTCATTTTGAAATAAACGCCTCAAGTACTCATTTTGAAGACCCCTTAAGTGCTCATTTTGAAAACCCCTTAAGTATTCATTTTGAAGTAGACCCCTTAAGTGCTCATTTTGAAGTAGACCCCTTAAGTACTCATTCCGAAACGTTCCCAAAGGAAAACTCCTTAAGTTGTTTCTCAAAAGTTCCCTCCAGTGACCACTTCTTCCAAACGTAAATTTGATAAAAATTAAACCAAGAATTTTGAGAAAACGCTTCAAAATCCCTAGAAACGCTCTACATGTGACCTGATGGACTTCTAAAAATAAATTTCCAAGTAACTACTCAAAAGGCTCCTTAAGTGTCCCCTTCAAACATTACTTCTTTACTTCCAAGTTCAAATATCCGAAAAAAAAGCAAAAATTCGTCTTCTTTCAGATCCACAGTGCATAAAAAACTTCTCAAAGCTAAAAAAATGTTCAAATTATACAACTCCAACCTCAAAATCAAGAACTTGACAGCGATAATGATGCCGACGGTTCTCGAGATCCGTTCCTTGAGTTCTTCAGTTTGGAGTAGGGATTGACGGCGTCGTTGGCTTTCGAATAGTCTGAAAAATCCAAGCTATTCTCAATTTTCCGAATATTTGAAACGCCACAGAATGGCTCTAAACTTCTTTGTGATAAAAAAAGAGCTCAAGTTTTTTTTGCCCCTACTTTCAGGGGTTTCATTAGCATGCTAGAGAATACAGTCTAGCGCAAGTAGTTTCCGGTCTGTCGCGCCATTTTTCCCGACTTTAAACGCGAAGAATGGTTCAAAAGTCGCCTCTTTCAATGTTCCAGAGATCGGCTTAGCGCAAGTAGTTTTTGGTCGGTCGCAAAAGTAACCGTCGAGCCCAACTAACTTCTTCCTGGCGATCCGACTGGCTTTCAGAAAGGAAAGCGACCTAGCGCAAGTAGCTTCTGGTCGGTCGCAAACGTAACCGTCGAGCCTTACTAACTTCTTCCTGGCGATCAGACGCGTTCAGAAAGCTGCCTAGCGCAAGTAGTTTCTGGTCGGTCGCAAAAGTACTCGTGGCGATCCGACTGACTTTCAAAAAGCGGCCCAGCGCAAGTAGTTTTTGGTCGGTTGCAGAAGTAACCCCCCAGCCTAACTAAATTCTTCTTAGCGATCAGGCCGGCGTTCAGAAAGCTGCCTAGCGCAAGTAGCTCTTATCGGTCGCAAAAGTACCCGTGGCGATCCGACTGGCTTTCAGAAAGCGACTTAGCGCAAGTAGCTTCTGGTCGGTCGCATAAGTACCCGTGGCGCCCAACTAACTTCTTCCTAGCGATCAGACTGGCGTGGACGTGATACTCGGTGACGACGGACAAGAAGAAGATCATTCCGACGGGGCCGATCGTCTGGGTCAACGTCATCAGGATCGCCTTGTATCTCGCAAACTGAAGGAAGCTCTTGAGTTATGGAGATGACCAAGACGGTCAAACCGTGTTGCGGAACTCGGTGGGTGCCGGATTCGAGGCGACGACTTGGTGGAGGACGTCGAAGCATTCGACCATCGTGAATTCAAAGTAGAGGGGGATGTTGATGATGAAACTGCACACGACCACGGCGCCTGAAATGGATATTTAGTAAAGGAAAGAAATCATGGCCCAAAAAGATCTACAGTAAAAATTCGAAAATTCAAGGTTTCAGGATCTTGATGACGTCATTCTTTCGAGAAGAACTTTTCTGAGTGACGTCATAACTCTCGAAAGCTTCTAAAAGCTTCCAAGAAGGTCAATATTACCGTATTATGACGTCATTTTGACTCCAGAAGGTCAATATTACTATATTATGACGTCATTTTTGGGTCTAAATAAGGTAAAACTTCTCTTATGAATCAATAACAGCCTTAAGAGCTTTAAACAGTGAAAATTCAAAAATTCAAGGTTTCAGGATCTTGATGACGTCATTCAGAATAGGACGCTTTTGAGAAGAAACAAACATTTCTGAGTGACGTCACAGTTTTTGAAGGCTTCTAATAGCTTCCGAGAATGTCAATATTACCGTACTATGACGTCATTTTGACGCCAGCAGGTCAATATTACCGTATTATGACGTCATTTTTTGACCTGATTCAGATTCAACTCTTCCTAGAAGTCAACAAAGACCTTTCGAATCTTCAAAAACATCTCAGTCTTAAAAATTCTATTTGAACTTCATTCAAGTCCCTCAAAAACTACCCCAGAGCCTTCTGAAGCTTCATGACGTCATAACTACCTTTTTTGGAAGCTCATACCTTTGAAACGCTTAGATGTCCTAGTCAACATGCTTCAAGGTAATTAGAAGCTTCGGCCCCATTTCTCAGCCAAAAATACCTTTCCAAAACTCACCAGGTAGATAATAAGGCCTAATCAGCTTCCTCAGGGACAGCCTCATGCTGGCCCGGGAGCACTGCCGAGTCAAAGGCCGATCGAACGATTGATTCATCGGCGAGCCGGATTTGTACCGAACGCTTCCCTAAAATGATCATTCTAGTCTTCAAGTGTCCACTTGGGGGTTACCATAGTGGAGGACACGAATTTCATGGGTCGGAAGACGACGAGAAACCGTAGGAAGGAGATGTAGACGACCAGGAGCGTCTGGGAAGTGATAAATCTTGAAATTTTTATCAGAATATGCTCTAAAATATATTGTAACGTCGTCATTGAGAAGTTTCCAATTTTTGACTTTTAGGAATAGATTTCTTCCCGATGTAATCATTAAAGGGACCACTTTAGGGGTTTAACGTTTTAGTGGCCACTAAAGGGGTCGAACTAGTGGCTAAAGTTACTGCCTTCTTTAGAAGTTGTACTATTACCTCGCTAAAAACTACTTTAGTGGCCACTTAGACGCGAATTAGTGGTATTAGTGGTCACTTAAGTAGTCGAATTCATGACCCCTTTGTATGAATAGGACTACAAGACCACTAAAACTACTATAGTGGCCACTGGGACGCAAAATGGTGGTTTTAGTGGTCACTTTAGTAGTTTTTTCATGGCCACTTTGTATGACTAGTACTACTATCTGCTCAAAACTACTATAATGGCCACTTGGACGCGGAATAGTGGCCACTTTAGGGTCTTTCAGGGACCTCTTAAGAGACCACTATAATTTTTCTCATAAGAGTGTAAAAAAACAACGAATTTCAACCTTTTTTTTGCCTTTTTCTGACAATGAAAATGATTATTATACTAAATTTCCATTTATTTACAAAATGCCATCCTTGGTATTTTTTCATTGATTGGAGGGTCAAAAAATCTACCGAACAAGTCGTGAAACTGATGGTCAAGGCGTGCATGATCAGCATCAGGGCTTGCTTGTCGAACATGATGTTGTAGTTGAAGAACAGGACGGCGGTAGCCTCGATGGATTGCTTGAGCACCACCGACACCATCAGCAACGAGTCAACCGCGCAGAGCGTGAACAGGGCTGGAAATTTTCTCAGATATCCAAAAGTATTGTCGCCAAAGTTTGCGCCATGGTGGTGCGCATTGGCGCACATCCCGTGATTGTTTGAATAGTTTCATGTGTTCTTCATGTCTTTTTCTCAAGTTTCGTTATGATCGGTCCATTTTAACAGAAATGGCCTCATCGAGTTGCAATCGTGTAGATAGCTCAACTGGTAAGGCTCTCGTTTTAGAGATAGGAGGTCGCTGGTTCGAGCCCTTTCCAGGGATAATCTTTTTCAGGAAACGTTTTTGTGCTTCAAAAACCCCTAGAAGGCTTTCTAACCGAATTTTTTGAAAAAAAATGGGGCTCAAGGCTAGAAAAAGGCTTGAATCTTTGGTATAATGCTTAGGAAAAGGCTACCAACTTCTCCAGGTGTAGATAGCTCAACTGGTAAGGCTCTTGTTTCAGAGGCAGGAGGTCGCTGGTTCGAGCCCTCTCCAGGGATATACCGTTCAAAAACTCTTTCTAGGTTTCAAAAAAGGCTAAATGAAGACTTTTTGCAAAAATTTAAGGTTTTAGGAGAGAGAAAGGCTTGAATCTTTGCTATAACGCTTTGAAAGCTGCAAATTTGTCCTGGTGTAGATAGCTCAACTGGTAAGGCCTCTGTTTTACAACCAGAAGGTCGCTGGTTCAACCCCTCTCCAGGGAAAGTTTTTTCAGAAGTTTTTTGGCTTCGAAAAAAGCTAAATGAAGGATTTGTGGTCAACTTTTTGTGAAAATTAACAATTTCAAGTAAGAAAAAAGCTTGAACCTTTATTATAATGCTTTGGGAAAGTACTGAAACTTCAAAAAATCGAAAATTTTCTATCCCGAACACTTTTTTTCAGACTTTCCGGGTTTTTTGGACCTTAGGTACACTATGTTTGACATCCAAGGGGTAAGCGAAAAAAGTTTTCAAAAAAACCTCAGGAAACAATTTTTTCATGTGCACTATCAATTATTGATTCAAAGACAAAAAAACGCCAATTTTTTTCAATTTTTTTCTTTTTCACAAACTTCCTACCTTGAGCCCCTAGAAAATCATCTTCAAAGCCTACAGTAAACCTCAATTTCCTCAAAATCTTCTTCTTATCATCTTATGTTTTCCCCCCAGAACCTATTTCCTCTTGAAGCCAAACAAAAGACAAAGTAAAAAACAAAAAAATTAAATGGCTCGAAAACAAAATCGGGGAGCCATTGTGCATAATCGGATTTATTTCCGAGTCAGGAAAAAAAAAATCTAACCAGCAGTGAGTTCTCGGTTGAGGCCGGCCGTTCGGAGGAATTTGACAGCAAAGTGCGCTCCAACGAACGACAAAACCGCCGCGACAAGTGTAAAGGGTCCCTGAAGGGAAATTTTTGAATATGTAGGAAAAAATCGGAAAATTTGGCTTTTTCATGATGTTCGTTCGACCATTATTTTGAAAAAAAATTTTTTTAAATACTCTTCAAGTGCGCTCTAACGATTTCCTACCTTCAAAAAGGTTCTTATTTGACAATTTGAAATGATTTTTCCGTTTTTCCTAGAACATCCCCTCAAAAATCGACATTTTCTCCATCCCTCTCTGTCCAAAACCCTCCAAAAAACGGCTTAAAATTGGAATTATTAAACAGTTTTCCAAAACGCTTCAATGACGGAAGTGCAAAGGCCATCATGCAGTTTGAATAAATTAGCCGCATTATGACATATTTGTCTGCCTTTTTTCAGAAACTCACATCGATCCAAAGAGCTATGGAAGTGAAAATGTCTTGATCCGAGTACCGATAGGAGCAATTGTACAGTTCCCGCATTATTTGAAGAAAAAAAAGGAATCTGAAAAAAATGAAAAAAAATATATATATAAAAAATCAGAAAATCGAAAACTTCTCGCAAAACTTCTAGAAATACCATGGTCGCATTTGAAATGGCTCAAGTGTATCGAAAGATCGTATTCAGACCGCAACGCGACGCTTCGAGCCATTCCAACTGCGACCAGGGCTTTGAAAATTGGTAGGATGAAAATTTAATGACCAAAGATGGAATTAATAATAAGCCTTTGAGTCTGTTTTTGACGATAAGCCCTTAAAAGGAGAGGCGTGGATCATCTTCAAAAAAGGTGAATTTGAGCCATTCCAACTGCGACCAGGGCTTTGAAAATCGGTACAAAGGAAGTTCAAAAACCAAAAATTGAATTTTTAATAAGCCTATAAGTCTGTTTTCGACGCAAGTTCATTAATGAGCCGTTTAAAGGAGCATCTTTGAAAAAAAAAAAAAAACTATTGAGCCATTCGACCACAGTCCTTCAAGTCACACCCGAAAAAGTATCAAGAGAGTGTCTCATAGAAAAAGCAAATGAAATGAGTCTATTTGGACGGTAGTTCGAATATAAGCAGTTTAAAGGCGCAGGGCGTGGCCTATGCTCCTTTAAAGCCCCAGAAAGGTGTCTTGAATGAGCTTTAGTGGACTTGATGGCTATGAAAAACTTTGAAATATGATTTTTTTTTAATTCAAAGGGAAGATAAAGTAGCAAAAAGCCCTGTTTTTCAATTATAGTTCACTGATTAGAAGCTCAAAAAGTGCAAAAATATAATCATTAAAAAAAAATTTTAACCCCCAAAAAGCAGCTTTGAATGAACTTTAGTGGACTTGATGGCTATGAAAAACTTTAAAAAATTGCTAAAGGAAAGAAAAAATAGCAAATACACTTGTTTTCAACAATAGTTTATTGATTAGAGGCTCAAAAAGCGCAAAATTTCAAAAATTCGAGAATGGACTATACTAAATTCGACCGCAAAGGAGGAAGAATTCCAAGGCAAATAGAGAAGATCTACGTGATTCCAACGCCTTAATTTGAGTTTTAATTAACGAAGAAGACAAGAATAGTCGACGTGGTTGAATGAACTTTCAAAAATAAGGAAAAAGCAGGTGGTTTTGGAAATGTTCTTTGTTGCTGATTTTCAGGTTTGCAAGAAGTTTTTCAGAGACCTTTTTTTCAAACCTACTTTAGCAAGGGGTTTATGAAGGGTCCTCTCTAGGGATCACTTTACCAGGCCCTATAGGGACCACTAAAGCTTGCAAAAGTGGTCCCTATAGGGGACACGAAGAAGAAACATTTCAAGAAGCATCTTCATGCGAAAAACTTAAAAGATATGTGTTTTGAAATGAAATTGAAAGATTCCTATAGGGACCACTTAAGCTTTTGGGGCTAAGGGATCCGGTCTTAAATCCCTATAGGGACCACTTTTCGGAACTTATAGCGGCTCATCCTTTTGAGGCAATCTAAAGGTTCAAGAAAAAAAATTCCAAAAATATTCTCCAGGAGCTTTTTTGAACCAACTGTACAGTAGAAATACAGTATGGAACTCGAAAAAATCTCGAAAATAAAGCAGAAAATTCTCCCACATGGGTTACAGTATATCACTAAATCCCAAACACACGAAAAAACATGTCTGGCCGACGATTTTATTTTATTTTCCCCCCACACCCATCTCAAATGAATCCTTATTCATCCCACTAATATTCTAAGAAAGCCGATTCTCTTTTTGGGACTTCGAAAAAAAACGAAAGTGAATAACAGCTTTCATGAAAATCGGCTTGTCGACGAAAAAACTTGAACTTTAAAAGCTAGATTCTTGTTTGAATGAAAAAAAAAAGACAAATTGAGTCAGCCACGAGGCGTTTCTCAACTATGCATCAATTCGTGCAATGAAAATTTGATTTGCAAAAAAATGAAAAAACTCGATTTTTGGCGTTTGAAAGGGGGGAAATCCATTCATAATTCGAGGTTTTGGAGATTGAAAAAAGGTACATTAACACTTGACTCATTCAAAAATATCATCTTTTGCGGAAAAAAGTCTCAAAAATTAGAAAAAAATTCGATGGATAGCTTACAAAAAACTGATTGAAAAAAAAGGAAAAAAATACTTTGACGCGAAAAATAACAGCCTTCTTCAATAAATCTTGATTAAACACGGTTCATCATCATACTTTTGGAATGAAATGAAATGAAATAATGTAAAAAGTTTCAAAAATTTTTCTCAAAAACAAAGTATGCATTTGCGCGTCGCGGTCTTGCAGAAAACCTCTCTACAGTAACCCAAATTAGTTGAAAATCGAACAAACGGTTTTCTAACTTTTTTTTCTCTCGAAAACCAAATCTAACAATGATCACCTTCAAAGATTCTACTAACATGTCTAGGTAAATCAAATTAATTAACACCTCACTAATTACTTTTCAACAACCTTGGGGAAAACCGACGCAGTTATGAATGATCACACATGGATGAATTGATGAGGAAGTGGTAGGGGGAAAAAAGAAGAGAGAAAAAACCAATAAAGCGAAGAGTCAGCTTCATCCACCCACACCAAAAGACAGAAGAAAAGGAAGAAGAAAATAAAAGGGCTCTTCATTTTTTTCGGGAGTCCAAAAAGCTCATTAGTCGAGTTTCCAGTGCTACTTTTGGGAAAGGCCAAAGTTAGAAACTATATCTATTGAGACCAAGAATGGAAACAAGACGAGTAAAATGGAATGAAATTGGCTTGATTTGAGAAAATGCTACGCAATGGACATGGATAATTGCCGTGATTGCTCTCGAGTTTTGTCGAAAAGGTGAGTCGTAGGCAAACGGCAGAAAATGATACGTTAAGAAGGTGATAATCATCGAGTTTCACGTCAAACGCAGGGGAAAAAAATACGCCCCGTCAACGAATTTTCTTCCCGTCTGAAAGGTTACTTGAAGGTTATATAAAAAGTTACTCCTAGAGAAACAATGACGCATTTCAGGCCCTTAAATGACCACTTGAGCTCGGAGAAATCTTCAAAAACCTCTGTGGATTCTTAGGATGTCCAGAGTATAGGGGCAACCTTGAGGGCCACTTTACGAACCCCTATAGGGGTCACTAAAGCTTCCCATAGTGATCGCTATAGGGGAAATTCTAGTCGATAGTTGATATGAACTCTAAACGAAAAAGCAATGACCCTAAACCCCTATAGGGACCACTTTTGCCACCCCTAGAAGGACTGTTTTCCTCCCTAACCCCTATAGGGACCACTCTGGGATTCCTAAGGAAGTGAGCCACGTGACAAGCTTTCAAAGGAATCAAAAAACTAGAGACTCTACCCCTTGAGTGACCACTTGAACTTGAAGTTCTTTGGAAACTCTCAAATTAAGACTTCTTTAGGTCTCTGGAGAGTTGCGCGGTCAGAAATTGGAAGAAAGGGTAAAAAAAATAAATAAAAGATTGGCCCTTAAATGACCACTTGAGCTTGGAAAATACTGTCCCTAGATGCTTTTTGAAGGCTAAACTGTATAGAAACTAAATATGAAGGAGTTAAAGGAGTTATAGAATTACAGCCCTCTGGGGACCACTTGAGCCTGAAAGGGGCCTGAAAATTCTTTAATTGATGGACTTTTAATAGTCCTATAGTTCATAGAAGTTTTTTTTTCGAATTTTCTGAACTATAACTGACGAAATTTGAAGTGGGCACTTAAGGGAATTCGGAATCTGAGTTTGAAGTAGACACTTAATTTGGAATTTGAGTTTGAAGTGGGCACTTAAGGGAATTTGGAATTTGAGTTTGGAGTGGGCTCTTAAGCGGACTTCGAATTTGAGTTTGGAGTGGACACTTAAGGGAATTTCGAACTTGAGTTTGAAGTGGACACTTAAGGGTGTTTGGAATTCGAGTTTGAAATGGGCACTTAAGGGAATTCGGAATTTGAGCTTGAAGTGGGCACTTAAGGGAATTTGGGACTCGAGTTTGAAGTGGGCACTTGAGGGAAATTTCTCGGGTGGTTATTTTAAACTTTCACGTCTCAGGTGAAAAATACGAGGTATATCCAGTAATTTTCTGAACTTTACAAATGAAAGGTATAGTTAAGAACTGCTACAAACTATATGGGGAAAGCCTCCGAATCGAAATGTGTATTTTTGGACCAAAAGAAGACTTTTCAAGGGATCTTTAATCATCAATCTCCTACTTTCGATGTAATTTCGGGGCTTACATAGAAAATTCGAAGCTCAGAGACCGGATTTATACGTCGACAGAAAAAAATGATGAAAATTATTACATTATCCGAAGAGAGAAGCCTTTTATTGCCACATTTTGAATGAATCGCTAATTAATTTGAGGCGGCCTGATGTATTTTTTTTGGGCGAAAATTTTTTTTTTGTTTTTTCTGGAGGAAAAGGCTTTTTTTCGGAGGGTTTCACAAGGGTAGTCTCAAGTTAGGATTTACAGAGTGGTCCCTATAGGAGTTAGGAGGAAAAAGCCCTTATAGGAGCCGAAAAAGTGGTCACTATAGGGGTTTAGGGTCTGATCTGAAGCTTAAATGGTTCCTTTAGGGACAACTTTAAGAACCCCTGTGAGGGTCTCAGTTAGTGGACCCTATAGGGATTTAGGGTCTGACCCTCTAAAACTTAAGTGATCCCTATAGGGGTTAGAGGTAGAAAACAGTACTATAAAGGCGGAAAAAGTGATATCTCAAGGCGGAAAAAAACAGTCTTATAAGGGTTGAAAAAGTGGTCCCTATAGGGTTCTAGTGTCTAAAACTAAACTAACTAAAACCCCTATAGGGACCATTTTTGCAAGCTTTAGTGGCCCCTATAGGGGTTTGTAGAGTGGTCCCTAAAGCGGCTTCTCGGAGGGCCCTATAGGGACCCCTTTAGAGATCCGAAAAAAGAAAAAAAAATATATTGAAAAAAAATGAAAAAATTATTAAATCGATTGACAAAAAATTTTTTTTCCAGTATTATTTTTTTTTCCCGATTTGATAGTCTCAAAAGCTTCCTATAGACCAGAAAATATCCTCAAAAACCTGGAAATCAGGGAAAAATATGCATTTTTCCGCCTCATTGTCCATTCACTCGCATTCAAAAAGGCAAAGGGCGTATTTACGACGGCAAAGTGCGCGCCAAGGTTAATTCGAGCCTGGATTGCTGCGAAATATGAAAACATTTCCAAGAACGTTATTTTTTGAGATTTCGAAGGTAATTTAGTGCTTGAAAATCGACTGGAACGCGAAAAAACACCAAAACGAACATTTCAGAGTGTCCAAAAGGCAGGAAAAATGATAAATTGCGCCGTCGGGAACTTTTTTTTCCGAGTGATGAAGTCCCCAAAGGTACCGCTTTCCAGGATTTTCTGGTTATTTGAGAGCGGTGGGCTTAGATTTGACAAATATCATGGGCAGAAAGTGCATTTTTGAAAATGACTTGGGGTCTCGAGAAGTTTACGGAATCCAGAGTGGTCCCTATAGAGGTTGGGGGAAAACAGCTCCTGTAAAGGCCGAAAAAGTGGTCCCTATAGAGGCATAATCAAGTTAGTTTCTATAGAGATTTAAGGTCTGACTCCTTAGCCCCTAAAGCTCAAGTGGTCTCTATAGGGGTAATTTTAAAGTAATCCCTATAGGGGCTTAGGAATTCAACCCCTAGCCCCTAAAGCTTAGGTGGTCCCTATAGGGATTAGGGGGGAAAACAGCTCCTGTAGGGGCGGAAAAGTGTTCCCTATAGGGATTTAGAGTCTAAAGCTCAAGTGGACCCTATAGGGGTCTTTCAATTTCATTCAAAAACTCCTTTTTATTCAGTTTTTGCCATGGAAATGCTTCTTCAATTATCGACTAGCATGTCCCCTATAGGGACCACTTTTGCAAGCTTTAATGGCCGCTAGAGGAGTTGGTGAAGCGGTCCCTAGAGTGGTCTCTCCAAAGGGTCCTATAGGGACCACTCTGGAGCTCCTAAGAACCCTGGAACTTCCATAATCCTTCAGGAAAGTGCTCAGAAATGATGACAAAGAAAATCCTCCGGATAAAAAATTAACGTTTTAGTAATAAAAAGTGTGGTTTTTTATGTAATATCTTCTCCAAACTTGAGAAAATGACTTAGTTTTGTTCAAAAAACAATTTTAGAATATAAAACTGGACATAAATTTGAAATTTTGAAAGTTAGATTTGTGCATTTTAATTCAAATGATGAACATAAAAATCAAAAAAAAAACTTGAAAAACTTGAAAATTTGAAAAATTTGACTTTAAAGGTGAATATAAATCTGTTCAAAGAAGCTTTTTTTAAAAAAAGTCAAAAAAACTGCCCAAAAAAAATGAAAAATGGATAGAAAACTTTGAGTTTTGATGCTCCAGAATCATCCTACTATCATAAAAGTGAACGTTAGAGACTTGATAAAAAAATAATATTCCAAGAAAGGATCATTTATAGACGCTCCCTAAGGCTTCTTCCAATCTTAAAGATCTCGAAAATCTGGGAAAGTACCCCGGTTCCAAGGAAACCACCAATGATAAGTTTAATACGAATGAAAGCGGAAATTCAAATTATGCGATGTGTAGAAACTACAAGGTTCTCAGAAATCTTGACTGGAATTTTTTCAAGCTTTGATGTGCAGACTTGGGAGGGGATTAATTGAAGGAAAAGCCGGAAATCACGTTGGAAGAGCTTAATTCCGTTGTATCATGCTAGTTTTTCGTCTCCACACACATTATTAATCTCAATGATTCTGAGTTCCACTCTTTGAAGATTCAAAAAAATGAAAGACTAAAATTCTGAGTCAGGGAGAGAGGGCTTTGGTTTGAAAATTGACAAATTCTCGCCGGAAAGAGGAAAAAATTCATATTTTTGAAAGGAACTTTGGATTCCCCGAGTAGTCCCTATAGGGGTTTCAGTTAGTGGCCCCTATAGGGAAATAATTGCTGTAAACTCTGAGCGAAGAAGCATTTCCATGCGAAAAACTAAAAAAAATAAGCTTTTTGAAAGAAAAGAAAAAGACCCCTCTAGAGACCACTTGAACTTTAGAGGCTGAGAGGTCAGAGAATAAACCCCTATAGGGTTAAGCTTTAAAAGCTGAGGAGTCGGACCCTAAACCCCTAGAGGGACCAATTTGATTTCACCCCTTTAGGGACCACTTTTTCCGTCCCTATATGAACAGCCTAACCCCTATAGAGACCCCTGAAGCTTGCAAAAAGTGGTTCTTATAGGGATTTCAGTTAGTGGCCCCTACAGGGGTCATTCTAGTGGTCCCTATAGGGATTTATTCATTTTTTTCAATTTTTTTCGATTTTAATTTCATCCCAACTTTTTTTCAAACTATTCATTCAAAAAAATTTGAACTATTCGTTTTTTTAAAAAAATTCGGAAAATTTCTCAAAAAAATTCAAAAAAATAAGAATTGTTATCCATAGAGCACATATGAATTTTCCAATGCAGGCTATTTTTCCCTATAACAAGCTTATTGTTACATGTTGTTTTTTCTCAATCTCATATTTCATTTCCTCATAAAAATAAGCCATTTTTCTCGCCTCTGATTGTTTTTCTGTTCTCTAAAAAGGGAAAAGGAACTTTTTTACGTTTTGAGAAATTTCGGTGCAGCGAAGCGGTGCGAAATTCTTGCGTCAATTCATTTCGAATTCAAAAATATCTTTTTGGCTACTGCTGAAAAATGACGAGAGTTTCGGCTTCGAATCGTATGAATAAATCGAGGGGCTTGGAAAAAAAAAAGAGAAACGAAAAAAAAAAAAATGAAGAAACCTATTGCAGGTGCACGGAAAGGTCGGGTAAACAATTGGGGGCGGTTTTTGCAGATCATTTGCGCTCTAATGACAAATTTAGCAAGTATATAGGAGTAATAGGTTCAAAAACGTACTGAATTTCTCTCCATGTGGGAAAAATTGAAAAAGCAGAGAGATATGAGAAAATGAATATTTCAACAAGTTGCACAACTTCCCAGTTTTTGGCTATTTCTGAAGTTGAAACGACAAAAAATGAAATAATTCCGAGGTTTTTTTCAGGTCTTTTGAGCTCAAAAGGCTATTCCTGAAGTTGAAAGTGTGCTCTAACGACAAAAAATGGAATATTGTTGAGGTTTTTTCAGGTCTTTTGAGCTTGAAAGGCTATTTTTGAAGTTGAAAGTGTGCTCTAACGACAAAAAATGGAATATTGTTGAGGTTTTTTCAGGTCTTTTTGAGCTTGAAAGGCTATTTTTTTGAAGTTGAAAGTGTGCTCTAACGACAAAAAAATGGAATATTGTTGAGGTTTTTTTCAGGTCTTTTTGAGCTTGAAAGGCTATTTTTGAAGTTGAAAGTGTGCTCTAACGACAAAAAAATGGAATATTGTTGAGGTTTTTTTCAGGTCTTTTGAGCTTGAAAGGCTATTTTTTTGAAGTTGAAAGTGTGCTCTAACGACAAAAAAATGGAATATTGTTGAGGTTTTTTTCAGGTCTTTTGAGCTTGAAAGGCTATTTTTTTGAAGTTGAAAGTGTGCTCTAACGACAAAAAAATGGAATATTGCCGAGGTTTTTTTCAGGTCTTTTTGAGCTTGAAAGGCTATTTTTGAAGTTGAAAGTGTGCTCTAACGACAAAAAAATGGAATATTGTTGAGGTTTTTTTCAGGTCTTTTGAGCTTGAAAGGCTATTTTTTTGAAGTTGAAAGTGTGCTCTAACGACAAAAAAATGGAATATTGTTGAGGTTTTTTTCAGGTCTTTTGAGCTTGAAAGGCTATTTTTTTGAAGTTGAAAGTGTGCTCTAACGACAAAAAAATGGAATATTGTTGAGGTTTTTTTCAGGTCTTTTTGAGCTTGAAAGGCTATTTTTGAAGTTGAAAGTGTGCTCTAACGACAAAAAAATGGAATATTGTTGAGGTTTTTTCAGGTCTTTTTGAGCTTGAAAGGCTATTTTTTTGAAGTTGAAAGTGTGCTCTAACGACAAAAAAATGGAATATTGCCGAGGTTTTTTTCAGGTCTTTTTGAGCTTGAAAGGCTATTTTTTTGAAGTTGAAAGTGTGCTCTAACGACAAAAAATGGAATATTGTTGAGGTTTTTTCAGGTCTTTTGAGCTTGAAAGGCTATTTTTGAAGTTGAAAGTGTGCTCTAACGACAAAAAATGGAATATTGTTGAGGTTTTTTCAGGTCTTTTGAGCTTGAAAGGCTATTTTTGAAGTTGAAAGTGTGCTCTAACGATAAAAAATGAAATATTGTTGAGGTTTTTTCAGGTCTTTTGAGCTCAAAAGGCTATTCCTGAAGTTGAAAGTGTGCTCTAACGACAAAAAATGGAATATTGTTGAGGTTTTTTCAGGTCTTTTGAGCTCAAAAGGCTATTCCTGAAGTTGAAAGTGTGCTCTAACGACAAAAAAATGGAATATTGTTGAGGTTTTTTTCAGGTCTTTTTGAGCTTGAAAGGCTATTTTTTTGAAGTTGAAAGTGTGCTCTAACGACAAAAAAATGGAATATTGCCGAGGTTTTTTTCAGGTCTTTTTGAGCTTGAAAGGCTATTTTTTTGAAGTTGAAAGTGTGCTCTAACGACAAAAAAATGGAATATTGTTGAGGTTTTTTTCAGGTCTTTTTGAGCTCAAAAGGCTATTCCTGAAGTTGAAAGTGTGCTCTAACGACAAAAAAATGGAATATTGTTGAGGTTTTTTTCAGGTCTTTTGAGCTTGAAAGGCTATTTTTTGAAGTTGAAAGTGTGCTCTAACGACAAAAAAATGGAATATTGTTGAGGTTTTTTTCAGGTCTTTTGAGCTTGAAAGGCTATTTTTTTGAAGTTGAAAGTGTGCTCTAACGACAAAAAAATGAAATATTGTTGAGGTTTTTTTCAGGTCTTTTTGAGCTTGAAAGGCTATTTTTGAAGTTGAAAGTGTGCTCTAACGATAAAAAATGAAATATTGTTGAGGTTTTTTCAGGTCTTTTGAGCTCAAAAGGCTATTCCTGAAGTTGAAAGTGTGCTCTAACGACAAAAAATGGAATATTGTTGAGGTTTTTTCAGGTCTTTTGAGCTCAAAAGGCTATTCCTGAAGTTGAAAGTGTGCTCTAACGACAAAAAATGGAATATTGTTGAGGTTTTTTCAGGTCTTTTGAGTTCAAAAGGCTATTCCTGAAGTTGAAAGTGTGCTCTAACGATAAAAAATGAAATATTGTTGAGGTTTTTTCAGGTCTTTTGAGCTTGAAAGGCTATTTTTTGAAGTTGAAAGTGTGCTCTAACGACAAAAAAATGGAATATTGTTGAGGTTTTTTTCAGGTCTTTTTGAGCTCAAAAGGCTATTCCTGAAGTTGAAAGTGTGCTCTAACGACAAAAAATGAAATATTGTTGAGGTTTTTTCAGGTCTTTTGAGCTTGAAAGGCTATTTTTGAAGTTGAAAGTGTGCTCTAACGACAAAAAATGGAATATTGTTGAGGTTTTTTCAGGTCTTTTGAGCTTGAAAGGCTATTTTTGAAGTTGAAAGTGTGCTCTAACGATAAAAAATGAAATATTGTTGAGGTTTTTTCAGGTCTTTTGAGCTTGAAAGGCTATTTTTGAAGTTGAAAGTGTGCTCTAACGACAAAAAATGGAATATTGTTGAGGTTTTTTCAGGTCTTTTGAGCTTGAAAGGCTATTTTTGAAGTTGAAAGTGTGCTCTAACGACAAAAAATGGAATATTGTTGAGGTTTTTTCAGGTCTTTTGAGCTTGAAAGGCTATTTTTGAAGTTGAAAGTGTGCTCTAACGACAAAAAATGGAATATTGTTGAGGTTTTTTCAGGTCTTTTGAGTTCAAAAGGCTATTCCTGAAGTTGAAAGTGTGCTCTAACGACAAAAAATGGAATATTGTTGAGGTTTTTTCAGGTCTTTTGAGCTTGAAAGGCTATTCCTGAAGTTGAAAGTGTGCTCTAACGACAAAAAATGGAATATTGTTGAGGTTTTTTCAGGTCTTTTGAGCTTGAAAGGCTATTCCTGAAGTTGAAAGTGTGCTCTAACGACAAAAAATGGAATATTGTTGAGGTTTTTTCAGGTCTTTTGAGCTTGAAAGGCTATTCCTGAAGTTGAAAGTGTGCTCTAACGACAAAAAATGGAATATTGTTGAGGTTTTTTCAGGTCTTTTGAGCTCAAAAGGCTATTCCTGAAGTTGAAAGTGTGCTCTAACGACAAAAAATGGAATATTGTTGAGGTTTTTTCAGGTCTTTTGAGTTCAAAAGGCTATTCCTGAAGTTGAAAGTGTGCTCTAACGACAAAAAATGGAATATTGTTGAGGTTTTTTCAGGTCTTTTGAGCTCAAAAGGCTATTCCTGAAGTTGAAAGTGTGCTCTAACGACAAAAAATGGAATATTGTTGAGGTTTTTTCAGGTCTTTTGAGTTCAAAAGGCTATTCCTGAAGTTGAAAGTGTGCTCTAACGACAAAAAATGGAATATTGTTGAGGTTTTTTCAGGTCTTTTGAGCTCAAAAGGCTATTCCTGAAGTTGAAAGTGTGCTCTACCGACAAAAAATGGAATATTGTTGAGGTTTTTTTCAGGTCTTTTGAGTTCAAAAAGGCTATTCCTGAAGTTGAAAGTGTGCTCTAACGACAAAAAAATGGAATATTGTTGAGGTTTTTTTCAGGTCTTTTTGAGCTTGAAAAGGCTATTCCTGAAGTTGAAAGTGTGCTCTAACGACAAAAAATGGAATATTGTTGAGGTTTTTTCAGGTCTTTTGAGCTTGAAAAGGCTATTCCTGAAGTTGAAAGTGTGCTCTAACGACAAAAAAATGGAATATTGTTGAGGTTTTTTTCAGGTCTTTTTGAGCTCGAAAAGGCTATTCCTGAAGTTGAAAGTGTGCTCTAACGACAAAAAAATGGAATATTGTTGAGGTTTTTTTCAGGTCTTTTTGAGCTCGAAAAGGCTATTCCTGAAGTTGAAAGTGTGCTCTAACGACAAAAAAATGGAATATTGTTGAGGTTTTTTTCAGGTCTTTTGAGCTTGAAAGGCTATTCTTTGAAGTTGAAAGTGTGCTCTAACGACAAAAAAATGGAATATTGTTGAGGTTTTTTTCAGGTCTTTTTGAGCTTTGAAAAGGCTATTTCTGACGTTGAAAGTATGCTCTAACGACAAAAAATGGAATATTGTTGAGGTTTTTTCAGGTCTTTTGAGCTTGAAAGGCTATTTTTGAAGTTGAAAGTGTGCTCTAACGACAAAAAATGGAATATTGTTGAGGTTTTTTCAGGTCTTTTGAGCTTGAAAGGCTATTTTTGAAGTTGAAAGTGTGCTCTAACGACAAAAAATGGAATATTGTTGAGGTTTTTTCAGGTCTTTTGAGCTTGAAAGGCTATTTTTGAAGTTGAAAGTGTGCTCTAACGACAAAAAATGGAATATTGTTGAGGTTTTTTCAGGTCTTTTGAGCTCAGAAGGCTATTCCTGAAGTTGAAAGTGTGCTCTAACGACAAAAAATGGAATATTGTTGAGGTTTTTTCAGGTCTTTTGAGCTTGAAAGGCTATTTTTGAAGTTGAAAGTGTGCTCTAACGACAAAAAATGGAATATTGTTGAGGTTTTTTCAGGTCTTTTGAGCTTGAAAGGCTATTTTTGAAGTTGAAAGTGTGCTCTAACGACAAAAAATGGAATATTGTTGAGGTTTTTTCAGGTCTTTTGAGCTTGAAAGGCTATTTTTGAAGTTGAAAGTGTGCTCTAACGACAAAAAATGGAATATTGTTGAGGTTTTTTCAGGTCTTTTGAGCTTGAAAGGCTATTTTTGAAGTTGAAAGTGTGCTCTAACGACAAAAAATGGAATATTGTTGAGGTTTTTTCAGGTCTTTTGAGCTTGAAAGGCTATTTTTGAAGTTGAAAGTGTGCTCTAACGATAAAAAATGGAATATTGTTGAGGTTTTTTCAGGTCTTTTGAGCTTGAAAGGCTATTTTTGAAGTTGAAAGTGTGCTCTAACGATAAAAAATGAAATATTGTTGAGGTTTTTTCAGGTCTTTTGAGCTCAAAAGGCTATTCCTGAAGTTGAAAGTGTGCTCTAACGACAAAAAATGGAATATTGTTGAGGTTTTTTCAGGTCTTTTGAGTTCAAAAGGCTTTTCCTGAAGTTGAAAGTGTGCTCTAACGACAAAAAATGGAATATTGTTGAGGTTTTTTCAGGTCTTTTGAGCTTGAAAGGCTATTTTTGAAGTTGAAAGTGTGCTCTAACGACAAAAAATGGAATATTGTTGAGGTTTTTTCAGGTCTTTTGAGCTCAAAAGGCTATTCCTGAAGTTGAAAGTGTGCTCTAACGACAAAAAATGGAATATTGTTGAGGTTTTTTCAGGTCTTTTGAGCTTGAAAGGCTATTTTTGAAGTTGAAAGTGTGCTCTAACGACAAAAAATGGAATATTGTTGAGGTTTTTTCAGGTCTTTTGAGCTTGAAAGGCTATTTTTGAAGTTGAAAGTGTGCTCTAACGACAAAAAATGGAATATTGTTGAGGTTTTTTCAGGTCTTTTAAGCTTGAAAGGCTATTTTTGAAGTTGAAAGTGTGCTCTAACGACAAAAAAATGGAATATTGTTGAGGTTTTTTTCAGGTCTTTTGAGCTTGAAAGGCTATTTTTTTGAAGTTGAAAGTGTGCTCTAACGACAAAAAAATGGAATATTGTTGAGGTTTTTTCAGGTCTTTTGAGCTTGAAAGGCTATTTTTGAAGTTGAAAGTGTGCTCTAACGATAAAAAATGAAATATTGTTGAGGTTTTTTCAGGTCTTTTGAGCTCAAAAGGCTATTCCTGAAGTTGAAAGTGTGCTCTAACGACAAAAAATGGAATATTGTTGAGGTTTTTTCAGGTCTTTTGAGCTTTAAAGGCTATTTCTGACGTTGAAAGTATGCTCTAACGACAAAAAATGGAATATTGTTGAGGTTTTTTCAGGTCTTTTGAGCTCAAAAGGCTATTCCTGAAGTTGAAAGTGTGCTCTAACGACAAAAAATGGAATATTGTTGAGGTTTTTTCAGGTCTTTTGAGCTTTAAAGGCTATTCCTGAAGTTGAAAGTATGCTCTAACGATAAAAAATGGAATATTGTTGAGGTTTTTTCAGGTCTTTTGAGCTCAAAAGGCTATTCCTGAAGTTGAAAGTGTGCTCTAACGATAAAAAATGGAATATTGTTGAGGTTTTTTCAGGTCTTTTGAGCTTTAAAGGCTATTTCTGACGTTGAAAGTATGCTCTAACGACAAAAAATGGAATATTGTTGAGGTTTTTTCAGGTCTTTTGAGTTCAAAAGGCTTTTCCTGAAGTTGAAAGTGTGCTCTAACGACAAAAAATGGAATATTGTTGAGGTTTTTTCAGGTCTTTTGAGCTTGAAAGGCTATTTTTGAAGTTGAAAGTGTGCTCTAACGACAAAAAATGGAATATTGTTGAGGTTTTTTTCAGGTCTTTTGAGCTTGAAAGGCTATTTTTTTGAAGTTGAAAGTGTGCTCTAACGACAAAAAAATGGAATATTGTTGAGGTTTTTTTCAGGTCTTTTGAGCTTGAAAGGCTATTTTTCCTGAAGTTGAAAGTGTGCTCTAACGACAAAAAAATGGAATATTGTTGAGGTTTTTTTCAGGTCTTTTTGAGCTTGAAAGGCTATTTTTTTGAAGTTGAAAGTGTGCTCTAACGACAAAAAAATGGAATATTGTTGAGGTTTTTTTCAGGTCTTTTGAGCTTGAAAGGCTATTTTTTTGAAGTTGAAAGTGTGCTCTAACGACAAAAAAATGGAATATTGTTGAGGTTTTTTTCAGGTCTTTTGAGCTTGAAAGGCTATTTTTTTGAAGTTGAAAGTGTGCTCTAACGACAAAAAAATGGAATATTGTTGAGGTTTTTTTCAGGTCTTTTTGAGCTTGAAAGGCTATTTTTTTGAAGTTGAAAGTGTGCTCTAACGACAAAAAAATGGAATATTGTTGAGGTTTTTTTCAGGTCTTTTGAGCTTGAAAGGCTATTTTTTTGAAGTTGAAAGTGTGCTCTAACGACAAAAAAATGGAATATTGTTGAGGTTTTTTTCAGGTCTTTTTGAGCTTGAAAGGCTATTTTTGAAGTTGAAAGTGTGCTCTAACGACAAAAAAATGGAATATTGTTGAGGTTTTTTTCAGGTCTTTTTGAGCTTGAAAGGCTATTTTTTGAAGTTGAAAGTGTGCTCTAACGACAAAAAAATGGAATATTGTTGAGGTTTTTTTCAGGTCTTTTGAGCTTGAAAGGCTATTTTTTTGAAGTTGAAAGTGTGCTCTAACGACAAAAAAATGGAATATTGTTGAGGTTTTTTTCAGGTCTTTTGAGCTTGAAAGGCTATTTTTGAAGTTGAAAGTGTGCTCTAACGACAAAAAATGGAATATTGTTGAGGTTTTTTTCAGGTCTTTTGAGCTTGAAAGGCTATTTTTTGAAGTTGAAAGTGTGCTCTAACGACAAAAAAATGGAATATTGTTGAGGTTTTTTTCAGGTCTTTTTGAGCTTGAAAGGCTATTTTTGAAGTTGAAAGTGTGCTCTAACGACAAAAAAATGGAATATTGCTGAGGTTTTTTTCAGGTCTTTTGAGCTTGAAAGGCTATTTTTGAAGTTGAAAGTGTGCTCTAACGACAAAAAAATGGAATATTGTTGAGGTTTTTTTCAGGTCTTTTTGAGCTTGAAAGGCTATTTTTTTGAAGTTGAAAGTGTGCTCTAACGACAAAAAAATGGAATATTGTTGAGGTTTTTTTCAGGTCTTTTTGAGCTTGAAAGGCTATTTTTTTGAAGTTGAAAGTGTGCTCTAACGACAAAAAAATGGAATATTGTTGAGGTTTTTTTCAGGTCTTTTTGAGCTTGAAAGGCTATTTTTGAAGTTGAAAGTGTGCTCTAACGACAAAAAAATGGAATATTGTTGAGGTTTTTTTCAGGTCTTTTTGAGCTTGAAAGGCTATTTTTTTGAAGTTGAAAGTGTGCTCTAACGACAAAAAATGGAATATTGTTGAGGTTTTTTCAGGTCTTTTGAGCTTGAAAGGCTATTTTTGAAGTTGAAAGTGTGCTCTAACGACAAAAAATGGAATATTGTTGAGGTTTTTTCAGGTCTTTTGAGCTTGAAAGGCTATTTTTGAAGTTGAAAGTGTGCTCTAACGACAAAAAATGGAATATTGCCGAGGTTTTTTCAGGTCTTTTGAGCTTGAAAGGCTATTTTTGAAGTTGAAAGTGTGCTCTAACGACAAAAAATGGAATATTGCCGAGGTTTTTTCAGGTCTTTTGAGCTTGAAAGGCTATTTTTGAAGTTGAAAGTGTGCTCTAACGACAAAAAATGGAATATTGTTGAGGTTTTTTCAGGTCTTTTGAGCTTGAAAGGCTATTTTTGAAGTTGAAAGTGTGCTCTAACGACAAAAAAATGGAATATTGTTGAGGTTTTTTTCAGGTCTTTTGAGCTTGAAAGGCTATTTTTGAAGTTGAAAGTGTGCTCTAACGACAAAAAATGGAATATTGTTGAGGTTTTTTCAGGTCTTTTGAGCTTGAAAGGCTATTTTTGAAGTTGAAAGTGTGCTCTAACGACAAAAAATGGAATATTGTTGAGGTTTTTTCAGGTCTTTTGAGCTTGAAAGGCTATTTTTGAAGTTGAAAGTGTGCTCTAACGACAAAAAATGGAATATTGCCGAGGTTTTTTCAGGTCTTTTGAGCTTGAAAGGCTATTTTTGAAGTTGAAAGTGTGCTCTAACGACAAAAAATGGAATATTGCCGAGGTTTTTTCAGGTGTTTTGGGCTCGAAAGGCTATTTCTGACGTTGAAAGTATGCTCTAACGACAAAAAATGGAATATTGTTGAGGTTTTTTCAGGTCTTTTGAGCTTGAAAGGCTATTTTTGAAGTTGAAAGTGTGCTCTAACGACAAAAAATGGAATATTGTTGAGGTTTTTTCAGGTCTTTTGAGCTTGAAAGGCTATTTTTGAAGTTGAAAGTGTGCTCTAACGACAAAAAAATGGAATATTGTTGAGGTTTTTTTCAGGTCTTTTTGAGCTTGAAAGGCTATTTTTTTGAAGTTGAAAGTGTGCTCTAACGACAAAAAAATGGAATATTGTTGAGGTTTTTTTCAGGTCTTTTTGAGCTTGAAAGGCTATTTTTGAAGTTGAAAGTGTGCTCTAACGACAAAAAATGGAATATTGCCGAGGTTTTTTCAGGTGCTTTTGGGCTCGAAAGGCTATTTCTGACGTTGAAAGTATGCTCTAACGACAAAAAAATGGAATATTGTTGAGGTTTTTTTCAGGTCTTTTTGAGCTTGAAAGGCTATTTTTTTGAAGTTGAAAGTGTGCTCTAACGACAAAAAAATGGAATATTGTTGAGGTTTTTTTCAGGTCTTTTGAGCTTGAAAGGCTATTTTTTTGAAGTTGAAAGTGTGCTCTAACGACAAAAAATGGAATATTGCCGAGGTTTTTTCAGGTCTTTTGAGCTTGAAAGGCTATTTTTGAAGTTGAAAGTGTGCTCTAACGACAAAAAATGGAATATTGCCGAGGTTTTTTCAGGTGTTTTGGGCTCGAAAGGCTATTTCTGACGTTGAAAGTTTGCTCTGATGAGAAAAAGAAATGAAACATTGTTGAAGTTTTTCCAGGTCTATTGAGCTTGAAAGGCTATTTCCGACGTTGAAAGTTTGCTCTAATGATAAAAATGAAATATTGTTGATTTTTCCAGGTCTTTTGAGCTCGAAAGGCTATGTCTGAAGTTGAAAGTGTGCTCTAATGACAAAAAAAAGTAAGGCCTACCTCAAAGTTCAAGCTCAACCTATCCAAAACCGCTATAAGAAGCTATAATTGCCCCTTTCGAAAAACATTAATCACCCTCGGCAATATTTCGTAATCGAAAATTCAGTGATTTCTCATATTTCCCTTGATAAACGACTGAGATAACGTCAAAACACACACCAGAAAAAATGTGATAGAAAAACATCTTTTTCTGCCTTTTTCGCCAGTCAAAAACGCCACGAACACTTTTTTGAAAATCGAGTTTTCTCTGACACTTGTGTTACGTCACTATAAGGGGGGAGAAGCTAGACGAAAAAAAGCTCGGAATATTTTTTTTCCCTATACAAACTAACAATATGCGCTCCTACAACTCAGGATTGATGACGAAAAACAAAAAGGAAGAAAAAGGATTGGCTACAAATTCGAGCCTCACCTGGAGCTTTAGAAAAGAAAAGTTTAAATGTCCCTCAATTGAATAAAAAGGTTTTTAGAGTTTCTCAAGTGGCTACTTAAACATTTCAGCGTGCTTAGTAAATTTAGAGTGGTCCCTGTAGGGGTTAGGGGGAAAATAGCCACTATAGGGGCTGCAAATATTGGAACGAATAAGTTAACAAAGGTATGATAAAATTCTAATAATTAAATCCCTATAGGGACCACTAGCATGACCTCTATAGGGGTCACTAACTAAAACCCTCTTTTAAAAGCTTTAGTGGCCCCTATAGGGATTGGTAAAGTGGTCCCTAGAGGGTACCCTTCAAAGGCCCAAGGTCCTAAATATCTTGAAAACCTTGGGAACCTGAAGTGACCACTTAAGTATTTTCTATCTTTTTTTGAAATCTTTCACTGGCTATCAGGTGTTAAAAAAGTAATTCTTGAACCTGGGAAAACTGAAGTGACCACTTAAGGATCTTTCAATTTCTTTCTACATAATGCTTGCTGTTAAACGAAAAATCTCCAATTTTTCTTAAAAGTCCATTTTTTGGAAATTTTAAAAGTTTCCGCTCTTGAACTATTGAAAAATTTCATGATCACTCCAAAAAATTTAAAATTATGATGAACAGAAAAGTATCGAAAAGCCAAAAAGCCAAAATTTCATCCTCCAAAAAGGAGGCGGAGCTTCCAAGGTGGTTGCTATCCAAAGTGATCTCTTGAGGACAAAAGAACAAGGCGGAACTTTTCCAGAAACTTTGTCTCGTTGGACTTTTTTTCTTGTTGAAATGAAATCAGGCTTCTCGGGGATGTTTCGGAGAAGCCTTGAGGATTGGTTCACGGAGTCCAAACTAGATAAAAAAAGCTCTTTTTTTTTTGAAAAACATTCAGATCCGAGTTTTTCTCTACAAGGAGTGATTCACTTGTTCAAAGCTCAAAAAAATTGGGCTCAAAATTTGAAAAATTTTTTTAAAAAAACATTGAAAGTTTCGCTTGAGAGGCCACTTGGAGAGACTTTCACAAGCGAAATTTATTTCTTTATCTATTTTTTCTTTAAATAAAGCTTCTGGAACGCAGAAACTAGAATTGAAATTTGAAATTAGCCAAAAATAATTATTGGCGTTCAAAAAGTTGTTTTTTTGGAATTCACAAAATTGAAGTTCTGGAAAATTCCCCTAAAGTGGTCACTCAGAGGCTCCAAAGCGGCTCCTCAAGGAATTGAAGGATAAAAGAGCTACAAAAGCTCAAGTGGCCACTTAAGGGGCTATCAGGCTATCTTGTTGTTTAAAATGGATCATTATAGAGCTTCCTCTGTTCTTCACGGAAATATATTTTTGAAAAAAATCCCTAAAGTGGTCACTCAGAGGCTCCAAAGTGGCTCCTCAAGGAATTGAAGGATAAAAGAGCTACAAAAGCTCAAGTGGCAACTTAAGGGGATATCAGATTTTTTTGTTGTTTTAAAGTGGTCATTACAGAGCTTCTTTTGTTCTTCCCGGGAAAATATTTTCGAAAAAAAGTCCCTAGAGTGGTCACTCAGAGGCTTCAAAGTGGCTCCTGAAGAAGTTAACGGATCGATATGAAGTTTTGAAACCTCAAGTGGCCACTTAAGGGGCTATCAGACTATTTTTTTGTTTTAAAGTGGTCATTACAGAGCTTCTTTTGTTCTTCCCGGGAAATATTTCTGAAAAAAGTCCCTAAAGTGGTCACTCAGAGGCTTCAAAGTGGCTCCTGAAGCAGTTAACGGATCGATATGAAGTTTTGAAACCTCAAGTGGCCACTTAAGGGGCTATCAGACTATTTTTTTGTTTTAAAGTGGTCATTACAGAGCTTCTTTTGTTCTTCCCGGGAAATATTTCTGAAAAAAGTCCCTAAAGTGGTCACTCAGATGCTCCAAAGTGTCTCCTCAATGATCTGAAGGCTTCAAAAGCTCAAGGGGTCACTTAAGGAGTTTTTTTTTGTTTTTAATTGGAGATCATTACAAAGATTTTTCTGTTCTTCACGGAAATATATTTTTGAAAAAATGTCCCTAAAGTGGTCACTCGGAGGCTCCAAAGCGGCTCCTGAAGAAATTAACGGATCGATATAGAGCTCAAGTGGCCACTTAGGGGCCTATCAGACATTTTTTGCTGTTTTAAAGTGATCATTACAGACCGTTCTCTGTTCTTCACGCGAACATGTTGTCCAAAAAATTCCCTAAAGTGGTCACTCAGAGGCTCCAAAGCTGCTCCTGAAGAAGTTAACAGATCGGTATAGAGCTAGAAAGGTTCAAGTGGCCACTTAAGGGGATATCAGATATTTTTTGTTGTTTTAAAGTGATCAGAGCTTCTTCTGTCCTTCACAAAAATATTTTTTTTCAAAAAAGTCCCTAAAGTGGCCACTCAGAGGTTCTGAAGTGGTTCCTCAAGGAGCCGAAGAAGGCTTCAAAAGCTCAAGTGGCCTCTTAAGGAGTTTTTTTTAAAATTTTAAATGGTGATCATTTCAAAGCCGTTCTTCAAAAAAATATGTTTTTCAAAAAAAGGGCTCAAAAAGCAAGACAAATCCCAACTACACACACATCCACAGCTAAGAAGCTTACGTAAGCAATTTAAGACACCCTAATCTAGACTTCAGAACAACACCCACTCGAGTCCAATTTATCCCAAAAGCTTGGAGAAAATCCAGACCGAGTAGGTCGGATGTCTGGAAAATAGGAACCCGGACATTTCAGTTTTAGTGTTTCCAATTGAAGTGCGAGGGCTGTAAAAAAGCTGAAAAAGAAAAAAAAAACTTTTCAATCCAACTAGTCAGTTTTTAGAGTTCAAAAAGAAGTCATACTGATGAAAATTCCTCTTGGAAATAAGGTTGACCAGGTTTCGTCAATGGAGCGCACTAGCCACGAGAAAAGTGGCTATTTATTCCAAACTTAAAAACTCCAATTTTCTCATGTTGCAGGTCCAGAAATCTAACTGGGTGATTTTCAAGTACCCTTTGAGGATAAAAAATGTTTTTAATTATTCCGGTTGGAAAAATATATTCCTTTATGGCTTTGAAGCCCAAGATTTGGAGGTTTCCGAGTTTTATCGGTAGAGCGCAATAGCCAAAGAAGCGGCTATTTCTTCTCAAACTTTTTTTCAACTGAATAGCGGTCTTTCTTTCACAAAAATCGTATAAGGAAACTATGAAAAAACTTCTCAATACAAAAAAAAATGTTCTTTTTTATTTTCACGCTATGAAGTTCGATTAATTGAAGCGCACTAGCTCTAAAAAAAGACAATTTTCTTTAAAATTTCTTCAAAAAAAGTCGGAACTGCGGAAAACGGGTGCAGAATAGCCGCTAAAAGGGTTCCGTTTTGCGGCCTTTATTGAACCTTTTTCTTGCTGAGCCAAAAAGGGTGAGAAAAAAGAGTGCAAAAAGGGTGCAAAAAGGGGGCAAAAAGGGCGCTGAAAGGGTGCAAAAAAAGCGCTGAAAGGGTGCAAAAAGGGCGCTGAAAGACTGGGAAAATGATGATTTTCGATTTTATTACTGTAGCGAATTTTGGTTCATACACAGTCGCAAGTTTTTTTTCTCAAAAGGGTCCAAAAAGGCCGATGAAAGGACGGAAAAGGGCAGTAAAGAGGTAACGGGAACCTTTTGGACCCAAGGGGCCCGTAAAGGGTCCTTCCGACTTTACCTATGAACCTCAAAACCAGGAATAAACGTCTCCCATCCAAAAAAAGGCGAGATTATATAGCCACGCCCCCCAGAATTTGTCCGGAAATATCCGTTCCGAGCGTAATTCAACCCATGACATTGAGACGTTTGTTGAAAATTCGAACGTTGGTGGTATTTTCAAGGAGGGTGAACTTTGAGAGGCCACCTATTGTTTTGGAATGTCAATGGTTTCTCATTTTACAACCTTTTCGGCGTAAAATTACTCGGACAACAAGTTCGCTCCAATGAGACCTTAAAAAAAATCTCAAATTTCAAATGTTTTCCAGAAAAATCTTGGTAGTATTTGTAATGGGAAGTGAACTTTGAGAGACCAGCTTTTTGGCAAAATGCCAATGGTTTCTCATTTTACAACCTTTCTGTAGGAAAATAACTCAAACATCAAGTGCGCGCCATTGAGAAACGGCTTAAATAACCTTTTTCGAAAAATGGTATTTATTAAAAACTTTTTGATGGTATTCATAACAGCAAATGGGCTCTCAAATAGCAACTTTTTGACAAAATGTCACTGGTTTCTCAATTCACAACCTTTATAAAGCAAAAAAAAAATTAAGCATCAAGTGCGCTCCAATGAGAAATTCCAGGAATCATCTGAATTCTTCGAAAAAAGGTTCTTATCGAAAACCATTTATTGGTATTCATAACAGAAAGGGAACTTTGAGAGACCACCTTTTTGGCAAAGAGTCTACGGTTTCTCAATATACAGCCTTTCTGAAGCAAAATAATTCAAACATCAAGTGCGCTCCAATGATAAAATCCAGAAATATCCCTAAAAAAACCGGGTCTTCGAAAAAACGTTTGGTGGTATTTTTAAACGGGAAATGGGTTCTGAGACACCACCTTTTTGGCAGAATGCCAATGGTTTCTCATTTTACAACCTTTCTGTGGGAAAACAACTCAAACGTCAAGTGCGCTCCATTGAGAGAAACCAGAAATCATCCAGACTCTTTGGGAAAAAAACCTGGTTCTCCTCAAAAACTTGCGGTGGTATCACCTTTTTGACAAAATGGCAATTATTTCTCATTTTATAACCTTTTCGGAAAAAAACAGAAACACCAAGTACGCTCTAATGAGAAAATCCAGAAATCAAGCGGATCCTTCGAAAAAAAAACGGTTTTTTTCCAAAAACGTTTGTTGGTATTTATAACAGGAAGTGGACTTCGAGATATCATTTTTCGGTTCAAAATCACTCAGTTCCTGATTTACAGCCTCTTCGGTGGATATAACTAACACCAAGTATTTTTTTCAAACGATAATAACAAAATAAACTGAAACCATAGAATTTCCCCTCTGGGAGATTTCTTGGCGTTATCGAAAAACTGATCCCAAAATTGAATTGATTATAAGCGTTTGATTTTTTATTATATTGAGTAACATTTGAAAAAAATTATCAGCACCCCGAAAATCAAGAATGATAGCGCTACTATCACAAAAAAAAATTTAAAAAGTAGGTCCATATATTTTCGATCCCAGCTTCATCCTCAATCCTGAGCTAATGTCTCGAATAATCTCAAGAAGTTTGATGTCAAAAAAATCTTTCTAATTTTTCTTGGAACCAAAAAAAGGATTTTTTTAAAACTAAACTATAAGATCAAAAAAAATTAAAAAAATGACTCACAACTTGAGTTTTGAACGGCTCAAGGAACTTTCCGGAGAAAAATATCATAAGGATAGGCTATAGGGGATAACCGGCTTTTGATTGGCTTTGGAGTCGCGAGGATTTTTCATAAAGATGATCCTTTTCGCTGGAAATGACAGGAACGTCTAGACATCGGAAAAACAAGCTAAAAATTTTTTTCTGACTTTTTCCCATAAATAAATTAAATAAACTATACATCAAATTATATACTATACAAATAATTATCGGTTTCAAATCTTTTTCAGTCATTCAAACAAAAAAATTAAAATACTTACCAAAAAATGCCGCCTTTTTCCCCTTTTTCGTCCGTTTCTCGTCTTTTTCACGTCTTCTCATTGAACAACCAAAAAAATTATTTCAACACAAAAGTTAACAATCAAGCGGCAGTTAATACCAATAATATATAATAAAAACAAGCGCATAACTTAAAATTATAAAAGACTAAAAAAATTGCTCAAGATTTAGAGCGTGATGACCCGGTCCGTGTGTGATCGTGAGGCGGTGAAAACTGGAAAAAAAAATACGATTAAAAGTTGAAACTTTCAAATATTGTTGTGAATATTTTTACCCAGGCATGATATAAATCTATAAAATAAACCTAAAAACATTCCACTTCTTAAAAAAAACTGACTGAAAGTATTAAATGAAAAAAAATAAAAAAATAATAAACCTAAATCGATCGTTTAAAGTTAGCAATAGAGCGCACTTTTCACAACTTTTTCTTCTCGCAAATTTCATCAAAAGCTTTCTTATTCCAAAATATAAAGAACTTCTTGGAAAAAAACTCAAGGAAATGTTTTTTTAATCACTTGAAAATGATATATAAATGCATAAATTTTTTTTGGTGACTTTTTTTGAATTTGGTATTTTTTTTTATCTGCGACAATAACGATGGAGCAACCTCTTACGGTAATTATTCTAGCCTTCTTACTTGGAAAAATAATTATTTCCATTCAAAAACCAGAGATCTACAAGGAAAGGCTTTTCAAAACCAATTAAGAAGCATTATTTTTTCCACTGTCTTTTTTTGGAACTTGAACTTTTTTGGGTCATTTTCACTGTAAAATTAACCTTGGAGCGGTCAAAAACTAATGGAAAACATGAGAAAGTCTTTTGAAAATTTTTTTGATAAGGGTAAAAACTATCCATTCGCATTCCAAAACCGAAAAAACTACAAAAGAAAGTCACAAAAAGCGCTAAAAATAGAGAATCATTCAGTTAGCAAGAAAAAGTTAGCATGTTACGAACTATGGCTGCCAACAAGAGGTGTCATCTTACGGTAGAATATGGCGACGTAGATCCGCCTCAGTTCTTTGTGGTAGGCCATGAATAGAACGAAATTGAAGGTGATCTAAAGTAATAATTATTTCCTAATAAAATCAAGGGATTTGTCACTTTATTGAGCATAATTGAGGTGGTGATGAGGAAAACTGGGATATTTCCATAGCCCGTGTAGTTGCTGACGACGTCTGGCACCAGAAGGAAGAGCAAAGAATTCAGAGTTGTCAGGCCTGGAAAAGAAATGATGAATTATTCTTTGACTAGCGTTTTACGTGGACAAGTGTCTAACCTGAAGGTTTATTTAATAATAATCAATATAAATTTAGTTCAGAAGAAAAAAAATTAAAAGATGAAATAGCCTCGAAAGCTTGAACTAATGCGCTCTATCGATAATCTACTGACCTTCTTCAAAAAAATTAACTCTTGACGTTTATAAAATGACAGAGGAAGATCCAAACTGGTTGTGCAAAAATAGCCTCAATAATTAAGTCTTCTGCGCTCTATTGATAAAATAAGATTATGGATGATTTTCTTCGAAAAATTCGACTTTTGACGCTTAAAAATGAGACAGACAGGCCAAAACTAGTTGTGAAAAAATAGCCTCGATATTCGTGGCTTTTGCGCTCCATTGATAAAAAGGCTATAAATAAGCTGATTATTTTTTTTTTTTGAAATCAAAAGTATAATGGGGCTCAAAAAAATTCAACATGAAAAAAAAATCAACTTATGAAAATGACCCAGACACTCTCAAAACAGCTGTGAAAAAATAGCCTCGATATTCAAGACATCTGTGCTCCAATGATAAATAAAATCTTATTGATCATTTGATAGTTTTTCTACGCAAAAATCAACTTATGAAGCTCAAAAAATGACCCGGACAGTCTTAAATTAGCTGTGAAAAAAATGGCCTCGGTATTCAAGGCTTCTGCGCTCCATCGATAAAAATAAGAAGATTATTGTTGAAAAAAATGATTTGCTTCGAAAAATTTGACCTTTTCAGGTTAAAAATGACCCAGACGGTCTTAACTTAGCTGTGAAAAAATAGTCTCGATATTCAAGACTTCTGCGCTCCATTGATAAAGGTACAAAAATCCGTTTTCGTGGCTGTTTTTTCACTTCAAGAAGTATACCAGTGATTTCGGCACCTTTTTCAGTAAAGATTCGTCAATTTTTAATAGAACTACCTTGACAAAAAAAAGTTACCCAGGTTAATTAAAAACACAATTTTCGGGCTACTTTATCCAAACAGGAAGTAATTGCAAATCGGCTATCAAAAAAACAAATTTACGGCTTTTTGACTGCAAATAAAAAGTTTTGCAGAAGTTCCTGCTTCATTATGAAAAAAAGTCGATTTCTATGAATACTTTAATAAATTCCAAAAAAACCACTTTTACCAGTTTTTTTCTATCGGTTCCTAACATAAAAAAATCACTTTTTAATGGTAGGATTCTTCAAAAAAATCGAAACGAACCCATAATTTTTATTGGCCTTGTTGAAACGCCGTTTTTTTCCGCGTCGCTGACCAGATTCCTCTGTGTTCTCGTCTTCAATTGACACTGAGTAAGGGTAAATTAATATAAATAATAAGTTTAAAAAAATTCTGAAGCCCTTAAAATAGTAAAAAAATTCGTGCGAATCCACCTCCCCATGAAAGGTGAAGAGAAATAGTTAAAACTAGGATTTTAGGAAGTCAATGAGTTTTTGGACCCCAAAAATGAACATAAAAAAAAAAAAATCACGATATCAGAAATGAAATTTACCAAGTGAAGATATAAAGCGATTGTAGCGTATAACAAGGCGGCGATGGCGATACAGGCCCATTTGTGGAAATTGAAAACCGTTCGGATTCCCGGGTAGGTGGCCACTGAAAAATCAATATATTTTTATATATTTTTCACCGATTTTTCAAAGGTAAAGGCCATATTTACCTGAAAAAAACTTGAGTTATCCAAAAAAAGGCGACTGTTGGGAAAAACTTGAAAAAAAATCCAAATTTTTGACGCTTCTAAAGGCTCAGAAAACTGATTCGATGTAATTTTTGAAAATATTTTTTTCAGGTTAAATTGAAGCTTTTTCCTATAGAGGATATGCTGAAAAAAATGCCTAGAGGTTCATTTTTCGAAAATAAAGGCTCTTATTCGATTTCAATTGCGCTCTATTGATAAAATAACTCAAAATGTTCAAAATTCTAAAAAAAAAATTCAAGAAGGAAAAATATTAGGGCTTTAGGGACTGCAGAGTGGTCCCTACAGGGGCCTGAGGGGCCCTTGGAGCACTTTACCAACCCCTATAGGGGCCACTTAGGGGCAAAGGGGCCAGAACCTCATCCCCTCTAGGGACCACCTTGTTTACAACCCTATAGGGACCGCTTTTTTTCGGCTCCTATAAGGGATGTTTTTTCCTCCTAACCCCTAAAGGGACCACTTTAAATCCCCTAAGTTTTGCTTCTAACGCTGAAAGTGGCCCAAAAAACCTACCTTGAAAATTTTTTTTTCATTTATTAAGGTTAATTTGAAGTTTATCTGATGAAACAGATGTTCTAGAATATTTTACAAGTACTTTCTAGCAAATAAAAAATTTACTAAGACTCTGAAATCTTTCCAAACTTCCCCTGTGAGCCCAAAGATCCGTTTTGAGTACAATCCAAGCACTCAAATCGCAAAATTTAATCATCCCAACTCGATTCCCGCGCCAATTACCCTCCTCTGGCATGATATCAGATACGTGGGACCTTATTTAAAGGCGCATAGCCCTGAGATTTCTTCTCAAGACCCGAAAACTCACTGAAGGAGAAGCACATGACGGTGACTTCCTGGTCTTTGGCGTCGCTGGTTTGGACCAGGATGTAGTTGACGATCGCCGTACAGGTGCACAGTACCAGGGGTACTGTAGATTTCATAATATTGAGAAAATTACAGTAAGCTACAGTACCTAAGCACAGTAGGACTGAATAGCGGGGAGTTCTGGCGTAGTGCCAAAATGGTCGGCAAGTGGCAATGACTCGATCTACGGCCGTTATGAGGGTCATTTCACCTGGAAAATTGATTTCTACAGTAATCATGGGGTACGGTAAGTGGCTTACAGTATTTAAAGCGAGGGATTCTAGGTAAAACTTTAGTTGTCGCTTTCAAAATTTGTTCATTCAGACGATCGTTAAAAGTTAAGTTTGATAAAATGGATTACTGTAAAGAGGATACTGTACTCTACCGTACCTTTTAATATCCCCCTTTTCAGCTTTTTAAACACTGAAGAACTACTGTTTTCTCAATTTCAAACTATAAAATTGTTACGAAAGTTGTAAAAAAACGGTCTCTGGGTTACTGTACCTTTCGCTTACAGTAATCATCCCTTTGAGACCCATTTTAAGCTCAACTTTTTTCAAATCCAAGTTTCGAAACGTTTCCTTTTTCAACATGAGATTCTAACTCATAAGTAGATTTACCTTGAAAAAATTGCTTCGATAATAAATCTCACGCGATTTCGAGAAAATCAAAGACCTCTCGAGTTCAAGTAGACCAAGTATGCTTCGAAAAATAGAATCGGTCTTTTTGAATTTTTATAATATTCAAAAAATGGTAAAAACTCACCAACTAACTGGGCCGCAATGATATTGACCCACGCAATCACTCTTCCAGAACAATCGCCTCGAGTTGTGACTAAATTATATTAAATAAATATTTTTCCAGTGCCTCAAAACTCTCAAAAAAACCCCTATAGGGACCGATAAAGTGGTCCATATAGGGGTATAATCAATATATTTGTTTAGGACCTGGCCACTAAAGCTTGTGGCGCCTATAGGAACCACTTTAATTACCCCTACGCTGGAAAAAGTGGTCCCTGTAGGGGTCTCTAGAGGCATTCTTCACGGGGTTTTGGTCCAAACTTAAAAATTTTAGAGTGGTCCCTATAGGGGTATAATCAAGGTGTTTAGGGTGTGCACTGAAGCTTGAGTGACCGCTCTAGGGACCCCTAACGCTTGAAAAAGTGGTCCCTGTAGGGGTCCCAAGAGGGGTCATTTTCGAGGCATTCTTCAGGGGGTTTATGTCCATATTTGGGGATTTCAGAGTGGTCCCTATAGGGGTATAATCAAGGTGGTCGCTATAGGTGTTTAGGACCTGGCCTCTAAAGCTTGTGGTGCCTATAGGAACCACTTAACCAACCCCTATAGGGACCCCTAAAGCTTGAAAAGGTGGTCTCTGTAGGGGTCTCGAAAGGGGTCATTTTCGAGCCATTCTTCACGGGGTTTTGGTCCAAACTTAAGAATTTTAGAGTGGTCCCTATAGGGGTTTAGGGTGTGCACTGAAGCTTGAGTGGTGCCTATAGGAACCACTTTAATAACCCCTATAGGGACCCCTAAAGCTTGAAAAAGTGGTCCCTGTAGGGGTCTCTAGAGGAGGCCATTTTCGAGCCATTCTTCACGGGGTTTTGGTGGTCCCTACAGAGGTTAAGGCCGAAAAAGTGGTCCTTATAGGGGTTGAGGCCGAAAAAGTAAGGGTTTAGATTTTGACCCCCCCTTACCCCCTAAAGCTTAAGTGGTCCCCTTAGGGGTCTCTCAATTTTATCCAAAAAAAGGGTTGTTGTTTTTAGTTTTTCGCATGGAAAGGCTTCGTCATGAAAACTATCGACTAGCATGTCCCCTATAGAGGCCACTTTTACAATCTACAGTGTTCCCTAGAGGGGAAAAGCCCTAAAATTGCTTCTAAAGGGATCACTCCGGTGTTCTGAGCTTGTCATTTGGTTTAATAATTCCGTCATATTAAAGGCGCATAGGCAGAGACAGGCTCCGCGCATCGAAGGGAAATATCGGAAGAAGATAAAATTGTGACAGAGTGCCGAACGGGATGCATGAAGCAAAAAATTCAAAAACCTTGGAAAAAAGCCAAAAAACTTTCTGCGTCATTTGGAGCATCGTACTTCAAAATAACCCAATTTTCTTATAGCATCAACCTTCATCACGGAATTTGATAATATCATCAATTTTATATCAATATTCTTCACTCACCACCAATCTCATAGCCGTAACTCAAAATAAAGCGAATATTCGACCAGTTATAGCCGAGGATATAGAAAAGATCGGACATGCATAATCCAACTGAAACCTTCTTTTTTTTCGATTAAATGATTTTTGAACGAACCAATGAGAATAAATTCTTTCCTATCCCGATATTGAGGCTTTGTGATGAGAACTATAACGAGGGGAAGGTTCAGGAGAGCCGTGAAAATTCCTGGAAATTGTTATTCATTATTTTTAAATTCGGGTATCCTATCTCTGTACCTAGTTACTCAAAAAAATCAAAAATTAAAGTTTGATTTTTTTCCACGTCTTTTGAAAGTTTCGACCAAGTTTAGGGTTCACTTAAGCGGTCTAAAGTACCCTAGAGTGAACCCTTAACGTCCCTTCTTGAAAAATTCAGTTCAATAATTTCTTCTTCTTACCTTGAACTGTGAATATAGAGCAACAGGTGTGATAAATTGTCCAGGCCATGAAAATCTTCTTCTAGCGGATCTGGAAAAAATCAAATATTAAAAAAAAAATTCAGAAATCGGAAAATATCCTGGGAAAGATTTTAGTGGCCACTATAGGGTTTTGACGTTTTAGTGGCCACTATAGTAGTCAAATTAGTGGCCACTTAAGGGGTTTAAAATTAGTGGTCCCTATAGAGGTCTGAGTGCTACTACTGGACCACTAAAAATTTTAGTGGCCACTTTAGGGGTCAATGGATCAACATAACTGGTCCAATCTGTTTGTTTTAAAATTATCAGAGTTACTGGAAGGAATACTGGATGAAAAACTACTAAAGTGGCCACTAAAACGGAAAATAGTGGCCACTTTAGTGTCCTCTCCAAGTTGTCCTTGGCGAGCCTCTATAGTGGCCACTAAAAATTTTCGTCGTTTCAACTCTGAATTTTTTTGCTGTCACCAAAGTTCTTCTCGATAGAGAGACTTTCTATTCATGTATAAATCGCAAAATTGTATTTTGAAAATTTGACTATAATTCCATAGTTTCAGCTAAAAGTTACAGTAATAAAAATCTCAAATAAAGCCTTCCCTTTAAAAATAAAGTCCAAAAAAAATCACTCTTGCAAAAAACCCAAATCTGCGACAGACAGAGAACGCGGAAATGAAAAAACGAGGCAAAAAATGATTTTCTTATATCTCAAATAAATGAGAAAGGAAAATAAATGATTTTTGCGGCCGCCCCCCACAGGGCAATCAAGCCCTTCCGCGGGCCATTTACGGGGCTTCAACTCGGTTTAATTTATGTCCAATTACCTTTTAACCCAGGTGTCATTCCCAATTCTTTTTTTGGTCATATAACTTTTTTTTTTCGCCCGCCACGATTAAATTACCGATTTTCTGAGAATGAAAAGGGAAAAACGGTTCCACAACCACGCGAAAATTCCATTCGAGTGGTTTGAGCTTGTAAATTAATATTTCTATGTGGAAAAATCTTTTTGCAGGAAAATCATAAAGTCAACGTTGGACTTGCAGAAAATACGGGTATATTTGAAAGAGATGCAAAAAAATTTCAAAAATCTAAAAAAATTATCAATGGAGCGCACTTTTATGCTCACATAATAATGATTAGCGAGTAGAACTCTTGGATTATTTTTCAGTAGATTAAAGTATAAAAAAATAATATTTATTATTTGAAAAAAATAAAGGGTATGGCATAGTCAAGAAAAAAATCCAAAAACAAAAATCAAAATGTCTTCAAAAGAAATTATCAATGGAGCGCACTTTCAAGATATCTACATAACAATGATTGAACTCTATGTTCAGTAGATTACAATATGAATAATATTTATTATTTTTTTGAAAAAAATAAGCTTTCAAACTGAACAGAACAAAAAAACGGCACTAGGAAGTGACCAACTTTCTACAAAAAAAATAATTTTTTTGATGAAAAAAAGTAAACTTGTGCAAATTCGATACATGCTTCGGTGCTTTGAAAATATTTTTTTACCTCAAATTTTCATCATTTTTCAAGGCTCAACGGACTATTTTTAAGGAACTGACGAGATTATTATGCGACAAATTTAAACTGGGATAAATAACCCATTCATTTTTTTGAAGTTTATAGAAGATATTCCAAAGAAAAAGACAAAAAGCTTCCGAAAAAAAACAGAATAATTGACCAACTTTACATGGAAAAACCTGGGCCTTTTTCTTGTTAACAATTAGATTTGAATTGAAAAAAACAACTGGACGAAGGAATTTCATCGAAAAGTAATAATTAACCGGAGTTTATTTCATTGGAACCATTTAATTAATAATTTTTTCATGAAAATGATAGTTTTTAAAAAAAGTCTTCGATTAAAATTTTTCGATGACGCTGATGGAAACTTAATCGTCGAAAGACCAATGAAAAAAATCTGGTGGTATGAAAAAAAGACCAGCGAAAATTCGAACGGCGACTTTTTCCGATTTTTTTCATATCGCTAGGGGACTTTCCGACGGCCACCTTTCCGACGAAACTTTTTCCGACTTTTTTTCCCTTATGCTTTTTCGGTTTATAAAACATCTATAAACATTTTTGTTTTTCTATTTCTTTGTGTTTTTAATCATGAACCAACTACCTATTTTATATAGGAAGTTTTAAAACGAAGATTTTATCGAGAAAAAAAGTCGGAAAAGTTTCGTCGGAAAAGTCGCCGTTTGAATTTTCGCCGGTGTTTTTTTCATACCACCAAAAATCTTAAAACTAGAAAACGAAGAAGTATAAAATATCCCGAAACGAAATTCCCAAGCTCCCCCCTGCGCCTTTAAATAAGTTTGCTCAGAAGCACAAGGGAAGACTTTAGAGGTTCACCATAGAAAAAATCGTGACGAGACCCACTGAAATTTCGAAATCCAACTCTATCAAGTAGCCCTTTTCTCAGAAATACAAGGAAAGACTTGCATGGGTTCAGCACAGAAAAAATCGCTGCGAGACCCAAAAAAAAAAAAACAAAAAGCCAACTTTTCAAGCAACGTCCTGCGCCTTTAAACAATTTTTTCAAAAATACAGGAACAGACTTGCATGAGTTTAGCACAGAAAGAATCGCTGCAAGACCAAAAAAAAACCAAAAGCCAAATTTTTAAGCAGCGTCCTGCGCCTTTAAAGAAGTTTCTGAGGATTCCAATAGCAGTTTTTAAGAAGGAACAAGTCGGAAATAAATGTTTCGAGACCCACTAAAAATTCAATAATCAACTTTCTAGACAGCCCCTGTGCCTTTAACTACGTTTCTCGGAAATACAATAGCAGGATTTTGAAGGCACAACGGAGAAATAATCGTGGCGAGACCCGCTAAAAACAGGAATCGATTCTGTTGAGCAGCGGACTGCGCCTTTAAACAAGTTTTCTCAGGAATACAACAAAGACTTGCACAGGTTTAGCCTAGAAAGAATCGTTTCGATATCCTTTATCATTTCAAAAGCCAACTTTTTAAGCAGCGCTATGCGCCTTCAAAGAAGTTTCTCAGGATCCCAAAAGCAGTCTTTTAGAAAAAAAAAATCGGAGATAATCGTTTCGAGACCCACTGAAAATTCAATAATCAGGCAGCCTTCTGTGCCTTTAACTACGTTCTCAGAAATACGATAGCAGGATTTTGGAGGCACAACGGAGAAGTGATCGTGGCGAGACCCGCTTAAAACAGGAATCAATTCTGTTGAGCAGCGGCCTGCGCCTTTAAACAAGTTTTCTTAGAAATACAAAAAAAAGACTTGCATAGGTTTAGCACAGTAAAAATCGCTGCGAGACCCAAAAACAAAAACCAAATACTAACTTTCAAGCAGCGCCCTGCGCCTTTAATAAATTATACGCAGACTCTCTGAAAAATTATTCCAAAAAAGCGAACTTTCCGCCATTAACCTGTAAAAAATCCAATTTCATAAGCAACAAACATCGGAAAAGGCTCAAAAAACACTGGCGCGACTCTGAAATTGAACAAATGATCTCTTTAATTTCACTTTTGGTTTCAAAGTGATTGGATGGCTGGGAAACTCAACAAAACCTATTCCAATAAAAGCTTTCTGGGAAGATTAAATTTCGCTTCAGATTGATCAATTCGGCAACATTTCCTCATAGTTTTGCGAACCTAATTTGGTAAATTAATTAATTCCTATTCAAACTACAGTATCTCCTTCGTTCCAAGACCCAATACTTTTAAAAATGAACTTTGAAACAGGAAATATAGAAAATATATCCTTTTCGTTTGATTCAGACTGGTTCCCGATTTAATAGTTTTTTTAGCACTGTCATTCCTCTTTGGAATAGACTCTGCTCAAGATTCAACCCTAACACGTCTACCACCCGTTTCAGAAAGTTTCTCGACTCGCTAAGAAACGAAGAACTCTTTTTCCAACATTCCCTTACGTCTACTGTGATCAAAAATCCTTCTACGTGTTCTATTCCCTATACCGGTAAATTCGCTCGTGAGGGCGTATTAAAACCGGTGCTCATTTCACTCCCATACAATTCTTGCCCAACTTTGCCTCTTTCTTTATAGCTCATGTTATTTTATGTATTGGAGTGAAATAAATATTCAAATATTCAAAATACGTCTTTAAACGTGCCGTGATTCTAGAATGACTCCGTCAATTTCTTTACAACGCCAGCTATGGGTAAGTCGTCTTCTTTTATGTTCTCTGGCCTGTCTGCGCCCTCTAATCTCTCGTTATACAAGGGATAGGAGGGCGAAGGTAGGTCAGAGGGTTCCGAATTTTGGATTTTCGCTTCAAGATCCATTTTTCCTAAGGTTAAAATATACAATAACCATCCAATTTCAGCGTGTCTACGTGCTGGGATCAAGCCAGAAGACATTCCCTATGCAGAAAACGAAGTGCAAAATGAAAAGTGAGGGAATTTCATTGTCCTGGAGCATAAAAACATGTAAATCTTAAATTTCCACTCAAGACCCAGCCTTGCGCCTTTAATAACTAAAAGAAATTCAAATATGAATGGACTGATTTCTAGTAAAAAAAAAACTTTTCAGTTAGACTTCTAGAAGACAAAAATGTCAAAACCGGAAAAATGATAAGAAATTCAAAAAATTCCACTCAATACCCCGCCCTGCGCCTTTAATAACTCAAAGCCGTTATGAATGGACTATCTCCAACTATAACCCGAAAACGTTCCAGATTCGAGGGTTTCGTGAAAAACACGCTAGTTGGAGACCTGAGCACCGATACCTGCTTGGTAAGCTCTCAAAAGGAAAAATCTCAAAAAAGCAAATGAATTCCAGAAAATGGGGGCGTTTTTCCGGGGCGAGAAGAAAGTCTTCTTCATCTTTTCTTTTGTGAGTTCTTGTTTATCCCAAAAAAAGGGGTTTAATTAGAAAAGAAGGATTGCAGCTGACGGCCGTTCTTCTCTTTTTGCTGCTTTTCGTCATCGGCTGTGGAAAGTTGCTTTCGTTCAGTTGTTCGCCGAAGAGGAGATCCCTGACCGACGAAACGGTGAGGCTTTCGAGAAAATTGAGAATAAGTGAAAAAAAAAAAAAAACTCGATTTGATATCCTGAACTTGACTGTACACTTGAATCTCAAAACGAACCCCTAAATCTCAAAATAAACCCTTGAATCCCAAAATGAACCCCTTAACCTCAAAATGAACCCCTAGATTTCAAAACGAACCCCAAAATCTCGAAATGAACCCTTGAATCTCAAAATGAAACCCTTAAAGGCATAGGGGCAGTAAAAACGGTGTTTCAGTTCAAAGCAATACTTTGTAGAGCTTTTCATTGAGAATCGAACGGTTTATTTGAAAGCGTATCAAACTTCCTAGTTTTGGAGAAAAAATAATTCAAAGTCGGAGAAAGGACAGCTTGAATTCCCGCCAGAAGGGCGCTTTGGAGTAAAGTTGCTCTATGGATAACACCTATCGCCATTTTTCGGATTTTCGCTTTTTTCTTCGTTTCTTTCAAATTTCAATTTTTTTCTGTTGGCGTCAAAGTTCTTTTCGTTACAAAAGCTTTCTATTCATGTATAATTTGCAAACTTTGATAGCAAAAAAGCGTTTTTCGTGAAAAATGATGATTTTACACAGGTTTCGATTGGGATAGCGATTATTTATGTTTTTTTTATTAACGGCGTGTGTTTTTTGTTTGACTAAATGTTTTTTTCAGATGAGAAACCCTTTATTTGAAGCAGTCATTACTCACAAAATGCGAGTCTAACGAGTAGTTCGCAACATCGCGTGCACGGCTACTGTAAACATTTGTCCGTATACCGATCCAAAGCTTTTTTCAAAATTAAAGGCGGGAAAGTAAAATCGCGTTTTTCTTCAAAATTAGTCATTTCTGTAATGTTTTTGAGTACACCATTCGATTCGCAAAGAAAAACTGTACAAGATACTGATTTCACCTGAAACCCCGTTTTTTATTGCCCCTATGCCGAGGAAGATATGAAAGGAAAATCGTATACAGGCCCCAAATTTATCAAAAATCGAGATACGAATTTCAGCAAATAGTGCACAAAAAGAAGGTTTACATTGGAGTGGCCCTTCTAGTGGTCAGCTTCGCCTTGATCACCATGGGCACGGTCGACTATTTCGACGGCAAGAGCATGGTCGAGGAGCGGGCCGACAACGCCGACGAAATGATTCAAGTCCTGGCCAAAGGTTGCTTCTTCACTAGCCCATTTTCTCGTCTTCTTTTTGTCATGTACCCAATTTTCAGAAATGGGCAACTTCACCGTGCAACTTCAAACCGGGATCGACTGCATCCTGCAAAAGTACAGCCAAGAGTTGCCGAAAATCATCGAGAAGGAGTCGAAGAACATTTCGCAAATAATTTACGACAAGGAGCTGGAGCCGCTGAACAAGATTGCCGACGAGGTTCGCAAGAACGAGAAGAAGCTCGGGAAATATGAGGCGATTCTGAAGTTGGAGACGGCAAAGCTGAACGGAGCTGCGACGCAACCGCTTCAAAATGAGGTACGTTTCACGTGGAATGGCTCGACGCGTTGCGGTCGCGCTGCGGTTTTTGGCGGTTTCTAGGCTTCTGATGAAGGCTGGGTCTTTGAGACGAAACGGCCCGGTACTTGGGAATCCCAGAGTGGCCCCTTTAGGGGTTAGGAGACGAAAAAATGGTCCCTACAACGGTAAAACCAAAGTGGAACCCCTATAGATGTCAGGGGGAAAACGGTCCCTATAGGGGCGGGAAAAAAGTGGTCTCTATAGGAGTGAAAACAAAGTGTTCCCTATAGGGATCAGGGGGAAAACGGTCCGGGGGCGAATATAGAGGCTGAAAAAAATGGTCCTCATAGCGGTAAAGCTAAAGCGGTCTCCCTCGGGGTAAGGCGGGAAAAAAACCCCTATAGGGGTCAGGAGAAACAGTCCTTCTAGGGGCGGAAAAAGAGGTCCCTATAGGGATTTAGGGTCTGACCCCTTAGCCCCTAAGTAGACCCATAAGGGGTCTTCAATTTTCATTCAAAAAACGCTACTTTTCCAGTTTTTTCCCATGAAAATGCTTCTTTGCTTAATCACCAACCATTTCCCCTATAGGGACCACTTTTGCAAGCTTTGGTGATCCCTATAGGGGTTGTTGAAGTGGTCCCTTAATGGGTAAAATCAAGGTGGCCCCTGTGAGGATTTAGAGTCTGAACCCTCCGTTCCTAAAACTCAACTGGACCCTAGAGGGGCTGTTGAAGTGGTCACTAGAGGGGTCGCTCCAATGGCCCTTAAGGTTGCCCCTATAGAGACCACTCTGGTGTTTTTGAGCAGATTATATTTTAAGAGCGCTGGAACATTTTTTCAGGCGAGCCGCTTCGCGACCGCGTCGCGTTGAGCCATTCTCACAGTTCCCAGAAAAGTGTATACCAATTCTTTTTTTCCAGCTCCAATCCAAAGTGCTCAAGCCGCTCAGCGATTTCACGTCTTCTCTCAAAAAAGTCACGAAAAAAATAGACGAAATTACAAAGAACATGAAAACGGTTGATCTACTCTCAAAGTTTTTGAAAAATGGTATTAATTTAGAACAATACCAAAACCAAGCCTGGCGACTATGACAAGGTGTTGCGGGAAGCCCGGGACGACCTCAGAAAAGTCCTTTTGTTCTCTTCAAAAAATTTCAGGATAGAAAAATTACAGAAACTCCGCCTCATTTCGAACTCGATGCAAAACATGGGGAAAAGCACGGGAGCAAAGATTAAAAACTCGGTGAGCTTTGAGAAAAAAGAAACTGAGCCTTTGGAAGGCTTGAAAGATCGTTTTGAGATTGGGCTTGGGTTAATTCTTCCGATGACAGTTCGCGCAAACCGCTGTAGGTCTGTCGCGCCTATACTTGTTCCGCTTCGATTTTAAAAGCCACTCGTGTCAGATTTGCTGTGGAACGGGGTTGACTAAGCAAATTCTATGCGATCCAGCGCAAGTCGTTTTCCGTCGGTTGCATTTTCAACGATTATTAAAATCCTTGGCCGACGATGGGAAATCTCAAAGCGTCACGGCAGTTCTACTATGGAACCGGATTGCAAATTTCATGCGATCCCGCGCAAGTCGTTTTCAGTCGGTTGCAGTTTTAATAGACCAAAGCATTCTTCCGCGTCAGAGAATTTCGTACAGCTTTTTCCAAAAATTGTCTTAAAATGGTTAATTTTGTGACAAGATATGCTGGAATTGCTTTGGTCACAATGCACAGCACTTTAGACTTTTTTGCAACCGACTTGAAACGACTTTGAACCAGCCGTTGAAAAGCCTCAAAGTCTCACGTTCGATCGACTTGAAATAGATTTTAGGCGATCGCGCGCAAGTCGTTTTCAGTCGGTTGCAGCTATAATGAACCAAGCCATTCCACTTGTAGAAAACGTAAACGACTGAAAACTACTTGCGCGAGCTGGCATCGAAATAATTCCAAGAGATTTTTCGTCTTGTTTTGTGTGCTGGATTTGCTCTAGACACATGATACAAAAGACCACGCTTGGGACTTCTTTGCGACCGACTTGGAACCAGCCATTGAAAAGCCTCTAAACCTCAGGGTCGATAACTTCGTTCTGTTACAAGACATGCTTTGGTCACATGATACAAAAGACAGCGCTTGGGACTTCTTTGCAACCGACTTGAAACGACTTGGAACCAGGCAGTTATTTGTGGACTTCCTCATTCCAGATGACGACCACAATGAAGTCCGTCTTCACCTGGATGATAATTCCGTTCATCTTGGCCTGGATCATTCTTCTTTTCGCCGTCTTGGCAGCGATTCGCCTGATAGTCGCCTTTGTCAAGCCCCAGCTCCCGGCCGATATCAGCTGTTCTGTCATTTGTGAGTCGCTTAACGGGAGAGTGGTCCCTAGAGTGGAACCTTCAAGGACCCCTATAGGGACCACTGTGGGGTTTTTCAAGCCTTTCAGACGTATTGGAGACGAATATCCCAAGATTTTCAGCATTCGGCGGCTTCTTCTCCTGGCTCGGCAGCGCTCCGATGTACATTTCGGCGTCGTTGGTCTTCATGACGGTTGTCATTGCGACGGCGTTCATCCTCGCCATGTTCCGCCATCAGACCATTTTCTACGCCTTGCCCGAGGAGGACACGACTATCAAGCTCGACGTTGGCGGTGTGCCAGTCTCCATCGTTGGAATGTTGGTCGTTTGAAAATGCTCCCCCTGTCCCTATAGGGATCACTCGGGATATACCAAAAAGGCGTACCACTTGAGTGGTCACTTGGACGGCCTCCACTGGAGTTCATAGAAGAATCCCATCTATAGATAGAGACCGCAGACGAATTTTCAAAAATTTTTTTTCAGCATTGAGCTTTGTATGGTTTGATAGCTGTTTCGATTCAAAACTCAGAACCGTTTAGTTTTTCAAAAAAGATTGCAAATGAAAAAAGTTATGACGAAAAATGTGGCGCGCCGCGCACCATTTTTTTAGTACTGAAATTTTGGTATTATCCATTTTTGACATTTTTCTCGATTTTTCTTCTAGAAAAAGTTTTGATAATGGTCTATTATGATGTAACAAATCATAATAGAGTGCTAAAATGATAAAAATTTGCTAGTTTGCCGAAAAAGTCGGTATTTTCCAGAAAACAAAAAACTGACGCTTGCGGGTATCGAACTCGCGACCTCAAAATGCAAAATCGCAGCGCACGCGCTGCGCCAAGCTGTTAGGTCTAGCGAGGGGAGCTTCCATCCGCCATACCCTTAACCCATTTGGATAGCACAGATTGCCTATTTCAAAAAGAAAAACTTGAAGTAATTAAGCTATTTTTATCAGAATATGCTCGCAAATCTTTACTCAAACTTTCGGTGGAAATTCATCGAAAAAAATTGTTTTTTTAGTGCTTTTTTTGGCTCGTTTAACGATCGCTGCATTAAAACGGCCCCGTAAATTTTTTTGGCAAAGACGAATTTTTTTATTTTTATTCTTTTAATTGAAAGATTTTTTTACTAATAAATGTATATAACCGTTTAAAAAACTTGCGTTCGACCGCTTTTTGTGTTATAAACGCCGCTAATTTTATTCTCTAGTTTCAAGAACATTTTTTTGCGTATTAAAAAAACTATTTCAAGCACATATTCTGTGGAGAAAAAAATTTAAGTAAGCTCACGGTCTAAATTTTTGAAAAAAACAAAAAAACTCGATTATATTCGCTTATTAACGATATTTTGAATTATGACTTTCGGCGCTCCTTGAAATTTTTGGCAAAGACGAGTTTTTTATTTTATTGTTTTAAAATTACCGTTACTTGAATCAAAATCATTATTTAAAAAAAAAAAGAGTGCGTTCGACCTGAAAACACATGAAAAGGCAAAAAATGACAAAAAATTTTAGTTCCATTCAGGTTTTTGTACGACATTCCGCGAGAACGCATCAAAAAAGCGTGAAACATTTTTTAAACGAAAGAGGAAGCTTTTCTGTACATGTATGTCAAAATTTATTATCCAGTTCCACATATTTTGCAACTACAACAAAATGGAGGTTGAAAACCAAAAAAAAGCCACTTTTTCTATCACGAAAAGGGGCGTGGCTTTGCGGTCCCTATCTATAGATTAACTCGGACTGTGGTAGAACGTTTCTGATCACTTAAGAATTTTCTGAGCAGTTCTAGGGACCACTTGAGGGTTCAGAAGTCGCTAAAGTGGTCCCTAGAAATGCTCAGAGACCTCCGGTTTTCTGGGCGATTCAAGGGATCACTTAAGAGCACTGAGGCTACTAAAGTGGTCCCTAGAGACGTCCAGAAATGAACAAACCTCTCCGTTGGAGCGCGATTGCCTTTCAGGGAGGTCCTGTCTGCGGCAAAAGCCGGCAAGAATTGGTTCGAGCCCCTTCATTTCGACATCATTCTGGACGCCGTCTTTGACAAGGTGACTTTTTATGGAGTTAATTTTTCAAACTTTTCTCAGGTATCGGTCGAAAAGGTGATCGAAGACGAGATGGTGGATGGTTTGGACCCGAGCAAGTGGGACAAGGATCTGAAGGCCTATGATAAGGATATGGTAAGTATATGGACGCGTTAAAATTGATCTAATGGGAAAATTTTTAGTAGCCACTGTAGGGTTTTGACGTTTTAGTGGCCACTATAGTAGTCAAATTAGTGGCCACTTAAGGGGTTAAAAGTTATTTTCCACTATAGAGGTCTAAATGCTACTACTAGACCACAAAAACTGTTAGTGGCCACTATAGGGTTTTGGCGTTTTAGTGGCCACCATAGTAGTCGAATTAGTGGCCGCTATAGGGTTTTGACGTTTTAGTAGCCACTATAGGGTTTTGACGTTTTAGAGGCCACTTTAGTAGTAAAATTAGTGGCCACTATAGACTTTTAAACTTTGAGTAACCACTGTAGTAGTCAAATTAGTGGCCACTATAGGGTTTTGATGTTTTAGACGCCACTATAGTCGTCAAATTAGTGGCCACTAAGGGGGTTAAATATAAGTGAACACTATGGAGGTCTAAGTGCTACTACTAGACCAGTAAAAATTTTAGTGGCCCCTTTAAGGGTCAATGGATCAACATAACTGGTCCAATAAGTTCGTTTTAAAATTATCAGAGTTACTGGAAGGAATACTGGATGAAAAACTACTGAAGTGGCCACTGTAAAGGTGGGTTTAGTGGCCACTTTAGTGTTCTCTCCAAGTAGTCCTTGGCGAGTCTCTACAGTGGCCCTATAGTGGCCAAAAATGAAACTCTCATGAACTGGACGCAAGCTTCTAAATTTCTCAGGGCCAAAGCAACAAGAATTTGACGGCCTTTGAGAACTCGAGTCAACAAGTTTTGACAATGTTCAAACAGTACTCGGGGAAGGTGCCGGCAGATACGGAGAAAACGATCGAAGATTCGATCAAAAACAGCCTCAAACTCGGAAAGACACTGACGGACGACTTGACCAAGGGAAAGCAGTTGGTGAGTCGAAATTCTCGTGGAAAATGATTTTTGGTACATGGACTAGTACTTGGGACATTGAAAGGAGACTTGGTACCATTAGATACAATTTTTTTCATCTGATTTCGGGTTTTTTTCATAGCCAATTTACCGAGGTCCTGAAAAGTCAAAATCGAAAAAAAAAAAAATCCATACTTCTAGGAATTGATAGTGAAAGCTTTGGTGAACACGAAAAACTAGTTTTCCTTCTTAGGAACTTCATAGTGCTCTCTATAGGGGCCTTTGGAGGGTTCCCTCTAGAGAACACTTTACCAGCCCTATAGGGTTCACTGAATCTTGCAAAAGTGATCCTTAGAGGGGACATAAGTGTAATGAACTCGAAGCGAAGAAGCATTTCCATGCAAAAAAAACTAAAAAAAAACCTTTTATAATTAAATTGAAAGACCCCTATGGGGACCACTTGAGCGTTAGGGGCTAAGGGGTCAGACTCTAAACCCCTATAGGGACTACCTCAATTTCACCCTTATAGGGACCAGTTTTTCGGCCCCTATAGGGACTGTTTTTGCCTCATTTTTGAGCTTATTTTTGGAATCCTCGTAAAAAGTATTCACTTGAGAAGCGAAAATTGAGTTTTTTGAGAATCTCAATGCATTTTATCAAAAATTTCAGTTGGATGACAAGAAAACGGACCTTGCCAACAGTGATCGGAGACGTTCCTCTGCTCAGAATCTCATACAGAAGTACGACATCAATGATAATGTGGAAAATGAGAAGCAGAAAATTGCCGTGAGTGAATTTGACTTGTCTTCAAGGCACCGAGGCAAAAGAACCTGAAAAAAAAAAAAATTAAATGTAGTCCGTTTTTCGCCGCGACTTCTCTGCGCCCTCCATATCTCTCGATGTCTCTCTTATGTTCACATGCTATTTTTTGATTCTCTGACCTCGCCGCACGGCGTTATTGTAAGTGGAAGAAAATGTGGAACCAAAAACACGATGGGCGGAGCCAAAATATCCGCCGTTCCTACGTGACGTCATGAGAACGGCAGAGCGTAAACAACAGGGCATATTAAAGGCGCAGGCAGCCGTATTGCCAGAGGTCTTTAAGACGAATCGAAGTTTCTCTACATCAACGCAATTTTCTGCGCGAAAGCGGCGCTGTGCATGCACACGACACACGATACTTTACGGAGAAAAAGTCGAAAAAACGCCGTGGCCGGTGAGGGAACAGAGAGACGCAGAGAGACTATAGATCCAAGGTATCGCCGCGTTTTGGCGGATTTTCAAAAACCGCATGTCCGATCTCCCCTTGTGGTTATAAAACTAATTCTATTCAAGGTTGACCTCAAGGAAGTCCTGCCGGAGGGCACCGGATTCTACATTTTCATTTCGCGTCTGGGCGAGAGAGTTGGCAGCGAGATTTTCCGACCATTGCACTACCTCTTCCTGGGCCTCTGTGAGACTTTTGACAATTTAAATAGGAAACATTAAATATTTCTAGTCGAAATTGCGTTGGCTGCAACTTTAATGATCTTCCCAATGTTCACCACAACGCGATACTTGTACATGAAAAAAGGTTCAACGATGGAAAAGACTGGTCAATCCAAGGAGAAGGACGAGGATGAGGACGGGGAGAACTCGAAGAAGACGGCCAAAAAAGATGGTCAGAAGTTTGAGAAACCAATAATAATTTTCTGAAAGTCGTTTTACTACACGGAAAGTGCGAAAGGTCGAGATATTGGAATTTGATGAAACTTTGTATATAGACACTTTCGAACACCCTGAATCCAAATAAGTTGAAAAGACGGGCGCTTTTGGTTTTAGTCGAGTTCAACATGTTCAACTTGCTCAAAACGACATAAAAGGGTGAATTTCAACATTTTGAGCGCTTTTTTTTATTCCATCTTCAAAATTTCTTCATTTTTTCGAAGAGATAAAATGGCAAAAAAAAATGCACCAAAAGGGATTGGAACCTGCGTTAAAGGCTCCACAGCACAAGGCCGCTAGCCACTACACCACGCGCCCTGCTGGCAGTTTAGAAAATCTATAGCTCCTGTCCCAGATCTCTTCAATCAAGCATTAATGGTATCCTTGAATGGTCTCATGTTTGGTCTCTCCCACTCGCCTGATAAAACGTTTTCTGTTCATTTTGGCCCAAATAATCCTCGCACCCTTCACTATGTTGACCTCCTAGAAGTTCCTCAAAGCTCCATAGTACGTGACCTTGGTTTATTTATCGACGATAAGCTTTCCTTTAAACAACATATCAGTCGTATTGCTGCTTTTGCCACCTTACGTTCTAATCAAATACTGAATACCTTCAAGTTCTCTTCACCTCTCAACTACTTCCGAATGTTTCAAACTTACGTGGTTCCAGTCCTTGAATATTGCTCCGAGCTTTTCTCACCCGCCATTTCCTCTGATGAATCTCACAAACTCGAATCTTCACTCCGTCTCTTTAGTCGCAAAGTTTTCATTCGTTGTAATATTAGTTTCACTTCTTACTCAGATCGTCTTAGTCAATTTAACATCAAACCGTTATTCATTCGTCGTGAAATTTGTGACATTATCACCTTGCATAAAATCATCTGTGGCTCTGATCATTTTCTCGACCGTAATAAATTCTTCTCTTTATCCCTTTTACAGAGGAATCCACTTCGACTACGGACTACTGGTCAGTTTTCTAATGACTTTTTTACTAGAACTATTCCCCTTTGGAATAAACTAACTTCTTTTATTTTTTTTTTTAACTTCGTAAAAAGTTGAACGCTCTTCCTATCGAAGCTTTTCATGAAAATATCCCCTTTCGTCTCCTATGAAATCGTCATATTTCCGGGTACCTGTCAACTCGTTGGGGTTGACTCTTTCCCGTGTATTGTTATTTCTCTGCCTATCCCTCACCTATATATATATATATATATATATATAATGAGAGCGATCAAGTCCAAAAAGATTTTTTTTTTGTCATAGCTTTGCAAACTCCTTTCAGCTTCTCTTATGAACCCCGGTCAAGCCAGCATCTTTCGAGTTTCAGGCGAGGGCGACTCGAACAAGCTGCTCAAGGAGAAGCCAAACCAGAATGACCCCGCCGCCGAGCCGCTTCTCGAATCCCAACAACTGAAGGGAGGAGCCGGTGCAGCGGCGGCGGCTGCCGAGAAAGCCAAGACTCAGGTCAACGAGTTGAACCCGATGCAGTCGCAGAAGAAACAGTCGAAGGAGAAACCGACGCCGTCTCCCGCCGAGCCGGCGAAAATGAAGCCCGTCGAGCCGGGCGCCGAGAAAAGCGACGCGAATCCGTCCAAAAGCCTTGTTTTCCAGTGACCCTTCTCTTACCTACTGGATATTTGCTTCGCTTCGATTTTGACTTTCAATAAAGATTTGGGATCCGAATGAGGCAGGGTACAGGAAAAAGAAGACTTTCTGCAGTCCATCATGCCAAAAAGGTCCAAAGTGAAGGGAATTAGATATTTTTCTTGGAAAGACGAAACGCCAGAGTGGTCCCTACAAGGTTTTGGGGAAAAAAGTTCCTAAAAGGAACCCTTAAGGTTGCCTCAATAGGATGAGTTATAACTGGAAAATTTGGAAAAGGTAGAAGTTCTTCTAGAAATTCTTCAGTTATGACTTTTCCTGAGGCAACTCTAATGGTCCTCCTTTAGTGACCACTTAAACCCCCCTCCCCCCTCGAATAATCCAGCTAATTTTGAAGTGTAAGTTGGCCTGAAATGACCTGAAATGAATGATTTTGCGAAAAAACACACCAATCATTTTCGAGTTATTGAAGATTTTTCCTCCTCCTGGAATTATCAATTTTATCAACTTTATCTTTTCTTTCTTGAAACTTTTCAGCTCACAGATCTAGAGAAGACAAAAATTTCGAGCAAGCGGACAATCAATCAAAACTGATAAAGAGATTAGCCGAACCCGTGCGTTCGCCGTGATTCTCGCGTGATTTCTTAAAATACTCGGGGCAGTTGATATCGATAAGAAAAGAAACAATTTGACAAATAAAAGTTTTTCAAGCTTCATGATGCAAGTATTGATCCGAAACTTGAATCCACTTTATTGAAACTGATTATTGATCTTTGGCTCAATTTTTATGCTTCAAGAAGAAATTTTCATGACTTACTCGTTTTTTTTCATCCATTTAATGATCAGCGGGAAAAATCAGGCTTCTTTTTCTATTTATTTTTTTCAAAAATTAAAAAAATTCTTGGGACAAGAATAAAATTGTTTCGAATCGCACTTAAAAAGTTTTTTTCAGTTTCCAGAATATCTACTGGAAAAAAACTTGGAGTTTTAATAGGGGTGTCTAGTTTATTGGTCTAAAGATACATAATTTTTTTATTTTTTTATTTTTTTCGAGAAACTTTCTTTTGGATCGCATTTCTTCAAATTTTTCGACCCTTTATTAAAAAAATCGTTTCCTGACTTTCTTCAGTTTCCAATAAAATTACTGCGTAAATTCAGGATAGTTTGATATTCTTTGGATGCAAATTTTTTTCAGAACTTTTCAGAAATCCTTCAAGGAGCTTCAAAAACCCCTCTCGCCCCTTTCTTTTTTTATTGGGGGCAAAAAAAGTTGGGAAGGGGCAAGATTGCGATCGAACTGTGTGCGGAAGCAAAATGTGGGATGATCGAGTACGTGTGTGTCTCCGTCTGTCCAAGAGAGAAAGAAAAAAGAAGGAAAATTTCGGCGGCGGCCGCGACAGAGAGACACACGGACCGTCCATTTTTGCGTGTGCTGGCCTCCCGGAGCCTCTTTTCTTCCCTCCCTCTTTTTCCACAGCCATTCAGTGAACGTTCTTCCCTTTCTTTCCCAGTTCGATTAGTTCCCAGAATCCTATTAGGATTGAAAATCTCTGAAAATGGCTTCAAAATCGTCTTCAAATGATGCAAATTTGAACTTTTTTCTGAGTCAATCTTTAGTTTCAAGTCTCAGAAAACGCTCTGAAAATCCTCGAATCTATTTCTTTATTAGGCGTCTTTGGAAATTTGTTAAAAATTTTGCCTAAAATTTTGAACCCTTTGGTCACTTGTTACACTCTTCCGCGGCATTTGACGCGTCAGAGAGCGATCTTTTTTTTCGTTCATTTTCCAGCTTTTTAGTTTTTTGTTTTTCAGAATATTATCACTATTATTAAATTTTTGTGTTTCAGAATATTATTATTGACAGACACTTTAAGAAAAAAATCTTCAAAACGAGAAATATTTGGGAAAAAAATGAATAAAACTGCATATGATGCAAATTCCTTTTTTTCAGGTTCAGAAATGGTTAAATTACAATGGAAACTAGACTTTTTTTACTCAATTTAAGCCTCTATTTGTTCGAAACTATACTTAAAATGTTTAAAACTGTTTTTCAACTACTTTTCGAACTCATTAACAAGAAAAAAAAATTTTTAAAAAAATTTTTAAAAAAAATTTAAAAAAATTCAAGACTTTATTTGTTCAAAACTACACTTAGAATGTTTTTAAACTATGTTTTTAACACTTTTTTTCAAACTTATTAGCAAGAAAAAAATAAAGCACAAGAAATTACAAAATCCTTAAACTTCAAAAATTTTTTTATTCCATGTAGAAAAGAACACCTCAAAAAAAAAATTCTACTCAAAAATGCGAATCTTTTTTGAAGATCCCCTCGACGCCGGACAACTGTTACCTTCTGACGTTTCAAATAACCGAAAAAAATGTTCCATTCCTCATTTTTTTGGAAAAGTCTAGCAATTTCCCTACTTGAAAACGTTCCATTACTTAACTGGGAGCATTGGGAATTCACGTCATTTCCAACAAATGGAAAAGAAAAACTTCAATGCATTCGCTTTTCCTGCCAAAAGAGTGCCCCTTTCCAAAATGGACCGGATAGCCACTTCCGCCTTCCAATTCCTCTTTTCTCTTCAAATCTTTTAGCTTCAGAAATTTTCTTTTTAAGTCAATCATTGCGTGATAAAGATTTGTATCAAAAAAAAAAAATTTAAAATTCGCACCTTCATTGTCCTTTCATGGCATTGAACGGATACCTCTTCTCTTCTTCTAAAACAAAGTTGCTTTAAAAAAATCTTTAATTTTTTTGAACAATCGTTAAATAGTTTAAAAAAATAAGCCTGAATAAATATAAAAAAAATTCTAAAAATTTTTAAAAATTTTTTCCGTAAATGCGTTTTTGGTTTTCACACTTCGACGTAGTGGCACACAAGCGCCAAATTCAAAAACTTCTCGGTAGAATTTACGAGTTTTTCTCGTCTTTCACTTCTTTTTGCATCACTTTCAAGCTTTCCAATTCTCATAAACGTTCAAAAAAGCTCCCGGACATCAATTTTATCGCGGTGGCCCAAAACTGACATTGATAAAGCGGTCGGGTTGCGTCGTACACGTCGAATTGATAATTTTTCCTCTTTTCGGCGCCACGGACTTTGTTTTTCGGACTATGTCCCTTTTGCAAAAACGTTCAGCGATGACACTTCGCAAAAGATTTTTAAAAACGCCGTTATTTTTCACTCAGAGCTTTGTTTGTAGGCTGAAAAGACGATTATGCCGCCCGAGGGATTACTTTGCAAAGATTCTCTAGCGATTTTTGTTTTTGAAAAGAAACAGGCGAAAAGAGCGTTCGATGCGGAAGGAGGAACCAAAGGGAAAAAAACTGGCCCCAGGGGTTTCATTTTTCTTCTTCTTCTTTTTGGTTCCTCATACATTTGCTTCAAATTGTGTTCATTTTTGATCATCTTTCCATTATTTTGCTCGTTTTCAAGAAAGAAACCGTTCTGATCAAAGTATCATAACACTCGGTTTTATCAGAACAGTCTCATTTTTGGTCTGGAACGGACTGTTGACGAAACTCCCTGATGGTCGGTTTAAAAGACCGAGAGGACGATCCTCAAAAATTTGTTACTCTTATCAGTAACTTGATTTGTTGATTTGCCGGACATTTTTGACTTCATAGACAAGAAATATTAGTTTTACGTAGAGTATATCATATAAAAAAGCTTTGTCGAAAAAATTGGTTCAAATGCGTTTTTTTATTTTTTTGATTTTTTTCATTGCAAGTTGAGTTTAAATGGCTTTGCTTTCCAGAAAAATTATACTTTTTTTATTCAAGTCTTCGTAATAAATTTTTGAAGCAAAAAAACTTTTTCTCAGTTTTGTGTTTTTTGAAACGATGAGAAGTGAAGTTGAAAAAAAGGAATCGAAAACATTTTTTTCGAAGCTCATTTTTAACTTTTTTTCAATTGAAAATAACGCAGTTTTAGTTGAAATTTTTCCAAAATTCAAGAACTTATTGCGAATTTTTCTGATCTTCATCCCACTTTATTTTTCACGAAATCAATTTTCAGACATTTTTTTCTTCTCATTTTTTTCTCGTTTTTCTTTAAGGTTTTTTTAACCTAGAAAAATTCAGGAAATGGTCGCTCATTCCTCCGAAGGGTTACCCGCCACCGAGCTGGCGACGTCCGCAACCGTCCCGGAGGTCGTCGCCCAACTCAAAGGCGGCGTCGAGAAAAAGGCCCAAGCGCCGGCGGCCGACCTCAAGACCAAGCTCCCGACTGTCGACGAGCTCCGTCGAGGCATCCCGGCGCATTGCTTCGAGCGCAAGCTCAGCAAGTCCTTCTACTATCTTTTCCAGGTTTGAAAATGGGGAAATTCTTGAAAATTTTCTGTCAATCCACGTAGAAAAGATTAGAAACGCAGTACGTCTAATCGTAATTTTTATTCTGAATTTTTTTACCTTATGACACGGTGGCGTAATATAAAATGTTTTGTACGCAATGCACACAATGCACAAAACGCGACGCGCAAAAAGACGAAATTTATTTTTTTATTATGAAAAAAACATTTTTCTAGCTGTTTTTCAAGGGAGAAAATTTCATATATGTCTTGAGTGTGATTTTTAAAAAAACATAAAAATCATGAAAAAAAGGAAATTTCGAGACATGTGTGAACCAAGTTCGATACTCACAATATATTTCTTTTTTGCTCCTTATTTTCAAAATTAAAGCAATTTTTCAAGGTTTTGATTATTTTTCATCCCATATTAACAGTTTCTAATGATATTGAACTATTCTTTTATTAAAATACTTTTTTTTTTCTTCGCAGTGTTCACGGATTTTTGTAGCCCTGCGGCAGGAAATACAGAATTCCTCCTATAAATCAAATCAAAACTCTCATAATTCCAGGACTTTGCCGCCCTGGGCCTGCTCTACCTGGCGGTCCCCTACTTCGAGCAGTACGGAGGCCTCCTCGGCTACCTGTTCTGGAACTGTCTGATGGGCGTGTTCGGGTTCGCGTTGTTCGTCGTCGGCCACGACTGCTTGCACGGCTCGTTCAGCGACAACCAGACGCTCAACGACATCGTCGGCCACGTCGCCTTCGCTCCCCTCTTCTCGCCCTACTTCCCCTGGCAGAAGAGCCACAAGCTCCACCATGCGGTGATTATTTCCCCCCAAAATCGAGGAAAAGACAATTTTTCAGTCAAAATAAGTAGATAACTGCTTAGGAATTTTAGAGTGGTCCCTATAGGTAAAAAATTAAAGTGGTTCCTGTAGGGGTTTAGGGTCTGACCTGAAGCTTAAGTGACCCTTCTAGGGACCACTTTACCGACCCCTATAGGGACCCCTAACGATTAAAGGGTGGTCACTGTAGGGTTTTCAGTTAGTGGCCTCTATAGAGGACATGATAGTAGTAATGTTTAATGAACTCTATGCGAAAAACTGATTAAATAGCCATTTTTTGAATAAATTGAACGATCCCTATAGGGAACACTCAAGCTTTAGGGGCTAAGAGAATAGATCTTGAAGCCCTATAGGGAACACCTAGATTTAACCCTATAGGGACCACTTTTTTCGGCTTTTCGGCTCTAGGCGCTCTTCATCCTTCTAATTTCTATAGGGATCACTCTGAAATTCCTCAATACCAGGCTGAAAATCAAAAAAATGCCATTTCCTTTTTTTCTGATTCCTCTGAACTATAATAGCCTAATTTAAACCTTTTTTTAAAATTTTTTTATATTCCAAATAATCATCGTTTCGCAGTTATCTATTTTTTTCTCTGATTTTTTTAAAAAAATTTTTCTATCCCTGATTTTTTTCTTGCGAAAGTATTTGGAAACTCAAAAAATCCCGTATTTCAGTTCACCAACCATCTCGAAAAAGACCACGGAATCCCCTGGACCCAGGACAAGGATTATTTGACCTGGCCCCTTTGGAAGCGAATTTTCAACCCGTTGCCGTTCTCCGGATGGATCAAGTTCGTTTTAAAAATATTCACCGAAATTACGATCGAAAATCAAGAAGTTTCCGTGTTTTTTGTTCTTTTATTGCACAAATTGGTGTAGTTTTTTATCTCGGTTCCGTCTGGTTTGACGTCGTAACCCGTCTTTTGGTTCTCCTTATCTAATTTCCCGTTTTCTTGCGATTTGAGCTTCTTTTGGTGATAAGATCATTGGAGAAAGTGAAAGAAGTAGAACGACTTTCTTGAGACTACGGAGTGGAGCTAGGACAGGGTCCTTTTTTATGAAAAGGGAATATAGGATAGAAATGGTCTTGAATAGGGGTATTTAGGGACCTTGGGAACTCCAGAGAGGTCCCTAGAGGGGCAATCTTAGGGGTACTTTGAGAATCCCCTCTAGGGGCCACTTTACCAACCCCTAATCAAACGAAATTGGATGACCCCTATAGTGACCACTTAAGCTCCGGGGGTGAGGGGTCAGACCCTGAAGCCCTATAGGAACGACCTTGATTTAACCCCTATACGGACCACTTTTTTCAGACCATAGGGACTTTTTAACTTTCTATTCCTCTAGGGACCACTTCACGAACCCCTATAGGGGTTTTAGTTAGTAGTCCCTATAGGGGACATGCTAGTCGTTAACTGTTATGAACTCTAAGCGAAGAAGCATTCCGATGGGAAAAAATAAAGAAAGAAACAGTTTTTGAATGAAATAGAAAGACCCCTATAGGGCCCACTTGAGCTTGAGGGTCTGAGGGCTGAGACCTTTGAACTAGAGTTCACCAAACCGATCATTCAACCATTTCAATTGATCAAACTATTGACATGTCACTGTTCAACCAAATTTTAACATGTCATTTTTTGAGAGATCGTTTATTAAATCAGTTTTTGATCTCTTACATTAATGATCAGTCATTGGATTTTTAACGTTTTTGATATATCGATATTTTTGACCAATATATTCAATACAACATTTCGATCTTTCATTTTTCGACCAATATTTTCAATACAACATTTCGATCAATCATTTTTTTGACCAATATTTTTGAGCATAAAATTTCGATCGATCGAAATTCCGAGCGATCGATTTTCGAAACAGATCGCTCACACGGGGCAGGTTTTCGGAGTACTAGTAAACAGGTGAAAATATTTAATTTTTTTCCGACAAATTAAAGTTTTTGCATTTTTTTCTTGAACTTATTTGTTATAGTCTATATGGCATTGTAAAAAAATTTTTTTGCTTTTTAGTACCAGTGAACACAGAGAAACAGAAAAAAACGATGATGATATTTCGTTACGAAAAAAATCAAAAAAAGAAATTATGATGAACATTTGAAAGAGAAGCGGTTTTTTTAAACAGTAGTTTTTAAACATACTTTTTTTAACCAAAATGCATTCCGATCAATCATTTTTTTGACAAAAATTTTTCAATACAAAAATTTTTGATCTATCATTTTTTTCGACCAATATTTTAGGCATAAAAATTTTTGATCAGTCATTATTTCGACCAACATTTTCAAAACAACATTTCGATCAATCATTTTTTCGACCAATATATTCAATACAACATTTCGATCAATCATTTTTTCGACCAATATATTCAATACAAAATTTCGATCAATCGAAAACTGAACGATCGATTCAAAATGATCTCTCATTTAAATGAAATGTTGACATTTCGAAAAAACGAGAGATCATAATCATGAGACATGTTAATCGTTCGGTAGCAAGAAATGTTAATCAATCATATTTTTGGTAACATGTCATGAAAATATTGGTTGAACGTTTGGTCGAACGATCGGTTTGGTGAACTCTACTTTGAACCCCTCTAGGGACCACCTTATTTCTACCTCAATAGGGACCACTTTTTCAGCTTCTATAGGTGTTTTTAGGCTTGAAAAATGACAAAAATCATGAATTTAGATGGTTCCCCACCTACACGCTGTTCGGTTACTGCGACGGCTCCCATTTCTGGCCATATTCTTCGCTTTTCGTCCGGAATTCGGAACGGGTCCAGTGCGTCATTTCTACCGCCACCTGTGTCACGGCCGCCTATGTACTATTTCTTGAATTTTGGTTTCTCGTTGCTCTTTCTTGCTCTGTGTTGCTCATATTAGCTTTTTGGCAATTTTAATTTTGAAAATTCTCTTCCTAATAGGAATCCACGGATTTTGGTCATCATTTGCTTTTTTTCAAAAAAGCGAAAATCTCTTGAGTTTTGGCGCCTTTCCAACAAATTTTCAATTTTCTTGTATAAGTTACTGAAGCAATTTTGACGGTTTTTATGATTTTCATACTTTTTTTATTTTCAAAAATGCCAAAATCGGGACCAAATGTTGAATTTTCCCCATTAAGATCGCCTTCTTGCTGAGCGGCTCCTCGTTCTTCACCTGGTTCAAGTACTACTGGGTGCCTCTCTCGTTCTTCAGCTGCATGCTGGTCATGGTCACCTACCTGCAACACAACGAGGAGGATACTGAGGTGAACAAAAGCGGGAAAAATCAGCTGAAAACCAATGAAAATTCGAGAAGTTTGTGTAAAACTGCTCAATTTTTCTACAACTTTTCTGAAAAAATGCTCATTTTCTTTATCTGGGACATTTTTTCATGACAGAACCAGAAAAAAAACGACTTTTTCCAGGTCTACGAAGCCGACGAATGGTCGTTTGTCCGTGGCCAGACTCAGACCGTCGATCGGTATTATGGCCTGGGTCTCGACTCGACTATGCACCATATCACTGATGGTACTGTAGTTTTGTTGGATTTCTCGAAAATGCGACCATTTTAGGACACGTCGCTCACCACTTCTTCAACAAAATCCCGCATTACAATCTGATCGAGGCGACGGATGGCATCAGAAAGGTATGCAAAGGGTTTTGGGAGAAGTTATAGCCAATCCACGACCAAAAATGGTCCCGACACGATATCTGCCTTGACCAAAAGGGTCCTGACACGATATGTGCCTTAGCCAGACCAAAATGGGTTCCGACACGATATCTTCCTTAGCCAGACCAAATAAGGTCCTGGCACGATATCTGCCTTGGACAGACCAAAATGGGTCCTGAAACGATATCTGCCTTAGCCAGACCAAAATGGGACACGATATCTTCCTTAGCCAGACCCAAATGGGTCCTGAAAAGATATCTCTCTTAGCCAGACCATAATGGGTCCTGACACGATATCTGCCTCAGGCAGACCAAAAAGGGTCCCGACACGATATCTGCCTTGGACAGACCAAAATGGGTCCCGACAAGATATGTCCCTTAGCCAGACCAAAATGGGTCCTGAAACGATATCTGCCTTAGCCAGACCATAATGGGTCCTGACACGATATCTGTCTTAGCCAGACCAAAAAGATATAAGAAAAAATAGTGTCTATATGATGGAGAGCCCAGACAGTTCACCACTTCTTAGCATTCCAAGCTAGCCGTGAGTCTGATATACTGAGGATCCTCTGAGTGATCCCTATAGGGGCATCTAGGGACCACTAAAGCTTGCAAAAGTGGCCCCCATAGGAGAAATTCTAGTCGATAATTGTTATGAACTCCTAGCGAAGAAGCAATTCCATGGGAAAAACTGAATAAATAACCTTTTTTGAATAAAATTGAAAGACCCCTATGGGGACCACTTAAGCTTTAGGGGCGAAGGGGTCAGACTCTTAACCCTCATAGGGATCACCTTGATTTTACCTCTATAGGGATCACTTTTTCGGGCCCTTTTCAGGGGCTAAGGAGTCCGACTCTAAACCCCTATAGAGACCACCTTAATTTGACCCTATAGGGACCACTTTTTCGGCCCCTGAAAGCTGTTTTAAGGCATCTTTGTCCATGAAAAACGGCCTTCGAACCTTTTTTCAGGCTTGAAATAGTTCTTTTTCTATACTAATTCCATATATTCACATTAAAATTTCCATTTCAAGGTGCTGGAACCACTGAAGGGCACCCAATACGCCTACAAATACCAGGTCAACTACGACTTCTTCGCGAGATTCCTCTGGTACAACGTCAAACTCGACTATCTGGTGCACAAGAGCAAAGGCGTCCTCCAATTCCGGTCCCATTCAGAAGCTCAAGCCAAAAAATCGCTTTAATTTCGAAGCAAAACGGCCCTTTTTTCTCTGACCTTCACATTTTTTTGTCACATTTTTCCCCCAAAAAACGTGTTTTCTCGTAATGAATAATATGGGCTTCTGTATTCATCCAAAAACTTCGGGTGATCTTTTTTTTCAGAACTTTTGTCGCATGTTGCGAATTTCCTAGGCCCCTTTTTTCAGTATCCATGTAGTGATTTTTTTGTTTTTTTTTTACGGAGAATGACAATAAATGATTGTGGATTTGGTCGATTTTGATGTTTGACGTAAAAAAAATGTTTCGTTTGGAGTATTTCTGAAGAAAGAAATTTACAGGGTTCGGAATAGTTGGAAGTTCTGTTTTTCATGGATTTTTATTGGAAAACGTATGTTTTTCCATAATTTTTTTGTTTTTTTGTTTTTTTGTTTTTTTAAAAGTAGTGAGTGCTTTTTTTATATTTCCTTGATTATATTCAGAAAATTTTTTTATGTGAAAAAGAGTTTTTTTCAAAAAAATATTTCAATAGCCAAAAAAATCCAAACAAATGAGGATAGGAAGCTTCTTTCAATATAAATTGAAGTTCAAAAAAACCTTGAAATCTGAATTTTTAAGAAAAAAACAAGGAAAAAAATAGGATTTTTTTACACGGCCAATGATCACACGAGTGTAAATTTTCGCAAGAACAGTTAAATTTTTTTCGAATTTTTTTGCGATTTCAGTTTTATGAATTCTAAGATTTTTGTTCAAATTCAATAAAATTTAAGCTGGAAAAAGTCAAAAGTCATGCATTTTTTTCGAAAAGTCTGAGAAAAAAATAGGCCTACCATTTTTTTCAAGTTCGAATCCTCTCCAATTATTTTTGAACTTGAAATTTATATAATTGAATCAGTTTCAAAAATGCTTATTTTTTTGTTCTACTTACCAATATTTTTCAAGATTTCATAGACTTTTTAAAATTTTATTTTGAGTTTTGATTATCAATATTCGCCTGTCATCAAGAAAAAGGAAACGTTCAAATTTTATTGGATTTTCCCGACTATAATACACTTCATAAACCTCAGAAATAGAAAGTTTAAAGTGCAACCGCTCAAGAAAAATCTCACCTGTCCCAACGGGAAAAAAACTCAAAGAACGACCAAGTTGGACAGCAGTTTTTGAAAAATGGCGCCACGTGCGACTAACTTCTCGTCTCTTTTCGAACTCTTTCGACTTTTTCTTTTGAATAAATGTATAGGGTCGATTTCACATGATTCATTTTGACATGGGAAAGGACTAATGCGAAAAAGTGATCAAATTTTGAATTTCAATCGATTTTCGGCCAGTGGTGGTGTGTTTCCCCATGTTTATTTCGAAAGGAACTTCAAACTGGCTACCAAATCTTTATCGGAAGTTCGCGAATATTTTTGTGAGCTCGAAATCAATCCCTTAAATGTTCTTTTTTCCACCTTCTCTCACTTTTTTCATTTTTTTCGTGATAAAAAAATCTTCAAAATAAGCAGAAAATGACTCATATCGAAGTATTAGAAAATTTATTTCATCAATTTGGATCACTTGATTGTTATTTATCAATTGTCCGGTCAGCTTCGCCGTAGCCAAGGATTTTTTTATCATTCACAGATTTTTTTCAAATTTCGTAGTGTAGTGAGTCTATTTTTTTCACAAACATCTTGATATCATAAATGATGCAGTTTTTTAAAAAAACTCATGAAAAATGAGAGAAAAGGATGTTTTTTTAAATTGTCGGTTTCAGATCTGAAAAAAATTCATGAACATTTTTTTCAAGAAGTACATTTTTTTGAAGGCTTGCGGAGCCCTTGATTACCTTAAAAAAATCGGCTTCTTCTTGTAAAGAACTGCCAGAATATTTAAATACTTTCGAATTAAACCTTGAAACTTTGTAATTCCGATATTGATTTTTTTGAAAATTCCAAATATCAACTTTCTCTAATCCACTTTCCTGCATTTATTTTTTAACAAGGTATCCAAAACTTCGACTTTTTGTTTTCAAACCTTCGCGCTCTGAAAATCGTCATCTTTCAAGAATTTCATCAATTTTATCAATAACTGTCTAATAAGCTTGACCATCCTTCTCGAATCAAAAAGAAAAAAGTGCGGGACAACGGTGTGTGGCGTGAGTAGAGCAGAGGACAAAAGACATACACCAATCACGCCACAATTTCGTCTCGGCTGCTGTCCGTTTTTTTCCACCTCTATCACTATCGCCATGGTTATCTCGGTGATATTACCTCCTTCGTTTCCCTCAGTTCTTTCAAATTTTCACGCCCGGTGTTTCCAGCCGGCTTTCTGATTTTTTGGGCTTGATATTTTTTTTTTTTGAAAAATTTGACCTTTTGATGAAGACATTTTTTGATTCACGGCGTTTATCCTGTTCTTGTGCTCTCTTTTTTTAAAATTATTTTAAGTTTAATCAGATAGTTTGTTCAGGTAATCACCACAAACGTCAAAACCATGACCATCCCCACACAGATCCAGACAAAGAAGACCGAGCTCAAGCGGACGGTTCGTTTTTTTTTTAGAGAAAGTTGAAAAGCAATTCGAGGGGTTTCTTAAACTAGGCCTTTTTTTCTTTGATTTTTCTTTCGAATATATTTAAAATTTTTCAAAAATTTCCTCATGGCGAAAGGGAAATTTCGAAATTTATTTATTATTTTTTTCTTCAGAAGATCCATTTATTTCAAGTGTCAAGAATCTATACCAACTCAAAAGGAAAATCAAAAATTTTTGAGCAGGGAGTAATGAATATCCGAAAAACGAGCGGTGCAGCTCCCAAAAGTTTCATTAAGCAGACCAAAATTTGAATCCAAGAAGCTAAGCAGACCAAAATGCAGCTCTCAAAAATTTTAAGCAGACCAAAACTTATATCCAAAAAAGTTAAGCAGACCAAATTGCAGCTCTCAAAAATTTTAAGCAGACCAAAACTTATTTCTAAAAAAGTTAAGCAGACCAAATTGCAGCCCTCAAAAATTTTAAGCAGACCAAAATTAATTCCAATAAGGCTAGGAAGACCAAAATGCAGCTCCCAAAATTTAAAGCAGAATTCAATTCCATTAAGCTACGCAGACCAGGGCTTTCAAAAAAAGCCGACCGAATTAGAGCTTTCGATATTTTTCTGAAGACTGAGGATATTTAAAAAATGTTTTCATAATTAATTGTGTTTATGCAAGTTATATCTAACCTTTTTTCAGCCTGTCCCAACCCTGCCGACAATGACGGCAATCAAGGCGGCCGTTCCGGAGCACTGTTTCGTCAAAGATCCGATCAGATCGATCAGATATTTGATCCAGGACTTGCTTCTTCTGGTTGGACTATACGCGGTTCTTCCCTACGTTGAGGGCTACTTCGGCTGGATAGGTCTTCTCGCATGGTTAGTTCTCTTAAAAATACATATATCAATTTGAAATCTTTTATTTTCAAGGTATTGGGCGATTGGCTTCGTGGGCTGCTCACTTTTCGTTGTGGGACACGACTGCGGCCATGGCTCATTTTCCGATTATGAATGGCTCAATGACCTCTGTGGCCATTTGGCTCATGCTCCGATTTTGGCGCCATTCTGGCCCTGGCAGAAGTCTCACCGACAACATCATCAAGTAAGATTTTCTGGAGGAGATAAATTATAACGAGAATTGATTTCAGTACACAGCTCATTTGGAGAAAGACAGAGGGCATCCTTGGGTCACTGAGCAAGATTTCAACAGCCGGAATCTTATCGAGAAGTATTTCTCAGTCTTGCCCATTTCTGGATGGCTGAGGTTGGTTTCTGGGGAAAACCGTGAAGGGGAATCATGTAAATTCCAACTGATAAGAGCGAATATCGATTGATTTTAAAATAGAAAAATCGGATGTTGAAAAGAGGCGCGCCGTAGCGCAACAGGTTGTGTGCCTGCCTACGGTCCACAGGGTCACAAGTTCGATCCCCGCCCCGACCCAACCAAGGGGTTTAAGAAATGTTTGTTGTGGGAAACCACGGCTTCATAGTCCCCAGCTGTCACACACAAGGACGGATATGTCACTGGAGACAGTCCACTGATATCAGGATAGGACTTCGGCTAATCGACTTGGGGCGCCGACGCCGCTCAAACGGTACAAAGGCATAAGAAGAAGAAGAGGATGTTGAAAAGTGCTTTCTGGAAGCTGCATTTTGGTCTGCTTAGATTACTAGATTTTGATTTTTGTGATCTTAAAAATGTTGAGAGCTGCAATTTAGTACGTCTGCTTTTTTTAAACTTTGAACCAAAAATTTTATTCGGTATTCAAAGAAGGTTGTCTGCTGATTAATTGAAGAGTTGTTGTTGGTTTGCAAAACTTTAGTTGATCACAGCGCAAGGTCTTTCTTATTGAAATAAAAGCAATCAAGGTTGATTTTTTTCGATGATCACTGTTTCTCTATGTTGGAACAGTACGGCGCGCAGTTTGTTCAGGGTTGACGGGTGTATTTGGGAGGTAGAAATGAAATAATACTGGCTATTATTTAAAACCAAAGTTCACGTTTTCAAAGTTTATAGTTTCACCTCCAAAACTGTCTCGCTGATAATCCAGAAACTAATTTAATTTTTGTCGCAAAAATTTAGAAAAGTATACTGGAATACTTGAATACTAGAATACTAGAATACTTGAAAGGGCTTCCATTTATATTTTGATCTGTTTTCAAAAAAGGAGAAATGTTGGACTTCTTGGCTTCTTGAGAGCTGCAAATTGGTCTACTTAACTTTTTTGGAAATAAGTTTTGGTCTGCTTAAAATTTTTGAGAGCTGCAACTTGGTCTGCTTAACTTTTTTTTGAAAATAAGTTTTGGTCTGCTTAAAATTTTTGAGAGCTGCATTTTTTTTTTTGCTACGGTTTTTGTGCTTCTCAGTTTTCCTAAAGTAGCGTCTTGCTCTGCCCAAACTTTCAATCGGAAACTCTTCTATGGTCCCTGACCTCTAAAAATATAAATGCTTTGCCTATTCTTGTCCTTCTGAAAAAAAAGAAAACTTGGCAAGAAATAACCTGACGGCCGCACCTTTAGCTTAACCCTCTTTAGGACGGATTAGGCGCTAAGAACAGCGCCAAATCGGGTCCCTCATGTTTGTTGGCCAGCTGTCCTTTTTGCACTTTGAACTAGAACGACATAGACAAATAGATACCGTAATCACCGTAATCCATTGCAGATGGAACCCAATTTATACGGTAGTTGGCCTTCCCGATGGATCCCACTTCTGGCCATGGAGCAAGTTGTTCGACAACAACACTGATCGCGTCAAATGTGTCGTTTCTGGCGTGGCTTGCTTCATCTGCGGATATGTTAGTCACAGTAGTCTTCATACAGTAATTGATAGAGTGTTACTGTAGATTGCCTTCGTCTGGAGCGGTTATTCAGTCTACAACTGGGTCAAATACTACTACGTTCCTCTGCTCTTCCAAGGACTTATTCTGGTCATGATCACTTATCTTCAACATCAGAACGAAGAAGTCGAGGTGAGATGAGTTACTGTGAGACTTTTTCAGAAGCTTTCGAAAAATTCATGCTTTAGTTGTAAAGGACAAAGTTAAAGGGAAAATCAAATTGTATTTTCAAAACTAGGAGGATTTATCAAAAGTAGCACCTTTTTTTGAAATCCAAGATTTTTAGGAAGCAGCCGTCCAGAAAGAGTTTGAGGGCTGCATTTTGGCCTGTTTAACTTTTGTTATAGGCTGATTTTGGTCTGCTTAGTTTGTTGGTTTTTGATTTTGGTCTGCTTAACTTTTTTGAGAGCTGCATTTTGGTCTGCTTAGTCTCTTCGATTTTGATTTTGGTCTGCTTAACTTTTTTGAGAGCTGCGTTTTGGTCTGCTTAGTCTCTTCGATTTTGATTTTGGTCTGCTTAACTTTTTTGAGAGCTGCATTTTGGTCTGCTTAGTCTCTTCGATTTTGATTTTGGTCTGCTTAACTTTTTTGAGAGCTGCATTTTGGTCTGCTTAGTCTCTTCGATTTTGATTTTGGTCTGCTTAACTTTTTTGAGAGCTGCGTTTTGGTCTGCTTAGCTTCTTGATATTTTATTCGTAACCAGTGCACAGAGTAATTATTTCTACAGTAATCTTAAACTTCACAGATCTACGAACCGGAAGAATGGCAGTTTGTCCGCGGCCAGACTCAGACGATCGACAGAAAATGGGGCTTCGGATTGGACACCCTCATGCACAATATCACTGATGGTAAGTCTTGAATAGTTCGGGATATGAAATGACGTCATCCGTTTCAGGCCACGTCGCTCATCACTTCTTTTTCACCAAGATCCCTCACTACAACTTGCTCGACGCTACTGAAGGAATCAAGAAGGTGAGAAATTTTTGAAGAGGTGATTGTAGGAGAAAAGAACTTTCCGAGCTTCTGAAAAAAATTCATCGAGGTTCTCAATAATAAAAGAGTTATAATTGGCCGCGCATCAACTAACTAGTGACGTCATTATAGCCAATTCATGGTTTTTGAGCCCTTTTTTCTAACGTCATCGGGTTCATTTTTCGGAGAGTTTAATCGATTGAAAGTTTTGGCTGCGCACCAACTGGTATACATTTTAATGAAGCCATCAAACTATAAAATCAGTTCTCGACTTCATTAGGCCTACATAAAGGCTTTCCAAGGCAGTTTCGTTTCATTCCAAAAAGAAGTCTCCTAATTTGACTGCGCATCATCTGAGACTTTTGCAGGTCCTGAAACCCCTGGACGGAACGCCGTACGGCTACAAGAGCGAGACGAACATGGACTTTTTCTTCAAATACATGCGCTACAACATGAAACTCGACTATTTGATCCACAAGAGCAAGGGCGTACTCCAGTACCGTGTCGGCGTCGAAGCCAACCGAAAATCCCAATAATAAAATTGCCCTCTTTTGTCCATATTTGCTCCAGATTAACAAGGTACCGTTGCGGGTTAGCCAATAGTTTTTTTTCTTTATATTTTTTTTTGATTTTTCTTCAATAAAATTGAAGCTTTTACGTGTTGCGACAAGGCAGAAGGATCATGAGATCAACGGAAATCGTCCTGTGCAAACATGAGCTTTTGCTCTTTTTTTAAAGTGAATTCGAGAATATTTCTAATTTTTTGAGACTATTCAGGATGATTCGGATGTTAAAAAATCAGAAGAGATTTCACGGTGTTCCGCGCAATGAAAAAAAATGCGAAATTTTGGGTCCCAGCGGCATATTATCCGTGGCGCATTATTGCGCCCTTCTCATCGTTTCTGATGCAAAAATTGAATTTCTTCACTTTTTTCATTGGTTTTTTACTTTTTTCTATTTCTTGCATTTATGTGATCCGCCTCTCTATGGGTACATCTTGTGGAGCTTTAAATTGCGCATTTTTCTAAACCGGTTTCAGATCTTTAACTTTTTTTCTCAAAAAGAGCTGAAGATTTTTTTCTAAAAAGTCCTAATTTTTTTCAAAAATTTCGAAATCTGTTTCGCGACATGAAAATAATCACTCTAATTCGGAAACTATAGTTTTTTTAATTTAATCAGTTAATAATAAAAAAAGTTATTATCTAGTTCCTTTGACGTAGTTTAAAAACCGGTTTCGCGTAAATTAGAGCCAAATTGAATTTGCTGATGCAGTTTAATGATTTTTGATATATGCATCATCTAAATTATATATTTTTTTCTAGTTTTTTTGATGGTTTTTTTCGGATTTAAACAAAAAAATTTCGCCATACGAGGTTTTCTTTCTAAAATTTCTGCTTTCTATCCATTATATGTTTTTTTCTGAAACTAGGTTTTTCGAGGTATATAAAATGTTTTTTTCATTTGCTCCTCGAATTTTTCCTCATTTCAATATTTTTTTCGTATTTATAAATGCTTATTCAATGGGAGCTGATTCATTTTTCATAATATTTTTTTGTTTTTTTATTTTTGTAATCAGTAATTTAGAGTTTTTCCCTTTTTCGAAATCGTTCCTAAATGTTTTTTTAACGTAAGTGAATGTTTTTTTCACATCATATTCTTCAAAATGACAAATTTCGAACATTTCAGGAGCTATTATCCTGAAATCGCAAATTCTAAAATTGAAAAAAAGTATTTTTGAGTATGCGATAGGGCGTCTCGGTGTGCTTACACTCTAAGCATCATTATTTACGAAAAGTCTTGACCTAGCGTAATAAAAAAAACACCGTGATTTACAAATTTCTCGAGGCATAAATTCCTTTCCTCCTGAATTTCTGCGCTTTAAAAATTCACAGAGAGGGGATTTCATCAGAATTTGTCTTTAATGTGAAAGTGAACCTTATAATAAATTTTTTCAAACGAAAATTCGATACAGAAAAAGATAAGACTGTTTTTGTTAATTTGCGCGTCTCCGAGTACGTGGTGCAGGTTTGCGTCGATCCGCTATGAATTTTTTTATCGATCGACGGTGCTTAACAAAAATTCTTTTTTTTTTTGTTTTTCATTTTTTCAAATTCATTTTAACACCCGTTTGATTTGCTTTTCCTCTTTCAAATTGTGATAAGTTTGAAGTAAAACACATTTCCGTTGATTTTTTTAGGAGAAATAATCGTTTTTAAAAATAATTTTTTTCGGCTTCATTTCTCAAATTTCACAGTTATAATTCGCACGGCTGTTTGCTCTCTTTTTGAGGTAATTTTTTTATGGAATGGTCATTTAAATATGTTTATTGATGATTCTGAAAAAAATTTAAGAAATTTTGATGATTTCTAGTCCCTCCAAAGTTTTTTTCCGGCACAGTTTTCATTTTTCTGAAAAGTTCGTTTTTTTCTTTGAATTTTTGTTATATTTTTGTCATTTTTTTCTTGAAATGATCAGATATTTCGAGACGAGCACCACAACGATGATAGACGTCCAACATATTGATAAAAAAATCGTCGGGAGAATATTAATCTAGGAAAATATGCTTTTAGAAGGTTTATTTTTTTTTCTTATTCTGTCAAGATCATTTTTTGATTATTTTCTCTGATGAATGTTTCAAAATATGCTTATTGGTGTTGAATATAGAATTTTTAGCAATTTATTATTTTGGTAGCAGCTCGAAAACCGTGCTTTGAGAACACGCTCTAGACAAGGAGTTCAAGAAATCGAATTGTTGTCAATTTTTTTTTTTTGAGAAACGCTGAAATTAGTCTCATGTAAAGCATTTCGAAAGTTTCAAATTTTTTTTTCTCCGTCCAGCTGAGAAGTTCCAAGCTCTTTTCAACATTTTTTTCCTCCAGAAGCTCAAAAACCGTTCTTGCAGGATACTTCGGCCATACAAGGGGAAAAGATGTCTCCGTCGTTGACCAGAAATCGGCGGAGCCTCTCCGTCGTCTCGAAGAAGGTGGAAACAGTCGGACTGTGTGCTCTTTCGCGGCCGTGTTTGCGCTTTTTCGTGCCATCCCAAGGCGGCTCGAGTGGCTCGTCGTTTCGCTCGGAAACATTGCTTCTTCAGAGGTGATATATCTCGCGACTGGTTTCGAGGATCCATCTGTCGAACCTCTTGAAACTTATCTCTTGTTTTTTTTTTGTTGGAAAAAAAATGGGAAGTAGAGTTTATCACTGGAGCAAGTATGACCTTAGGAAAGTCCTATAACTGAAGTGGAAAAATCTGGATGTATGATGGAAATAATCACAGAAATCGCTGATTTTAATAATTAGTTGATTTTTATCATTGGAGCGCACTTGGTGATAAATTTTAGATTTTTGGAATTTCGCGTGTTTTGAGACCTGTAGGAATTCTTGCAACTTACTTCTTGTCTTTTTTCGAAATAGGAAGTAGAATTTGGCGCTGGAGCAAACATGACCTCACAGAAAATTTTGCAGCAAAAACAAAGAAGAGGACGCCAAAGTGGCCACTGAAACCCCACTAAAACGTCAAAACCCTATAGTGGCCACGGAAAATTTGTCCAGTATTGTTGTAGTTTACTCTTTACTCACCCACAGAATTGTGCGAGGGCCTGCCCGTCAACCTATCGGGCTCCCCTACCCTTTTCTAAGCCCGACTCGGCCCGTCCTTAGGGGTGCCTAGAGCAGAATCGGCCGGCCGGACCCAAAAAGCGCAAGTTTTCACCAAGTCAGTGGCTACTTTAGTAGCCTCAGCACTCTTAAGTGGTCCCTAGAAATGCCCAGAAACGTCCGGAGCACGTCCGTTTCGCGTTGCGAGTTGATTTGAACAATACAAGCCTCATCATTGGAGCGTACTTGATAAGTTTTGGATCCTTTGGAATTTTGCTTGTTTTCAGGAGCGATCTGTAAAACCGCTTAAAATTAACCAGTACTTTTCTGAATAAAAAATTTGCCTACAAAATAGCAAAAAAGAGAGGTTATCGTTGGAGCGAACAAGACCTCACAGAAGCCTTGTAATATAAAACAAAAATCCTTGTAGCTTTTTTTCTGAAAAACAGTTGAGTGAACTTTGGGTGAAAAATACTATTTTCAATTGGAAAGTACTCAATAAATTCTATAGCTTGAAGTTTGGAAAATTTGGGGTATTTTAGAATATCGCAACTGTTTTTTGAAGAGCCACCTTTTTCTTGAAACAGTATTTTTTTCTAGTTGACAATAAATTATTTAAAAAATTAAGAAGTGAAAAAAAAGAGTAGAAGACGTGTTATTACTAGCTACAGAGAAGGAAAATCCATTGAAATACGTTTCTAAGATAACTTAAATTACGGAGAGCAATGTGAGAACTTAATGGAATCAGCGCTCTTGGCCGTAATGATTTTTTTGAAAAACGCATCTTTTTATTTTTCAGTGAAAGTTTATTAAGAATTGAAAGTTCCGTAGTTGTTAGGAACATAATTTTTTTCGTAAGTATAAAGAAATTTTTCTTTTTAAAGCGTTTGAATGGATGGCAACTTGAATATTTTCAAGCTTGATTAAGATTTTATTAACAGTTATGGCAGAGTAAAAAAAGATTTATGAAGAAACAAAATCAGTTTTTGAAGTTTGTTAATGAATTAATGAAAAAAATCTGAAATCTGTTAAAAAAATCTGTTTGAAATCTGTTAATGAATTGATGAAAAAAATCTTGTAAAAAAACAGAAAAAAATTCTTAATTTTGATTTGTAATGGTTCTACCCTTCTTAAAACTCAAATATTTGTAATCTTTAAGTTTTAAGAAGGGTAGAACCATTTTCCGAAACTCATCATCCATTTTTAAAAGTTTTTTCAGACATCTAAAAACTATACGACATCTTTAACTTCCACGCTCAATAATTCAAGTCCCGCTCTTCCAAAACCCCCATCGCCGATCAGATAATCAAATAATCAGTTTTTCGCCACGGAGTGATGAGTTTTTTGGCAATCGGCCAGACCGGAAGAAAAACGATATTTCAATACGAAAAAGTTGACTCGCCGACGCGGCGCCCGTTTTTTTCCCCCACTGCTTTTTGCCGTTCTCTCTGTCTCTCCCTTCACGCAGAAAGTTTGCCGGAATTTCTGGAATTTCGGAAAACTTATGAATCCACTGCGCAAAAATGTGACATCTTGACTTTTTGCCCAGTTTTTTTCTTGTGTTCTGATCTCGTTGTTTGAGCTTGATCTTCAGGTTTTTGAGTAGGATTTTGGAGGGAAAGAAGCTGGAAAAGTTGGGAATATGATTCTTGTTTGTAATAGTACGTAATCTGCTGTCAAGGCTGTTTTTTTGAAAAATATAATAAGAATACAAAAATCCATCTTCAGGTTAGAATTTTTTTTGACACTTTACCAACTTGAGAAGTTTAAGCTAGTACGGAAAGTTCTGGACAAGAAAACTTAAATGCCGAAAAATCTTTCGAGTTACTTGAGGCCAGGAGGGTGAAACTTTGAATTTGAATTAATGATTCTGAAAAATTGAGGGCCAGAAAAACTTTATGATGAAAAAAAAAGCGGTTGAAACAGAATTCAACATTTTTTGACTGATTTGAGTCTTTTTCCCTACTGGGATAAGTCTTAGAAAATACTCTTAAAACATTAAAATTTGAAGATAGATTATTCTTAATTTTTCAAGCTACCTTGTTCAAGAAAAAGCGTTTGAACTTTAAATTTGGATAAAAATGTCATTTTTGTCTCTGATTTTTTTTTAAAGTGGCCCTTATAGTGGTTTCAGTAAGTGGCCCCTTCAGGGTCATGCTAGTCGAAAAATTTTTTTATGAACTATATGTAAAGCGTAAAACTGAATAAATACGCTTTTTTTAAAAAAATTAAATTGAAAGACCCCTATACAGACCACTTTTTTGTCCCTTATTGGGGCTGTTTTCCCCCTAAGCCCTATAGGGACCACTCTGAAACTCCCAAGTGGCGATCTTCGCACTCTAAAACGATACCTGCGAGTCAATATTTGCATAGAAATAACCTGTGAAGACCCGAGTTTTTGAAAAAAAAAACATTATCAAGTAAAATCTAAGAATAAGATCGAATTAAAGCTCTTTGAAAGGTCAGATATGATTATTTTATTGATGGAGGCTATAATGGAAAAGTTTGGAGTTTGAATTTCATTCAGTAAGTTTCATTTTTGAGTCAAAAAGTGTGCTACAAGATTAAAAAAAGAAGTTTAAAAAAATAGGCTTTAATATTAATTTCAGAGTTTTTCAAGATTTTTTGAAGTTTTCTGATGAATAATTCAGTTGACGATGATTCATCCAGACCCCCCGAAAAAATTGTAGTTTGGCTGCATTCCACACGTGCTTCTTCTTCACGTGAATCTTGATGGGAACGGCTAAGCCGCTGAGGAAAAAAAAAATTGGCGCGAAAAAAGCGCGGCTCTATTTGCACTTGTGTCCTCTGCCCCAGCGCCAATGAGCCGAGAAAAAAATGGGCAATCTTTTGGAAATTAATCTTTGAAACATGTTATTAAGAACTAGGAGGGATCTTTTTTTCAAAAAGGAAATTTTTGTCAGAAGGAATTTTTTATTTGAAATAAAAATTATGATTTTTTGGTTAGGCAGGCTTTATAGAGACTCGAAATAGCTGAAAAAAATTGAAAGTTTGAAAAAAATGATGAATTTTCTGTTTGAACAGACAAATCTAGTGAAAATATTATTTTGAAATCGTAAAAAAATCATGGATTTTTCAAGTCTCCAAGGTTCAGAACCTCTATCAATTCAGAATATTAGAGAAAAATACCTGAAAACCTTCATTCATTTGAATAAGTTTCCGTATAGTTCTACTGCCAAAATTTGAGATAGTTCTAAAAATTTTGAGCCCATTAATAATGAAACTATGATTCAAAGTACAGGTCTGAGTCATACTGAAAATAATAAAAAATGAAGAAACCAGTCTTTAAAGCTTTCAAAAAAGTTTGACATGCCCCCAAGAAAAAAAAAAACTCCTCGCACTCATTAACTAGGGATGACGTCACTTGAGAGGTGCTGCTCAAACAGAAAGAAAGACTCAGGGGCTCTCGCCCCGTGTGAATCACACTTTCCGGACAAGTGGCGGACGAACACTTTTCTTTGCCTTTTGTTCGCCTTTTTTATCGCCTGGAATGTCGAACGAATCTTTCGACGTTCTCACAGAGGCGATTCCAGAAATATAGTCTAGTTTGGGTGTCTGGGACTTTGAGAAATGTGAAAAAAAGGTAAGAATCGGGACAACAGAGAAGCTTGAACTTCTGACTGGAGAACGCCCCCGTTGAACTTTTTGATGAAACTTCGCTGAAAGGTACTTTAGGACCTCCTGATTGCAGAGCAAGAACAAAATTTTACGCAATAGACCTTGTTTTCGAGTTATGAAGCTTCCAAGGTCTGCAAATAGGCCTAAAAAATTTCAAGCTTGTGAAGCTTCAAAATAAGATCTTTTGGGAGAAATATTTTTCTTGTTTTGCAATCCGGAGGTCCTAAAGTACACTTCAGCAAAGTTTCGTCAGAAGTTCAACCGGGGAAGAGGGGGATGAAAAAAAAACGTTTCCTAGTGAGGGGCTTCAATGAATAAGTTCTGTTTTCTGAAGGTTTTTTGACATTTCTGAGGGAAATTTGAGTAATTTTAAATTTCGATTGTTCTTGTCTGACCCTAGTGATAGTTAAGAAGTTGGCATTATCTTTGATTTTTGAGATTCAAAGTCTGAAAAAAATAGAGCTTTTTTTGAAAAAAATTAGATGCTTGAATAAAGTCACTTAGAATTTATATACTACTAAAGTACTATTTTTTTGAGTACTTCAGAAGTTTATTCAAATGATTTTTTTAATCCAGATGAATTGATTTATACTAATTTCAAGTCTTTGAAATCTTTGATAACCTTACAAAATAAAAAAACTATGAGCCGTGAACTTTTTCTTTCACAATGGGGCGTAGCTGTAGGACTTGATTTTTCAAAATTTTTAGTTTTTTTAGTGGTTTTTTAATATCTTTTTTTGAAACCTTATTTTTATTATAAATTTTTCTGAAAAAAAGTTTTTTTATTTTTTTGGCTTTTGAAAGGAAAAAAAATAGCCCAAAGGAAAAAGTGCTCATTTTTTTATAATTTATAAAACCAAGTAACATTTATTTAAAATAATATCGAGAAGCTTCTCTGGAGACCAAAAAAAGATGCGGAAGTTCAAAAATAGACAAAAAATGAATCGGAAGACCACCAGGCCGGTTTTAGTTTGAAAACAGAGGTTTGAATTTCAAGGTTTCCAGACGGCGGTGGCCTTTTTAAGCTTTGATTTTTTTCTGAATTTTTCTAGGAGACATTTTTTTAATAGTAATTATAGTTTGAAACATTAGGGAGTATAGAAAAAAACATTAGGTAGTATAGTTTTTTTAATTTAAAGGATAAGAATTTATTTAGTTCAAAGCTGATCTCATTTATCTCTTTATTTAGTTCAAAGCTGATCTCATTTCTCTTTCGGCTCTAAAAAGAAAATTTCTGAAGGTTTTTTTGAAACTTGTTTAATTTTTATTGAGAAGTTTAAGTTCGGTAGTACTGTAGTGGTCACTGGAGGGGCAAGGAATTGAAGTTTAATTTTACGGAAGAGCAATTTTTCAACAGAAAGACCTCAAATGGCTACTTAATTTTGAAATTTTGAGGATAATATTAAAAAAACAATTGGATTGCTTTGCAATATACTGTTTTGATGAGAATTCTCGAAAAATGACGCCTTTTTTGGAAGAATTACTAGAAAAACCATGTTATAAAAAATAAAAAGTTCACGTTGTTCTAAGTTATTTCGCTCAATCTCATCCTCAAGCTTCTTCAAATTTTTGATCATATTTGATTGAAAAAAAATTACCAAATAACCCCTTTTACGAGAACAGACAATGAAAAATGATAAGCAACACGGTGAGAATTTTGGTTTCTTGATGACCAAAGTGAGGTCTCTCTATATTTGGTGGCCTTCTTCGCAAACCCTTGAACCGCTTCGCGAACTCTTCTTTTTTCTTCCATGCGCATATTTTCCCACAGTTTCGAGATCGCCGTTCAGCTGCACACTTGCTTTTTTTCTCCTGCAAAAAGAGGTGTTCGCGAAATTCCTTGCTGTCTGTGGTTTTTGAGGCTTTTGTTGCGAATTTTTGAAGAGTCTTTGTTTAATATTGTTAGAATCTAAGGATAGTTAAATTTTAAAACTGGGAAAAGACTTTCTCCAGAAGGTTTGAAGGTTCAGAGACTTTTGAGAGAAATCAAAAAAAAGAAAAAAATTTCAAGGGGGTGCTAGGAAATTTCTTAGCGGCCTCTATAGGATTTTGACGTCTTAGTGACCACTATAGTAGTCAAATTGGTGGCCACTATAGAGTTCTAAGTGGTTCTACTAGACTACTGAAAATTTTAGTGGCCACTTTAGGGGTCAATGGATCAACATAACTGGTCCAATCTGTCTGTTTTAAACTTATCAACTGGAAGGAACACTGGATGAAAAACTACTGAAGTGGTCACTAAATAGAGAACCCTATAGTGGCCACTAAAACGGAAAGTAGTGACCACTATAGCGGTGGTTTTAGTGGCCACTTGAGTGTCCTCTTCAAGTAGTCCTTGGGGAGCCTCTAAAGTGGGTACTAAACATTTTCCCAGATCATAAAAGAATTTTTGTAATTTACTACCTTGAGATTTTTTTTTCAATGACTTTATTTTGAACCTTGAAAAATTTTCAGACTTTCAGAAACATGGAAGGAGCTTCATTGTATTTTTGTAATTTTATAAACATTTTTTTCAAAAAAATTAGGTTTTATCTTCTGGCCCATAAAGTGGAAAAAAATGAAGCTTTCTATTAAATTTTTGACGGATAATTATATATATAGGGACCGCAGAGCCACGCCCACTTCGCTGTTCAAAAAAAACTTCGTCATTTTCGTTGCATTTTTGGTTCTTTTTTTATATTTTTAAAACAGTTTTCTTGTACCGATTTGGGAAAAAAATTGGGGAAACATACAATCGGCTATGCTTAACAATCCTACATAAAAAGAAAATACTGAAAAAAATAAGAAATAAGAATGTACGACGACAGTTTTTAAAACGCATTTGTGGCCGAAAACGGATAAAAATCCCGTTTTTTCTTGAAAGTTTCTGGGCAACTTTTTTTATTCTTGAATATCATAAAGCAACTAAAAACGCATATTCTAGCAAAAAAAATAAAAAAATTCTATGGTTGGCCTCAAAAAATAACGCAATTTGAACATCATGATTTTCGAAATTCCTTATTTTCGAAAAACGCAATCGATAATTACTGATTATATTTTTTTAAACGGTTGTTTGCAGTTGTTTGCAAATTTTTAAAAAAATAGAAAACTAAGTTTTTTTCATCGATTATATAGTTTATATGAAAGCTTAAAATTTCCGTTTTTTTGTAACGCTTTGTAAACGGCCCAAAGCGTTCTGGGCAAGTTTTTTTATTTCATAATATCAAACATTACACATTTCTCTACAACATATCAAAAAATAAAAAAATTCCTAGGATGGCCCGAAAAGTATGGTTAATTTAAACGCTCGAAAGCTATTTTTTTAAAACTGCGCGTCGTTGGAAATCTGCAGACACCGCGAAGGCCACGAAATTTTTCGAAAGCGTGAAGAAGGTTTTTTAAAACTATTTATGTATTCTATTCAAATTTTCTCGTTTTATTGTGGCTTTATAGTTGCTTTTCACTCATTTCATAATTGGAATCTTTTTCCTATATCATTATATCCATTATAGCAGCGAGAAAAGTATTAAATTTCGCTTTTACTCAAACTTTTTTGAATTTGTTCAGAATGTCAAGTAAAGAATTCTAAAAAATTGTTTAAGTACATTCCATGTAGACGCACAAACTTCAGAGAAAAATAAAAGAAGTAGAAAATCAAAATTAAAACGCTTTCGCCCTTTTTTTTTATAAAAAAACTCTCTGAAAAAGGACTTGGCGATTATTTACATATTTTTCAGTAAATTTCTTAGTAGACTGTTACATTTTCAATTCGGTTTAATGCTGTTCGTCCTTCGCAGAGGTCTATTTTGTCGGTTATTTTCTTTTTTTACGAAATGCATTGAAACCTTGTTCAAAACTCGCTTTTCAGCAGCGTGAGTGCTTGAAGAGTAGGCTGATATTGAAAAAGAGCAATATTCAATATGAAAACTCTAATATTTCATTTAAAACTTCTAAAAACTCAAATAAATATGTTTTCGAAACGTCTCCTGCGTGAATTAACGCACAGCAAGGAGCGCGCGGCATCTATAAACCCGCCCCTTTTCCTGCGACCCTGACGAAAGTTTCTACACAAAAGTGGTTCCCCCGATTTCGCCACTTTTTTGCTTATAACTTTTTTCATTTTTCATATTTTTCTTTTCTGTTTTTGCAGTTAGCTCTCGATCGCCACCAGCTTTCTTTTCATATAGGTTTCAACATTATATCACTGACTTTGGAAATTGGCCTGCGGTCCCTATATATATAATTAGCAGTAATAGAAGGCATTTTAGAAGCTTAATAGGAAATCTTGGGGTTGTTATGAGTTTATAACTTAGTTATGCCCTTCAGTGTCTGACATTTTTGAACTTGGGACTTGGGCTTGGACATGAATTTTTACCCGACTTGGACATGAATTTCTACCCGACTTGGACATGATTTGGACATGAATTTAAACCCGATTTGAACTTGAACTTCCGCTCTATCGCACAAAAGAACAATCCCAAAGAAATGCAACACAAGAAATATGAAACCAGAACGAAATCCCGTCAGAAAACATTAATATTTGCGATCTCAATTGTCGGGTCTATTTAATAAAGGCATGTACATTGAAATGGAATCGGATGAGCCGACCAAGGGGGGCAAGAGATTCCGGAAGCACATGTACAGGGGGCGCCAAGTGGCTCCTCGAGAGCAGAGATTTCTGTTGCTGGATACTCGACTCGTCGGACATTCCCCAGACGGATTGCATGTCCATCCACTCGGCTGGACAACCCTCACTCTAGAGAAACAGAGATGTGAAGAGAGTGAGAGAAGAGATACTCCACGGGTGGACACTTGATTTCCGGATAGTCCACGGTCAAAGAACGGCAAGGACGTCGAAATCCGAGATCATCTGCAAGTGGAGGCTTTGAGCGGAGATTGATCCCGGTGGCAACAAGGGTTTTTTTTTTCGAAGTTCTTGGAATTTTTTCAGTATCTGAGTGTGATTCCGATTTTTTTAAATGTAGGATCAAGTACTTCCGGGAGCAAAACACAAACTTGAGACCTCTTCTCATTTTACGTGTCTTTTGAAAGACCTTTGGAGAAAGTTAAGACGGTTTTTAAGCTTGAAATTTATTCTTCTTGGAGTTTTTTTTTTTGCAGACCTTTGGCTAGGATTTGAGAGCCTTCCTAAGGAATTTTAGCCATAAATTCAGTTCTTCGGAACTTTTAAAGGAACAGAGGATGATTCCCAAAAGTGGCTCGGATTTATAAACCGTGGAATGAAGTTTCTTAGTTATTCCACGTGCTTCGAAGCGATTCTGGAACACGAAAACAAGAAATAAGTCTTTGAAGTTAATCTTGTTTCTTCTTTAAACTTTTTTCTACAATCTCTTAGAGGCTGGAGTGGCCCGAGCCTTTGATTAGAGTTTCTGGAAACGTTTTTTTGGATTTTTGGTTTCATTTTGAACTCTTGACGGTACTCGCAAATAAACAAATGTCTTTCAAGTTCATCCGGAGCGTCTTGGGAATCTCGAACCGACTTTTGATTAGTTTCAGAAGGAACGTCATCTTACTTTGCAGTTGGGAATTTTTGGAAAGTCGGCCAGAACACTCCTTGATGTACAGTTCAAAGATTCTGAGACGATTAACCTGCACAACTTCCTAGTTTTCAAAAATTGACATTTCAAAGTCCAAGGGTCTTTGAGGTGTCTTTTCTTGAAAACTAGTAATTTGTGCAGGTTGAGACTTTCAGGACCTTCATCTGGTATATCAAGGAATGTTGTGGTCAATTCTCGGGGAATTCCGAACCGTAAAGGAAAATGACCTCCCCTGTCAGCCGAACAACAAAAAGCTTTGAAAATAATCACGAAATGCTGAAATAACTTCTTCTCGATCAAGTAGGTTCAAAGAACTCCCTGGTATATTGAAAATCATTTAAAAACTGCTGACAGGGCTGGTGGAGCACCTCCGTCGATGGCAATGGTGAAAATCGGATTTTTCAAGAACTTTGAAGGGAATATCAGCAAGAAAAGGTTGATTGAAGCTCTAATAATTCTACGGGGCTTTCTAGAAGCTGTAGAAGATACTGCTAAAACTAAATTTTAGAAAATATTATAAAGAAACTCTCCAGAAGTTCAGCACCAGAAGCCTTTTCATGAAGTTTCCTTGAAGTTTGGGAAAAAGAAAGCGAAGAACGTTATTATTTTCAACCCTGCCTTGAAGAAAAAAAGGCCTGGAAGTTCAAGAACCATGGAATTCCGAGCTTCAGGTCCTTTATGGAAGTCAAACGCTTCAGAATCCCTGAACCTTGGCTTTTCAAAAATTTTTCACAAAAGTGAGTGAATACGTTTTTCAAAACAACTCTGCTAAGCAAAAAAGGACGCCTGGAACACCATATTCTGAACTCCTAAGCCGAGGTCTTCAATTTGAAGCAAAGGAAAACGCTCCAGAAGCCACGGACGTGTGCGCACATCCAAGACGTCCTGCGACGCAGTGGCGTTCCGGTTGGCATCGGCTAGGGGGGCGAGCGCGAGAAACGGCGCGTCTCCGGCGGCGCCGCCCACCGGAGCAGCGACTCTCCTCCTAGTTGAGCCACGACCGCCGAGGCCTTGGTATTTAAGTGCCACTCCTGGAGCCGATTCTCCATCAAGCAACAGACACTCGGTCTTCTTCTTCTTCCAAGGCTCCCATTTGATTCGCAACTGTCTTTGACTGACTTTCACCTGTCACCTGACTTTATCTTTTCAAATGGCTCGACTCTTTGTCGTTGGTTGCGCTTTGGCAGGTTCGGGTTTTCGACATTTTCTTGTTTTTTTCTTGTTTTTCGCTTTATTGTTGTACTAGGGTACTGTAGAGAGGATATCGTTTTCACATTATTTTAAGGACCAGACTTTTAGGGCTTCATCGAGGTTCAGGCTGAGGACAGTTTTTTTTTTGGCTTAATCCGAACATCTTCCGCATTTTTTGGCTAGATATTCACTCTAGAATTTTCTGAAAATGTGCTCATTTGTCATTTTTTTCAAAAATATGCCCTTTTTAGGAAGTTTTCATTAGCATAGCCTAGAAAAATCGATCTGAACTAAAATTTAAAATTCCTCCGTTTTTCGATGGATTCACCGCTAGCTTGTCTGAAGGTTACTGTAGCTGTCTCTTTACTGTCTCGAAAAAAGGTTACTGTAGCTGTCTCTTTACTGTCTCGAAAAAAGGTTACTGTAGCTGTCTCTTTACTGTCTCGTCTTCTAGATTTTTAACTGATTTTGAAGTCTTACACAGTAGTGAATCGACTATAGCGAAAATCAGGAGAATCGCATTTTTTCCGGTCTTCAAACCATATTTTCATAGCACCTGAACTTTCATATTTTACCTGTACCTCGTCTTCAGCGGTGGCGCTCTGCGAATCCAAGTCCGGCGATGAGACGCCCCAATACTGGCGCGCCATCCTCGGCGACATCTGCCAGCTTCCGTCGTTCCCCCGCGCCACCGGCGACCCGAACCGATACGTCGAGTGTGTCCGACAGAGCTCATTTGCTGCTGATCGGTTCGTTTCTTTTTCCTGATTTTTCTTTTTGAGTTAGTTTTAAGGTATTTGGTATCCTTCAGATAGTCTTCAGGTCGTTCTAGAAATTTTAGTTGGTCTTTGATGGCTTCTGAGGCTTTTTTAGTGAGTCTAGAAGTGCTCAATTTTGGCTTCATTCGATTCTTCAAGTTTCTAATGTAATTATTTTTAGTCTAGAACACATTTTTCTATACCTTTTTACTCAAGAAATCGGAGTTTTTAGGGTGTTTTATGAATATTTCGAGGTCAGATACATTCAGAATTCAATTTGAAGCTTATTGAAAAATATTCGATTTTTCTGAGTGTTTCTGAGGCTTCTTGTAGATCAAACCATATTTTCTGATTCAACCGAAAAGTTGCATTTTCCAAGCCCAACCTAAGCCTCTCCCTCATCAGCAAATATGACAACGCGAGAAAAAACATTTGTCACAAATAGAGTGAGGCAATCGGCTTAGGAACATTAGCCGCGAAGAAGCCGACCGGTCCCCGGAAACATTTTTTTTTTCCCCGGTGGCCGCCGCTGGACCGTTTCAAGCTGATTAGCTTCTCTCTCTCTCTCTCTCTCTCTCACTTTTCGGCGACTCACGCTTTTTGGGCTTGAAGGAGCGGCGTGAAGACGGTCCACTCGAAGGAGTCTATCAATATTTATCCCAGAAGATATTTTGGCTTATTTTTGGATTTGATAGGAATTTTGGAGCTTTCTGCTGATCTGAGCTGAGTCTCAGTATGACTGAGCTTCAAAGTTCTCCCTGAGGCAGGCTTTTAGTAACCCTAGACTCTTAAGATGAGCCGTCTGAGGTAGTTCAAGCTCTCCATTTTCGATATTTTCGATTCGAAAAAAGTAGATTTTAGCTTCTCAAATTGAGCAAAATGCAAGTCTCAGCCTCAAAATGTTTCCTAGAACTTCGAGCTGTTCATTTTTTGAACCTTCAAGGTTTTTCGAGCTTTAGATCAGTTCCCAGTTAAGATTCACTTCCCGAAACCCAAAAACAATCAGCCCAGTTTAAAACTGCCTAAACTTGTCCCAGACAGGCTTTTCTTGTCATTTCCAAAAGCGGAAGAAACGGCCTTTTTTGAGACGACGGATCGAGTAACAGCCGTCTTTTGTCCAGCCATTTTTCAAAGCAAACCGTCGGTCTTTTCAACCGTTTTTCGCTTTCTGGATCTTTTGGTTTCCGGAGAGCAATGTCTGTCTCGAGAATTTTGAAGCAATAGTTCATTCTGATGGCCTAAGTGACGTCATCGTCTTGAAAAATATCAAAAAATGACGTCATTTACCATCAAATAAGTTTCCCTTTGATTTTTGAGAATTTTGTTCATTCTGATGGCCTAAGTGACGTCACCGACTTGAAAAATATCAATAAAACGACGTCATTTACCACCTAATAGTTTTCCACAAAGATTATTTATCAAGCTTCTCAAAATTGATATGAAGTTTCATTTCCACTTCAGACTTCAATCTGACGTCATCTTACCTGAAAAGCTTATAATGACGTCATTTTTCTAAGAATCTCACCTGAAAATCCAAGTGACATCACTATCTTCTTTCTCAAGCCAAAAACAATAAAACGCGCAAAAAAAAAGTCTGCCGCCGACAACAGAGTTCACAAACCATGAGCGGGACGGCCTCCTTGACCAAATATTTGTGTGTTTGGCGATTGAAACGGTGTGCATTCGCGCCTAGCCGCTTCCGCCCCTCTTTTTTCCTCTAAGAACACCTAGGCAGATTCTAGTTCTCAGATGAATGGAGTATCCGGAAATCGCCGACACGAGAAGAATGTATCGAGCACTTGAAGAAAAAAAAAGTCTTTTTTTGAAAATTTCCTTGAGCAGGGCTTAAAATTCATTCTCAAAGAGATTACACTTAAGTGACCACTAGAATTTGCAGCAAGGACCTCGGAATCTGGCTTCTCCGCGAGTGTCTCCCCGGCTACGAGTTCGTCGCCTCGGCCCGCCGCTGCAAGACCGTCCGATCGGTGAAACGGCAGCAGGAGCTCTGCGAGTCCTCCAACGCCACCGACTACAACTTCTGCCCACAGCAGTCGGCCACCCAGTTCCTCGTCGAAGAGATCCGCGAGGCTCCCCGTCAGTGCGCCTGCCCCAACGGCGAGCTCAACTGCGTCTGCCCAAGCCCCGAAATCCTCGAGCCGGTCAGCGCCCCGGTCAACTCGCCAAAGGTCCGCCGCTCGCCTCAGTCCACCATCGCTGTGAGTTTCTCTTCGATGCGTAATGTGAGCAATACTGAGATGTTATGAGCCTTGAAATGTATCATTAGCATCTATCGAAAAAAGGGGTTATCACTAGCAGCGCCCAAAAAAGCTGGAAGTCATTAGCTCCCAAAAACATTAAATTTTTCAGCGCGTCCAATTCTCGCAGTACCCAGCTTGCCCATGCCCCCAGCAGCAGCCAGCCTGCACCTGCGTCACCAACAACCAGCAGAACGAACCCGTCAGTCCTCGATTCCAAGCTCCTCCAGCTCATTTTCCGACTTTAGGTGCTTGTCTCCCTCCAGTGCTGCCCACAGCAGCAACAGCAGCAGCCAGCCGCCACTCAGCCACCACAGCAGCAACAGCCGTGCCAGTGCACCCAGCAGCAGGCTCAGGCTGTTAGTTCCCAAAAAAAAGAGCTGGGCCAACTTTCATGAGCTTCCAGAACTGCCAGACGACCACCACCCAGCAGCAGTACTGCCCCCAGCAGCAGGACGCCGTCGTTCAGCCACAGGCCTGCCCACTCGGTAGCTTTTCGATTTCTGGACTAGATCAGAGAGAAGCTCGAATTGAATAAGACACCTCTCTTTGCAGTCCAAGGAAGCGGCGTCCAGAATGCTCAGTACCAAGGCATCTGCTCGTGGATGGTCGACCCGCTCGCCGTTGATCCCCAGTCCAAGACCCACTACCTCCAGTGCCAGCCAGCCCCCAACAACCTCTTCTGCGGCCGATGGCAACGAATGCCGTGCGCTCCAGCCACCGTCTTCGACGTCAACGCTCAGGTCTGCAAAGCTCTTGCTCATCCTGGATGAGCTCTCGGACTTCAGGTCTGCGTCTGGGACACCACCGGAACCCCCGGCTCCCTCCCAACCCCGGCCCCATACGTCGCCACTCAGGCTCCACAGAACACCCAGTGCGGCTGCACCGGCGGAGTTCAGATCGGTTCCTGCAACCAGAACTACCAGTGCCCCGGACAGTCGGTCTGCCAGGTCGGCCAGACCAATGGACAGCAGGTAAAAGATATGGTCTACAGTATGACCTCTCTGGTCTCTCTCTGTCTCTCATCGTTTGAAAATCCGCAAGATACTTTTAGTCATATTAGGGGTGACGTCATCGAGCCATTCCAAGTGCGGTCATCATTCTAGAAAGATGACTCCTATAAATTCAGAGAAAAGTTTCAAAAGATTCAAGAAGTCACTCAAGGGTTCGGGGGTTTTTCGCCTGCCTAGAATACATTGGAACGACCTTCTATCAATTTTTGAGACAGTTCTAGCCGTTCCTGAGCACTGAAGGGACCACTTGAACCTTCCTCAATACTCTATATCCTCATTTTCCGAAAGAAACCCCTAAAATCAAATTTTTCAGTGCATGGTCTGCTGCTACTTCCGCAAGAAGGCCCACCGCGCCTAAGAACCCTCTAGGACCTACTTGGCCCCACCCCGATCCATTTTCTGTACATATCTGAGCCAGCCCAGTGATTTCTTTCCCCTATTAATAAATATTGTTCGTAACCGAATAAATAAATTAGATCACCCACCCACCAAACACAATTGCCATGATGGACCCACCTGAAAACAGAAACCAACGCAAATCGCAAAATAGGGTATTTTTTCCTTTTCGTCTGTATGTGATTTTCTATTGGTTCACACCCCCCAAAACAGTACGTTCTTTTAGAAGGCTCTGCCGCATACGGCACACTTTTCCCCCCTAATTTTTGTGCCCGTTTTTGCGCGACCTTCTATCCTTTTGAACGATATAAATTATGTGATACCATGCGACAAATAAACATGTCTTTCACAAGGTTTTTTGCTCGTTTTTGTTTGAAATCGATTCGAATCTCTAGAAGATACTTTAAAACATGAGCTCTTTGGCTTCAGCACTAGCTGAAGATTTTGCGCCTTTGACACGCTTTTTTTCTCAAAATTATTTTAAACAAGTGATTTACGTATTCAGTGAGCTCGGAAAATTTCCAAAATAAATAGGAAACTTCAAACCAATATTGAAAAAATAAACAAAATCCTACTGAAAAAAATAATTTTTTTAAAGTTTGCGCGTGACGGTGCAACTTTGCGTCGGTGCGTTACACAGGAGCCAAAGTTTTTTACGAAAATTTTTTGGGAAATTCCCCATTTTTTCTTTTTTTTTCGCTTATTTCTTTGCTTTACTTTGTTCTATTTTTGTTTATGTTCTGTGAGAATACAAAGTAAAACATAGAAGATAGAAAAAACGAAAAAAGCTTAGGAATTTAAAAAAAGGGGGTTTTTTTGGTTATTTCTCCGGATTTTTCCTGAGTTTTTTATCATTTTTTTGTTCGAAGTTCGATTGTTACATCTGGTTTTTGTTAAATAACATTTCAAATTGAATAGTAGAAACCATGAAGATATTCAAAAAAATGATGCTGAAAGAACACAAAAACCTTCAAAATTGGTTCCAAAAATCGTTTACATATTCGTTTTTCTCCCATTTTTTCTTGGCTTTTTTTTTTTTTTTTTGTGTTTTTCTTGGGTTTCTATTCACTATCGCTGCATTCAGAAAGCGGGGGAAACAGAAAAAAAGAAATATTCATTTAAAGCAAACTTTGATTTTATCGTTAAAACAATTTTTTCTGTTTTTTTGATGATTTCTAGTCGATTTTTTCGATTTTCGCGATGCTTCCGTTCAAGCTAGGTCCTGAAACGAAAAGCCAACAAAAGCATAAATGAAATTGTATTCAATGAATATCTCGATATGATGATGGTATTATTGAAAAATAAAGTTTGCGGGAAGGATCGATGGGCGGATCTGAAGGCTTTTTTTCAACAATTTTTTCAAAAAATCAAAACCTAGGCCCTGGTTTTCTCCTTTTCCCTCTCCTTCTCCTGAGCCTCCTTCATTTTGGCGAGGATATTTTTTGAAATTCCCGCGTATTTATTCCGGAATTCCTTCACCTTACCGTCTCGACTGAGGACACCTTCCTAAATATTTTTTTTTGAAGGGAATGGATTTTTTCGTGAGAACCTGACAAAAGAGCTCGAAAACGCAGACGTAAAGGAAGGCGTATTGGAGTTGGCTTTGGATCGCGCGATGTCTGGAAAAAAATTGGTTAGTTTCGGCTCTAAAAGCGTAAATAACAAGGTATATTAAAGGCTCAGGCCGCCGTATTGGCAGAGGTTTTTAAGAAGAATCGAAATTTCTCTTAATGAACGCAATTTTCTGCGCGAAAGCGGCGCAGTGCATGCACACGACACACGACACTTTACGGAGAAAAAGTGGGCGTGGCGTCGTCGAAAAATTCTTTTTACGTAAGTTAGAAAATGCATCATTTACGCGTTTTTGGTGATATTTTCATCAAGAATCAGACAATTTGAGCATTTCTCACCTCATTTTTCGCAAGCCCCTCAGAATATCGACCATTTTCAAGTCGGGATCTTCTTGGATTCGTTGTGAGGCGTAGTTGATCCCTTAGAGGAATCATTTTGAATACAAAAAAAAAATAAATTTGACTCCTAACCGTCCAAAAAGCCCAAACATAAATTATTTTCCAAGCAAAAAAAACTTTTTTTCATAGTTTCCTTACAAAAAAATGAAATTTGAACCCGTCAACTAGGAAAAAAGTTAGAAAATTTTTCTAAAAGTCCTACCGTAACCCAGTGAGGGGGCGGAGCCTTACAGTAACTAGCCGAAAAACTTACACACTATGTCAAGTAACTGTGACAGTAATTTTGAGCTTTTAAAGTTCCTGTACCAATTGGCTCTCCCAGAGAACGTTTGTTAAATCAAAAGTTGAAAATTAAATTATTACCGACAAACGTCGCTGTTCTGCCAATGCCAGCAGAACAATGTACCACGATTGGATTTCCTTCGGCCTGAAAATTTGAAACTTTATTTTGTGATATTGAAAAAAATTAGGAATCTTTCGAAACGGCTAAAGTTCCCTAGCACCTGTGCTCCAAGAAAATTTCAAAATTCTTCTCAAAAAGTGTGATTTCCTGGATCACAGTGGCATCTAACCCAAGGCCCCATTTTGCCAAAAACTTGCAGTTTCTCGTATTTCCTGCTTGAATCAGTAAATTCGAAAAAAACTATTCGCTGGTTACGAAAATGAAGCTTTTTACAGCCAATTAAAATCCAAAAAACAATTTTTTTTTCCAATCTGTAGACAAGTCTTTTTTTTTCGTTCTAGTCTCACCTTTTCCAAAGACATCTTGTGCATGCTCACGACTGGGCCAGCGTCCAGTGGACCCGCGTGATCTTCCCATTCATAACACCAAAAATGATAGACCGTTCGCCACTCTTTCGAGCCTCTGAAATTGATTTTTTTTTTTCATATTACACCACGGCGTTTTTGTAAGTGGAAGAAAATGCAAATCCAAAAATTAAAAAGGGATGGTCAAAATTTTCGCCGTTTCCATGTGACGTCATGGGAAACAAGCGTGAACAACAGGGAATATTAAAGGCGCATCAATCGGTCATGAGACGAATCTATTTCTTTTTAAAAAAACGCATTTTTTTCTAAGTAATTCCGCAAAATTCAAAATAGCCACCAAAAAGTCAAAAATGTAACTGAATTTCAGAAATTCAGATATTATTTTGAATTTCGTCAAAATTGCTTTGAACACGGCATGCGCGTGAGCGCCGCGGTGCATGCACACGAGACACTAAATTTTACGGAAAAAAATATGGGCGGGGCGTCGCGGAAAAAAACGCCGTGACACGGGAAGTAAAAAAGATATTAGGAATTTCAATATGAATTGTCTTTTTTTAAAGAAAACTTCAAACAGTAGTACTTGGATTACGGACAATTTTTTTGACCCGGACAAAAAAAGCTGAAATTTTTCAATTTTTGTGAAAAAAAAAGTCAAATTTAATTCATTTTACACGGAAAGTGTATCGAAATTCAATGAAACTTTCTAGAGAATATTTTAAAAATAATCGAAAACTGCATTTTTCGTTTTTCAGTAGAGTTATGTAGTTTCAAAGACTCCAAAATCATATTTTTCCCCACCGCTTGGAGAATTTTAAGACACCCTAATTTGACTAGAACTCAAAGTTCGCATTTTTCCGATTATTTCTGACTCAAAGGACCTCTGTACAAAGTTTCACTGTATTCGGATCGCTCTGCCGCATCTCTCGTTATTAAAGGAGCATATGTATAAATTGACCAAGGGTTTCGAGACGAAGAGCCTTTTTCACTAAAATTATTAAGTAGACAAGGCTTTTGCCCTTTTAATCGGCTCCCAAATATTTTTAGAGCACAGGCAGCTCAAGAAACACGCCTTAAAGCATATTTCTGTAAATTTACACGAAAATAACTTTAGACTGACTTTCTCTGGCATTCCAGTAGGGTTAAACGTATCGTTTTGAAAGGTTCCTCTTGGTCTTTCTTCACCCGAACTTTGTAATCGCCGTAATTTTCGACCCGATCTCTTTGATAGTACCTCCGACACTTTTCGTGGGCTCCTGAATCTCTTTTTAACTGTACCTATTCAAGACTTTTATAAAGGGACGGAGAAAAAATAGCCGCAATAGTACTTGAATCATGCAGAATTTCATTGAAAATCACTTTTTAAGTTCAAAAAGCCATTTATTACGGTAATTTTCCTATAGTCCGACAATTTCCGCGTGTCTGCGTCTCTCTGTTCCCTCGAGATCAGAGAAAAATGGAAAAAGCACGTAAACGTGAGAGAGTCCTCTAAAGATAAGGAGAGCGGAGAGAAGTCCCGCCATGGAAACAGTACGTAAACGTGAGAGGGTCCTCGAGAGACGAGGAAGGCGCAGAGATGCCCCGCCATGGAAATAGCACCTAAACATGAGAGAGGCGTCGAGAGATGCCCCGAGATGGAAATAGTACGTAAACAAGAGAGAGAGACGTCGAGAGATAAGGAGGGCGCAGAGATGCCCCGACATGGAAACAGCACGTAAACATGAGAGAGTCCTCTAGAGATAAGGAGAGCGGAGAGAAAATGGACTGTACGCGGCCATTTCTCTCCAACAAAAAACGTAAATCCGAACCCTCGTCCCATTGGCAGAGCATAACGATGACGCTGCACTTCTCCGTGTAGATCATGTGCCAAAAGTCGTCGAGTGTCTCCTTAAGTGGTCCCTGGGTGGATATGTACCGGAACCCGTCGGGCATGACCATCCAGGAAGCGTGAATGTAATCTTTTCCGCTTGGTCGCTCTTTCAAAACGACTCGGGTGTGGTCCAAGCAGTGGATGTCATCGTATCTTAATTGGGCTTTTTTTAATTAGGAAAAGTTAGGTTCAAAAAATGAAATCAGAGAGCTGCTTGATTTCCTCTAATATTAAAAAAGCTTAAATTCATGATTCAGCGTCATTTTTTGACCTTATTTGGTGTCATTTTGAAGCTGGGCTTTGAGAGTTTTTCAATAAATTTTCAGTTAACCTATTCTTTTCCGAGTTCTTCTTGCTCAGGTTGATCAAGAACGGATCCGGCTTCCAGTCTTTCATGTCGCGAAACTCTTTCAAAACCACTCTCATCGCCTGAAAAATTCATTTTCGTCATGCATTCTGATTGGAACGTTGTTAATTGAAAAAATAGGGTTTTGAATTTTTTTTTAAGCCTACTACAATTTTTCAGGTTCTTTTGCTATAGATTAGAACTGCTCAAAATTGAAAAAAAAAATCGCTGGAACTTATATTTTGGTTGCAGCTAATGATGACCTCGCTATTAGATAAAATCGAATTAAAAAAATTTTCAAGATCCTCACAAATTTCTCGCATGCTTAAGACGATCAAGTGCTGATTTTTTGACAACTTTTTGAGCCAATAAATTTTTTGATAGGTTATCTTTAAGCAAAAGTTATGAGTGTTCCCGATAACCCCTTTACCCACCCCTATAGGGACCACTAAGGCTCGCAAAAGTGTATTTTATGCGAAAAACAAATGAATAAGCGTTTTTGAATGAAGTTGGAAGATCCCTAAAGGAACCACTTGAACTTCAGGGACTAAGGGGTCAGACATTGAAACTCAATAGGGACCATCTTGATTTTACCTCTATAGGTAGGGACCGCAGACGAATTTTCAAAAAATTTTTTTCAGCATCGAGCTTTGTATGGTTTGATAGCTGTTTCGATTCAAAACTCAGAACCGTTTAGTTTTTTTCGAAAAAAAGATTGAGGATGAAAAAGTTATGACGAAAAAAATGTGGCGCGCCGCGCACCATTTTTTTAGTACTGAAATTTTTAGTATTATTCATTTTTTTGACATTTTTTTCTCGATTTTTTTCTTCTAGAAAAAGTTTTTGATACTGGTCTATTATGATGTAACAAATCATAATAGAGTGCTAAAATGATGCTAATCAGCTATTTTTGCCGAAAAAAAGTCGGTATTTTTCCAGAAAACAAAAAAACTGATGCTTGCGGGTATCGAACTCGCGACCTAAAAATGAAAAAAATCGCAGCGCACGCACTGCGCCAAGCTGTCAGGTCTAGCGCAGGGGAGCTTCCATCCGCCTTACCCTTTGAGCCGTTTAAATAGCACAGATTGTCTATTTCAAAAAGAAAAAAACTTGAAGTAATTTAGCTATTTTTTTATCAGAATATGTTCGCAAAATCTTTACTCAAACGTTTCGTGGAAATTCACTTCGAAAAAAACTGTTTTTTTCAGTGCTTTTTTTGCCTCTTTTAACGATCGCTGCCTTAAAAACGGCCCCGTAAATTTTTTTGGCAAAAGACGAATTTTTTTATTTTATTCTTTTTAATTGAAAGATTTTTTTACTAATAAATGTATATAATCGTTTGAAAAAAACCTGCGTTCGACCGCTTTCGGTGTGATAAACGCCGCTAATTTTATTCTCTAGTTTCAAGAGCATTTTTTTGCGTATCACAAAACTTTTTTTCAAGTACATATGCTGTGGAGAAAAAAATTTAAGTAAGCCCATGGTCTAAATTTTGAAAAAAACAAAAAAACTCGATTATATTCGCTTGTTAACGATATTTTTGAATTATGACTTTCGGCACTCCCTAAAAATTTTTTGGCAAAGACGAATTTTTTTATTTTTATTGTTTCAAAATTACCGTTACTTGAATCAAAAATCATTATATAAAAAAAGAAAGAGTGCGTTCGACCTGAAAAACACATGAAAAAAAGCAAAAAAATTACAAAAATTTTTTTAGTTCCATTCACGTTTTTTTGTACGACATTCCGCGAGAACGCATCAAGAAAGCGTGAAATATTTTTTTCAAACGAAAGAGGAAGCTTTTTCTGTACATGTGTGTCAAATTTTATTCGCCAGTTCCACATATTTTACAACTACAACAAAATGAAAGTTGAAAACCAAAAAAAAGCCACTTTTTCTATCGCGAAAAGGGGCGTGGCTTTGCGGTCCCTATCTATAGGGACCACTTTTCGGCCCCTCTAAGGGCTGTTGTTCCCTGTAACCCCTATAGGGATCACTTGAGCTTCAGGGGCTAAGGAGGTCAGACATTAAAACCCTATAGGGACCCCCTAGATATTACCTGTACACGGAGCATTTTTCCGTCCTCTATAGGGACCACTCAAAAATTACGAAAAGTTCAGATTCAGCGTGAAACGGAGTCTTATTTAGGACTTTATTCGGTCCCCCTAAGTGGTCCCTATAGGGATCTATTTAAACAGAGACTTTTGTGAGCAAACTACATACTTTCCATCAGTTTTGGAACCATGGAAATCGAAAATATAGAAGCATGTTTCAAAAATGCCAAACCGTTTTCTCGAGAACCTTCGTGGCCCACTTGTGGCGCGGATCTTCGATATTATATCGACTTTTTTCCTTACAAGTCGGTAACTCCATTTTCGACGTCAAATCTTGTCTCCCGGTCGCCGTCAAACTGCTTTTTCTTGCTAACGCGTTCTGGAATTTCTCCTCGTAAGCAAGATCAGCTTATAATCCACCAGTGCCAAAGTGCAAAATGGCCGCTAAGAGGGTTCCGTTTTGCGGCTTTTATTGAGCCTTTCTTTCTTAAATAGCCTCAACAAAGGGTGCTCAAAGTCTCGGCCATGATAATTTTTCTTATTACTGTAGCACATTTTGGTTCATACACAGTCACTGGTGAAGATTATCCTCAATTTCAGAAATTCGTGATCCTCAAAAGGGTCCGAAAATGAGTGGATAAAGGCAGTAAACTGGGAAAATTTTTAGTGGCCACTATAGGGGCTTGCCAAGGACTACTTGGAGAGGACACTAAAGTGGTCATTGAACCCATCTCTATAGTGGCCACTATTTTCCGTTTTAGTGACCACTTCAGCAGTTTTTCATCCAGTATTCCTTCCAGTAACTCTGATAATTTTAAAACAAACAGATTGGACTAGTTATGTTGATCCATTGACCCCTAAAGTGGCCACTAAAATGTTTTGTGGTTTGGTAAGAGCGCTTAGACCTTTATAGTGGCCACTAATTTTTAACCCCTTAAGTGGCCACTAATTTGACTACTATAGTGGCCACTAAAACGTCAAAACACTATAGTGGCCACCAAAATTTGTAGGGATCTAAAAGTATCACTTAGACCTCTACGTGGCCACTAACTTTTAACCCCTTAAGTGGCCACTAATTTGACTACTATAGTGGCCACTAAAACGTCAAAACACTATAGTGGCCACTAAAATGTTTGGTGTTCTGAAAGTAGCGCTTAGACCTCTATAGTGGCCACTAATTTATAATCCCTAAGTGGCCACTAATTTGACTACTATAGTGGCCAATAAAACGTCAAAACCCTACAGTGGCCACTAAAGATTGTCCCAGAAAGGAAATCTATAAAAAAAATAATTTGCCAAACTCACCGAGCCTCCAGATTCTTCGGACTTTTTCTGAAACAAGATCATCCAATTCACTTATAAAATAAAATAAAAACATTTTTCTCACTCCGGACCGTCGGAGTCCTCGACCGCATAGCTCTACCGGCATTGTTATAGCTACTTTTTTGTTCGGCCATTCAACACATTCGAATCAGGGCTGCAAAAAGCTCTTTTTGACACTTTCCCTACAAGGGAGGTCATTTTACTTCTCTCTCGGGAATTCTAAGAAGTTTTTTTGAAATCCTTGATGTACTAGAAAACCATTCTGAAAGCCTCCACCTGCACGATTTCCTAGTTTTTGACAAATAAGAGCCTGAAGTCTCAAAATAGTCTATTTTTGAGGATTTTGAGGTTTCTTTTCTGGAAAATAGACATTTTTTGCAGATTGTGACTTTCAGGATCTTCTTATGGTACATCAGACAAGCTCTGTTTTAAGAAAAAAAAAATCCACCCAAAAATCGTGCAAACTGGATCATCGTTTAAAAAAATTTGTAGGAGCTTTTTTGACAAGAAAAAAGCGCTGTAACATTTTTCACAGACTTCTACAAACTTTTGCCAGTATTTTTAAAACTTGTAGATGAATTAGGACGTCAACCGGAATGTCGTTCGGAAAAATTCGAAAAAGCAGCTTTTAGTATTTTTTCCTTGGTTAGCACATTCTAGATTTACAGTTTGAAAATCCAGAATTTCGACGATTATTTCTGACAGACACTTCTTGGAAGGTCCTTCTGGAAAAAAGCTGTGCCCAAAATTATTTTTTTTTAGAATGTCTGAGAGATCTTTTTAACCTTAACTCAGTGATAAAAACTCACGACGAGCCACTGAAAGGTTGGTGAAATAAAATAATAGGCATTCGATTCCTCACGTCTACGGAAAAGTTCACCTTTTTTCTTATTGTTGAACTCGTTGGAATTCTTCAAGCTTTAGATTCATAATTTTCACTTTTTAATGAGCTAGGGAAATTGTCATTGGCCACTATAGAGGCTCCACAAGGACTAGTTGAAAAAGACACTAAAGTGGCCACTAAAACCACCTCTATAGAGGCCACTATTTTGTTCAGTGGCAACTGTAGTAGTACCATCTAGAACCCTATAGAGGCCACTACTTTTAAACCCCTAAAGTGACCACTATTTGGACTACTATAGTGTAAGCGTCAAAACCCTATAGACGCCACTAATTTGAAACCCCTAAAGTGACCATTATTTGGACTGCCATAGTGGCCACTAAAACGTCAAAACCCTATAGAGGCCACTAATTTGTTCAGTGGCAACTGTAGTAGTTTTAGTCATCTAGGAGTATCACAAAACTCTATAGTGGCCACTAATTTTAAATCCCTAAAGTGACCACTATTTGGACTACTATATTGGCCACTAAAGCGTCAAAACCCTATAAAGGCCACTAATTTAAAACCACTAAAATGGCCACTATTTGGACTACTATAGTGGCCACTAAAACGTCAAAACCCTATAGAGGCTTCTAGAAATTTTCCTGTAGTGACGCTATTTCCACTAATTTATTTATTATAATTATTTCTTCACTGTTTTTTTCTCTCCTTCTAAAAATCAACCCAGCTTTCGCAAAAAAGACAAGTTCAAATGAAAAGGAAAGGGAAGTGCTTCTTGAAATTGGAGATAAAAATCTGGATCGATGCGGATCGCTACACTCCGTCCGCACTTGGAGAATTCCAAAGTCCCGAAATTTCCCCCATCCTTTTCACTATTGTTTGAAAAATGTACGGTAGACCGAAAGCCAGGAATCGGCTCGTGATTATATTCATTATCACCTGCTGTCTGACCTCTCTATACGTCCTGATCCTCAAAATCAACCGGATGATCCATTTGGATCAGTTGGAGAGGAATTCCGACCATTTGGCCGTTTTTTCCGCCGCTGTTTATTATAATTCCACGTTTTCTACGAAATTTGGAGTGCCCGAAGTGAGTTTTGTCGGAAAGGTGGTCGCACTGGGAATGGGTCATTTGCGCCACGCGTAAGTCGTTTTAGGTCGGGCGACCATGATGGATTAAAGTAACAGTTTATGTAACGGTTTCTATTGTTTATCGAAAATGTGGCCGCACTAGGAATGGCTCATTTCCGCCCCGCGTAAGTCGTTTTAGGTCGGGCGACCATGACGATTTAAAATAGGACTATATGTAACGGTTTCTATTGTTTATCGAAAAAGGGTCGCACTGGGAATGGTTCATTCTTGCTCCGCGTAAGTCGTTTTAGGTCGGGCGACAATAATGATCCAAAGTACAGTTTATAAAAAAAATTAGTCGCACTGGGAATGGCTGATTTGAAGTCGGAGACCATCAAGGTCCAAACTAGAGTGTAGTTTGTTCGGATTTTCAATTTTAAGAACAATGACGTCATTCGAAAACGATCCATGAATGTGAATGGCTTATCGCGTAATTAGGGGCGGAGCTTGAGCAACGGCTTGAATTGTAAATCAGAATAGAGTATATGTGTAATGGAAGCTTCAACTTGTCAATAGAATATGGAAGTGTGTAGAAACTAGTAGAGGGATCAGAGAAGCAGATTTTTCTCTCTTTCTCTGGTCTCTCAGGTCTAATTTGTCAATAAAATGTGGAGGCGAGAGTGTAGGAGCTCGAAGAGGGATCAGAGAAGCAGATTTTTCTCTCTTTCTCTGGTCTCTTAGGTCCAACTTGTCAATAAAATATAGAAGCTAGAGAGTGTAAGAGCTTGAAGAGGGACCAGAGAAGCAGATTTTTCTCTCTTTCTCTGGCGTCTCTCAGGTCTTCATTGTTCCTAGTTTCCAGTGAAAATAGTGATCTTTTCCATTTTTCAAACCTTTTCCAGGCTTTCAAAGCACTTTTTGAAAATTTTCCAGGTCCATTTCATCGTGACAAGTCGACTGAATCAAGTGGCAGTAAATATGAACTGTCAATCGAATAATGGCTCAAGTTTCGCCATTTCTGAACTCGAGTTTGTTTTTTTTTTCTATTTTTTGACTTTTCAAGACAAATGTATGTGTTCGAGCAGACATTATGAAAATGATTTTCAGTGGTTTTTTTTTGAAATTCACTCAAAATAACCTTTCTGTCCTGATTTCACGCTTTTGAACCATTCTGAATGACTTTTTTTAATAATATTTCTATTTTTTTCTCGCATAACTGAAAAACCAAGAATCTTCTAGGGCTTTTTTTAAGGTCTATAAGAAATTTTTGGGACTTTTTTTGATAATTTTTTTAAAAGTTGTATCTGTTATGAATCTACACTTTTGAATGATTAGAAAATGAAAAAAATTATTTTTCGAAACTTTTTTTATTTTTTTCTGCTGAACCCAAAAATTCCCTAGGGACTTTCTCAACTCTACGGGGAATTTTCGAATTTTTCTGATTTCTGATTTTTTTGAAATATTCGGAAGGCTCATGAATTTTTGAAAAAGTTTTCAAACTCCTACTTTTTCAAGACAAATGTATATGTTTGAGCAGGCATTGTGAAAATTATTTTCACATTATTTTAGTGATTTTTCCTGGAGTTAACTCAAAAAAACCTATCTCTCTTGATTTTACGTTTTTGAACCATTCTGAAGGACCATTTTTCAAAACATGTCCTATTTTTCTCGCATAACTAAAAACCAAGAACCTTCTAGGGCCTTTTTTTTAAACTCTACGTGGAATTTTTGGATTTTTTAAAGTGCATGATAATTTTTTTTAGTTGGATGTGCTATGGCTTTAAACTTTTGAATTATTAGGAATGACCTTTTTCAAAATTATTTTCGAAACTTTATTTTTTTTCACTGAACCTAAAAATCCTTTGAGGACTTTCTTAACTTTACGGGGAATTTTCGAATTTTCTGATTTCTGATTTTTGAACTATTCGGAAGGCTCATGAATTTTTTTTTTTTTTGAAAAGTTTTCAAACTCCTACTTTTCAAGACAAATGTATGTGTTCGAGCAGACATTGTGAAAATGATTTTTAGTGGTTTTTTTTTTGAAATTCACTCAAAATAACCTTTCTGTCCTGATTTTACGCTTTTGAACCGTTCTGAATAATATGTCCTATTTTTTTTTCATGATTAACCCAGGACCAAAAATCTTCTAGCCCTTCTTTCAACTCGACGTGGAAATTTTGGATTTTGGTCCTGATTTTTAATTTTTAAACTATTCGGAAGAAAAAATCTTCTAGAGGCTTTACTAAACTGTACCGGGAATTTTTGAATTTTTGTCCTGCTGAGGAATTTTTGAGGGGTCCCTATAAGGTTTTGTTGTTTTAGGGACCCCATATAAGGATGAAAATCTTAGGGGTCCCTATAGGGGTTTAGGGTCGGACTCCTAAGCCCCCAAAGCTTTAGGGGTCCCTATAGGGTTCTCCAATTTTTAATTTTCAAAATTACATAATAGTAGCGTCAATCGGTTTATCTCGTCAAGATAGCTGATTCACGGCTGGCTTGAGCCATCGAAAAAATGGTCCTGACACGATAATGCACGAGATAGCGCCTGCCTTGTGGAGAGCGCAGACAGGACACGCCCCCTTAGCGTCCCAAGGTGGCCGTGAATCAGCTAGACGTTTACAGATAATCGCTGGTTTCAGAATTTTAGATTTCTGAAGGCTCACGAATTTTTTTTCGCACTCAAAAATCTTTTAGTGGAAATTTTAGAATGATTTGCAGAATAAAACCATTGGCGAACTCCCTCCTCCTCGGCTCTTGTTCAGTTGTAGATGACCCCGTTTTTGTCTCCCTGGTTCTTGACGATTTCGTCGTTCAGGTTCGGAATATCTTCATAGAAGCTTCTACAAAAAGGTGTTCAGATCGACGAACCAGACGTTCCACTTCCCCCCAAGATAGCCGAGCAGTCCTACGGGTACCGGCCGGATTCCGAAGGCAGCGTCGTCTGCATGGCTCATCTGTTGCTCTTCGAAGATGGGGCGACCCTTCTGGCCCTTCTGGATCATTTCGAACGGACCGCCAGCCAGATCTTCATCTACGCCGCCAGTTTGAGCGATGAACTCTATCATTCGATCCAGAAAAGGTCCGAGAAGGTGATGATCGTCCCCTGGAAGCTGCCGGTGAATGGGTGAGCCTAAGGATGGCTTTTTGAGCAATTTTGGAGGTTCAGGAAGGTCGGGGAGCACAATCAACTGAACTTGGATCCCAGCGCGGTTTATGTGAGTTTTCTTAGGATTCACGGCTAGCTTGGGACGCAAAGGGGGCCTGTCTATTATTTTTTTTTCAATCCTATCTGCGATTGCTGGGACCTTGAAAACCGGACGCGCCCTGGACGTTTCTGAGCATTTGTAGTGACCACTTTAGCGGCGTCAGCACACTTAAGGGACCCCTAGAGTTGCTCAGAAGCATTATCACGGTCCGAGGGATCAATAGACTGATTTATTGACTTCGGTTCTCAAAAAACTGCTTTCAAGGAAGTTTAAACAATCGTAGGCGGAATTCGCAGTGTTTTTGTCACCTCTGCTTCTTGGAATATTTTCGAAAAGCATTTATGAATGGACTATTTGAATCCCAATACTTTAAAAACCACAAGATCAAAGTAAAAAGGCTACTTGGCCGGCATAAGGATGGGAAAGTTTTAAAAATCAAGAAGGCTGCTATGAACTAACTTATCTCATTTATGATCCTCAAAAAGCTTGGATTAGGGCTGAAAATGGATCCTAGAAGGTCCTCCTAAGACCGTAGAATTCCATTAATTTTTGGATTTTTGATGATAATTTCCATGAAAAAGTTCGCTAATTTGCTTAAATGACCACTTCTCCTCCTCAGGCAGCCACGGAAGCCAGCCTGACCGACTGTTTCCTCCGAGCTGCTCCCACCAACAAGAAAATCGAGCTGGTCGACCTGGCCGCCATTCGCTTCGAAGCAGCGCCTCTCGATGAGGAGCTCGACCTGAATCCGGCCGTCGTCGGCATGATCAACGCCGATTGGAGCCTCGAACAGCTCCTCACCTACAGAGTCTCCCAAAACTCGCGTCGGTTTTAATTTTGTGTCTTGGAAAACTTCGAAAGTTGAAATGGGCAAGTACAGTTCGGAACAATGTTAAGAAATGAGATTTTAAAAAAGTCAAGTTGTAACCCCAAGGAATAAAAGTGAGACAATACTTACTTAAATTTATAAATCCTTGGAAGGAGGGATTTGCGGTATTAAAAAAAGCCTATGTATTCTATTCAGTAATATTTAAAATACAAAATATTCTACAAAAGTTTTGAATGGACATTGTACTTTCACAGCTGTTTTTTTTTTGCGACGCCCCGCCCATATTTTTTCCGTAAAGTGTAGTGTGTCGTGTGCATACACTGCGGCGCTCCGGCACACGCCGCGTTCATCGTAATTTTCGCGAATTGTAATTCAGTCTTTTTTTTTCACTCTCTGGTGGTTATTTTGAATTCTGCGAAATTACTTTCAACACGGCATGTGTTTTAAAACAAAAGACAGGAAAATCGCGGTTTTTTTTTTCAAATGAGAAATAGATTCGTCTCATGACCCATTGAATGCGCCTTTAATTTTTCCTGTTTCTTACGCGTTTTTCTCATAACGTCACATGGGAACGGCGGAGGTTTTGACCACGCCTCTTTGATTTTTTGTTTTGCATTTTCTTCCACTAACAAAAACGCCATGCTTTATTCGTCGTTAACTGATAGGGAAAACACTTTACAAGGAGGTTCATTTAACCTAGTATTTGGAAGTGTTCTAGTAATTGGCCAGAATGGTTATCAGTGTGCTTGAAGAAGTATCTTGACCTACACAATCTCTTAGTTTTCGAGGAAAATTCCCGTCAAAATAGGCGATTTTGTGACATTCGAGCAGGCTTTCAGAGTCTTCACCCGGTACATCAACAAGTGTTTCGGCCAAGTTTTCCGGGATTCTTAACCCTGTAGTGAAATGATCATTCTCGGGAGAAAGTTGGATGGCTTTACGCGATTAAAAAGGTCCCCCGACTTGAAACGACTTTCGCTTAGAAGCATTGGAATGTTTTGGGGAAAGCGGCTGGGTTCAATAGAAATTGAGCCATTCCAAACGCGGTCATGGCAAATGAAGTTCATAGTTCATTCACTGCTAGCTTGAGAAAGTATTTGATATGAAATATGAAAAATAATAGCGAGACAGTGTGGGAAATAGAGAGGGTCAGACATCACTCTGGTATTTTTCTGGCACCTGAAAGGCCTGAATATGGTTCAAACAGGACCAAAACTACCAATTTTAGACGACCACGACGTTTTGAAAAAAAGTGTAGTTTATTCACTGCTAGCTTGGAAGAGTACTTGAAGAAAATCTGAGAAATGCGAGACAGTGTGGGAAATAGAGAGGGTCAGACATCACTCTGGTATTTTTCTGGCACCTGAAAGGCCTGAATATGGTTCAAACAGGACCAAAACTACCAATTTTAGACGACCACGACGTTTTGAAAAAAAGTGTAGTTTATTCACTGCTAGCTTGGAAGAGTACTTGAAGAAAATCTGAGAAATGCGAGACAGTGTGGGAAATAGAGAGGTCAGACATCACTCTGGTATTTTTCTGGCACCTGAAAGGCCTGAATATGGTTCAAACAGGACCAAAACTACCAATTTTAGACGACCACGACGTTTTGAAAAAAAGTGTAGTTTATTCACTGCTAGCTTGGAAGAGTACTTGAAGAAAATCTGAGAAATGCGAGACAGTGTGGGAAATAGAGAGGGTCAGACATCACTCTGGTATTTTTCTGGCACCTGAAAGGCCTGAATATGGTTCAAACAGGACCAAAACTACCAATTTTAGACGACCACGACGTTTTGAAAAAAAGTGTAGTTTATTCACTGCTAGCTTGGAAGAGTACTTGAAGAAAAATCTGAGAAATGCGAGACAGTGTGGGAAATAGAGAGGGTCAGACATCACTCTGGTATTTTTCTGGCACCTGAAAGGCCTGAATATGGTTCAAACAGGACCAAAACTACCAATTTTAGACGACCACGACGTTTTGAAAAAAAGTGTAGTTTATTCACTGCTAGCTTGGAAGAGTACTTGAAGAAAATCTGAGAAATGCGAGACAGTGTGGGAAATAGAGAGGGTCAGACATCACTCTGGTATTTTTATCTTAAGGTAGTCCTGAAAGGCCTGAAAATGGTTCAAACAGGACCAAAACTACCAATTTTAGACGACCACGACGTTTTGAAAAAAAGTGTAGTTTATTCACTGCTAGCTTGGAAGAGTACTTGAAGAAAATCTGAGAAATGCGAGACAGTGTGGGAAATAGAGAGGGTCAGACATCACTCTGGTATTTTTCTGGCACCTGAAAGGCCTGAATATGGTTCAAACAGGACCAAAACTACCAATTTTAGACGACCACGACGTTTTGAAAAAAAGTGTAGTTTATTCACTGCTAGCTTGGAAGAGTACTTGAAGAAAATCTGAGAAATGCGAGACAGTGTGGGAAATAGAGAGGGTCAGACATCACTCTGGTATTTTTATCTTAAGGTAGTCCTGAAAGGCCTGAAAATGGTTCAAACAGGACCAAAACTACCAATTTCAGACTCGGAACTGGTCCTCAACCAAAAATGCTACACGAGGAACCGAAACTCGAGCAGTTCTCAACTTTTAAGGGAGTGCTACCAGGTTTTCCTTTTTTTCTGAGTTTTAATTGTCCCAATCTGAAGACCCAAACGCCGCCGCCGAAAAAGTTATCGGTGAAGAAGACGGAGGAATTCGACAACAAAAGCATGTACGCTGACGCACTTTCCAGGTTTCGTTTCATTTTTTAAATAAAATGGAGAATTATTTATAGATGCGCCTCCTACAAGGCTCCAATCGACGAGAAACGGCAACTGATGAAACTGGAGTTTGAGCTGAAACAGCCTCAAACGGAGCCCTGTGAGCTGCAGCTCTACAGGGACGGCTTCAGATGCCGGGTCGCCGTCGAGTACAACAAAAAGATGTATAGGTACTTGTTCAAATCGGTTTTTTAGATCAATGTGATTTCAGTAAGCCTGCTAGAATCATTTCGAACGTAAAAATTTCCCAAAATGCAGATTCTCATCAAAATCCTTAAAAATAAAAATGGCAAAAAAAAAGTTGGCGGCAAAAGGACTCGAACATGAATCATAGGCTCTGTTGGCTGACGCGCTATCCACTGCACCACGCTCCTACGAGCCATGCAATGGGTCGTGGCGCGGCCAGATTACTTCCAAACGGCGTCACATGGTCAACGATAAAAAGTTTAAAAAAATCATATTTCCAAAACTAGAATTTTTGCGCAGATAGGTTCCTAAGGATTTTTTTAGGAAAATTGAATATTATCATCAAAAAAATTTTTTTAATCAAAAAAAGTCTTATAGAGAAACGTCATTTCACAGAGAGGTTGTGAACGTCATTTTTGGATTATCCATGGAGCGCACAATCCCAAGCTTTTCGTGTCTTCTTTCATCATAATACTTTATCACCATATTATTTTTTTGAAAAAAAAAACCAAAAATTACAGAGAACGACTGAAAATCAGCGTGACGAACAAGCGAGCCTTGCTCCATTTCCGCGACGGTTGCAATTTATGATGAAAACTTTATTTTCATCGATTTTTGTATATATATTTCTATCCCTCAAGTCTTTCAATAAATTATTAAATTTGACTCATTTTTTGAATATTGGCTCTACTCCAATTTTAAGTTCTTCAAGCTTGTTTGAAATTTACATTATATTTTTATTGTTGGATTTTTTTGATGTATTGTTTTTTTAGTGGCTCCCATGGATACTTAAAAGTAATGAAGCCTAAATTTTTTGTTCATTATTTTCCATTTTGAACCATTTCTGAAGTTTGTAACCCCTCCTCACGTCGAAATTCGCACGTAGGTGACGGCGACGAAAAAAAAAACGCAGAGAGAAAAAGTGGGCGGAGCCGAAATGTTCTGCTTCCCGCCTCGAGGCGTCTCCGTCTCTCTTTCTCTCTCTCTATTGTCAACGGCCGCCTGGGGGCAGTGGCATCGCACGCACGGCCCACAGCAAGTCTGCTCCGACGCACACTTCCTTCTTCTTTTCTTTTGCAAAATTTTGGGGTTTTAGGACTTTTTTCCCAGCTTTTCGTGGTTGATCTTTGCTTTTTCAGCTTGAAATTGTGTTTTTAGAAAGTTCAAACCTTTTTGGAAGCTCTAAGAGACATTAAAAGTTAGTAAATATCACAGAACCTTTCAAATAAGATTTTTGAGAAATGAAAATAAAAATTCCTATTATAAGGAAATTTTTGAAGATTTCTGTGAATTGAAACTTGAGCAAAAGCCCACAAAAAAATAGACACAGAAGCAAATAAAAGTTGAAAAAGATAAGAAATAAATTTTATATAAAAATTATTTGATCAAAAAAAAAATTCACCACCGTCACGTTAATCTCATTTCTCATCCTCACCTTTTTCTCTGCCGGTCTGTTATTTTCCTCAACCTTTTTTTTCTATCTCTAGTTTAAACCACGTGGGAGCCGAGCAACTGTTCGAAATATTTTATATTGCTCAAGAGCTCATTTTTCTTTCAGACACGCCACATTTTCCGCGTAGGAAGCTTGAGTTAAATAATTTAATAAGAGACCATTAATTTAAACTTCAAACACTGAAGCGAAAATGAAAAAGCGTAAAAAATAAAGAAGGAAAAATGGAAACGATGAAAAATTAACGAAAAAAAAATTAAATCTCAGCAAGAGCTCTTCGCTATGAAGTGTATTTTCGAATCCACACTTGCGCCTTTAATAAAGCTCGCCAATAAAATTACCTAATTATATTTTTTTTGTTTTGTTCTTGGTTTCTTATTTATTATTATTGTGTGAAACAATTTCAAAGTGTTTTGAGATCCTTTCTTTACATTTAAGTTGCTCAACGCTGTCTTAAATATATTCGATTGCCTTTTTTCGTGTTCGAAATTTTTTAATTTGTCCTTTTTCAATTTTAAAATTTTCTAGGGGATGTTGAGCACTTTGGCTCGCGCTTCGAATCTTGGCCGCGCCACCATGGCGCGTCGTGGCTATTCGGCTGCCACGCTCGATGCCCATTCTCAGGTTCTTTGAAACAATTTATTTTACAGAAAAATATTTTTTTGCGTTCAGATCAAGGATGAGCAAAAGCCGATGGACGAGCAAATCAACCCCTCGTTCTACAAGATGGTCGACTACTATTTCGACAAGGGAGCGACGGTTATTGAGCCGAAACTCGTTGAAGAGATGAAGTCCAACTCGATGAGCCAACATGAGAAGAAGAACTTGGTCACTGGCATCTTGAAGTCCATCAAGCCAGTCAACAAGGTTAGAAAACGCGAAAATGAAAATGATATAAGACAGAGAAGTATAACGTTCGAAGGAAATTTAATGAAATTTAATAGTAGTTTTCAATTTTCGCCAAGCATTATATCGTTTTCTAATTGAATTATGCATATCTTTTTTGTGAAACAAGACACTTTTTAGACATTTTTGTACCTTGTATATGTTTTTTTGTCATCAACTATACTTTCCTTATTCCATCAAATTTGGGATCATGTTACTCTAAAGCTTTATGTATTTGAGTCTGATAAATCGACGATAAATTTTGATCCCCTTCTGAGGCCAAAAACCACTGTCTGACCTTGGCGCGGCCTAAGTTTATTTTCGTCGTTTTCTCTCTCGCTTGCAAGCGGATGATTGATACCAGACATTTTACGCTGTTTTTTAACGATCCGATGTTTTATGATAACGAAAACTGGCTTTTCATGTAGTTTCTAGTTTGTTTTTGGAAAGAATTTGAATGGAAAATTTGAAAACATTGCGTTTTTTGTTGATTTTTGACTTTTTCGCATAGATTTGGGTTTCAGAGCGGATATTTCCAATTTAACAGAGACTATTCGGAAAATTTCAAATTTCAATCCCTCAAATACTGGGCTATTTTCAAGGCTCAAAATAGTTAAGGGGTACAAGAATATTACAGTCAACATTGCTTCGCCTTGAATGCTTCTTTTAAAATCATGACATGCGCCTTTAAAATTTTGAAAGCTTCTAATTTTGGACAGACAAGAACTAAGTGATTTTTTTCACTTCAAAAAATGTTCGAATAGGGTTTTTTCGTTGTAATAAATAATAATTTGATGTGGATTCTCGTAAAACGATTTTACACAGTAATTTTCGAAGTTTCGTTTTTTTTTTTTAGAATTCCAAGGAGATTTTCCAAATTATTCAACTTGCAGGTCCTCTACATCACCTTCCCGATCCGCCGTGAAAATGGCGAATTCGAGGTGATCGAAGCCTGGCGGTCCCAGCACTCGGAACACCGTACCCCGACCAAGGGAGGTATCCGATATTCGCTCGACGTTTGCGAGGATGAGGTTTGAATAAAAATAGGTGTTTTAATATAAAAATGTTCAGGTGAAAGCTCTGTCCGCCCTGATGACGTACAAGTGCGCCGTCGTCGACGTTCCCTTCGGAGGAGCCAAGGGTGGCGTCAAGATCGACCCCAAGAAGTACACCGACTACGAAATCGAGAAGATCACCCGAAGAATCGCCATCGAGTTCGCCAAGAAGGTCAATAATGGAGCCAAAAAGGCGGAAAATTGCTTTATTGGGAGCTTTTCAAGGGTCTGAGACTCCGAAAAATTGATTTTGCGAGAAAAGATCAGTTTGATTGAAAGGGGAACTTTCAAAAATAGCTTTCAGATTTGTTGAAATTGCGGTTCTTTCAGTTGGAAAATTATAGAATAAGCCTTCTTATTCAAATTTCTATTGATACCCGGTGTTTTTTTGAGTAAAGAATCAAAATGAGAAAAAAATTTTTTTAAAGAGGAATCAAATGATTCATGGGCTATATGACGTCATATCGGGATTTTTTTGTGGTTATAGATTGGAAAAAAAACCATTTTTGATTTCGAAAACGTCTCAAGGAAAAATACAGCAAAAAGGCGGAAATTTGCTTTATTAGGAGCTTTTCAAGGGTCTGAAATTCCGAAAAGTTGATTTTTTTTGCTTAATTTTGGTCAGTATTGCGAGAAAAAGTTAATTTGAATGGAAAAATAAAGTGGCAGATGTGGTGTAATTGCGGTTCTTTCAATCAAAAAATTATAAAGAAAGATTTTTTCAAATTTTATTCGAGTCAGGTTTTTCTTAAGTACGGAGAGACAAAGCGCCATATTCCCCTTCAAGAATTATTTTTAAAACGCTAAAAATAGGAAGTTTTGGGTTCTATGACTTTTTATCTGTCAATAATTTGTTCATAAAATGAAAAAAAAAGATTTTTAACTTGAAAAAAATGTTATTGAGAGCATCCAAGGATGAATAATTCATTCAAAGATTTTTTTCTGAAACGTTCATTTTTCAGGGCTTCCTCGGACCCGGAGTCGATGTGCCCGCCCCTGACATGGGAACTGGCGAGCGTGAAATGGGCTGGATCGCCGACACTTACGCTCAGACCGTCGGACATCTTGATCGTGTACGTTTTTATTTTCGTCTCGTTCAAAAATTGAGTTTTTGGGGTTTTATTCTGTATTTTTATTTTTGCCTTTCATCTAGATTTATTAGACCATTAGGCTTAGGTCTGCTGAAATTTTTGCAAACTGAGGAAATTTTAGAGTTTCTGGCGCTTAAGTGCCCACTATAGTAGTCGAATTAGCGGCCACTCAAGTGGAAATACATTAGTGGTACTACTAGACTACTAAAACTACTATAGGGGCCACTTGGATGTAAAATAGTGGCCTCTATAGAGGGGCGGCATAAACTCGAAGACTCAAAAAGCAAAAAAACGAAAGATCAACGCGTTCTGAAGAGACACCAGAGAAATTAGAGTTTCTCTTTTTTTTTTGTAGAGTCTGACCTTTTTTTTTGATCTTCTTGTAGTTTTGAGAAAGGAAAAGCCCCTGGGTTAAGAACACTTTATTCAGTCAGACCGCAAGATCATGTTTTTTACACCTAGAAGATTTTGATCTCAAATTTCCTTGGTTTCATAATTTTTTCGAGTTGAAATATTCATTTTTCAAGGACGCCTCGGCCTGCATCACCGGCAAGCCGATCGTCGCCGGCGGAATCCACGGCCGTGTCTCGGCCACCGGCCGCGGAGTCTGGAAGGGCCTGGAAGTTTTCGCCAACGACAAGGAGTACATGGACAAGATTGGCCTCCCCGTCGGCCTCGCCGGCAAATCCGTCATCATCCAGGGCTTCGGTAACGTCGGCCTCCACACCCACAGATACCTTCATCGGTTCGGACTTTCACCTCGATTTTTATCATTTTCAGGTTCAAAATGTAGTGATTTAGGGCTTTTCCTAGAGTTTTCATTTCAAAATGCCGTGTTTTCAAGCTTCTCCTAGAGTTTTCAGGTTCAAAATCCAGTAATTTGGAGCTTTTCGTAGAGTTTTCAGGTTCAAAATGCCGTTTTTCAAGTTTTTGTGACATTTCTGGTTTTCAAAATGAAAAAAAATTGTTTACAAAGATATATTCAAAACTGTACAAAAATTTGTATTTTTTGAGAAGATAATCAGTTTCAACTCCGCCAGATCGGTGTGCACAAAGTTGCTTACCGTAATCTCATTTTTAATTTTTTTTTTTCCATTTCAAATATCATTTTTTTTTTTCTAGTCCATAAAGATGATTTTTAGCCAGATAACTTTGAAAGTTATCCAGAATTTCCTCATGATTTTTTTTTTTCAGTGCTGGCGCCAAGGTCATCGGCATCCAGGAGTACAACTGCTCGGTCTACAACGAGAACGGCCTCCACCCGAAGGAGCTGGAAGATTGGCGCGACGCCAACGGAACCATCAAGGGCTTCCCCAACGGCAAGAACTTCGAGCCGTTCACCGACCTCATCTACGAACAGTGCGATATCCTCGTCCCGGCCGCCTGCGAAAAGGCCATCCACAAGGACAACGCCCACAAGATCAAGGCCAAGGTGTGGATTGGCCAGATTCAGGAGTGATGAAAAAAATCGGGAGGAACAGTAGTAGGAATATCGACCTTGAATGTTGTAGTTTTGCGCGTTTTTGAGGAGTTTGAAGCTATTCGCGAGGATGGCTACTGAAAAACAAGGCCAAGGTGTTGATTGACGAGGTTTTTGGGTTCCTATGATCCTAATTTCAATGATTCTGAGTTGGCCAGATTTCGGAGTTTTTAGGCTGATAAAATAATCAGGAGAAGCAGTAGTGGAATATCGACTTTGAAAGTTGTAGTTTGTCCCGTTTTTGAGAAATTTGAAGCTAGTCGTTAGGATGGCGCCTAAAGGTGCTGATTTTACTGGAAGAATTTTTTAAAAAAAAGCGCCGAAAAATGGGTTTTAAGCCTGTCCTCTTTAATTTTCAATGTTGTTTTCCTCGCTTTTTCAGTACCTTTTTTCATTCCTAAATAAATTGACTTTCAAAAATAGCCTAGGACGGACTCAATTTAGCCAGAAGCCTTGATTTCCCGTGAACTTTGTAAAAATTTGTCAAAAATTGACTTTTCCGGCAAAAATAGGAAACATTTTTGATATGATCAGGTATCGGAAAAATTATTTATTGATATTTGAATTTTTCTCCGGCGCCTTTTGACTCGATTTTTGCTGCTTTTTTTCATGGTTTCCTTACAATTTTTTCATTTTTTTTATCCAGAAGTTGGATGTTTCAGATCATCGCCGAAGCCGCCAACGGACCGACGACCCCCGCCGCCGAGAAGATTCTCTTGGCCCGTGGCGACTGCCTGATCATCCCTGATATGTCCGTTTTTTTTTCTTTGGAATCGAGAGTGTACAAAGGATTTATCATTGATTCGGTTGATTTTTGAGGTCTTTTTGAAGGAAAAAATTTACATTTTCCGAAAATACAATCAGAAAAACTTGATTTTAAACTTTAATAATAGGTTTATTTACGACATACGGTATAAAAATGCAGTAGAAAGTTAAGGAGCAGGATTGCTTTAATAGAAGTTTTTAAACTTTAACCCTTCAGGTACGTCAACTCTGGTGGTGTGACCGTCTCGTACTTTGAGTGGCTCAAGAACCTGAACCACGTCTCGTACGGACGTCTCACCTTCAAGTACGAGACTGAGGCCAACTACATGCTTTTGGGTGAGTTTGGGGGAGTCTCAGTGATAATTAGAAGAGATAATCAAGTTTTAAAAGGGAAAATAAAGGATAGATAAGGAAAAATTGATCTTGAGCCCGAAAAACTGTTCAAATCGTAAAATCGGGGAGAAAATGAAGTTTTAGAAGAGGAAATAAAGAATAAAACTTCATTTTGAGAGCGAAAATAAACTGCTTTCAAATCGTAAGATATGGATTATTTTTCAAGTTATCACCCATTTTAAGAAATCCACAGAAAATTGATATTTAACGGTAGAAAAAGGTTGAATGATTGATTCTTTTTAGAGAGTTAAAATAAATAATTTTCCGAAAGATTTCTCTTTTTTGCTACTTCTGCGGCTAATCACCCGTTATGAAAAAGAAAATTTTCAAAAAAACGTGCTTATTTCTCGAATTATCCATAGAGCGCATTTCAACGTGGACGTCAATAATTTAGAGTACGTTTTTTTATGAATATTCAAAAATACCGGGCTCTCAACCTCTGCTTTGGAACAGCTTTTCTAAAAAATCGAAAGTAGACTTCAATT